>JARTUT010002180.1:1433428-2150142 GCA_030674115.1 Micraspis discolor
TGGTGGGTTGTTAGGTTCTTGAAATCACAAAAATACAGTTTTCACCATCTCTACTACAGTTGGAACCCTAATCGTTACATGAACTTTAAAGAACTCATCATGATCCAAGCCACAGAATACTAACCTATAAGAAATGAAAACTCCAAACTCTTATTTGGTAACTCAAATCGGCCGCCCTGTTTGGTTGTAGAGGAACTAACCGGCTAAAAATTTTAAATTTTCTAAATCAGGCATATGCTGAATAATAAAAGATTGAACTTTTCTCCAGAAGCTGAGTACCCAAACTTTCCAAAGGTGTCAATCTACCAAAATATTACTCTTGTCATGCGTCAAGTTTAATGCTTTCGGTACCTTGTTTGGTGGAGCATAGAACGTGTAGTTTTATCCCCTATTCACCTAATCTTTAATTTGCAGAGGGCACTCACGCCTTGTCATATACCGAATAAAGTGAAGGAACCCCCACCATCCACAGTGACCCTACGTCCTCAGGCGCCAGTTAGTCAAGCTCCCCCACCAGTCTTCACATCACAACCAGCCACGGCGACTCTCAAAGGTTAGTAAAAAATGTAGAAAAGCACTGACGTACGGTCAGACTGTTTTTCTGAAGTATTTTCCCGTACTCCTTCTGATCAAAAGTTGAGATAATGGTGTATGGTAATCTTCTTATACTTATTTTTGCTAAGACATATAAGAAATAACATTTCTTTGTACAGTGAAACTTCGTCAGTAGGTTCCACATTACTCTGATTCATAGAGATAAAAAATTTCATGTCATTTATCCATTTGTGGTACGGATGTCCTGCCACAACTAGTTTTGCTGAATTCTATCTTTTATTCTGCAGCGATTTTCATAGAAAATCTCTCTGGATACAGTCATTTTTTAGTTTAATATCACAATAATAAGATTATTAGCCCAAAACTATAAATGAAATGTTCTGTTATAAAGTCAAATTGATATATTCGTTGAAGTAACTTCGAATGTTTCAATTATTGATCTATAATAAGTCACAATCGTAACGTAGGCTTCCCTATGAAATTAAAACTTCGAATCATTCAACGTCTTTATTTTTCTTATATTAAAGAAGCCCAACATCTTAAAAATAAATAGTGCGAAGTATTTGGTCACTGACATGTCTTCCTATCATTGAGTGCCTGAAGATGACATGATTTAGGTCGAAACGTATATCGCAACATTTGTAAATATTAAATTGGAGTAGACAAAAAAATTTTCTCTTTAAACATTCATAGCCCTAATATGAGAGTGGAGCAATCTATTATAAATACTGACACTGAAGGAGGTCTTGGATATCCATAACCTTGATGTTTATTTCAAATTTTGTGCATAAATAACACAAAATACGACGTTTGACTTTTATATTAAAGGATTAGAGAACATAAACAAATATTAATTATCGAAAATTGCTTCATTGTTTTTCAAAATATTGATCATTAAGATCTAGACACTTTTGTTTGAACCAAAGCACTTTTCCCACTCTGATTGAGGTATCTCCCAAACATTCATTCTGAACGCATCAACTGCTTTGTTCTCGAAATACGAGGGCCATTCAGAAACTAACCTCCGATTGGTCACAGTGCGGGTAGTGGGGGGAGTAGCGCGCCATGTGTGCATTCACGCTCTCAGCAGGTCAGTCGGCATCAAGCCGTAGTCGAGTGAACATCGTACCTGCACTAGTTTAGTTTTTGTGGCAGTTTCAGTTGATGCAAAAGTTCGTGAAAATCGACGTTTCACAATGGCGGAGTTGTCTACTAATTTTCCACAGATTTCTAAGACTCTTTAGTACGAGATAGTGACAGCAAGATTGGGTTACCGTAAGTTCTATGCACGATGGGTGCCTCAAGGCACAAGCGGGTGATTTTTATGCAGAAGGAATTTCAAAGCTTGTGAAGAGATACGATAAAGTTGTCCAATACAAAAGTATTTCGAATCTGTAGCTTTATGAAACACCCCATATTTTCATCTGCCTAAAAATAAAATCAATGGAATTGATTTGTCCAGAGCTTTCGATGTTATAAATTTACAGTTTTTGGAGAGCAAACTATACGATATAGGTTTTCGCGGTATTTTTCTCCAATGGCTGATGTCATTTTTGAAGAATCGATCCATATTTGTGAAGATAGAGAATTGCTGGTCTGAGAAATATGATCTTCATCATGGAGTACCTCAGGGTTCGGTGTTGGGACCACTGCTGTTTCTCCTTTTTGTAAATGATCTACCGGGGTACATAGACCCTGAAATTATGATTATTTTCGTTGACGATACATCGGTGGCGGTCTCGGCCAGAGACCTGTGCGATCTATCTGATATCTGTAGTTCGCTAGTAGTTAAGTTCCTTAATTGGTGCAGATATAATGATTTAGTTCTGAACTTGGAGAAAACTGAGTGCATTAGATTTAAGAATAGATTAAATGATTGTGAACCTATAGTTGTCAAATGCATGGAACATCCTATTGTATCGGAAGACAAAGTTAAATTTTTAGGTATTTACTTGGATAGCTCACTAAGATGGAGCGATCACTGTGATTATGTTTGTGGGAAATTAGCCAGCTCTTACTATGCTATAAGCAGGATAAAGAATTCACTGCCTTTCCAGGATGTGATGGATGTTTATTATGGGTTAGTTTATAGTTAACTGAATTACAATATTATACTGTGGGGTAACACTATTGATACTCATAGGGTGTTTGTTATGCAAAAAAGAATTTTAAGGTTAATTTTTAATTTAAAACCGATGGATACCTGCAGAGGTGTATTCAAGGAACATAGTATACTCACTTTGCCTTCTCTGTTCATACTCAGGTGCTTGGTATACTTACGTGAAAATGATTATTTGATGGTAAAGCTCTCTAGCTTCCACACCTACTTTACAAGGAATGTTACCACACTTACAGTTCCTTTTCATAAAACAACGAAATATGAAGAAAGCCCTGTCTATCAGGCAATTATATTGTATAATCACCTTCCACCTAGTATTAAAATGTTAGAAATAAACAAGTTTAAGAAAGTGATAACAATCAATCTTGTAAATCTTGTAAAGGCTGTTATTCTGTGGGTGAATTCCTAGGGGATGCTAACTTTTGTGCGGAATAATTTATTTTTTGTTCATTTCTCAATATTGACTTGTCCTATACATATTTGTATGTCTTAGAGGATCAATAAAATTCTATTCTATTCTATTTTTATAGGTGGCAAAAGTCTGAGGGGGGACTTGAAATGGCCCCCAGAATCGGTGAAGAAACAAGCAGAAGAAGAGAATAGGTTGAGGATGGAATTAGCAAAGGGACCTGTTTGTAGACCTAGGAAAGTTCGTAAGGACTATACTGGATTTTTCGCACAACACGCCTTGAATTCCACATATCCAGGCTACAAACCACCACCCGGTACACAATATTACGGAGAATCCGACTATTGACCTCTTATTTAATCAAAGCTTATTATTGCTTTGTCAAAATGCTATGCAGTATTGAAAAAACCTCAGCTTAGGGTGGTTTTTCGAATTGAGAATGTTGAAGAGGGGCAATTTCTCTACCGCGAGTGACGAAAATGCAATTTTTCCGGTTTGCTTCGCTTATGTTTTTCATTTAGTCAGTTGAGAAGTTGTTAACATTATCAATTCGAAAAACACCAGGTGAATTATTTGATATGATTTCCGGCGAAGCAGAAAACATGTCATTTCTTTTATTTCTTTTAATAACACTTATTGTAGTTTAGTTGTTATGTTATTCTTACTGATAATTATAAATTTTTTTAAGGTTCTTGTAACATAGCTTCTTATTTGTGTTGAGACTTGTTGATTACCAGAGGACAGTAGTCTGAAATTATTTGTATCATAAAGGGTAAATAAATCAGTTTGGAAGATACAAGTTTATTTTAATAATGCCCACATCTCAAACCTGTGTAGTTAACTGATAATTATGAGTTCTGAGAATAAAACACTAGTTTCTAATCACACGTTTTATCTTCTGATAATCTTTCTTTATGAGATTTTAATTCATCATTATTTAAGTTATTAAAAAACGAAATGACTAAGTTTTAATCTTCTTCGCTCACATCATCATCATCTTCATCTTCTTCATCAGTGCTATCTACCTGCTTTCCATCCTCATTGGAATCCATATAAAGTACTTTCTCTAATATATCATAAAATGACATCAAAAATGGCAATGGAAAAAGTTTATACAGGATGAATATTTGGCTGAAATGAAAAATATAATTTCGATATCTATTTGATTTAATAATATACAGGGTGGCCATTTCAAAACGAAACAGACGAGATAACTTTTTTTGATAGAAATGCTCGGACAGGTCGATTTCTGTTTCGAGGGGACAACTTAAGATGTAGGTTACAATGAAATAAGTTTGTTCGAAACGATAGCGCACATTTTGCAGCATCTCTAGAGTGATTTGACGACATTCGTTCACTATACGTCTTCTTAAATCTTCTATGTAATCCGGCTGTGTAGAGTAAATTTTACTCTTCAAGTGGCCCCAAAGAAAGAAATCTAGTGGTGACAGATCTGGCGATCTGACTGGCCATTCAGTGGGACCCTTCTTCCAATCCACCGATTTGGAAATCTTTGATCCAGATATTCTCGAACTGGTAAGGCGAAGTGTGACGGAGCTCCATCCTGCTGAAACACAATCTGATCTTCCACTTAATTTCATCATCTTGATTAAAGATTTCTATGTCAGTGGATTGGAGGAAGGAAGCCACAGTCATTGTTGTCGATTTTTCCAAAAAAACACTACAAGTGCCATGAAAACACCACTTCATTTTCAAATACTTAGTTGAGAATATTTCGAGAACTATTGCATAAAATAAAAAACAATTACTGTGCTGAAATCAGTATAAAAATACCTTTCAAATGAGGTATCACTCACCCCATCTTCCCTATTCAAAATTTGGGGGTGAGGGTTGTAGTAGTAAGGGTTGAAGCGTTATGCGTCCGTATCCTACATCTTAAGTTGTCCCCCTCGAAACAAAAATCGACCTGTCCGAGAATTTCTATCGAAAAAATTTATTTCGTCTGTAATCCCGTCTGTTTCGTTTTCAAATGGCCACCCTGTATAAATGATCAAAAAAATTTAGCTGATTCAAATACTCAAGAAGCATCCATTTTAGGATGAGGATTTTGATGATATTCCTCTTCATCTGAAAGCATAATCCATCAATGCCCCATAGAGAGGTTTCCTACATAATAGTTATTTATTATACAAGGGAAAAAGTATTAGATGTTAAATTAAAAACCGAGAGCTGAAATCTAATATTTTTCTCGTGTATAATACACTATTTTTTTCTGTGACAGGAAAAACGACGATTTAATAGTGAAAGAACATATTATTACAATATATTAAAGTCAGATTGTTATCGATATGAAATTTGAATTTGTGAACTAGGAAGCTATTCGACCTGCGTTGCACTTCCGTGTAATCAAATATCTGTCAATTTAATTTTGTGATTTGATTCAAAAATTGCGAAGTCAGTAATTGTTTACTAGTTATTTTGAATACTATGAAGTTAGAATGCTTGATTCTGAGTTTTCTCTGACTCCACCGGAATTGATATAAGCAGTGCAAGTAGCCTCTCGAAAATTATTGCCAGCTAAATCGCGGAAAATTTACGAAAACGCTCATTCAAGATTTATGGAATGGAAAATGAAAAAGACATGCAATTCTTTCTCGGAAACAGTGTTATTGGCTTAATTTTCGGAACTAGCACAACAAGAAAAGCAGTGTGATTCAATGATTACAAGTATCTTACTATCCAATAATAAGGTAGACATTTCAAAATATTTCAAAATAATTACATTTCTGAAACAAAATGGGAAAGGCTACAGTCCCAAGAAAGCTGTTCAAGGAACATGTCATTCACGCAATGCACATTTAATAATTGTACTTTTGGTATAAAGGAAATGCAACTTAGTAGTAATTTCGTGAAAAGTTATATATTTTTACCTGTCAACAGAGATGAAATGTCAATTTTTTTTCCGTCACAGAAAAAAATGCATTTTGGAACATTTATGAAGAATATTTTAGAATACACGTTAATCAACAAATCATTATAAATGATCACAATGGCACTTGTTTCTTCTAATTTTTTGTGAATTCACTTTGATATTCTCAAAAAAACCTTATTTTCACGAATTGCATATACTTCTCTTGAATCATCATTTAGATGATTATATGGATTATATGATTATATGGATAACAAATAGATATGAAATGAAACTCACCATTGTAAAGCTAAAACAAGAACATTCTTGAGAAAAAATCCTGTCTCGAATAATTTATATACCAAAAATGCGAGAACCATCATCACAATTTACCTACAAATTTTTCTGACGTGCGCAAATTATCTAGATACATTCAAATGAACAAATGCATTCCTCGATTTCCTTGAGAAATTCGATTCTGTTAATAATGGTAAAAAAACAACTTTTGCTAATTATGCATGATATACTTTCATAGAAAGATATCATCTTCATTACGGAAGATAATTATTATTGCTTTGAATTGAGATATAAGAAAATTTTTGTGATATTGAAAGCATATACAGTGATGGGCAAATGTGTGGAATTAAGTTATAGATATCAAAATGAAATTTCAAAGACGAATACTGCAGTAGATTGCCTATTCGTATTCATATTTTTTCAACAATTCTTAACTTCCAGTTTCACCGGAAGCAATGTCAATTTTAAAATTTGCAAGGGAACATCCTGTATATTATTTTAGTTTCTTATGAAACGTTTTATTATGAGTACAAAAATAACGTGTTCGATGTTTTTTACTTCAATACCTAGTTCCTAGTAGTATCCGCTATACAGGATGTTCCTAAATTGAACGTACAAACGAAAAGGGGAGATTCCTTAAGTGAGTTTAAGAAAAAAAAGTCCCATAAACACGGGGTCGCAAACGTTTCGTTTTCGAGATACAGAGTGTTGAAGTTTGAATTTTTTTTCAAGTTTTTTTCTCATAATATCTACACTTCACAAGATATTCAACTGAAACTTGGCATAGATAATACATTTGAGAATACTCACCACGTGACATGGCAAACTTTTACCCAAATTTGATGAAACATGTTTCACACAATTTTATGCTCTGGTCCAAACCAGGGTTATTTTTTTATGGCATTCTATTAATGCCCTATTACCGCAAACAAAACTTAACAGACTCAGCAGTTTCACTCCTGTGACTACCTACATAAGATCGATTATAATCGTACTTGCAGGGATTACTTCCGGTAAAACCGGAAGTTCGAAATTGTTAAAAAATTTGAAAACAAAAAGGCAATTTACTGCAGTATCCTTCTTTCAAATTTCATTTTGATATTTCTAATAAATCCAAAGATAATCACTTGATTCCATACATTTGCACATCACTGTATTACGAGTTTATTTTAATGCTTCTTTTCCTCATCAGGACGTCTAAAATAAACAGGATAAATAAAAACGCATCTTTAAATCAAAAAGATCATCCTGTCAACGAACAGGATCATCTTATTTATTTACTACATAACGAACTTTTCATAATTCATAATTCATCGTCTTATGTTTATATTTATTGTTAATATTCCAATTACCTTCAAGCTATGTGATATGCACAAGAAAGTTCAAGTTAAATCGTAAGTGATTAAATCAATTTTTTTTTACATTGGTAATCGAATTTTCCAAAATTTTCTCTTTTCAGAAACAACAACTTCCCATTATTCTATTCTTATAAAAAAATCAGTTTTCTTTTTCATGATTCTCTTTCTTTCGAGATGGAGACTGTGCCCCATTTTTTTTCTCTCCCTGGATATTGTGTTGCTCATGACCTTGATGAGGATGCTGCACTTGCCCTTGATGAGCATGCTGGGTATGTCCGTGGTGTCCATGCTGAGAATGGCCGTGGTGAGCATGCTGAGTATGTCCATGATGCTCGTTGTGGTGACGTTGTCGATGCTGATTGTTCAAGTTACTGTTAGCTTTACTGTTAGCCGCTTTGGAATTGATCTCAATCTTCGGTACCGATAGAGCAACGGTGATTGGTTGCGATGGAGCAATGGGTTCAGGTTGACGTGCTTGTTCCTGAAAATTTTTGAGATGAATGTCCGTTCAGTTAAGAGATGGGAGGTGCTTAATTATCCTCATTGTTCAACATAATGCGGAATAGTATATTCTAAAACAAGAATGGGCACCTATTTCAACACGAATGCGAAATTCGAAAACGAGCGACGAAGGAGTGGGTTTTTGAACGCATGAGTGCCTTCTGCAACGAGTATTAGACGATATTTTCTCTATTTCAGTCAAGAATTGTGAGAAATTTATTGGAATTCAATGAAAATTTCAGATTGTACCTCCTTTTTGCCTTTTGTATTTTATTTTTGCCGTTGGTGTGACTGATACGAAAATTGACAAGTTAAGAATTTGAATACATGGTTTAATATTGACAGTTGACATGCAATGAACGCGTGTTGACATTCGAAAAGATAGGATGTCAGTGCTGTCAATCACAAAACGAAAAATATAACTAAAAACTGTTTTTAGTACTGTAATGAAATCATTAAGACACTGAAATAAAGAAAGTATTTTTCACACCGGATCGTTAAATAATATTTTAAATAAATATTTTCAGACGAAAACCCTGTGATATTTTATATTATATCTGATGTGGAATTATTTTAATCTTTCGATACAATATAATTGCTTTTGAAGTTAGGTTTGAACTAAAAAGACTTCTTTATCTCTGCATTTTTGTCAGAGATATGTTTTTTTCAATCTTAGTTATAGTTGATAAACTTTACCTGTATTTTGTATTTGATATTTTCTAAATGAAATAAAATAATCAATTTCCATCAATATCTTATTTCAATTTCTTTCCTTTATAGCATTTGAAAGTACTCTGGTTAATTCGAGGAGTTAGTTACTCTTAAATATATTCAAATATTTTGTGTCCTTCGACATTACTTATTTTTTTAATACTATTCAATAAATTTCGAATAAATAATGTGTGAGTCTTGGAAAAGACTTAAGAATAAGAGGTCCTGACCCTACGCCATTGCTTTTTTGCATTTCTTTTAATTTTTTTAATTATTGTTAATCAAATATGAATGCCTGATAAGAGAAAAGTGTTATAAACAAATCTCGAAATACACTTAACGTATTCTATTTCATTTTTTGATTAATTTTTCTGTAGTTTTTTTAACCGTTTGATGTTTTGGTAACAATGAAATGTAAAGCCTGAACAACCTGTATATTAATTCCAAATTAAAGAGAACAATATTGTTTATTCATTCAGGCTTGGTATTAGTCAATCGCCAAGCTTGCAATATATTTGTAGGACACCAATCCGAGTTCAATGAATTCGGAATAGGAGAGAATCAATCGAATAAAGATATCCAAATGATCAAGTAGTTATTTATTCATTACATGGCGATCCTGCCCAAGAAAAATAATTTTTGGAAAGTTAACAACTACGTGGTACGTACCTATATTGTGATTCAATAAGTTGAAAAGTTGCCGATTACATAAATGGTGATCGTAAAAAATTCTTAAATTGAAAATGGGATCTTCCCACTCGAAGGACACGAAACAAGACGTGACGGAAAATGGTGCAGTAAATTCAAATTTCATAGTGCAGGAGAGCGAATACAACATCACGAAAGATGTTAAGATTGTAATGTTCCTTATACTGGCAATACTGGTGATGGATATGGTTTTCAAACTGTATAAGGCTCACAAGAAAAATATGGAGAGACGCATTAGAAGGAACCTCAACGTATCCCTGGGTTCTGTTGCACAAGTATAGACAAGAGTGCTACATGACTACATGGTGTGAGTGAACTATTCAGGAACAACAATAAGGTTTTGTACTCAACATTCCCTATACTTTGTTAAAGAAATTAATTGCTGACTCTTATTTTACCTATGTTGAATATCCAATTAACAGTTCTATGTTTAAGGTCCGAGGATGGAAAAACCATCATAGATATTACAATTATTGCGTATTGGTTATAGTATAATATAGTAAGTAATATGCCCACCGATGTCACAGGCTCATGAACACTAAAAACAAAGAGCTGAATTTAAAGTTAGATCAGGTAACAGTTTCATTGAAAAATACTAGCAAAAGAATTTTGAAGAAAGAAGTCCCTAAAACAGAGGCAACAAGGGCAGATATTAGAGATAACCTGGTAAGTTCATTCAATGACTTAACTCAGATTTTGAGAGACACTTGGGATACTTTAGATAACGTCGATAAACAAATTTGCAAAACTTCTTTCCTTAATAGTAGAGATAAAGTAGTACGCTCATTTCAAGTACTGGGAGTCAAGATTAAAGTTCCAACTTCATGCCTAGAAAAGATTGATCCACTAGTTTTAGACGAGGACTCAGAAGTAAAAAACTCATTTGAAATTATGGCCACTGCAGAAAGTGAATTTTCAATTTGGCAAGTAAATTACTTCCTAATCAATTCGACGGCAAAATTGAAAATTTACGTTCATTTCTGGATGCATTAGAGCTCTTGAAAAGCATCTGTACCAACGGTCAAGGTAATGCAGTTGCATTTATCAAAACACGGTTAACAGGAAAGCTCGCGATCTGATCACCGAGGAAAATGACATTGATGATATAATTTCAAAATTGAGGAACGGAAATAAAGGGAAAGCTCTCGTTTATTATCAGCCAGACTTTCGAGCTGTAGACAAAATCACAAAGACCCTGCTAGTTTTGCATCCGAAATAGAAGTTTTATCGGAAAAACTACAAAGGCGTATATAAGCGAGGAGTGCCCAGAGAAGTTGCAGAAAATTACTCTGTGGAAGCCACGGTACGCTCACTCATGCAAAATTCTAATAACGAACGAGCAAAATTAGTCGTTGAAGCTGGTTCATTTAAGTCGGTACAAGAAGTTTTATCGAAATTTGTGAGTGCTTCGAACAATCAACCCCAAAACAATGTACTTTATTTCGGGCAATATAGGCGTCCTAGGCGAGGTTTTTCAAATCGGCGTGATATTGGAAACAGGTATAATCAGAATTACCGTCAAAATAATAACAACCCCACACAACAAAATACCCGAAATCAAAATCGTCGTGGTCACTCGAGAGGGTACAGACGATATGGAAATGCTACTAGACAGGTAAGGTATCTCGAAAATATCGACGATAATAATTCGGAAAACCAATCGGTCCCCAACGGGTCCGATTGGGGAAAATCAAAGCAACACAATGAATTAGATAATGTCTTTTCTATCAATTTGTCACTGTCAAATATAGTTATTCTTACGACTCAAATGACAGGAATGGAAAATATGTATTTTGTCGACACAGGTGCTGATATTTCAATTTTCAAAAAGGGAAAAATACGGTCAGACATTTTCGTGGATAATTCAAAAGCGAGTAACCTTCGAGGAATTACGGATGAACTCACCAAATCATTGGGTGTTGTAGAAACTTACATTTCAGTCGAAGAATACGATCTAAAACATGCTTTTCACGTAGTCAACGACGATTTTCCGATACCAGGTGACGGAATTTTGGGTAGAGATTTTCTTGCAAAGTATAACGTTGCTATCGATTACGGCAATTGGACTATGAGAGTCAGGGTGGACGAATACCAAATAACTATTCCAATTTTGAATGGCCCCGCAGAAAATCAAGTTTTCATTCCAGCTCGATGCGAAGTTGTTAGAAACATTCGCTGTTTAGACAATATAACCGAGGATCAGTTAGTCATGAATAAGGAACTTGCACCCGGAATATTCGTAGGGAGAACCATAATAACACCATCTAATAAACTTGTTCGCATAGTAAATACAACATTAGAAGATGCCTGGTCGACACTTCCAAAATTCAGACAAGAAATTTGAATGAATTCTATATTTACAGTGTAGAAAAGGAAAACATTGATCGAATTCCACAGTTAATGAGTGAACTCAATTCAGATATACCGGACTATGTCAAAGAAGATGTACTATTACTTTGTTCGGAATTTTCGGATATTTTTGGTTTAAAAACGGATATACTAACAACAAATAATTTTTATTCTCAAAAGCTCAAAATGACAGACAATACACCAGTTTATATAAAAACTATAGGCTGCCCTATTCTCAAAAAAAAATGAAATCAATCGGCAGGTCAAAACCTCTTAGATAACAGAATTATCGAACCGTCTTTTTCAGCTTACAACAGTCCGTTACTGCTTGTCGATAAAAAGTCAACTTCCGGTAAGAAATATCGGTTAGTGGTAGATTTTAGGGTGTAAATAAGAAGCTTGTTGCTTGAAATTTCCTTTACCACGAATTTCGGATGTACTTGACAATCTTGGTCGCTCAAAGGTCTTTTCAGTCATCGATCTTTTGAGTAGTTTTCATCAAATTCCCTTAGATGAGGAATCGAGAGACATCACGTCATTCAGTGTTGATTCTCAATCATACCGATTTACAAGACTTCCTTTTGGTTTATCAGTCAGTCCAACTAGTTTTCAAAGAATGATGTCTATTGCCTTTTCCGGATTGAGCCCCGAAAAAGCATTTCTTTATATGGATGACTTGATAGTTATAGGATGCTCCGTTCAACATCATATGAGTAATTTACGAAAAGTATTCGAAACGTGTAGGAAATTCAACCTAAAGCTGAACCCTGCAAAGTGTAATTTTTTCAAAAATGAGGTAACATTCTTAGGTCATAAAATAACAGATAAGGGAATTCTTCCGGACGAAGCAAAATTTGAAGTCATTAATAAATACCCTATACCAAAAAGTAGTGAAGAGATCAAAAGATTCGTTGCTTTTTGTAATTACTACCGCAGATTTATTCCAAATTTTGCAGAAATATGTCATCCTCTGAATACGCTCACTAGAAAACGGACACAATTCCTTTGGACCGAGGAATGTCAAAATTCTTTCGAAAAATTAAAAAAAAGCATTGATTTGTCCACAAATTCTGCAGTATCCGGATTTTTCCAAACCATTCATACTAATTACAGATGCTTCCGAGACCGCGTGCGGAGCAGTGTTATGTCAAAATTTCGACGGTAATGAACTTCCAATAGCATACGCTTCGAAGACATTCAGTAAGGGAGAGAAACACAAACCCACAATCCTGAAGGAATTAACAGCAGTTCATTTTGGCATTAAGCATTTTAGATGTTATCTATACGGAGCTAAAAAATTTTTAGTAAAACTGATCATCGACCACTAGTTCACCTTTTCTCAATGAGAGATCCTTCTTCCAAATTGACGAGAATAAGATTAGACTTAGAAGAATATAATTTCGAAATTGAATATGTTAAAGGAGAAAACAACGTGATTGCAGATGCCCTGTCACGCATAACTATAGAGGATCTGAAAAAGCTAAACGCTGATAACTCACAAATACTAGCAGCAACTAGGTCAATGTCAAGGTCAAGTTATAATAAAAGTAAAACTGATTCTTCAACAATATCATCTAACATTACTACACCCGAGTGTCGTGTTCGGGAGGCGTTGAATAATTTCGATGTTTTGAAATTACCACAAGTACAATTCACAATCTCGCGAGATCATATTACAATAACAATCATTCATAAAAGAAAGAAGAGCGCTCTCACCTTGTTTTTAATCACTAACGGCAAAATTCCTGTGTTAGCACAAATTTTGTCTGAGCTGAATCGTTTCGCCAGTGAGAAAAAATTGGGTCAATTAAGAATGAATTTGAAGGATGCCTTATTTACACAGTGCACTGTAAATGAATTTAAGGAAGTAGGTCAAAATATTTTGAAAAATGTTGAAATTGTACTTTGTAGCCCGCGAAGAGTAATTAAGGATAAAGAAGAACGACATCAATTAATGACAAAATTTCATGACAATCCTGTCTACGGTGGTCATAGTGGACAGAAAAGACTGCTCAAAAAATTGAAATCTCACTATTTTTGGAAAGGCATGTCGCGTGACGTAGCTAAATACACAAGAGAGTGTCATAAGTGTCAAATCAATAAAAAAGGTAAAGGTCATATAGAACCACTAGTCTTGACTCCCACACCGCAAAGAGCTTTTGACATTGTATCCATTGATACAATAGGTCCTTTTCAAAAATCAAACATTGGAAATTCTTATGCAGTAACTATTCAATGCGAACTGACGAAATATGTAACCATCATACCAATTGTCAATAAAGAAGCCAAAACTGTGGCGAGGGCAATAGTAGATGACTTTGTTCTGATATACGGCCCCATGAAGGAGGTTAGAACTGACATGGGCACCGAATATAAGAACGAAGTATTCACAAATGTTATTAAATTGTTAAATTCGGGTCATAAAACCTCAACAGCTTACCACAGCCAAACTATAGGCGGTTGTGAAAGGAATCATCGTGTTCTAAATGAGTTTATACGGATGTATGTGAACGAAACAGTTACAGACTGGGATATCTGGACCAGACATTTTGCATTCTGCTATAATACTACTCCAAGTACTTATCATAACTATACACCTTTTGAACTAGTCTTCGCAAGGAAAGCAAACCTAGATACTGAATTGTTCACAAAAGTTCGCATAGATCCAGTATACAATCTTGATGCCTTTGACCAGGAAACTCGTTACAGACTTCAGTTTGCCTTGAATAGAACTAAAAATTTCCTAGACAAAGTAAAGAAGGAGCGGAAATCAAAATTAGACCAAAAATCAAACAATTTAAGTTTGGTTCCCGGTGATCTCGTGCTGACGTCAAACGAAGATAGAAAAAATTGAATTCATGGTTTGACGGCCCCTTCAAAGTAATTGAAACACAAGGTGTCAACTGCACAATTGAGGATGACAAGGGTAGGCATATTACCATGCATAAAAATGGAGTGAAAAATATTTCCCTGCGCAGTAAAGAGGTATACCTATTGACTATTTTATTATGTCCCCGACAGTTGCAACCACCCTATTGATGAACTTTTGTGTTATTGATTAAATTACTACTTATCATGTTATTTTATTATTTAGGTATAATTGTAGGGTTATAACAATCTCTAGTTTTAGTTGAAGCGATACCTTATTGTAGTAGATAGTTAATAGTGATTCTAGATGTAGCAGAGTTGTAATATGTACCTAGTTATGTCTTTTGTTATGTCTTTATTCCTTAATTTGATTGCTTGTTTCACAATTCACATTCCTGGATGTCCTTACAATCGGCCGTTGTAACGGACATCTTCAGGAAAAAGGAGGTGTAAAGCCTGAACAACCTGTATATTAATTCCAAATTAAAGAGAACAATATTGTTTATTCATTCAGGCTTGGTATTAGTCAATACGCCAAGCTTGCAATATATTTGTAGGACACCAATCCGAGTTCAAGAAATATTCTTTTTTATTCATCAAAGAAAACGGTGTTTTCTAGAATAATCAGGTATTGGTGATAATTTCTTAGAAGTGTAAGGCTGTAATTGTCAATTTTAGATATTTTGGTTTACTTACACTTTCAAGAATAGACTTGTTCAATTACATAATTTTTTTTGAGGTCGTATAAAACTGGTTTAGCGCTCGAAAGGGTGCTAGTGAGATTGAGTCATATGTAAATTTTGTATAAATTGAGGGTCAAATTGTAAGTTAATTTGGTAATGAATATTCATTATGAGCTCATTTCAGCCTTCTTTGAAGATGCAAGTTAGATCAAAGTATTTTTAGAAAGATTTTATTATTGGGCTGGCCACCTCTCTGACCCTATGCAGCGTGCTGGTAGTCAACTTTGACATTAGGGAGAGAGTTATATAGTAAAAAACAACACTAAAATTAATAAGAAACTGAATTTTAAAAATCTTTGAGAATTCCATAACTGATCATATGTCGCATTACTCCATTAGAAGGAAGACAATGGTCACGTTGTTAAGATTTGATAACGACGTTTCGCAGTGAAATATTGAATATTCAGTTAGTTTTAATGAATTGATGAGATGAAGGTACTCACCAGCACCTGACGAGTAAACGATTTGACTTCTTGTCGTATCAATTTCATTGCATCAGCAAGAAACTTTTCCACTTCTTCGAACGGAATACTCTGAAGAAGTAAATATGATCAGTTCTTGAATTCGACAAATGAAATTTTTTATCATTGAATTACAGTTCAGTCAAAATACATAGCGGACAGTTGAATAGTCTGAAGACTGGTAATAAAACTCACTATTAATAGAGTATCTCAAAAAATGGAATGTGATTTTTCACATAAATTGAGAATTTGATAAATTTAGTGGAAGCATCACTTCTCAATTGTTCAAAGGTTTTATCAGTGCTTATTGAAGATTATTTTAATTCGAATATTGCATATGAATGAGGCTAACAATTAAATATATCAATTTGAAGAGCTGTCTGAATTCTGTGATTCTTCAGATGTGCAAGAAACTCCTCCTAATCTTCTCTAAACTATTTCTGAAGGAATAATGGAGTGGTTAAATTAAATGCCATTCCATCCCGCCCAAGAAAAAGACAGTAGGTATTCACGAAGCTCTCCATAAAATTTCTAAAGAAGGAAGGCTATATTTTAGATGGAACACATAGATAGTACTAAAAACACCTGTGCTGAATATTGGAAAAGCTTCTTGAAGATAAAATAAGCTTCCAAACATTTATCTATATCTCCGACTACTATTAAAGCCATTGCAAAATAAGTTATAAATAAATCTCTGGAAGAGAATAATTTCGCAAACATGTTTGGACTGGTAGGATGCGCAGCAATCAACGCAACGACTGGTTGAGATCTGTCAGACTCTAACCGAAAGATTAAGAAGGACAACTCATCAGAACTATAACCTGAACTAAAATTTTCTATTTCTAAACGTTGCTAGCCCTAACTATGAAAAGACATTGGGTATTGAAGCCCACTTACCTGTGCTATAGTATGAGTATTCCTAACAACCACAGATTTAGTGTTCCTCATTGTTTTGACAATCATCCTTGGCAACCTCGTGATTTCTGCACTCGAATAATTGACTAAATGAACAAGACAGCGTGCAGATTCTCTGACAACCAAGACGAACAACTCTTCGACGTTTTGTGGACGTGCTTGATTCTCTGGTTCGTTTTTGCTAAGTTCGGCCCATAACTCCTTCGCTTTCTGAAGCGCCAACTTCGGATCAGTCACAATCTGAAAAAAAAAAACGATGGTAACTTCTGGTTTGGAGTGTATTCGATCCTATTGGTATCTTACCAGTTCTGCAACATATAAAAGAACATGAATGGCTTCAGTGCTCTGTTCCTTGATGATTTTTGCATGCTCCAATGTTCTCTTTGTTAACCTTCTTTGCAATTTTTTGGAAACTCTGTCAACATGCTTTATGGTGTGGATGGCACGATTGTCTTTAGATGAAGGTACAACTTCTGAAAGTTTTCAGTTTTGAGACTAACACACTTAATGTACACTAACGAAATTTAGAAAAAATTCAGAAAAGCACTGACGTGATTACAGGAGCTTCGGCATCGAAGCAGATGAGCTATAGTTTTCATGTTTTTCCTATGGGTTAGAAGTTAAAAAATTTTTCATTCAATAACGAGTTACCTGAATTTAGTTTGGAATCTTCTTGATCAGGAAAGTATTTGTCGATGTATGCATCTGCTACATCTAGTGCATCATCTAGTTTGTCTGCAGCGTATTCTGTATATTTGCTTGTCAACACTGTATTACCTATTTGTTTGACAGAATCGGCTCTTTTTAGAACAGGTTTCACTATTTTGGTGCTGACTTCCGACAAATAGTCTTTGGTATTTGAATAAATCTGAAATAAAATATTACAAACGTGTAGATAAAAAAATGTGAGGACTACATGTACCTCTGTGATAGAATACAACTTGGAAATTATAAACCGACAATCTCAAGCAGAGAAAGCACAATTCAATTTATTTTGTCAAACAATGATATACTGACAATGGTATCAATATCCTTGTCCAAATCAATTACATTCGTCAAAGAAATTTCAAATATAATATTACATAAAAGAAAATGTACCTTAGGCCTTCAGTTTTCGCAAAGCCTTTAACATTTTTAGTTTATAATCTATATTTACCATTTTTGGAGGTAGATTTATAGATGGAATTCTACTTTCAACTATGTCCAGACTTTTGCAGATTGCTTTATCGATCGTATTCAGAGGAGTTTCCAGTAGCCCAATGGCCGGATTTCGCGTAACAGCTTTGATGGTATCTTCAGCTTGGTCTAAAGTCCAGGAAAGCATATTATTTGACCTCTGAAGCAATGAATATAGGTGAGAAAAATATTTGAATGAATGAAATAACTTACCTTGAGTCTTCCATAAACATTTTCCGCAATATTCAAGCTACTGGTGACTATTGGAATGCTCAAAATTCTGTTGTATGACTCCAGATTCTCAATATAAAAATGAGTTTGACTCCCATAAGGATCAGGCACTGAAAAATTGAGAATTGATTCAATTAGAGTCAGAGGAACACGTAGTAAAAATATGGGTATATTTAGCATTCAGAGCTTTTATTTATTTATAAAAAAGTCATGAAAAGAGACATTGGACTTGAAACAAATAAAAACAACATCAAAATCAAAATCGAACGATAATCTTTGTTCTCAATCTCAGCTTGAAAAGTTGTACAGTTGCGGCTGATCTTATTTTTATAGGTAAGATATTGTAACCATCAAGTTTCAATTTGAAATTTGTCTTCTGACACGCAACTGACTTACACCTATCTATGTGAAATCTTTCTGTTCCTTTTAGCGAATATTCAGTCAAACTGTCTTTCCGGTCTAGGAGATTTTCCAGGTAAGAGGGAGCCAATGCCTTTGATGCCCTGTATATTAAAACTAAATTTGACTCTTCAATCATCTGAGACACGTAAAAAAACTTCAACCTCTGAAGCATCTAAGAAACAGGAGGCACATCTCAGCCAAATTTTCTTTGCCTTATTCTGTAGAATATAAACGTACAAGTTTTTTTTACAAGAGTGACATGCAGTAAATGAAATGAGGATTAATTATTGTTTCATAAACTGTTCTTCTACTCCATTAAGATAGTTTCCTTTGTATTCTGTAAAATTATCCTATTCTTTTAATCAATTTATCACATATGTAATCTACCTGGTATCCTTAGGAAGTTTTTGTTCATAAAAATGATTTTCCTGCTCATTTAAAATAATATTCAAGCTTGTAATATACAGGAAACTCAATGACAGTGTTGGGATCTAGATTGAGTGAAGTTTATTTATTTTTTCTTTTGATCTTGAGCATACAATATTTCCTGAAGGACATAGTATTATCACCTGAGAGCATCTTCAACTTATTAGGTTTCCACCCAGTTATCTTAAAATAAACGAATCGTAACATATCAATACCAGATAAAAAAAAATTAGAAAGCAATGACGAGAGGTCAGATGGCTTTGGCGCTCTGATATAACTTATTCATAATTTGGAAAATTATAACTCCGAGTTATTTGATTGTCAGGGACATGTTAACTCTTCCAGTTGATAGGCATCAATTGAAATTTTGATTTGAATAGGTGTATGATTCATATCCAGATAAGAATGAGGTGTTATGCATAATGAAAACAATTCAATTTAAAGCAAGTTACCAAAACAAAATGTCCTCTTGACTTCTTTCACCAATATAGATATTATTTGAAGAAGTTATGTTACTACATAATATTGGGAATTGGGAATTTGCTCTCAAAATATAACAGCAGATGATGACATGAAGAATCCTCAGAAGATAACAATTTTATTCAATATGTCAATAGCAAATTATATATCGAATTTTCTAGATAAAACAATTTTTTTATCCAATAAGTACAGCTATATAATCCGTTTCATATCTCATTTATGAATTGGAACTTGAACCCGGTGTTGGTGCGTTTAATCCACCAGAAAATACATTAGAAATAGATTTCCCAAAATCATCCAGGTTCTTCTGTATAGCTGCATTGTTTTGCTCGATTTGTTGTTGTAGAGTTTTACCAAAATCAACTGATGGATTTATCAGTTTCGGTACCGGTGCTTCTGAATCTGCGCTCTGGAAAATCGAATCAATTCAATTTATAGGACAACATAGATTCATTTGTTATTTGCATTTCATTCTTAGTCACCATTTATGAATAAACATGTTTGCCAAAATAGTACACCTCAAGGTTTACAGAACTAATCCATATTAACATGTATATTAAAATTAACAGATTATATAAATCATAGGTAATTTCAGAGTGAAATAGGTTATTGATTCAGTCTACCATTTATTGTTTCATGGAGAAACAAGAATACAAAAGGTTGGCCGGAAACATTCTTGTTGACAAAACATATTATAAAAAACTACCCAGAGATCCTACATCTATCATAGAACAAAATCAAATGAAATCACTCAACAACTATATAAACACATGATTATAAAAGACGAAACAGAAAGGAAATTGATATAAGAAATTAAAATATTATTCAAAGTTGAAAGCTCAACATAAAAAACAATAAATGGAATACCAGAATAAGAACCTTTAAACTCTGAAATTCCCCATTATCAATAATTTTATTGTTACTGATTAGAGATGAATTCCACTTTCTTTAATTAACATGTCTGTATAAGGACGAAATTTTTATCTAGCTTCAATTAAAAAAGCTATATTATTTTGTGTGTTTATCTCTTTCTGCCCATGAGCAAATTACACTAGTTATTCATGAGGTGAACTCAAAAACTCTAGCAATTGTTCCTTTCAATACCACAAAAAATTTATTGATAAATGAAATTTTGGAAATAAAAAGAATAGTCGATTAGAAACTATTAACCTTCTGTGGTGTAATCCAACGCGATGGTTGAGCTTTGGGAGGTGCAAAGAGAGATGAATTAAGGGAAAATGGGTTCAAGGATGATTGAGTTTCATTGTTATTTGAAGAGCTTGAATCTGAAGACATTGGTGCAAAGAGATTCGGTATCGGGTTATTATTACTAGTATTCGTTGAAGATGAATTCAAATTCTTGAAAAAGTCAGAAAATGGATCCGAGTTGACTGTTTTATCTTCAACTGTCGATAATGTCGATGAATAAGAAGATGAATCCAAAGCATCCAATGGTTTATTAGGATCAGAAAATTGCTTTTTCAGTGCTGAATGATCTACAGACGAATTATCTTCTTCAGTATGTGTTGGTACATTGAAAATTTTAGCTAAATCTGCCAGTGGATTTTTATCATCTTCTCCACTCGACTCGACTTCGTGTGCTGAACCAGTAACAGAGTTCTCTGAATTCTCAGTTTCATTGTTGTTCACTACCCTCTTAGGTGAAGAAAATAGATCGAATTTTTCCATCTTGGGTTCTGCAGAAATTGCAGAGACACTAGCTGAGGATGCAGTGGAAGTCTTATCAATTGAGTTTTGATCACTTTCAGCTTGATTACAGCTTGAAGCATCATTTGCAATCTTGGACCTTGATTTTGCAAAATCATCTATTTCTGATCCTTTCTGACTCAAAGAAGGGTTAAAAATCTTAGCCAAAGTGGCTAGAGGATCTTGATTCACTTCGTTTATGTTATTTACTGATGACACAGATTTTTCCGTTGGTGATGACTTTGAAATTGAATTTGCTGAATCTTCTGTCACTGATTCGATGTCCTTTTTATTCGAGGAGAGGGAATCAGGAGTTTCTGTTTTCACAGAAGTACTTCCCCGAGATGGATTCAATACTTGGTCAGAGCTGGTGGTGGAATGATCTCCTTCAGCTTCAGTTTCTAATGAAGGAGATGTGGAAGGGTGTGAAGTCTTCACATTATTGAATTTTGTGAGGATAGTTTTTTTCGAAACATTTTGTGAAGATGGATTGAAGATCTCAGCCAATCCGGCTAGGGGATCTTGATTTCCTTCGGCCATGTTGTCAATTGATGATGCAGATTCAGGTTCTGATGGAGAGATCACCGATTTGTGATACAGTAGACTCGAAATTGGAGAATCAGGATTTTCTGGTTTCACCCTGGAAATTGTGGAAAATCCTGTATCATCGGTTGAAGGAGCATTGAATTTTGTGGAGAGATCCTCTTTCGTAACATTCTGAGAAGATGGATTCAACATCTCAGCAATGTCAGGTAGGAGATCTTGATTTCTTTCGATCACTTTACCCATTGGTAATTCTGATTCAGGTTCTCTTGGTGAAGACTCTGATATTGCTTTTGCAGAACTTTGTATAACCGATTTGCTTTCCTGTTCATTTGAAACCTGGAAATCGAGAAATTCTGGTTTCTCATCAAAATTAGAGTTGGAATTTTGAATATTTTCAGCTTTATCATCTGAAGAAGGAGTCGATAATGCTTTACTCTTAAACAAATCAGTAATTGGAGCTACAGAATCTTCTGTTTTTGATTGATTCGAAGAAGATGAAGTAACTACTTTAGTTGGATTGAAAATCTTTACCAATTCGGCTATGGGATCTTGACTTCCTCTTGTCATATTATCCATTGATGATACAGGTTTCGACTGTGTTGCAGAATTTGGAACCACCGATTCCTGTTGGTTAGAAGAATGGTAATCAGGAAATTTTTGATTGAAAAGATTTGTGAATGAATCATTATTTATAGCACCACTATTCAAAGATGTGTTGAACAGTTTATCTAAACTCACTGGAGGGTTTTTTTTACTTAGAACATCATCAAATGGTGAAATTAATTCTGCCTTGCTTTTTGATGAGCCTGATATTGATTCGGCTGAATTGTTCGTTTTTGCAGATGATGGTGTTGTTTGTGAAGGCTTTGTTTCGTCAAGTTGTTGACTGAAGAAAGAGGTTCTTCCAAAGGTATTGAATGAACCACTTGTCGCAGCATTATTAATAGATGGGTTGACAGTCTCAGCTAAATTAAATAGGGAATCTTTAACATCCCCAACATTTCCAATAATTGAAGAACCAGGTTTGGGCTCCTCCACTGATAACACTGGCGTCAGTTCACCAGAATCTCCTATTTTCGTTTGTTTTATCGGATGGGTGAGAGCTGACAGAATATCTTGCTCTTGAGTTTCAGGTAGTGTTGATATGGTGTCATTTATCTTAGGATTCATTGAATTTGTGGAAGCTTTTTCATTAGAATTGCTCAATGAAGATGGTTTCAGAGCATTACTCAATCCCACTAGGGAATTTTGGTTATCCTCGATCATATCCACTGACAAAGTTGAATCCGGTTTCTCCAGGGAAACTCCTGAGGTTACTTTTACAGAATTTTTTGTTCCAGATACATCGTTTGGACTATTTTGATCTCCAACAACATCCATGTTATGGATTTCTGGCAATGAATGATTCGAATTAGTACTATCTGGATTAAAAAAGTTTTTGAACAAATCAGTTTTCAATGTACCCGTCGATGACGGGATCAAAGTTTTTTCCAAAGCATCTTGATCTCCATCAGATTTCTGCTTGATCCCGATAAGTGATTCTGACTTCTTCTGTGGAGTCTTTGGATTTGGTTCTAACGAATGCTTGGTGTGTGTGGTGTGATTCTTGGTAATTGGCAATACCAAATTTGTATCAGAAGTCTTTTGTGTCAAAAATTGGTAAACGCATTATCTTTCGGGATACTGATTGAGGATTCATTGATAGTCTTGACCAAATCAGCTAGAGGATCTTGATTATCGGCGTTTTTGTTTGGATTGGTTGTATCAGTTTTCTTTTCCTTCTGTTGATTTGAAAAAGAGAATGGGTTGAAACTATAGTTTGGTGAAGAACCTAAAGTATCTTGTGCTTTGTTGTTTTGAAGGCTGGTTATCTCTGGGGAAATAGGAATTAATTTAGAAAGATTTGGGCTAATGGACTCTGAACTATGCGAAAAAGGTACGGGGATATTTTGTCCCCCTATTTTTGGGGAGATTCGAAGCTTTTAGCAAGATCTGTATGACCTTCTAGGGTGTTGTTAACTAAAGGCTTCAGTACCATTTTTGATGGAATTGGCGCTATACTCGAGATAGATCTTGATGAATCTTCTGTTTCTGGAATCAGTAATGTATTGAGATTCTCAGCTCTTGGCACTGAAGAACTCGATTGTGAAGGCAAATAATCGAAATCTTCACTGTTGCTTGTTGAAGCTTCGTTAGAATTATTCAAAAAATTAGCAGGACTGTCTGCTAATTTATTAGCAAAAGGTGTTAGAATATAATTAGGCGTTATAGGCTTTTCAGACGTTGGGATTGATATTGGAGTCAAATCATGATTTTTTTTATTTGTGCCTCCAATTAGTGACATGGATTCTGAGTCAGAGGAAGAGCTCGATCCACGTGCAGTATTTGTGAGATTTGGCCGTGATTGCCCAGAATTTTCGGTAGAAGGAGGTTTCGATACGTAAAAATAGTCACTAGGAGGTGATGAAATATCCAATGAAGCTCTTACTGTGTCACTCTCCAAATTTGGATTGATAGGATCGTAGGGACGTGGTCTGCTCACAGGATCTTCATTTTCATGTTTTACTTTTGTATTTTTCTCTTCATTCTTTTTTCTTCTGGAAGAATTTATCAGAGCTTCTTTACACTTCTTCAATTTCACATCAATACATTCGAGGTTGTTATTGACACAGAAATTCTCATAAATAGATTTTATCAGAGGCAATGGTATGTAGCTATAGATGTACTGAAGAGCCCTGAAAAAATTCATTCACACTGATCGGAATATTTCATTTATTAGGCAGTAATCATTTCATGGTTTCATGTTTATATTGCATATTTATATTGCATTTTTGACAAGTCGTGTATTTTTGACGACAAAAATTTATGAATGTAACTCTATCGGTACTCACCTTGTAAACATTTATATATAATTTTTTTTTCTTCGTGTGAGGGGAAAACGCTTTATGGGCGCCCAGAGGGTCAGCACTCTGGGTAGTGTGAGACTCCAAGATTTTGTTTGGTTACTCACTAAAAACCCCTCACACATTTAATGGAGAAGTTCTTCGTCCGACCCTTGCAGCGTCCCTTAACAAAAGAGATGAGCTGCAAGTGGTATCTAAAGTTCATGGGATCTGATGATATGCAGTGACCCAAGCAACACCGCCTTCTGCATTCTGTGCGCTAGTATCTCGGCTTCAGATCTGCAGGCCGGAATAATTTTCAATTCTTTCCACGTAGTTGGCTCTCATTCCACCGAGACATCCTATGATTAGTATAATCATCCTTACTTTATGACCTGGGTACATAGTTCTAAGTTCGAAAACAAGATCTTTGTATTTTTGCCTTTTCTGTTCTTCTTTCATCACTATATTGTTTTCTGCAGGGGAGGAGAATTCCACGACGAACAATTCCTTCAGTTCTTTGTCTAAAAGAAGTATGCCTGGCTTTATGGCATTGATCTGACGTGTTGTTGGGACAGGATAGCTCCAGTATATTTGAGCTCTCTCGTTCTGGACTACCGCTTCAATCTCCAGAGGCACATATGGTAGCACCGGTTCTTTGTCTATCTCATATGCCGCTCTTAGATGGAAGTAGAGAGCTCGGAGTGCCGCGTTGTGTCTCTCTATATACCCTGATGGAGCATGGACTCTGCAGGCAGAAAGAATGTGCATAATCGTTTCTTGTTGACTATGGCACGCTCTGCAAGTTGTTGGGGTGTCCATGTCCATGATGTTCTTTTTATACCATCTGGTATTTATTATTCCATCCTGACACGCCATCACAAATCCCTCCATCTCTGACTTAAGGCTAGTCGACTTTAGAAAGGCGAAAGACAATTTTTCCGACAGATCTCGGTCTTTTAAACTTCTGAAAAATATGGAGAGCATGCTCTTACTCACATGATGTTCGAGTAATGTATCCGACTGAGACTTCCGGATCAGTTTTGCTAGCCTTCTTTGGTCTGCTTGAGTGATTGGTGTTCCAGCACTCTCAGGATCGATCGATTTATATAAATATAATAATTATTATTATTATTAATTATAATATCACCCCAAAATGTATTGGTAATGTTTCTCTCTGTAAAATTTCAAGACGGCACCTCCAGGTTATGAAGGGTGATTCATTTAGAGGTACCCATTATTTGTGGTGAGGATTTAGTTGCAGATCGCGCATGCGTCGTGTGAACCGAAGTGGTATTTCTGTTCAGTGTCCGACAATTCATCACGACTTAGCCCGGCACAGCCTCTACAAATTGTTCAGCTTCATTACGAAAATGGGCGTTCTCCGATTAATGTGTATCGGGAACTTAGAGTGACTTACGATCCACATAATCGGTCTACCGAACGCACAATTCGCTCTGCGATCACTAAGTTTGAGACTGAATAATTGGATAATACTCGACCAAATAGACAACATCCAGCTTGTAGTGAAGGGAATATAGCGGCGGTGAGTGTACGGTGTCGATTTATCGCCGTTCTCAACAGCTTGGCCTTGCGTATTCAACAACTTGGCGGATTTTACGTAAGGATTTTTTTTTGAAAGCTTACAAACTTCAATTACTTCAAGAACTGAAGCCGACTGATCTACCAAATCGTTTAAGTTTTAGTCGTTGGACTCTTGACAAGCTTGCAGAGGATCTACTCTTTTCGACAAAAGTTTTGTTCACTGATGAGGCCCATTTTTGGCTTAATGGGTTCGTGAACGAACAAAATGCCCAAATCGGCATCGATGAACAACCCAAAGTGTCTCAAAAATTGCCGTTAAATCCAGAAAAACTACTGTTTGGTATGGTTTATGGGCCGGTGGAATAATCGATCCATATCACTTCAAAACTCCATGCTCCATGCACCTGCACACAAAGCAAGACCGGCTCAGGATACAATCAAAACACTTGGCTGGGAGCTGCTGAATGAAATGTCTTTTATTTTCCCATTAATAATTAGTGTTTTATTTTCACAAAAAAAAGCTCATTTCATACCGGTATACCTGATAGATTGAATGAATTATCGTATTTCACATATAAAAAAAATTGAATCTGCTGGAGATGTGAATAAATAGAAGAACTTCATATAATCCACCGAATGAAAAAGATTTTAATTCTATTCCTCCTAACCAGAAACCATGAAATGAGGCTACCTTGGGCCTATCTATTGGTTGATATTGATATACTCACATGGCCACTATATGTTTTTCAACTTCGTAAATACAACTGAATAACCGATAAATATATGTTTTTCCATCCTTATAATAGTCAAACGAACTGTTATTTATGTGATGGTTCAATAATTTTTCTATGATTTCAGCGGGAACAGTTTTCGAAGCAAAGTAGAGGAAACTGAAATTTGTATATTATGAGTGTAATATTCACTTAATTCTCAAAATAGCATCACTTACACGTGCAAAAGATATGAAGCTCCTTCTTTGATCAAATCAAGTAATTTTTCAAAATCGTCGCTGATATTCTTTGGTTTGGAATCTTCAGTCATTGTTGGGAAAAGATTGAAAGTTATTTATACGCAATATTTCAACTAAGGTACCTTTTCGGTAGAATGAAACAGAAATTTTAATAGACAAACAATATATCGAAATATTTTGTATCCAAAAATATCAGTAGTTACCATATGTTGATAATGATCAAATTAATTGTGCTGTTATCAAGTGAAGATATTTATTATATCTACTCAATTAGATTTGAATAATGATTTGAAATGAACTGAAGTTCGGAAAAAAATCTTTAAAATCATTTCGATCAACAAGAAAACAAACCTCAAATTGCGAATAACATTTTCAAAGCACTGGCATGAGGTCAGGAGCTATTGCGAGCTCGTTATAAAGTCTAGAACATTGCAATACAGAATCAATCGACATGACGAATAAAAAGATTCAACAAACATAATATATAATATCTCAAATAAATAATAACCAAATTCACAGTTTCAACTACAAACCCCATCTTCTAAGAACTCATTTCTTATATACTCTCTAATTTGACCAAATTTCTACACAAGAATAATGACACTGTATGTCATAGAAAAAAAAAACAAATTTTCAATAAATCTCAAGTGATGAAGTAATGAAGGGTAATTCATTCATAGGTACTATTTTGTCATAAAAAAATTTATAAAAACAATGTTTTTTTATGATCTTTATTAACAAATGAAAGAACCATTCTTTACAATTTATTTTAAAGATAATTTTTTTCAAATACTGAACTCGACTACGGTTAACAAAGTATTTCGGGCGATATTTCTCCAATTACTTGAGTAACATTGGCCGCCAATAGCTCAATTGTAGCCGGCTTGTCCATGTAGACTTTGGACTTCACATAGCCCCAAAGGAAAAATCAAGAGGTGTGATTTCACATGATCTTGCCGGCCGAACCTGAAATGATCTGCTCGCTGAAATGCTCTAGCAGTAAAGCTATGGTTTCACGGGCTGTAAGGCAAGTGGCTCCATCTTACTGGCACTACATTTCGTCGGGACCACGGGCTTCAATTTCGGGCAACAAATAGCCTGTTATCATGGTGCGATAACGGTCACCATTCACAGTAGCATTCCAATCGTCCTCTGTTCTGAAGAAATGTGGAACAATTATTCCACCGGCTCATAAACCACACCAAACAGTTGTTCTTTCTGGATTTAACGGCAATTCTTGAGACTCTTCGGGTTGTTCATCACCCCTGATTTGGAAATTGTGTTTGTTCATGAACTCATTAAGCCAATAATGGCACTCATCAGTGAACAAAACTTTTGTTGAAAAAAGTGGACCTCAACGACTAAAACTTGAAAGATTCGGTAGGTCGCTCGGCTTCAGTTCTTGAACTAATTGAATTTTGTAAGCTTTCAAAGGAAGAGGTTTGGAATTTTTCCGCTAATTTTCGGGTCCCAAAATTTTTAAATATCGATTCCAAAAACTTTTTTCGCAGTATATCGACACGAGTCTAGATATTAACTGAATCGAGGGCGTAGAATGGGAATCTGTAATTAGTTTTTTCGTATCTTCAGTGGTTTGGCAAATAATCCACTTTTACTGAAAAAATATAAGTAGCTAAACGAAGGTTTACAATAAAAAAAATTTGGAAAGCACTGAGACCATTTTCGGCTCGATATTCGAAAATTACAGACGTTTGGGCAAAATGATAAGCACTCTGTTCGGGTGAACAAGAGCGCCAAAAAATCAATAATGTGTTTGTCCACAGTGATTATCTATACACTCCCCAGCACGTCTTGGCATCAATGAAATAGGAGGCATGTTTTTTAAGTAAGCACCGTGTTGGAATTAAAAAAATTTAGAAAGCACTGACGTGAAGTCAGATTGCTTTGGCGCTCTTGTTGAGCTACTTGCGAGTAAATATTCAAACCTTAACAAATCTATAAGCTCTCTGATCGGGTGAACAATAGTCTTTTTCCGTACTATGGGACAATGTGATGTAAATATGAAAGCCTAATGAATAAACAAACCTTTATCTCAATTTGAAAATAACTACTCATAATTTTCACCAAATTTTGTTCTATGCTTCTCCTAAAAACTTACGTCATTGCTTTTCTGAGTTTTGACAACGCCATCAAATTCTTTCTCTATGATAAAAAATTTTTGATTAATATTACGTCTGTGCTTTTCAAAATTTTGACAACGTCATCGACATCGAATTCTACCTCTATGAATTCTATGAAAATTTTGATTGATATTACGCCAACTGACACTGATATCTAGGTCCGAAAGTTGTCAAACGAATATCGATCTGTGATGGCAAATCTTTCAATGACAAAGCTCGGACTTCATGACATTTCTATTTTTCTCTTGAGTAAATGAAAAAATGATCATATCTTCAGAAGGGAAAAGCTACGACAATGAAATTTGAGGATGAGTAAGATATCGGTAACCTCAATATATATACGGATTTTTATTTAAATCTAAATGAAGTCTTAGGAGATATTAAGTATTGAAAATTTTTTTTGGGAATTTTTAAAATTTTCTAGCGTGACGATTTCTGCGAAATTTTGCAAGCCATTTCGTTTCAGCCTCCTCAATAACATTCCAAGTATCAACTTGATCGGAGGGATATTCTAGTAGTTATTGAGGAAACAAAATTTCAGATGCTCATAACTACTGAACCATCCGACGGATTTGGCCCAATAACAAACTTGACCGAGATATTTGGACAATTAACCTATTCTGAAAATTTGAAAACTCTAGCTGATTCCTTTTGGATGCTAGAGAGGATACGGCCGGACGGCCGGCCGGACAGACTCAACTTTCGCCACGAATTCTTCATCAGGGAGTCGAACCCAATCGATTGAGACCATTTTCGGCTCGATATTCCAAAATTACAGACATTCGGGCAAAATGATAGGCACTCTGTTCGGGTGAACAAGAGCGCCAAAAAGACTTGTAAAGATATCGCAATAATTTTATTTTTACATGAAAGCCTGTATCTTAATCTACTTTTCAACATAATTTCCGTGAATATTGACGCACTTGTCATAACGTGGTACAAGTTTTTGGATACCCTCCTCATAAAATTCTGCCGCCTGACTTGTTAACCACTGTGTCACAAATGTTTTGACTTCATTATTGTCTTGCAGACGCTGACCGCCCAGGTGTTTCTTCAAGTGCAGGATGGTGGTCGCTGGGTGCCAGATCCGGCACTTTCTGCATCAAATCTTCATTAACGACCGAAGGACGCCCACTCCGTTCTTCATCATGCACATTTGTGCGGCCATCTTTAAATGCTCTCACCCATTCCATCACTCATAATGTTTTGTCTGTAAACTTCACAGATCTCACGATGAATATCGATCGGTTTTACGCCTTTAGCACTAAGAAATCGTATAACAGCCCGTACTTCACAATCAGCGGGACTCACGATTGTCGGAGGCATCTCAAACACTCAGTAAACAACGTATACAATGAAGAATCAGACTGTAATGGCGTCAGTGGGTAAACAAGAGATGTAGGTAACCAGCGCGCATGCGCGGAACGCCGACCGTAGCGCTACGGCGGCGGAATCGCAAAATGGTACTTACTTAAAAAACATGCCTCGTATTAGGTGTACAAATAAGTTTCCACGGTTTTTTATAAAAAATTAGGGATTTATTGTAAAGGAAAAGTACATTACGTTTTATTCAAAGTATTTTCCATCATTTGCCACTACTTTTCCCCATCTTTCTGGCAACATTCGGATACCCCGTCGAAAAAACTCTTCATCTTTTGACGCTATCCACAAATCTACCCAATTTTTGGTGTCTTCATATGATGTGAAGCGCTGCTCAGACAGACCATGTGCCATCGACCGGAACAGATGATAATCAGAAGGGGCTAAGTCTGGTGAATACGGCGGGTGGGGTAAAACTTCCCAGTTGAGTGTTTCCAAGTATGTTTTTACCGGCGCCGCAACATGTGGACGAGCATTATCGTGTAAAAGAATAATTTTGTCGTGTCTGGAGCAGTAATGGGCGCGTTTTTCCTCAAGTGCCCGACTCAATCTCATCAATTGTGTTCGGTAGAGAGCTCCAGTAATGGTTTCGCTTGGTTTCAGCAATTCATAATACACGACACCAAGCTGATCCCACCAAATACACAGCATGAGTTTTTTCCATGAATATTCGGCTTAGCTGTCGATGTTGATGGTTCGCCGGGCTTAACCCATGACTTTCTCTTCTTTGGATTATCGTAGTGAATCCATTTTTCGTCACCAGTGACTATACGATGCAAAAACTTTTTTATTCCTGGCAAGCAGCATTTCATTCATGCATAATCGGCGTTCAACGTCTCTCGGCTTTAGTTCATATGGAACCCAATTTCCTTGTTTTTGAATCATTCCTAACGATTTTAAACGACGTGAAATTGCTTGTTGAGTCACTTGTAGAGTAAGTGCAAGTTCTTTTTGCGTTTGGGACGAATCTTCCTCCAATAGTGCTTCTAATTCCATGTCTTCGTACACTTTCGGCCTTCCACTGCGTTCTTTGTCTTTAACGTCAAACTCACCGTTCTTAAACTTTTGAAACCATTCCTGACAACTTCTCTCACTTAAAGCAGCTTCACCATATGCTTCTAGAAGCAATCGATGCGCCTCAGCTGCAGATTTTTTCACATTAAAAAAGTAAATCAAAAGTTCCCGCAAATGATGGTTATTCGGAATAAAACTTGACATTTTTGCACGAAAAAAATTACGTGATGCTGATACGGAATCACTAGTACTTTAAGGTTATGGTGTTGCCAGATGACTAAACTTGGTATATTACGTTTTACATCTGACAATTTCTCCATAACCTTCTGGTGGGGCCATCTTTTGACAAACCGCGGAAACTTATTGGTACACCTAATAAAATGCTCTATTTCTTCTCGAGTTTATCAAATTTATGAGGAATATTTCTTATTATTATCCACCACTGAAAAATATCGAGGTCCAATGATAAACCTGACTATTTATAACTTTTATTTTCAAAATGGATTTTTAAAACATGTTTGAATCCCACTCAATCATAACAAATTTGAGGCAGGGTTTGGAATATCAGCAGGGGGTGCTCCAAAAAGATTCTGGAAATCTTTTAATCCCTGATCGAACTGTTCCTTAGCCTTTTTGTTATTATCTTCTACATCTTTCTGAAATTGTTCAACCGGATCTAATGGCGGAGCGAATATATCGCTCAAATCTCTGAAAATGGAAAATCTCAATCGAAATCAGAGGATGATACACAATAATACTCACATTTTTATTTTACTGAAGCAGTCTATAAGTTTGTTTATTATTGTTAAAACCACATAATAAAAGTTTATGTAGCTATTAATTTGATCACCAACCCATCCAAAGAGGTCGAACATAATTGCAATAAACTTTCAGCGAGGAGTTTGAATGAACAATGAAATTTGCCAGTTCATATGCACTTTTATGGGCTACGTCTTATCGTTTATACCTACTGATTGTATGAAAATATCACTATTTTGGTGAAGAGATCTACAGATAGTAATTGTTGCCAAACATGTCTCGTTATTTGATTCACTTTTCTGTTATCGACAGGGAAGAAAAATATGTTATTGTCTCATGAAATACTATCTAGAAAGAGATTATAATTTACTGTTAGGTAAATGAATCAAACAAGTGTTGAAGGATGTAAACCACAATCCTATATCAGATTCATTGGTCTTGGAACTCTTAACTTTGCTTAACTTGCTTAATTTTGAGCAACATAATATTTCTCAGATATTTGCGCACTTTTTTCAGAATGTCTATTATTTCTGAATATCGACACCAAAATGGTCCCAGTCTATTTAAGTTCGACTTAAATATCTAAAATTAACAATTATAGTGTACACTGTTTTCTTTGATGAATAAGAGAGAACTTTTCATTTTTATCATAACATCAAACAATTCAAGAAAACTAGAGGAAAATTAATCAGTAAATAAAATAGAATACGACATGTTTTAAGGTTTGTGTAGAACACTTTTCTCTCAGGCATTGATAATTGATTAACAATAATTTAAACAATTCTTGTTTACAACTTGGTTTTGAGATGCCGCAGTTTTTACCAAGAATTGTTTAAATTATTGTTAATCGAATATGAATGCCTGATATGAGAAAAGTGTTACACACAAATCTCGAAACACATGTGTCAAATTCTATATAATTTTTTGATTAATTATTCTCTGGTTTTTTTGAATCGTTTGATGTTATGATAAGAATGAAAAATTCTTTCTTTTTCATCAAAGAAAACAGTGTTTTCTAGAATAAACATAGATATCAGTGATACTTTCAAGAAGTGTAAGACTATAACTGTCAATTTCAGATATTTCTGATTTATTTACACTTTCAAAAATAGACTTGTTCTATTAAATAAGTTCGACTTCGTGATAATTCATCCGTGACCGAAATTGAGTTGTCCGACCGTCCGAATTCTCTCTACCTACCGGAAGAGATCACAATCTAAAATGAGGAATAAGAAGAAAAAAATACACATATTCAGGAGATTAGCTCCTACTTTAGAATATGTGTCACATCCATTCAATATAGATGAATTGAGGGCTGCAATCAAATCTACCAAATCTCGAATGGCAGCAGGTTTTGACGGAATTTATCCAAAATACATCAAACATTTAGGAAAAAAGGTCTTGTCTTGGTTATTGTCTTTCTATAACAATATTCTGAATTCAGGAAACTTTCCTTCCGAATTTCGTAAGGCTAAAGTAATAGGTATTTTGAAACGAGGAAAAAATCCTTGTGATCCTAGTAGTTATCGACCCATCAGTTTATTGAATGTTCCTTTCAAGATATTAGAAAGGCTAATTCTTTTTAGAATTGAATCTTCTATAGAAAATGATCTACAAAATTTCCAGGGAGGCTTCAGGAAAAATATAAATTGTTCAGATCAGGTTCTCAGCCTTACAACTTTCATAGAATCAGGCTTCAATGATAGGTTGGAAACAGGAGCTGCTTTCATCGATTTATCTTCGGCATATGACACTGTGTGGAAAGATAGAATAATTTTCAAACTCTATACCCATCTGAAGTGTGGAAAAATGGTACGATTATTAGAAAATATGTTATCTGATAGAAGATTTCGTGTTTTTATTGACAATAAGAGTAGCAATTTCAAAACATCGAAAAACGGTCTTCCTCAAGGATCAGTTCTATCTCCTTTACTTTTCAATTTATATCTGAGTGATTTACCCACGATATCATCTCAGAAATTTGTTCATGCTGACGAAATTGCTATTGCTTACCAACATTCAGATTTCCATACTCTGGAAAACATACAGTCATCTGATTTGGAAATTTTAAAGAATTATTTCATTGAGTGGCGATTATGTCCAAATCCCAACAGGACAGAGGTATCTTGTTTCCATCTGAATAATCATGAAAAATATAGGAAATTAGCCGTAACTTTCAATGATTCTCCCATCGAACATAATTTCTATCCAAAATACTTAGGAGTTAAATTAGATTCATAAATAAATAAATAAATAAATATTATATCGAATACGGACCTGATTGGCACGAGCCGACAAAGGGAATGAAATAGCAACAAAGCTGGATGGCGCTCCCACAAAGGGGCTGAAGAAGCAATAAATTACATAACGGATTCTTCCATCGTCCAGATGGTGAATCATTAAGACTGTTACTGTCAAATAAATGATAGGATTGTATAATCGCGAAAATAATAAGAAAGAACGTTGGTAACATCATATTAGTCAGTTTTGACCTCTGAAATGCCTTATTTAAGTTTATAACACTTGCTTCCTGATCTTCTGAGGTTAAAGTGAGAAATAAAACGTTGAGAATGATGAAAAATATCCAGGGATTGTGTAATTTGTCCCTCAAGTGATATAATGCGTTATGGTAAAATCAAGTTTCACAAACAATTAACCAACTTTCAATTCGTACCAATGTACTCGTAGATGTAACATCCATTGTAAAATTATACATTCAAGTTCTGTGCCTTCATAACTAAAAAAAAAACACTATCAAAAATACCATTCAATTAACTAATGAATTAAAGACACTCAAAGTTCCAACCAACGCATTAATGGTTTCGTTCGATGTAGTAAATTTATTTCCATCCACAGTAGTCGAATCACTAGTGAAACAACAACTTGATGAAAACCCCTCGGTCACCATTGAAACGAAAGAAAAGGTAATGAGACTTCTTGAGATATGTCTGGGACAGAGCTACTTCAAATTCAATGATAAATTCTACCAAAAACTGAATGGCTTACCTATGGGATCCCATTCATCTAATTTATTTAGTGAAATATTTATGACAGCCCTTGAAAAGAAAATATTTTACCCTAAAGACATTAGCTTGACATGTTTTGGAAGCGATATGTGGATGATGTTTTTTGCGTATGGACTGGGTCGATATCGGAATTGATGGCATTTTTGGAATTGTTGAACTCCATCCATGATTCCATCAAATTCACGTTAGAAATAGAGGATGATAATAGATGTCTGAACTTCCTAGATATACAGATTAAAAGAAAAAGTGAACACCTTGAATTTGATATATACAGAAAACCCACCTTCTCTGATATTTTGATACCAAATAATAGTTCACATCCTTATATCCTAGATTAGTCTCGATTCCAATGTCAAAAATTAACTATGACAAAGAGGTTGGCACACTGAGATTTTAGCTGGGAATAATGGCTACTCTCCGGATATAATAGATCAACTCCTTTTCAGAAAGCGGCAGAAGAAATTGTTACATTCAATTTATTCACCAAATAATGAAACTGAAACCAAAAACTACGCATATATCGACTACATCCCATCTCTGAGTGATAAAATTTGCAAAAGACTCAGACATTATAATATTAACATTAGTTGTACTAATAAGAATAATCTAAGATCAATGTTCTTTGATGGTAAGGATCGAGCGAACAACACACAATTAAGCGGTGTATATAATCTTCACTGTAATGAATACCCCTGCATTTTACATGGGTCAAACTGTTCGTCCCCTGGCAAAAAGAATTGATGAACACAAAAAATCAATCCTCCAAAACAAACCCACTACTGGTTTCTCTAGTCACTGTATCACCTCAAACCATTTTATTGATTTAGAAAAAAACAAAATATTGCACAAATGCCATAAAGGTAAACGCATGGACCTTTTAAAATACTTAGAAATAACATCAGCTTTTAAACAAAATCTTCCCATTGTAAATGACCAATTAGATTTCCGTCTATCAACGATTTTAACATGTGTTACTTGATATGTTATGTAGATGTGTATACTGTATTAACCGATATTGTTTTATATTCAGTTTTGAAAATGGGATGAAACCCGAAACATGCATGTCAACGATGCTTTAAATAAAATTCTGAAACGTACGGTCAAGTGTTTTTATTCAATTTTTGTTAATTAATATCGAACTATGTTTCACCATGGGATAAGCGAGGAATCAATTACGAAAAACTTCCCAGTCTTTCCATGATTTCAGTCCACAAAGATGAATTTTTAGAATATGATTGATATTATAGATATCAATAATTGGTGCGTATATGGCGCAAGTTATACCTCATGAGTAATCAGATGTTTTTTAAAAATTCTTCAAAATTGAAAGAGAATATATACCATGAGGATTGTAACAAAATTTTCTTGACCCACGTTATAAAAAAATTTTCAATTTTCGAATCGATCAGAAGGATATCCTAGAAGTTACTGAAGAAACCTGATGATAGATACCGAAAAGAGGGACATAGTCAGGTTCGACTCTGGATTCGTAACTCACAAAGTCGAACCGATTTTGGCTCGATATTCGGAACTTACAGACATTTGGACGAAACGATTGCACTCTGTTCTAGTAGTTGTCTGAACTAGAGCAACGGACAAAAAAAAATTGTTTCAATCTCGACATGCCAAGTTTAGTCCAAAATTGAGGTTATCATTCCATCAACTTCTTTTAGGTAATCGCTGTAAATCACACGCTATAATATTTCAGTGGGCCTATAAAAAAATTTTTCTCTTTCAGTGTCGTAATGAGTTCATTACATTACTAAAAACAGTGTTGTGAAGAACTCATTATATTAGGTGTACAAATAAGTTTCCGTGGTTTGTCAAAAGATGGCCCCACCAGAAGGTTATGGAGAAATTGTCAGATGTAAAACGTAATATCCCAAGTTTAGTCATCTGGCAACACCATAACCTTAAAGTACTAGTGATTCGAATCAGCATCACGTAATTTTTTCGTGCAAAAATGTCAAGTTTTATTCCGAATAAGCATCATTTGCGGGAACTTTTTGATTTACTTCTTTAATGTGAAAAATCTGCAGCTGAGGCGCATCGATTGCTTCTAGAAGCATATGGTGAAGCTGTTTTAAGTGAGAGAAGTTGTCAGGAATGGTTTCAAAAGTTTAAGAACGGTGAGTTTGACATTAAAGACAAAGAACGCAGTGGAAGGCCGAAAGTGTACGAAGACATGGAATTAGAAGCACTATTGGAGGAAGATTCGTCCCAAACGCAAAAAGAACTTGCACTTACTCTACAAGTGACTCAACAAGCAATTTCACATCGTTTAAAATCGTTAGGAATGATTCAAAAACAAGGAAATTGGGTTCATATGAACTAAAGCCGAGAGACGTTGAACGCCGATTTTGCATGAGTGAAATGCTGCTTGCCAGGAATAAAAAAAAGAGTTTTTTGCATCGTATAGTCACTGGTGACGAAAAATGGATTCACTACGATAATCCAAAGAAGAGAAAGTCATGGGTTAAGCCCGGCGAACCATCAACATCGACAGCTAAGCCGAATATTCATGGAAAAAAACTCATGCTGTGTATTTGGTGGGATCAGCTTGGTGTCGTGTATTATGAATTGCTGAAACCAAGCGAAACCATTACTGGAGCTCTCTACCGAACACAATTGATGAGATTGAGTCGGGCACTTAAGGAAAAACGCGCCCATTACTACTCCAGACACGACAAAATTATTCTTTTACACGATAATGCTCGTCCACATGTTGCGGCGCCGTGATAGCATTGTTTTTAGTTATATTTTTCGTTTTCTGGTTGACAACACTGACATCCTATCCTTTCGAATGTCAACACATGTCAATTGTCAATATTAAACCATGTAGAGATTTGAAAGCACTATTCAAATTCTATAATTGTAGATTGTCGTATCAGTCACACCAACTGTGAAAATAAAATACAAAGGGCACTTGGAGGTATAATTTGAATTTTTCATTGAATTCCAATAAATTTCTCAGAATATACTATTATCTCGTGTTTAATGGTTCACTCTGTGAATGACCTAATCGATCCGATATATTTATCTACATCTTCATATCAGTATCTGAAAAAGATCTGCTATCATCCGTTGCAAATTCTGATTGAACGCAATCTTGGAAAAAAATGATAAATTTTCTTTTGAGTCCATAACAACAAAATAAAAATATTTTTCTAATCTCTAGAACATAAAAAATTCGACTGTCGTTGGAAGCTCAGCAGAAGAGTTTCAGGCAGAAATAATGGTAGATGTCATAGGTATTTTCAACAAAGTAAGCAGTTACGTAACCAGCGTAACTTCGAAACTTGGTGATATTTTCGGTAAAATATGGGATTGTGTCAGTAGTATGTGAGTATTCGATTCATTCATTATTAAAATTGCATGATCCATGTCCAATTTTCCGCGACAGAAATATTTTATTATCTATTAATGCTGTGAACCAACTGATATCGCAAGATCGTCATGTGACCTATCGTGAGATTGAGACAACTTAGGCATACAATCAATATTGCATGAACATTGGCCGTCAAAAAAATTTGTTCGCGTTGGATCCCATACAGATTTGCCAATCATCAAAAAAAGGCTCGTGTCGATTCGTCCAAAGAAATGCTCCAAAAATACGATGGCGGTACTTCGACGCACATCTATGACATCGTAACTGGTGATGAATCGTGGATTTACGCATACAAATACTGAAGAACATTTAAAATCTTTGAAGAAAGCACTACTCTTTCATATAATTTTGAAGTGAAGAAATTCAGGTGTACAACATTTATACTGACATTTCTTGAAATGGAGAAAACTTTTGTATTGCACGAAAATAGTTTGAAAATTTTTAATAATTTATCATCAATGGTGAACTCTTCCGAAGTTTTCATGCATACAGGGTGATTTTTTTAAGTGTTTCATTGGACGTTTTCGAGGGAGTAATTGTAATATAGATTCAAGATTTTGGATTGGAAGAGTACATGAACTTTAGTTGTAAAATATTTTTAAGAGGAATCTACTTCCGGTTTCACCGGAAACGCATGTAACTTTGTTATTTCAAATGCAACACCCTGTATAATAATATAATAATAATAATAATAATATATTTATTCGTGCTAATACATGAATGCTCACACACGTCAAATAAACTTTGATTCAAGTAAAATGTGAAAAATCATCATTTAAGAATTCATCTAATGTATAATAACATTTATTCAGCAAATAGTTCTTTATAGTAACCTTAAAATGCTTTAGAGATGTCATTTTCACACCGTGCGGCAGCCTGTTATAAAATTTCGGTCCATAGTAAGTAACACCGCATTTGATTTTGTTTATTCTATGGAATTCGGTATAAATGTGATCTTTATTGCGTGTGTTGTGTGCGTGAATATCTCGATGTGTTTTGTAATCTTCTAAGTGAGACTTAACATGTAAGAGGCATTGTAAAATGAATAAACAAGGAACTGTTAGAATATGCTTGGTTCTGAAAACATCTTTACAGTCATCTCTATAGTTTAATCACCCTGATAGCTTTCCTTTGTAACCCAAATAGCCTTTTGACAGATGCATCATGTCCCCAGCATAGTATACCATATGTTAGTTCTGACTCAATGAAAGCACGGTATACAGTTATCAATACACCATTAGTTACAACATCAAGCAGATTCCTCAGTACATACACACACGAAGACACCGCACTACTTATATAATTTATATGGGCATCCCAACTCAGTTTGCTGTCCATAAAAACACCCAAAAATTTAGTTGGCTCAGGCGAATTCATTCCCTCCAAATCTCTCATAGAGAAGTATCTGAGCTCAGTTTTCGCTTTGTTCAAACTGAGCTGGTTGCTGTTGAACCATTCTGACACATTCGCCAATACCTCCTCCATTCTGTTTATCACAAGTTCCCGTGTTTCGGCTCTTTTCAGTACAGTAGTATCATCTGCAAAGATGACAAATTCTGCGTCAGGATCACAACTGTCGATATCGTTCATGTAAATGATGAAAAGCAAAGGTCCGAGGACGGATCCCTGCGTAACACCACAGTCAACATCCAACATGGCAGATAGATCTCCCCCGAGATCAACACACTGTTCCCGATTCTCTAGATATGAGCGTATTAGATCAACTGCTCCCTGGTCAAACTTGTATTGTTTCAATTTTCGTAGAAGGTTTTCCGGAGACACGCAATCGAACGCCCTACTCAGATCACAAAAAAATGCTCCCACATAAAGAGACCCACTGTAACCTTAGATTCGAACGAAGAATTCGAATATGTATAAATATACAGGGTGTTGCATTTGAAATAACCAAGTTACATGCGTTTTCGGTGAAACCGGAAGAAAAGTTCTCTTGAAAATGTTTTTCAATTAAAGTTCATGTACTCTTAAACGAAAATCCAAAATCTGTATTACAATTCCTTCCTCGAAAACGTCTAATGAAACACTAAAAAAATCACCCTGTATATTTTCCTTCCATTTCAAGTTAAAATTTTGATCTCGTCTGAAATCTAATATTGGTGTCATAAATTAATTATATTATACAATCTTTTTCCTAAGTATAATTGTACATAACAAATTTTCCACAGAACATGGTCGGATCTTTGGTCTTCTCCTAAAAATAATTTGAATGATACCATCCAAGGTATTATAAACGAGGTGAAGAAGTTATGGCAGACTCTTATTGGATTGATCTTTCCGTCCTCCGACGATGGAGCTGAGAGTAACAAAACGGATCCCGAAAATAAAAAAAGAAGGAGAAGACATGTTTTGGAGTAAATATTCCAGGGTGATTGGATAATTTTTCAGATTAAATACAATATACTTCAGAATATTAAACAAATGTTTTTATTTATCCCAATCAATAAATTGGAAGAAAGCGCTTCCTTAATTTAATGTGAGTCCTTATATCAGATTATTGTATTATTGGATTGAATGTCAGAAATAATCTGGTTGGAGAAAAAGTAATCCATTATTTCTACTTTAATTTTGGGGCTTTATTTAACATAGCTTCAATCATTCGTTAGAGCTCAAATATTCAGCCATTCTTTCAGTTACTTGTTACCATTTAGAAGGTAATTCATTATGTCTCGTTCCTAAAACGCCTTGTCCCTATTAGCAAAAAAATGAGATGACCATTGTTGACGATCTTCTCTTGAGGATGATTTCCCATCACCAAGAGCGTTATACAAGGACAAAAAATAAATGAAAATTGCTTGGTGCCAGATCTGGTTTATAAAGTGGACGCATGAGAACCTCCCATACAAGATCCCGAAGCTTCCGGCATCTGACGTTGTCCAGATGGAATACGACGCATCTCTTTCAGATCAGCAAAAGTACATCGACAAATGGTTTGGAAGTTTGGACCCATGGGAAAATTCCGAATTGAAATATTTTAAAAACAGCAAAGAATATTTTGTTGAAATTTATGGGTGTTTTCACTGTTAGGTCAGATATAAAGAGATCAACCCGCGTATAATTTATGTATTTAAAACATCTGAAATCATGGACACATCACAAACTGGTGATGTTCATTAAGGGACAGAGAATGGGTTATATTCCCAAGAAATCGAAAGTTCTCGAGAATGATCATGTAAAAAAGTTTATAGCAAATACTCCAGACAGTATTTTCTTGATGTCAAAGGTAAATAAAGAACTGAATCAAATTAATTCACTAAATTTTCTTATTGTCACGTGGATATAAAATATTTAACTTTAAGCTTTAAGCTTTAAGGGGCATTCCGAAAAGATGAGCTGTATAAGTTGCAGATAAATGATGTGCAGGATATGTGCTCGAAATTTTTAGTGGATTCATCCAAAACGCACTCGAAAAGGATATTCACTCAGCGTACACTTTTGAATCCAATCAAGAGATATATATCCTTGAGACCAATTCACACTCCGCACGAAAAGCGTTTCGTCTTTTACTAGAACTTTAAATGCTCAATACAGCCAGTAGGAATCAATACTTTTAGAAATTACCATCGTTAATTGCAAAATTTCTTAAATTAGAACCACCCAAACTGTATACAGGTAACTGTTTACAGCGTTCTTCTGCATGTATCCTTTCGGACAGTGAAGCAGATTTTGCAGCCATCAAACAGCTTGGAGGATGGAAATCAACATCTGTTGCAGAAGGGGAGATTTTCATCGTCAAATTTTATATTGTGAGAAATAAAATTTATTTGAATAAATAATATCTCTAATTCATAATGAGGTCGAAGGAAAATTCATGTAATCAACTCGTTTATTAATATAGCGATTAATAAACTAGTTGATTAAATAACTATTTAATCTTTCAAAGTTTAATTGTTATACATTCTAATATTTAGTTGACAGGCGTTGTATTTTACTTCATTTGGAGAATAAGGTATAGAAAAAACTATTTTATGATAAAAAACTCGACGTAAAATTAATGCAGTAAAGAAAGACTGCCCTAGAAGTACCAACAAAGATTTCAATAACTTAAGAGAAAAGATTTTACTCACTTTTGAATATCAGAATGGACATGCACTAGACTCGCTGCACTAAGTCGGAATATGAAACCCACAGAGACCAAAGACTTTACATAAATGATACCCTTTTAACCTCTGCGATTATTTTTGAACATTGAATCATTCTTGTTATGGATGGAGAAGAAAAAATTTTCAACGATTTCGTGTGTTTTCGATGCTCTGTGGATGTTTATTATTTTACACCGAAATCAAATGATCAAGCTTTGACTATGAAGAGATAACCTCGTGCGGTCAAAAAATCGTCTAGAAATCTATGAAGCTATAGGAATGACTCATAGGCTAGAGTTCACATTATTCAAGCATGTAGTCAACTGGTTTTACTTTAATGGCGAAATTTTAATTTAATTTTCTATTAACCTACATATAATGTCGGGCCTTTATTTTGCAATTTTTGATAACAAATAAAACAATGAGATCTTCGATATTTAACCCTTGTACTAGTAAAACTGCGTCCTATCGTTTTGCCAAATTGTCTGTAATTCACGAATATCGAACAGAAATTGGACTCAATCGATTGAGTCTGATTTCCTGAGGATAAATGCAGAGTCAAACTTGAGTATGTCCTGACGGCCATATACTCTCTATCTTCCGAAAAAGATGGGCTACAGATTTCATAATCTCAAGTAGGTTGAATGAGAGGTCGACACCTGAAGAAGCGGTTGATGCTTTCAGAATGCATGTTTTTGTGATACCGCAATCAGCGTGGCTTCGACAATTGGTACAACCGCATGCAAAAGTATATAATGGGTGGCCCATTTAAAAATTGGAATTTAATTTTGCTATAAAAAAAAACTGCTCAATATTTTCCAATGGTTGAACATTTATTTGAAAGGTTGGTTCATGACATTTATTTATGAAAAATAATTTCGGCCAAATGACCACCACGGCTGACTTGGCAGTAGCCTATTCGTTCCAGCCAATTTTTTAATACATTTTCGATTGTTTGGGGCTCTATTTCACCAATAGCAGCTCGAATTTCGGTCTTGAGGTCTTGAATTGTTTCTGGATTGTTGGCGTAACACTTATTTTTCACCGCTCCCCAAAGATAATAATCCAATGGCGTCAGATCGCAGCTTCTTGGTGGCCAATTCACATCAGCATTTCTGCTGATTATTCGATTTCCGAAAATGCGGCGTAAAACATCGATTGTGGCGTGTGCTGTATGGCTCGTTGCACCGTCCTGTTGAAACCAAACATCGTCCAAGTCGTTAGCTTCAATTTATTGAAAGAACCAATCGTTCAACATTGCGCGGTAGCGCTCGGCATTGACGGTTACGGCGATTTCTGCTTCATCAAAATGGACCGATGATGCCGCCAGACCAAAGTCCGCACCAAACAGTCACTCGTTGTGGGTGCATTGGCTTCTCTATGACGACGTGCGGGTTTTCTGTGCCCCAGATGCGACAATTTTGCTTATTAACATAACCACCGAGGTGGAAATGAGCTTCGTCCGAAAAGATGATTTTTCGATCAAATTCGTTATCCTCCGCCAAACAATTTTCCGCCCAATTTGCGAACTGTAGACGACTCGGATGGTCAATTGGCTTTAGCTGTTGCACCAATTGAACTTTATACGGCTTCATGGCAAGATCTTTACGCAAAATTCGCATCAAAGAAGTGCGTGAAATGTCCAATGGTTGAGAACGATGGCGAACTGATATTGATGGTTGTTCACGCACACTTTCAGCCACAGCAGCAATATTTTCGGTTGAACGGACCGGACGTGTACGTACACGTGTTGGTTTGTCCACCAACATTCCGGTTTCACGATCACGCTTCACAAATTGGGTTTTTGGAACATTTTTTTGTCGAATTTTTTTCTTAAATTTCTCACACTTTGGAAATAAGTTTTTAATATTTCCCAACTTTCTTCAAGCGAATAGCGTCTCATTTCGTAAACTTCAAACTTTCAACTAAATATTAGTCACGTCAAAAAGAATAGTTGACGTTTATAATGTCAAATAATCGGTAGTTCAAATTCCAAACACTAGATGGACCACCCGTTACAAGGTTGGGATAATGTTTGACACCAAATTAATATATTTAAAACGGAACGGACGATAATTTTGAAATTTGGCAGAACTAACTCAGAAATTATTGAATTTAGGAGCATAATCATGTGAGAAAACAGAATTATAAAAAATAGGGTTCTAATTTGAAAAACAGAAGTTATGGCCAATTTTAGATCACAATTTTCAAGACAAAATTTGAAACACCCTGTGATGATATTTTTGAAATCCAAAAGATGCATGACGTTTTCACATCCTTCCTCTTTGATGTTGTAGAAACGGTGAACGCTCAGGATATTTTAAATAACAATAATGAACATATTACTGACTGAACATATTTGACTTTTTTTCAGTTTTTTTAGATATTTTGAAAACTATTCGATTTAATACGATGGTTTTAACAGAAATGTATTCACTATTGAATACTCGATCATACTAGGAATGGAAAACTTGAAAAAAAATGTTTTCGTTGAATTTATTTTCACTCCCTGTATAACCGAAAGTTTTTGGGGTTCGAAATTATTTTAGCTCTGTAGAGAACTTCGAACAATATCATAATCCCAATTTTCAGATTTCAAATATGTCTAGTTCTCCAGAAATGTCTAATAGGCACTCGAACTTGAGACACCCTGTAGATCTTAAAGGGGAATATTTCCTTATAAACAGAAATAACCCCCCGAAACTGATGGTATGTATAAACCCAATAAATTACAGATGGAAAACACTTTTCTATTCAAACTAAACATTAATAAAGACTCCGGATTCTAAAGAACACCTCAAATTGAAATGTCAGAAGATCGGAACGATCTAGGTTAATTCTTATTTTGATTTCTGAATGCGTTAATACTATATGTATTTCAACTACCGTATAAACCCACCCTGAGTATTATATAGTCGCTCGAGACCACTTCTGGCTCGAAATTAGCAAATTACAGACCAAATACTAATACCGTGGAAATAAGTATACCGGATGATCCCAGATTACACAAAAGGTTCCTTGTAGAATCAGATTCCAAAAAACAATGACACAAAAGAAATAACGGAAATTTTATGAAAAAAGTTAAGACAATAGGAATTATCATGTTTAGTATATATCGCTACTTGATCGTCAGATACCGATATCCTTTTCTCTGAAATCCGATAGGTAAAATTGTGCATTATTTTGACGGCTTATCTACTGATAAAATGATTTCAACGAGATAGCCCTTAGTCGATACAGACATTCAACTACAGAAGGTGATAAACATGTACATGTCCAAAGTGAGGTGAGAAAATTTGTTAAAAAATATTGTTCGTAATGAGCTGATTGATCTAAAGTTTTGATGAGACATAGCTCAATTAAAAAACAACTCAAAGGGTATTGAAACTGATGGCAACAAATTTCAAAAAGTGATTTTTTGACCAAAAATATGGCTAGTACGAGGGTTGGCTTTTATATTTCGGGATTGGACAACCCTAGTGTAGCAATCTGCCAGATGAATCTCTCTCGCGAAGCTTGATATTTTGACATACGGGTGCTATTTGTGTTGTTTATAGTGAGTTAAAAGATTCATCTCGGTCGAAAAATGGAATGAAATCGTGAACATTTTCGTGCGATTATTTTTCACAACTTTCGACGTGGTTTAACACAACAACAGTGCCTATATTAACTTAATTCAATTTTTGGTGATGAAGCTCCATCAAGAACCAGTGTTTATGGAAAATATAGAGAATTCAACGGAGGTTGTAGTTCACTCCAAGACGAATTTCGTGAAGATCGTCCAAAATCAATTGTTGTTCCGAAATCTATTGATGGTGTGCGCCAAGTGATATCGTAAGATCGTCATGTGACTTATCGTGAGATTGAGACAATCTTAAGCATCAGTAAAACCAGCATACATTCAATATTGCATGAACATTTGACCGTCAAAAAAATTTGTTCGTGTTGGATCCCACATAATTTGAAAATCGCTCAAAAAAAGCCTCGTGTCGATTGGTCGAAAGAAATGCTCCAAAAATACGATCGTGTTGCTTCGAAACACGACTATTGTGAGATGTGGTGAATCGTGGATTTACGCTTATGTGCCCGAAGGTAAACAGCAGTCTACTCTATGGGTGTTTCAAGATGAGTCAAATCCAGCAAAAGTTGCTCGCGTACGAAGCACTTCCAAGTTAATGGTCCCCCGTTTTAAAGGAAAAACTGGGCACTAAACCATTAGAACAACGCAGAACAGTTAATTCTGTGTGGTGCACAACTATTTGTTAGCCAGTTGCCTTCCAAGAAATCATGAAACTGACTTGGTACCGAATGACCTCTTTTTATTCCCGTATGTAAAAAATAAAATGAAAAGTCAACGTTTTTCGATACCTGAAGAAGCGATTGATGCGTTCCAAATGCATATTTTGGAGATACCCCGATCAGAGTGGCAAAAGTGCTTCGACAATTGGTTCAAACGCATGCAAAAGTGTATAGATATTAAAGGGAAATATAACGAGCGATTTTCGAGTATTAATATTTGTTTTTGTCTTCTTATCCCGAAATATAAATGACGACCGTCGTACATTATTGTTATTCGACTTTCAAAATCTCAGCCATGCTAATTTTCTTATAGTTTGTAGCACCATGATTTACCAATTTCAATTAACCGCAGGAATCCGCTTTAAAACTGTTTGTGAGCATTTCATTTGTCATTGGAATGATCTACTTAACGCGCCGAATCGGTCGATATCACATTGTCGATGTTCTGGATCCAGTTTTTCTTTTTCACTGTCGAGAAGCTGCTGAAATAACACGTTTGAAGTGGTTTCGTAGATTTTATATGCGAATTTTTCCTGGCGGAAGAGATTTTCCGGTAAGTTTTCATTTATGATCAGACAGGGTTTATTCGATCCTAAATGTCATGTTTATTTAATGCATTTAATTATTTTTTGTGTAGATGACAAAAAGATGTCGTATAATTCTGGTCGGACCGCCATTTTTTTACTTTTCCATTTGAGAATATCTGGTGGATCAGCTCACCTTCATTTTCTTTGATATTGTACTTCACTTTATTATTCAATTTCAATTTCAATTATTTATTTTTTTTTGTTTTCTCGGTGTCCAGAGTTCTCTGAATTTTTAGTGTCGAACTATCTGCGCCATTGGGTTCTTTTCTGAATACTTGGTTATTTTTTCTTCTGTTAAAAGATTTTCGTTTGTAAAATGATGCATTTAGAGAACGATGGAAACTAAGAGATTTTATCAAGTCAAAACTTATAAACCCGATTTTCACAGCCAAACCCGTCGGGCTATGGAATTTTGTCGTCGACCTATCAAGTACAAAATTCATTGAAGTTGACTTGAGCTTGTTGCCTGAAAACCACCAGAGAAGCAGTGGCGTACAGAACGTTTCTTTGACTGAAAAACCACCAGAGAAGATAATTATTAAGTGGTTTTTCAGTCAAAGAAACGTTCGTACGCCACTGCTGCAAGTTGGCAACAAGCTCTCAACTTCAATGAATTTTGTACTTGATAGGTCGACGACAAAATTCCATAGCCCGACGGGTTTGGCTGTGAAAATCGGGTTTATAAGTTTTGACTTGATAAAAATCTCTTAGTTTCCATCATCATTTTACAAACGAAAATCTTTTAAAAGAAGAAAAATAACCACGTGTTCAGAAAAGAACCTAATGGCGCAAATAGTTCGACACTAAAAATTCAGAGAACTCTGGACACCGAGAAAACAAAAAAATTAAATAATTGAAATTGAATAATAAAGTTAAGTACAATATCAAAGTAAATGAAGGTGAGCTGATCCACCAGATATTCTCAAATGGAAAAGTGAAAAAATGTCGGTCCGACCAGAATTATACGACATCTTTTTGTCATATACACAAAAAATAATTAAATGCATTAAATAAACATGACATTTAGGATCGAATAAACCCTGTCTGATCATAAATGAAAACTTACCGGAAAATCTCTTCCGCCTGGAAAAATTCGCATATAAAATCTACGATCACACTTCAAACGTGTTATTTCAGCAGCTTCTCGACAGTGAAAAAGACAAACTGGATCCAAAACATCGACCATGTGATATCGATCGATTCGGCGCGTTAAGTAGATCATTGCAATGACAAATGAAATGCTCACAAACAGTTTTAAAGCGGATTTCTGCGGTTAATTGAAATTGGTAAATCATGGTGCTACAAACTATAAGAAAATTAGCATGGCTGAGATTTTGAAAGTCGAATAACAATAATGTACGGATTTCTGCGGTTAATTGAAATTGGTAAATCATGGTGCTACAAGTTGCTTCCTGAGAGTGTAAAATGAAAACTTAGTTGAAAAAGTTTAAAAATAATACTATAAGATCAAATAAGAAAACGACAAATAGAAATGACATTAACGTTTGATCTAAAAAATTATTTTGCAATTCAATATTTTTATTCAATTTGGTTTCTTGATAATAATAATCCTTGGTCGATTCATCGATGTTCGTTCTTTTATTAATAGATTTCTTATCTGGTTTTATAGAAATCATTTCAAGTATTCAGTCAGCGTGAATGATCATCTCGTTTAACCCCACAGGTTTAAAATGTCTATAACAGGCTGGAAGATCATCTTTATTGCATTTACATTGGTTCATCTCTCTTCAGCAGATATTAATTTAAGGAAAGGGGACGTGGGCTTCGAGGAATTCGCTGATAAGTATTACCAAATTAATTTCGATGAAAGCGTTCTCAACAAAACATTATTCAAAATAGAGGGAGGTGAGTAGATGAAACGATAATTTATTCAAGTTCTGATTTGATAATCTATTCGAGTCCTAGATTCATAATTGAACTAACTGCATAGTGTTGAAAGTATATTCGAAACAGAGTCTTTTTTTAGCTCGATACACCTGTCTCATCGATTTTACAACTTTTACAATTTTATTCTCAAATGCGCAGAATTCGGCAAGCTTATCCGTCAAAAATCTTCCTAGCTGCAACTGGATCGGAGTTATTGAGAAAACCAAATTTCAGATGCTAGAATGGTCGAGATATTTGAGACAATTAACCTATATTGTTTCAAACCGAGATATTGGCTGTTTCGAAGATCCTCTGACACCCTGTACAACAGAAAAAGCCCGAATTAACGAACATTATTAATTCCCTTTAGTGAATAAAACTATAGGTATTCTCAACGTATTCAATAATGATTTTCAGCAATAAAAAGTCTGACATTGGATGCTGGATCTTGTACTGATTTAGCTTATGGTTCTACTTTGACCAAGACCATGTTGTATTTGAACAAAAGTCTGGATTACGAAACAAATACCTGCTCGGATAAATATCGAATTTCTGATGGAACAGAGACTCTCTTGTTCCGGATATTCTTAAAAAACCTGGACGACAATGAACCACAATTTGATATAAGCAGTAAATGTTCTTTCAACGTAAGTTAGAAATCATATTCCATCATAGTCATTATTTATTGTGAAACACATTGAGATATTCAATTATAGAATATATATTTCGGTGAAATTTGATATAAAAGAAGGATAATTTGTCGAAGCGCAGGATTGCAGAAAATATGGGAAATGTTTTGGTCTCCTGTTGTCGTTTCTTTCATATTTATTTATTTCCATCCCTATCCTGGTTTCTTGGTTGCCTTGCCCTGAAGAAACCAACGAGGAGAAACACCCAACATCCTTCTTTTATAAGAAATATTTAGATAATACCGTTGTTAAGAAATAGTGTATAGGAGATGGAGAATACGCTAAATCCTAAAGTGTTTCGGAAGACATCGTACCGGTTCGTGAATGTCCGATCCGGGCATCGCTTGAAAAATATGTAAATTCTAACTCCACAGTCACGGAACAGTTTTTGACGCAATTTCTCAGTGGATTTTGAGGAAATCAAGATCATTATATCAAGTAAGCAATTCCCTTATTTAGAAGGTTTGGACAAACCAGGGAAGAGCCATCCCACAATAGGTAATTTTTGCCATAAATTAAGAGGATCTTAACGATGCACTGGAGAATTCTACTTGAGCGTCATTTCGGTCAGCATATCGAGAGATCTGCAGTTGGACTCTTTTGCACAATAATGCACCATCACATCGGTCGCCACTTGTAACTAAAATTTTTGTGAAACATCACTTTATACCGTTGCATCATTCGCCCTATTCACCAGAACTGGTTGCGTGCGACTTTTATCCGTTCTTCAAACTGCATTTGGCGATTAAATGAAAGTGGCTCGCATCGATTGAGGCCTTTGATAAGGCGACGACCGACGACCATTCCAATAAAGAACATGGAGAAGTAGTTACAACTTGTTGGAGCGTGCAAATTTGTCTATGGATGCAGAATGGGAATATATCGATTGATAAAAATGATTTGTTTCAAAATGTACATTAGGTCTTTGTTTCTTTTTTAATGTTCGGTTCTTGGTAATTTAATCTTTCGAAAAAAATTTTAAATATGGAAATAATCGTCTTTTTCAGGAAAATACAATATATACCAAAGAAAATAGTACCTGTGCGATAACGATGAGTGATTTAGATGGATTGATGAATTTCACAAAGCTTGCATTGAAGGAGGATGTAAGTGAAAATTTCACAAAATAGAGGTGTAGTTAAAGATTATACCATCATGCTATATAGAACAACTATGAAATAAAAATGGATTCCTGTGATATTTAATAATTTCAGTTCGAAAAATTTGGCGTAAGTTTCGAGCCAATGCCCGACGGAGATGACAAAACTGCCACAATTGTTATTTATCTGCAGAATGGTCAACTAGACTATGAGGAACGAACATCCTATGTTCTAATAGTGACCGCACAGGTAAGTTAAATAGGCAATAAATTTTACTTACCTATAATTCCGAAGTTACACAACCGACCTGAGAAGTCGAAAATGATTAATATTCATAATCAATATCCATTTCTATACCTACCTATCTAGGATCCAACTAAACTATCGGCCGATAAGTATCAGGGGGTATTACTGGATATACGTATTTTGAAGGAGTTAAAATGCTTTTCTCTATTTCAGTGTTTTAATGCGTTCATTACAGTACTAAAAACAGTGCTGTAATGTACTCATTACAGCATTGTTTTAATTATATTTTTCGTTTTGTGGTTGACAACACTGACATCCTATCCTTTCGAATGTCAACACGCGTCCATTGCATGTCAATTGTCAATATTAAATCATGACATTGTACATTGTAGAGATTTGCACGCTCTATTCAAATTCTGCAATCTGTCAATTTTCGTGTCAGTCACACCAACTGCGAAAATAAAATAAAAAAGGCACTAGGAGGTATAATCTGAATTTTACATTGAATTCCAATAAATTTCTTACAATTCTTGACTGAAATAGAGAAAATATCGTCTAATACTCGTTGCAGAAGGCATTTCCAACACTCATGTGTTTCGCATTTCGCATTCGTGTTGGAATAGGTGCCCACTCTGCAACTTGTATTAGAATATAGTATTATTTCTATGTTTCCTCATTTTCCAGGAGCAAGTCAACTCAGGGGAGTTTCAAATACAGATCGATGTAGGGGACCAACCAGATACTCCTCCCGTATTTACTAAAATCAGTTCGACCGAAAGATTCTACGAAAACATAGACCAGGTTTGTTGAAATTTTTTTATTAAGCTAAGCAAAAAGCATAGAATATACATTTGGACAATTCTTGTTTAATATTTGAGGGTGGCTTATGCACGTCTGAAGAAATTATATCGGTTCAAAACATCCTTGTCAAGTAGAACTAAATATTATCTGTGTAACTCTTTGGTATTTTCGCTGTTTGATTATGCGGATGTAGTCTATGGAGATTCGTTGAGCCAAAGTACGGGTATATCCATACAAAAATTGCAGAATTCCTGAATGAGGTTTTCATTTATGATACCTTACAGAGAACATATAACACCTCACTTGAATGAGCACTTATTGCTCAATATGGACAACAGAAGAAGATTGCACATGTTGGTTTTCGTTCGACGAATTCTTGGGACGGGTGAGCCTTCCTACTTGAGGCGGTTTTTCTGTGCCCGTTCACATCGGTACGGTACGAGACATATTGAAAGATTCGTTATCCCCCAGCACAGAACCGAAGTTATTCACAAATCCTTCCAGGTAGTCGCTCCTCGTGCATGGAATGATCTGCCTGATGAGATCAAGCAATTTCCTATCAGGAAGTTCAGAAGAGAGGTTGAGGTGATATGTCTTGGGAGGCAGAGATGCAGCTATTGACTTGATGGCTGTACGATAGAGTGCTTGGTTCTTGTGTGTTTGCGTGCCATTGTTTGGGCTTATTGAGGGCCGTTCTTACCCCCTACTCGACACGCGTTTCCGTTTCCTTTTTTTTTTTTTTTTTTAGGTGCCATTATTTTTGCAACATGAGCCAGCATGATTGCAGTTTTCTGATGAAGAGTTAAATCTCTTCCTTATTTGTTTATCTTCTGATCAAGATGTAAATTTATAATATATTTAAGTGTGTGAATTTTTGATTTATAATGCAGTATATTTAAGCATCTATCCATGGGCCACACAACACAGGTTTTTCTGTGCAAATATCAGAGAGCAAGTCAGGAATACAATTGGCACATGCTTGCGAAAACTAGAGGAGGAACAAGAAACAACTCCAGGAGACAAGTGGGAAAACCTAACCAAAACAATAGATTTAACATGCAAGCAGTACTTACAGAGGGACAAACGACCAGACAGGGAGTGGATGACGGATGAGATTAAGAACATGATGGACAGAAGAAGAACTGTAAAGAATAAAGCCTCACAAGTATATAAAAATATCAACAGGGACATTAAAATCAAAATAAGACAAGCAAAGGAGGAATGGATGAACCAAAACTGCCGGGAAATGGAGGAACTGGAGCAAAGGTACGACTATGCTGGTGTACATAAAAAGGTAAAACAGATAGTGGGAAAAAGCAGATATAAAGCAGCAACCTTAATGGACAACGACGGCAAGGTTACTATAGACGACGCCGATAAATTAGAAATATGGAAAGACTACATATTAAATGTCTTCGGAGACACTCGTTCTGAAATGCGTGCATCACAGGCTACCACCGGACCATCAATAACTCATGATGAAGTACTGCATGCTCTGAGGACAATGAAAAGTGGAAAGGTGCCTGGTCCAGATAACATCTATATAGAATTGTTAAAGCTCTTTGATGACAATGACGGACTCCTGGATCTTCTGACAGGACTATTTAACGACGTATATGATACTGGCCAAATTCCCAGAAAATGGCTTACTTCGACTTTCCTGACCATCCCAAAGAAGACGACATCTAGGAAATGTGACGACTACCGACTAATAAGCTTAATAAATCATATAACTAAGCTCTTTCTGAAGGTTATCCACCGACGACTATACAACAGGTGCGAGGAACATATCTCTGAGACGCAGTTTGGTTTTTGTGAGGGTCTTGGGACCAGAGAGGCCATATTCTCGTTGCAGGTTCTAATCCAGAGATGCAGAGATGTGAGCCAGGATGTGCACATTTGTTTCGTTGATTTCTCCAAGGCGTTCGATAATGTCAGGCACGACAAACTCATCCAGATATTAAAAACATCTAATATCGACGAAAAAGATATAAGAGTTATCACCAATCTGTACTGGGAACAGCGTGCGACAGTAAAATTGGATAATGTGAACATCTCGGAAGAAATGGAAATATGTCGTGGAGTACGACAGGGATGTGTTCTCTCTCCAACACTGTTCAACCTGTACTCAGAGGGAATCTTTCGTGAAGCCCTAGAAGGTCAACAAGGTATAAAAGTTAATGGAATACCTATAAACAACATCCGCTACGCAGATCATACTGCTATCATAGCCAGTAGCTTAACAGATCTACAACAACTAGTAGAAAGGGTTAAAGAATACTCAGAACGATACGGCCTAAATCTAAATATATCAAAAACAAAATATATGCTCGTAACCAAAAGAATGGGCATACAGGGATATCTCACTGTCAATGGGGAGAGAGTGGAGCAGGTCCACACAGTTAGCTATTTGGGAACGACTGTGTATGATTCGTGGGACTACATTGTGCCGAATTGAGAAAGCCAGAGGGACATTTTTAAGAATGAAAAAGATGTTTATTGCCAGAGAACTAACACTTAATCTTAAGATCAGAATGCTCAGGTGTTATGTTTTCTCTGTTTTGTTGTATGGAGTGGAGTCGTGGACTGTCAATGAGACAATTATTAATAAACTGAACGCCTTTGAGTTGTGGTGCTAAAGACGTATTCTCAAAGTCTCATGGACGCAGCATGTTACTAACGAGGAGATCATAAATAGGATGGGCAAGAAGAGGGAAATTGTTCAAACACTGAAGGAAAGGAAGCTTCAATTTCTTGGCCACATAATGCGACATGACAAATATCGGCTACTACAATTAATTCTTCAGGGAAAACTTGAGGCAAAAAGAGGACCTGGAAGAAGACGTCACTCGTGGATGAAGACCTTGCGCGATTGGTTCGGATTGACTACAACTCAGCTGTTTCGAGCAGCAGTTAACAAAGTGAGAATTGCCATGATGTTAGCCAATGTCCGGAACGGATAGGGCACCCCTAAGAAGAAGATAGGAACTTGAGGCCAAGCAAAACGACTGAGCGTGTTTCCTTTGGAGGAGGTGCAGGTTTCTGTTCCATTTTCAAAATCTCAATAATTGTAATTTTTACTTTAATGATAGAAATGACTATAAATGTAGAATTTTTGATAAATTTTAAGAAACATACTTTAAAATGAGTTTTACGTGCCTTGTGTGTGGAAAGAATAATTTCCAGAAAGTGAGTGGTGAACATTTTATTCCACTAGTGAATTAAAAAAAATTTAATTCACTCAGTTGATAAACGTCAACTTACCCTTGTTAGCATTGGTTGAATATTGTCGTCTTTAAACGTCAAAATGGGATAAAATTTTGATTATCGACATTGCGTCGTTGTTTTGACAAAAAAGTAAGAATATATCCATCGAAATGAATATGAACGTTAGAGTTTTTAATTCAACTTTCATTTTGCAGGAATTTACAGTAAAGGCTGTTGATGGTGACTACGGTATCAACAGTAGTATAAGTTATGAAATAAAAAAGAATGGGTGTGACAATTATAAATGTTCCATCGAAATAGACGCCACAAATGGGCAGATAAATGTCAAAAACGTTGATAGGGAAGAAGTAGGAGATAAAATAGAGTTGAGCATAGCAGCCATTGAAAGTGATGATAATAGTTCAACGATTAAGGAAATACAATTTTTCATCATGGATCAGGACGATGAATGTCCAAAAATTATCAACGAAGGAGATAAAACAATTTTCAATGAAAATGAAGGATTTGAAGGATCCGTAATGAGTTTTTCTGTAAAGGACATGGACTTGGTAATTAAAAATTCCTTTGTAATCACAAAACCCTCTACACACCTATACAGGGTGTTTCAAAAAAAAGGTGACCCCCTCTCTAGGATAGGTAGAAAACTGAAAAATAGTTGGGTTTTGCTCAGTAAAAAATTTTCGTATTCAATATACCGGGCGTTGAAGAAAAAAAATTATACACATTTTTTTAAATTTTGCGGAAACTACTGGCAACATTGCAATGAAATTTTATACGAATATGTTTTTAAAGCTGATACATCCAATTAAATCGTTTTTATGTCAGAACCTCGTAGAGGGCGCTAGTTACACGGTTCGTATCAAGTAGTATTGAACATAACTTTCTCAATATTAGATTTATTTAGCAAAATTTCAAGCGTACTTAAACATCATTCAATTCCACACAAAAAAGGTACTATTGGTGAAACTCGATACTGTGTACCGTTTTCGGAGTATTTTGATTTGACAATTATGAAATAATAACCGATGAATTCTACACGGCAATAGCATTTTCTCTGAAATTTCAGTTGCCATGGAAAACTGTCTTTCATTTAATGGTTTTGACGTTGAGTCAACAGAAATTTCATTTCTATTTGTTAAATCAGATATTGTTAATCAAAATGTACTCAAATTTTGAATGTTATTTACCTTAGGAGAGTGTTTAAGAAACACTAGTGCAGCTGTTACGCGTTATGCAGAAAAGTTTCCTCGAAGAAATTTTCCAAGTAAAAATACATTTAGAGCAATTGAACGATGTTATCGAGAAACTGGGAGTGTGAGACCTAAAAAATAAATTCTGGTAGTCCAAGAACAACCATTAATGAAGAATATATGATTTTAGATTTAGTTGATCAAAATCCAACAGTTAGACAAACAAATACGTCTTCTTCAAGTACTTGAAGGATACTTAAAGAGCAGCTGCTACATCCTTATCATTGCAGACAACTCCAAGAGCTCTTGCCAGACGATCTACAGGTTAGAATGGATTTTTGTCAAACATTACAAGGAAGGACAGCCCTCAATCCGAATTTTTTAAAATGTATTCTTTTTACGGACGAGGCCAAGGTATGAGAAGAGTGATGAGAATCCACATGTCAAAAGGGGGCACATTACCAACACCTATTTAAAGTTAATGTTTGAGCAGCAACTTTACGCAACAAATTAATAGGTTATCACATTCTACCTGGAAATTTAAATGGTGATATGTACCTGGATTTTTAAGTAATCACTTATTCGAGATATTAGAAAAATTAACGGTAAACGAGCGAAGATATCTATTTGTTATGCACGATGGAGCTCTACCGCACTTTGATAGAAAGTGTCCTAATTGGTTGAGTAACCATTTTCCGAATCGATGGATTGGTAGAGGTGCAGAAGCTCCGATTCATTGACCTCCTCGGTCATGTGATTCTAATCCCCTGGATTACACAGTTTGGTCGTATCTTAAAGAAAAAGTTTATGCTGCAGAGGTAAATTCACCACAAGATTTGAAAGATAGAATACAACGTCACTTTAATGATCTCACAGCTGACTCCCAACCATTTCAAGTACCTATCTTGAATACGGTCGGCGTTACGAAAATTTTTTACTTAGCAAACCCCAATTATTTTTCAGTTTTCTATCTATCCTAGAGAGAGGGTCACCTTTTCTTGAAACACCCTGTATATTTTAGCGAATAGAAATTAATTTTGAATACGTTCCTAGAAAAAATTCTCAAGAAATCAATGATTGCAATTTGCGAGGTTTATATTTTTAAAATTCAATTACCTTGCTATCCAGTAAATCCACAAAACATTATTATCAAGAAACTTAGAGAGCACTGACGTGAGGTCAGATTGCTTTGGCGCTCTTGCTGAGCTACTTACGAGTAAATATTCAAACCATAACAAATCTATAAGCACTCTGATCAAGTGAACAATATTATTTTAATGAATGAACAAACCTACATCTCAAATTAAAAATAACTACTCATAATTTTCCCCATTCGGGCAAAATGATAGGCACTCTGTTCGGGTGAACAAGAGCGCCAAAAATAGAAACATTCTAACTAGATTTTTGCAAGTTTTGTCGCCATTTTATTTATTTTCAAGAAATGGTAAGCAGGCGAGAATTTTAAAACCATAAGTCCACCCAACTCACAAACTATTAAAGCACCTTCTGTTGGGTATACTGGTAATAATAATTAAAGCATGATTTTGGTATGATTATCACTCTACATTGAAGGTAGGTCAATAAATAATATGAAAAAAAAATTTTGAACGATTTCGAATAAAATATTAGGTGTACAAATAAGTTTCCGCGGTTTTTTATAAAAAATTAGGAATTTATTGTAAAGGAATAACGTACATTACCTTTTATTCAAAGTATTTTCCATCATTTGCCACTACTTTTCCCCATCTTTCTGGCAACATTCGGATACCCCGTCGAAAAAACTCTTCATCTTTTGACGCTATCCACAAATCTACCCAATTTTTGGTGTCTTCATATGATGTGAAGCGCTGCTCAGACAGACCATGTGCCATCGACCGGAGCAGATGATAATCAGAAGGGGCTAAGTCTGGTGAATACGGCGGGTGGGGTAAAACTTCCCAGTTGAGTGTTTCCAAGTATGTTTTTACCGGCGCCGCAACATGTGGACGAGCATTATCGTGTAAAAGAATAATTTTGTCGTGTCTGGAGTAGTAATGGGCGCGTTTTTCCTTAAGTGCCCGACTCAATCTCATCAATTGTGTTCGGTAGAGAGCTCCAGTAATGGTTTCGCTTGGTTTCAGCAATTCATAATACACGACACCATACACAGCATGAGTTTTTTTTCATGAATATTCGGCTTAGCTGTCGATGTTGATGGTTCGCCGGGCTTAACCCATGACTTTCTCTTCTTTTGATTATCGTAGTGAATCCATTTTTCGTCACCAGTGACTATACGATGCAAAAACTCTTTTTTTTTGTTCCTGGCAAGCAGCATTTCACTCATGCATAATCGGCGTTCAACGTCTCTCGGCTTTAGTTCATATGGAACCCAATTTTCTTGTTTTTGAATCATTCCTAACGATTTTGAACGATGTGAAATTGCTTGTTGAGTCACTTGTAGAGTAAGTGCAAGTTCTTTTTGCGTTTGGGACGAATCTTCCTCCAATTCCATGTCTTCGTACACTTTCGGCCTTCCACTGCGTTCATTGTCTTTAACGTCAAACTCACCGTTCCTAAAATTCTGAAACCATTCCTGACAACTTCTCTCACTTAAAGCAGCTTCACCATATGCTTCTAGAAGCAATCGATGCGCCTCAGCCGCATATTTTTTCACATTAAAGAAGTAAATCAACAGTTCCCGCAAATGATGCTTATTCGGAATAAAACTTGACATTTTTGCACGAAAAAAATTACGTGATGCTGATACGGAATCACTAGTACTTTAAGGTTATGGTGTTGCCAGATGACTAAACTTGGGATATTACGTTTTACATCTGACAATTTCTCCATAACCTTCTGGTGGGGCCATCTTTTGACAAACCGCGGAAACTTATTTGTACACCTAATAGCAACTAACATCTGAAATATATTCAATTTAAAATCAAATTTACACATATCTTTCATCTGCGCCTTTTTTACTGTGAACGTTTTTTTCGCAACACGATGATTTGATAAATATATTATTTAATGGATGAAGCTCAAGGAATCTTTACAATAATACTATAAGGTTCAAATCTAGATACTCAATTACCAACAATTTCAACTCCATATTCGGCGTTGAGATGATGAAATTTAGAAGCCAAGCGTTGAAGACCTCTTCCATCTCTATATTTTAAAAAACATACATTAGGGCTAAATGTTCGCTTTTCTGCAGAATACAAGCTCGCAAAAATAAAATCGACTTAGATAATGATTTGAAATTATGCTTTTCAGAGTGAATATGGCACATTCACAGTCACTCTGAGTAATGTAAAGAGTGCGTCGGTTGATTATACTAAAGCCTTCAAAATAATACCTAATTCCGGTTACCAAACGGCCAATTTCAATTTGACTGTGATTAATTCAACCTTATTGGACTACGAAAATGAAGATTGGCAAGTCATCAATTTAAATGTGAGTACTTTCTTGATATTTATTTCAATAATGCATCTACTCATTCTGTTAAATTTTCAGATAATAGCTATCGAAAAAGCAAATAACAAACATACAGATTCTATGGAAATCACAATAAAGCTCATTGACATAAATGACGAGCCACCAATATTCGTCAATACCGTTGATTCTGTAAAAATTCGAGAGGATATAGGACAAGGGGAAACGATCTTTAATGCTTCGGCTACAGATAAAGATAAAGGCGATACTGTTACGTGAGTATTGATAACACTGGTCAACAGTGGTTTTGGTGCCGAAAATTTTGGAGGTGATTTCATATGAAATTGATGCCCTGATTTCAAATATGCTATTAGATTTTGCCTGTCAGCTCGAATTTTTAAGATATTAACATTTTTGTGAATTACACATTACACTATTTTAAAAGAAAAACCATGGTTTGAAGAAAAAAATTAATAAAGGAATTTTTATCATATTACACAGATATTACAGATATTATTCATTATATAATATAGAAAACAGAAAAAGTCATCATTTAAACCAATTACTCACTAAACATTTCGGAATCTTCTTTTGCGTGACATTCTTGAATGTATTTTAGAACAATCCCGTTTTAAAGACCAGCAGTAATCTGCCATCATGTGAGTATCCCATCTTCCTTGATAGCGATCCTCCATACATTTGATATCTTGGTGAAATCTTTCACCTTGCCCCTCACTAATGTCGCCTGAATTATCAGGCAAACAGTCTAAGTGGCTGTGTAAATAATGCACCTTAATGCTCATGTTACACCCAAGTGATCTGAAATTATTCATCATCTCATTGACTAATTCAACATAGTTTTCAGTTTTGTGTTTACCCAGAAAATTTTGGACAACTGAAACAAATGAATTTTGTTCAATCTCAATCATTGAATTCATGAAGTCTGGGTCTTTAATCAGCTGTCTTATTTGTGGGCCATCAAATATTCCTGCTTTAATCTTTTCCTTACTCAACTGAGGCATATTTTTTCCCTATATATGCAAAGCATGATCCATTCTTATCAAGAGCCTTTACAAACTGCTTCATTAGACCCAGCTTGATATGCAGGGGTGGAAACATGATTTTTCCTCGCGGAACTAAAGGATCATTGATGATATTCTTTCCCCCAACATCCATGTTTTCTCTTCTAGGTCACTCTTTTCTAACCCAGTGTTGCGTTTTGTCTCTGCTATTCCAGAGGCACAAGAAACAAGGATACTTGGTGTGGCCACTTTGCTGTCCAAGGAGAAAGTTTACCATTTTTAAGTCTACACAAATCACCCATTGGTGTTCATGATACTTTATTTTTTCCAAAACCAAAGCTATGTTGTCATATTGCTCTTTCATTTTCGTTGAGTGAGCAATTGGTATTGAGCCATATTTTTTCCCATTATGTAGAAGAACACATTTCAAACTTCGTTTTGAGCTGTCAATAAATAGGCGAAAATCATCCGGAAAATATTCAGGAAGACCCATTTTTACCAGGAGATCTCTAATAGCATGGCAAAATACAAGGTAGCAGATCTTTCTCCCTTGTGCGATAAAATGTAATTTTCGTTCCTTGTTCAAGTATTTTTCCTTCAACTTGGAAGATAGTCACCTTCAGTAGTGTCAGAATTCTGATTAGAGAGACATGTGTCCTCACAGAGTTCTGATAGCTGCTGAAAAGTTGGAATTGGCACTTCTTCTGAGGATAGGGCGTCTTGCAGAGACTAAATCTGCATAAGTCCACTTGCTACGGTTATTTCGATTGATTCCAGTAATATATACTAGGCAGAAATAACAGTCATCAAAGTGATTTTTTGGTTCTCCCCAAACCATTGGTACTCCGAATTTCAGACTTTTCCTTTTCCCGGTAGTCCACTGTCGTAAATGCTCTGTACAATTTTCACAGACAATATGTGGTGTCCAGATTTCATCCAGATCACCAAGTTTAACACCAAAACATGCAAGATAAGCCCTCTTTACAAAGTCACTAATAGTTTTTCTGTTTTCCAAGAACGTGTATTCTCCGCATATGTAGCAAAAATTATCAGGATGATGTACACAGCTTCTTCTACTTGAACTCATTTCTATTCAACAACACAAATACAATAATTCACATTAACAATCTACTTTTTAGATTTACTTTTCAACAACTCGTTATTAAAGAGAAATTTCATATGACGCTAAGTTCTATCTATCTGCACCGCGGGAATTCACAAACTAACCTCAACTCTCAACTGCACTGACACTAAGTAGGATTAAATCCCACTTGTTAACAGTTTGTCAATCAATCAGTTATATATCTCATATTGTTAGTCTTCTATTTATAATAAATGAATTAAAATAATAATTATAATAAATATTATTTTACATTCAATTAGTTACAAATGAAGACTGACAATAAGGAAAATATACAAGAATCTATCTCTTGTATAAATTTTACAACACTCATACTTTAAAGTATTAAATAGGAAAAAGCATTGATAGATAAGTGAATTTATCTAAAAATCTAGAGCTGATACAGAAAAACTGCATTCATATTTGATTCAGCAAAAAAAAAATTTTTTTTGTAGGCCTGTGTAATAGATCAGATACAAATTTTTTCATCCATATTTGCTATGAGAACCATCTTGAAAGAAATAATTTTATTGAAAGATAAGATGGCTCATGGTTATGAGGAATCAAAATTCAAATCTTCAATACAACATAAGTTTCTACATTAGCAGCATAACATAGAAAACGAAAAGCCAATTTCAAGTTTAATTTACGTATCTCCTAGATTAATCGCATAAAAAAGATCTGAAAATAATTTGTTGACTTCATTAATTGGACCACTCTTTATATCGTTACTATGTTTACACTGAAGTATTTGGTTTTCAAATGTTTTAAAGTTAATTTTATTTCAGATATGCAATTTTAGGTATCTGGAATGAAAAATTAAACATCGATGAAAATGGACTGATTACAACAAAAAAAGACAGTGTATTTGACTACGAGCTATTGCCTCAAGTTATGATTTCCATAACAGCTTCTGATACGATACATCTTACCACCAAAATTTTGACTATATATGTGATAGATGTTGATGATGAGCCTCCAGTTATGAGAATAAATATTTCAACGGTAAGGATTTATCTCCCAATTTTCATATTCAGAGAGTTAAGTTGGAGATCAATTTTCTGGGGAATTTGAAGCAGATATAGGTATTCCTCAAGGGTCTGTACTGGAACCCCATTTATTCCTCCTCTTCATTAACGAGGTACCCGAATTTTTGAGAGCCGGAGCCCCTTATAGGGAAAGTTTTTCTGCCAGACCCTGTATACGCCACTGTATTTATGGTCATCTAGGACTGAATGATAGAATTGAAATTTCTTCCAGGATGATGGCCGAGCTAAAATAGAAGAAAACTCGAAAGACGGTAGTATTTTGAATGGAGTTTCCATAGAAGTAACAGACCCTGACACCAAACCTGAAGTGCAACTCAAAATTGATTGGGATACCACCTTCATCACGAAAAATTCCAGAATTGTGACATCTGATAAAGATATCTTTTATAAGTAAGCAATTTTATTCGATAAGATAAAATGCCATGAAATAGCTGAAACCACCAAGATATTGACCTACATTTCGATGTTTCTGTGTTTCAACTTATTTATTCTTTCGAGATGACTGAGTTGCTTTTAGTGTAACAGTAACCTAGCGTTATGCCCGAGGGTGTGTTATATTCTAATACAGGGTGTCTCAAGTTCGAGTGCCTATTAGACGTTTCTGGAGAACTAGACATATTTGAAATCTGAAAATTGGGATTATGATATTGTTCTAAGTTCTCTACATAGCTAAAATATTTTCGAAGCCCAAAAACTTCCGGTTATACAGGGAGTGAAAATAAATTCGATACAAGAATTCGGAAGAGAAATCACCAAAATTTCAACTTAAAATCACGAAACAGTCCTCTATATGAAAGTCATTTGTCGTGTTCTTGTGTTATTTTATTATTTGAATTCATCTGAACATTTTCTTGGGGTTCTTACACATTTTTTTTGGCCAGAGTGAAGTTTTCATTTATTTTCACAATCTACAATGAAAAAACCCTAAAAAATAATCAAATGAATAATTAATATTTATAACCATAGTAATTGAACCCCCATTTCCGTATTTTAAAAATGTAATAAATTCTTGCAAATTCAAAGATTTCGATAAACATATGATTCCCTATTTTCCTACTGGATCTTTAATCAATTCATATCATCTTCAATCCGTGGTCTTTTTTACTCATACGAGGGTTGTCTTTAATATTTCGGTATTCGACAACTCTAGTGTTGCAATCTGCCGATTGACAGCTCTTTCGTAAAGCTCCATCAAGGACCAGTGTTTATCAACCGTGTCGATTGGTCGGAAAAAATGCTTTCGGACCCATACGCGTAAATCCACGATTTATCACCTGATCTCATAGACGTGCTTAGAAGCACCGTGATCGTATTTTTGGAGCATTTCTTTCCACCAATCGACACGATCTTTTTTTTGAGCGATTGACAAATTGAGTGGGATCCAAGGTGAATACAGTTTTTGGACGGTGAAATGTTCATGCAATATATTTATAACGAGATTTCCCTTGGATCGATTGTTGCCAGGGCACTATGTAATTATTTGTTTGCAAGTGTCAATGAAAATAATAGAACCGTCAAAGAATTTTCATTTCGAAAAAATGTTGAGCAGTGAGGACGAGGTTGTAGTTTCTGAGTGCATTATACAAGAAGCAAATGAGGCAGCAGAAGCAGTAATTTTTTTTTCGAGTACTTGATAAATTAATACTTGACTTGACTTGACATTGAAAAACTACTACTTGACTCGAACTTGACTTGATTTCAAGTCAAGTCAAGTCAAGTAGCTTGAATATCAAGTCAAGCCGTGAATCTCTATTCTAAATTGCCAGAGTTCAAAATTTTACACTAAAAATTTCTTTTGGATAGGTGCTTTGCAGTTGAGACTACCGGATCCGAGGTTAAAGCACTCAAAGGCCAAATAATCATAAAATCTTCGCAACAGGGGTGCCCTGACTATGAAAAATTCGATGCCATCTCACTCTCTCTGACTGCTTTGGACGTTAATACTGAGAAAGGATCGAATTATACGAAAGGTAATTTCAAGGTTATCAATAATTGTGTTATATGTATAATGAAATACAACAACATACAAGGTGATTCATGATAATTGTTAGCAGAAGGTATTGAATTGAAAAAAACTTAGCTATAAAATATTAATAACGAACTAGGCAAGCTTAAATTTAAATTTATGATTATTCATCTGATTAATCGGTTTTTGAATGATGATTATTTATCGAATTATTTTATGCTCGGCATTTATGTTTTGGAATAGTTGAGTCTGGCAACATTTCCAATTTGCGTATGCTTTCTTCGGCACTTATTCGCTATTGGGTCATTAGGTAGGTTGCTTAGCCTATTCGAGAGCGTATTAATATATTATTATTATTACAGTCTCTTCTTGGTGACGAATAGTGATTAATTAGTGAGTTGACAAGTGAAATTTTAGGTAAGTTTTATCCGTTTTATATTGTTCACAAGAAACATTATGTCATGGTTTATCTCGCATAATGATGTGTTGTATTTATACGTTTGCAGGTTTTATATCTGCGTCACTCTTATGTGTATAATATTATGAAAGTAAAAAAATCTTAACATTTCACTTTAGTAGTTATCGGTTTGCTTGAAGCTTGAAACCTCTGTGATTTGTGAATTGAGATTTTTTTTATGATTTTAGATTCCAAATTCAAGGTTGGTTAAAAAATCATAATCAATATAGCTGGTCCGTTTCCAGAAACTGACGATGGAAACAAGTACATCCTTGTTGCTATGGACTACTTCTCCAAATGGGTGGAGGCTTACGCCATTCCGAATCAAGAAGCCGCAACAGTTGCTGATGTCTTGGTCAAGGAGATGTTCTGCAGATTCGGCATGCCTATGGAGCTTTATTCAGATCAGGGACGAAATTTCGAGTCCAGCTTATTCCAGACCCTGTGCGAGTTGCTAGGGATCAAGAAGACCAGAACAACTGTTCTCCACCCACAGTCAGACGGCATGGTCGAGAGAATGAATAGGACTGTGGGAAAATACTTGGCCAAGGTTGCCTCCGACCAGCAGAGAGATTGGGATAGGTACCTGCATCTATTCACCATGGCCTATAGATCATCCGTGCAGGAATCGACAGGGGAAACCCCAGCATGCATCATGTTCGGTCGAGAGATGAGACTTCCTTGTGACCTGGAGTTTGGGTGTACGCCTGGAACGGATATTGCGGGTGAAGATTACGTGAGCAGTCTGAAGGGGATATTGCACCACATCCATGAGAAGGTCCGGAAAAACCTGCAAATTGCAAGTGATCGCATGAAGACTCGTTACGACATCAAGGCAGCAGAAGGTGGATACGAGGTAGGAGATTTGGTATGGTTGTTCAACCCCCAGAGGAGAAGAGGGCTATCCCCAAAGTTACAGAAGGATTGGGAAGGACCATATAAGGTTGTGAAGAGGATCAACGACGTAGTCTACCGCATCCAAAAATTGCCAAGAGGAAATAAACGTGTGGTTCATGTGAATCGCCTGGCAAGGTATGAGGCCGATCATAACGCTCAGGACGAGACGGGAGTGGGAAGGACTACAACTCAGACCCCAGATCAAGAGGAATTGAGCTTTAATCAGTTCATGGCAAATTATGGAGAAACCGGAAAAGCGAGGTTCGGGATCACAACCGAGGAGCAACAACATCTTTTTGCGGTACCGGTAGACTACTCATTGGCGCACTGTGTAGCTGAAGATCTCAACATGTCCAAAGGGATAACTCTCCTCTTCAAGAAGAAATTTGGTCGTGTAACAGACCTCATGGGACAACAACCTTCCCTTAGCCGAATCCTGAAGTTGACCGATAGACCTCGTTACCTCTTCTATATGGTAACCAAGGAAAAATCTTATGGAAAGCCAACCTACCAAGCCATGTGGAGTACCTTGATGAACCTTAGAGACGAGCTGGCTAGAGTAGGTGTGAACAAGCTTGCAATTACCAAGCTGGGTTGTGGACTGGATCGTCTGAACTGGAGAGTAGTTCGTAACATGCTGGAGATAGTTTTCCAGAGTACCGATGTGCGAATACGGGATTGTAGTTTCAACCCGAAAGGCGGTCCCGTAAAGAAAACGTTATCCTGCTATTTCGATCAACAAGGGATCTGCAGAAATGGGAGCGCTTGCAGATTCAGTCATGAAGGAAAAGTTCGGGGACCGAACATTTTTTTAAGGAGGGAGCAATGTAACAAAACCGAATATGAACATTTTAAGGACTGCCGCGACAACAGAGGAGTTCCGCTTCATGCGCCGACAAAGGGATTAAGAACATGATGAAAGGGACCGCTTGCCATAAAGCTGTCACATAAAAAACGATTAATGGTGGCATATTTATGCGACATAAAAGAGACCGCTACTATCATTCTGGAATGTGAAGCATCTTTCTGGTAACTTCTAGAAAAACAGCGCCGGATATAAATGAGTGAAGCCGATTCATGGATTCATTCATGGATAGAACTTGCCGACGAATAAATAGGTGTTCCTAGTGAAATTCTGTAGATAAATTGTGTATATAAATTATTAATTATTGTTAGTTAAGTGTGAATATAAATAAGTTTAAAGAAGACTTGTATTGATTTTCTATTTCGCTGAGGAAAAACGTAACAATAGTATATGTTAATAAAATAATTGAAATCTTTGAACCCTCCTTATTATTTATCGTTGTACTAGCATCTGTCCGAATCAAAAATAAGTTACATTAGTTAAACTAATTAGGATTTACGGGGATTTAATCGGATTAAAGGGGATTTATAGGGATTTATTTGAAATTATAGGGATTTATAGAGATGATGGGCATTTATGGGGATTTATTTGGAATTAGTGGGATTTATAGAGATCAATGGGCTTTTATTGGGATTTCTCGGGATTTAATTGCCAAAAAGGATTTATGGTGTACAACATTTCAGGCAGATATTTACCCCTCGGGATAAACAATCTTTCATGAAAATTAATTTATATAAATTTTTTCACAATGCAGGTTCCATCCTCATCACTATTATAGATATCAATGATAATACACCAACATTCATTAATAAGTCCTTGGATGATTTGAAAGTAACAGATGGAACTAATACTAAAACGAAAATTGGAGTTGTCTCTGCGCATGATGACGATGTTAGTGATATTCTGAAATTTTACTTACGGTGAGTTTAGTTTATTTCATCAACACGCTTATATTAGCTTCACTTATATGTATGTCAGTTTGTAACTCTCCTTCTTTAAGCGTGAGTGTACTGTGAAAAGATCCTCAAATGCGTTCGTTAACCGAGCGGTCTAAGGCTCGCGTCTTCTGTGACGTCAGCTCTTTTTTCCATCATATTTTAAGATTGTAGAATAAGAGAATTTAGGGCTTCATTTCAAAACTTTGATGCGTGATTTGTGCATGTGTGAAACATTGGCCTATTGTTCGACGTGCAATCATAACATAATGATTACTATTAATATTTGTATGAAGTAAAAAATAAATATAGTTTGAAAAAAGAATATCGGGCTGAAAAATAAATTTAAAAATCAATTTATAAAACATGGTAGTAAAATTGTGAAAGAATTGTGGGGCGCTTTGTACCACAATTTTCGTATATAAAGCGCCCCACGCTTCTTTCTCAATTTAACAGGTATGTTTCATATACTGTTGTCATTAATTGATTCTTGACATTATTTTATGATATTAAGAACCAGTGTGGAACAGTTCTATAGTAGCAAGCTTATTCTGGGTACAGGTGTATGTAATCTAGCCATATCCCATTTCACTCACTTACATATATTATGAGACCTCTTTTTAAACTTGATTACTTATTATTTATATTTATTTTATTATTATCATCTCATACAGAAGCATTCATTTTTATAATGCCTGTTTTCAGACCTGTTAATGGAGAACCTGATTGGGTTTCTATTGATGAGAATTCAGGTGCACTGAGCGTCAAAGAAAATGTAGTAATTGATTGTGATAAACCTGCAAGACAAGATATATTTTATGAAATCACTGTATATGATGGTGATCCAAGTCATAATTATACAAGAGAGGTGAGTTTCTGGCTTCAAAGTCATGAATTTGCATTGCTAACAATCAAATTCGAAGACCCAAAAATCTTTCCCCAATATAAAAATGCGAATTTCAAATATAATTTTCTCTTGAGGGACTCTAAATTCCAATCCGAAAAATGAACATCGGATACACTGCAGTGTGGTGTAAAATTGGAAAACACATGGTCCAGGGTGAATATACCCCTAGTCGGTTCTTTAACTCTGCTCTCGAGCCCGAAACTCCCCAACATACCGGCGAGGTGGGAAAAATTCTTATTATCTCTAGTGGGATCAACATTGAAATCCTCACATAATAAAATTTTTGCTCAAGATTTATACACATGAGATAAAGCGTCATACAAACAATTACAAAATACTTTAAAATCATGGTCAGGTGACCTATAACAAGTTAAAATAATTAACAGATTATTCTTCAGTCTTAAGGAAATGCCACATATTTCAAAAGTTTTGTCATTACAAAATTTATCCATGTGCAAACGTACTATTTGCTCAGTTTGGCAACATGAAAATTTTTTTTGACCTGAGTGGACCAGCTCAATACATTACAATCGACCAGTTCTAAGGTTCAGATGCGACACTTTTCAATGTAAATTAAGGGGTCTATTCTCATATAGTCTAAGGTTTCACCTTTTTATTACTGACCTTCATATAATTATAGTTAATATAGTTATGTCTGAGAGAGGAGCTATCACAGTTTTGTTCATGCCAGGTGTTCAAAGCTGTGCTTCATTATTTTGTTTGCTGATTATTCGTAATTTGGTGTAAGGGGTAAGCTCTTTTGAAGAGCTCTAAATATTGTGCGAGTTTTCATTCGATTTTGCCGTGTAAATAATTTCGTCATTAACATCGACTCTTGTTTGGTATTATTCAAGAGACAATTTTGAGATGGTTCAATCCCATTGATTCTGTTTATAGTAGGTTGAGTAGTTCTTGTTTGTCATAAATATAATAAGACACTTACTACTCATGTCATCATTGATCAACATTTACTATAGCTCTATTCTGACCCTGTATTATTTTCAAAGGTCTCCATCCATATCGATGACGTGAATGATAATGAGCCGACGATTCATTGTAATCCATCTGAATTAAAAGTCATGGAGCAGACTGGCAATGGCACTTCTTTGCAATTACAATTGAGTGCGGAAGATTTGGATAGAGATCGTAAGTTTTCAAATGCAAGAAAAATTTAAAAGATTGCCTGCATTCGAATGTTTTGGTTGAAAATAGGAGTCCACATGCGAGCGCTCGGGTATCATAGCATCAACTGAAAATTTCTCTTGTTGAAGCTTTATTCCGATTCCTCCGGCGAAATAACCCAAACTTCAAAATGCCATTTCTAAGATGAAATATACCGAAAACACGTGGACTCAATACTATAACAAAGAAATCCAGGTATTTAATGATTCAGACCAATGACAAACGTATCCAATCAAGATAAAATATACGAAATCACGAGGACCAATCAAAGACGAGAATTTCTAATTTAGCTACTCTCTTGTTATTCGCCGTACGTGACAGTGACTCAAACAAATCCATGACAATTGAACCTTAAGCCCCGCCCATATGACATCTTGGTAAATTCGAATCAATTCAGGGCATTGCTACGAAAATCAACAATAGCTAAATAAATTTGTTGATTTATTGTAATATTCTTGATGAATTGCAATTATGTACCTCACATTCATGACTCCAATATTTCAAAACAGTCATGAGGAAGACAATGTCTTATCTTTTATCGGAATTGCCCTAACAGGAAATTCGAAACTTCAAAATGCCATTTCTAAGATGAAATATACCGAAAACACGTGGACTCAATACTATAACAAAGAATCCAGGTATTTAATGATTCTAACCAATGAAAAACGTATCCATTCAAGATAAAATATATCGAAATCACGAGGACCAATCAGAGACGAGAATTTCTAATTTCGCTACTGTCTTGTGATCACTGTACGTGACAGTAACTCAAACAAATCCATGACAGTTGAACCTTAAGCCCCGCCCATATGACATCTTGGTAAATTCGAATCAATTTAGGGGATTGCTACGAAAATCAACAATAGCTGAATAAATTTGTTGATTTATTGTAATATTCTTGATGAATTGCAATTATGTACCTCACATTCATGACTCCAATATTTCAAAACGGTCATGAGGAAGACAATGTCTTATCTTTTATCGGAATTGCCCTAACAGGAAATTTGAAACTTCAAAATGCCATTTCCAAGATGAAATATACCGAAAACACGTGGACTCAATACTATAACAAAGAATCCAGGTATTTAATGATTCTAACCAATGAAAAACGTATCCATTCAAGATAAAATATATCGAAATCACGAGGACCAATCAGAGACGAGAATTTCTAATTTCGCTACTGTCTTGTGATCACCGTACGTGACAGTAACTCAAACAAATCCATGACAATTGATCCTTAAGCCCCGCCCATCTGACATCTTGGTAAATTCGAATCAATTTAGGGGATTGCTACGAAAATCAACAATAGCTAAATAAATTTGTTGATTTATTGTAATATTCTTGATGAATTGCAATTATGTACCTCACATTCATGACTCCAATATTTCAAAACGGTCATGAGGAAGACAATGTCTTATCTTTTATCGGAATTGCCCTAAAAAGAAATTCAAAACTTCAAAATACCATTTTTAAGATGAAATATACCGAAAACACGTGGACTCAATACTATAACAAAGAATCCAGGTATTTAATGATTCTAACCAATGAAAAACGTATCAATTCAAGATAAAATATATCGAAATCACGAGGACCAATCAGAGACGAGGATTTCTAATTTCGCTACTGTCTTGTGATCACCGTACGTGACAGTAACTCAAACAAATCATGACAATTGAACCTTAAGCCCCGCCCATCTGACATCTTGGTAAATTCGAATCAATTTAGGGGATTGTTACGAAAATCAAGCTGAATATATTATTGGATCCATTGTAATATTTGTAATTAATTGCAATCATGTACCTCACATTCATGATTGCAATAATGCAAAACGGTCTTGAGGAAGAAGATGACAAACAAAAATTGCGAAACTTCAAATTGTCAATTCAAAGATGAACTATTGGACACTCAGTACTATAACAAAGAAAACCAGCTATTTATTGATTCTGACTAATGAAAAACGTATCCAATCCAGATAAAATATACCGAAAACACGAGGACCAATCAAATATATCAAATTATACGAACGACGTCAAGTTTCATTCTTAAATATTTTTGTTGAACTTTGACCCGATGATAAAGTTTTCGAAATATTCCAAATGGATTGCATGTTATTTGAAAAAAAAAGTCGAGCCCTCATTGGAAATCCCTATATAATACAAAATAATGAAAATTTCATCTTTTCGGCGTGAAGCGAAAAGAAATAGCTGAAAATTCAAGACGAAAAACAGTTTTTTGTGAATAACTCAGAAAATATCCACTTTAGGGCAAGGGTGTGATGCATACACTCACATTATTTTTTAACGTAGATTCAATATCTGCCATAAAAAAGATTGGGTTCTAATTTGAAATTTATAATAAACTTTAATAAACACGATTTTGTCATCCCTAACTTTGAAAGCGATTTTTCCACCCCCTGTATCATGAATCGCGATTTCGATTTTTGAAGTGGATACATCAATCTTACATCTTGAAAAATCTCACAAATGAAAATTTTCCATCCAGAAACCTCGAAGTTATTCTTGTTTCAGCGGAGCTCTATTTTCGATTTTTTTTTCGAATTTTCCCGCTCAGAGAGAATTTTCCAACCAAAACTGAAAAATGTTACATCAAAATAAGTTGAAATTTTCTAAGGAATCTATTTCTGCAATAAAAAAATGGTGTTGTAATTTGAAAAACGGAAGTTGACGTCATTTCTGGAAAAACCGGAGGTGCTCGTGCCTTGAAAATATTTCAGATTTCATCAGCATCGTGAAATACTTATAAGTGATGAATTTCATGAAAATACGTTCAGTAGTTTCCCGTATAAATATGGGTGGGGTTCCTCGTGAAAGACCCTGTATATCACAACTTAACATACTATAATTTTGGCATTTTCCAGCTGCTAATAAAGAGGTGGTGTTTTCATTTGATACGACCGTATCTGTTGATGTTGCCAATAGATTTTCAATAAATGCAGCCAATGGAGAGTTGACAGTCTGTCTGAGAAACGGAGCCTCCCTTGATAGAGATTATGGACCATCGGATTTCATTTTACCAATTTTAGTTCACGATAACCCAAAAGGTTTGTTGCATAAACTTCTTCAGAAGGGATTGTGAAAATTTGAAAGTTGCGCTTGAGGTTTAATAATGGATTGATGCACTGTACTGAATGAATTGTTTTTATTAATTCATCGACTGAAGAGAAAAACTGGTACATTAGATATGCAATTTATCGCGGAAAGTTTAACGTGATAGTTTGTATTTAACAAGGAATGAGAATTTTTCTATCTTCGACTCTCGCAATCATAAGGTCCGAGACATTTGCGAAAAAATTTAAGCCAGGAAAGCCCTAGGTACTCTTCCAATATATTCCCTTCCATACTTAATAATATACTTGGTGAGAGTTTCATATAATTTCAGAACTTCAAGAAAGTCACCGGCATAAATATATAAAATTCCACGGCGCTCTCAATGAAATATGAAATTTATATGTTAATTCCGGTAAATTTTTCTGAAGTGAAAACTTCTTTAGCGGCGCTGAGCACTCTCTTGTATGGGTAAAAACATCCAAACTCGCGTCAGGGTCACGTGATGCTGATCGAAAAAGCGTAAGATGCAGGAGTAGGAGAGGGAATAATATCTCACACTCTTTCTACCGTGCCTGCGTGTGCTGTTGCGTTTAGGCGGTGTAGGGCGCTTGTGCGAATGTTTGTGTATGTTAATGTAATATAAATTAGGTTTGTTCGCGTGGCAGTTCGGAACTGTAATTTTTGGTAATTTGTGGTTCCCACCCGTTCGTCTGGGACGGAACAGGAGTTCCTTGTCGTTCGTGTGGTCGGAACACTTGATTTCGGAACTGTTCGTTACTGTTCTTACTGTTCCTAATCTAGAGATGATACAAGGTACAACAGAAGAAGCGGTAAATTCAAATCATCGGTTATTCAAATTTTCAGTAGTTCTAATTGGCAATTAAATTATATATTTGGTGATTAGGATATTCGCATAGCTGTTTTTGAGTATATTTGATGTTGTGGGAGTATAAATTTTTAATCACTTCGTTATAATAGCTTCTCAAAATTTTTGTTATCTCAAAGAAGAGGAAGGATCATTTGCAATAGATGAATAAAACAATTGCATAGTTGTTGATCAAAGTATGTAAGATAATTATTTTATATTATTTATATATACGATATTTCGTATTTATATACTATATATTTATTTTTGTTATTTCGTGATTGTAGTATCTTTATTTTTTAACCACTCAAAATGTATTGAAAATTTAGGAAGGAAACGGAGGAATGACCTCTTTCAAGAACACAACGACTTGTTAAAACAATTCTTATCTAAAAAATAATTACAAAGCTGTGAAAATTGTTAGAAAATATTTTTATTTATTTCCCAAATGCCACCAGTTTCATATACAATTATCTAATTCTATTATATAAAATTTTCTGTACACAGTTTCCACCAAAATTACAATGAAATAACAGAAAAATTCACAGTTTATCCAGATATGAACTAACAAAAATAATTTCTCCACTGATGACCACTACTACATGTATTGAAATTTCAAGTTATAATGAAATTAAATCATTTCTTTAAATAATTCATTACATATAAATTATATTTACAGTTATTTATATGGATATGTTTATGTTTATTTATTTATGACAAAAAAAATTGTTCAATTTTAATATTTGTAATTTCTAAAGTATTTCCACCGTATAAATAACACAATAACTTATTCAATATCTTTTTAACACTATCCATGATATGATCCATGATCATTGAACTCTATATGAATACCTATATGGTATTTAGAGTTCAATGTCCATGATGTACAACATAACCTTACTTTCACTTATCTATGCACTAACGAAATCGTTTTGAAATTATCTGTTCCCACCTGTTCTCACCCGTTCGTGTGATAGAACAACTTGCGACGATTCCAAGAGTTACAGAACCTGGTTCTCTGTGACCCCAGTACAACTGGGAACTGCCACCCGAACAAACCTATTGTCATTTTTGTGTACGATAGCGCAATAAATGAATATTGTATTCCACCACATAAATAATAGCACTTTTATACTGATAATGAAAGCAATTCATACAAAATTATTCTCTAACCATTCCAAAATATCAAAAATGCACAACGGTAATATTGAAGTTTTCACTTCTGCCGGCACTCCCGGAGTGCTACCGGTGTTTTTTCAATTACAGTACAGTGTGGTCATAAAATGCCTACATGAATGTTTCTTCATTTTTCTAAAATTGTTTTACAAAACGGAAATAATTCAGGAAAACCGATTAGTTCTCCATTCTAAAATTTTCAGGTACTATACAGTTGAGGGCTCAGTTCGAATTAAATGTTACTCTTCTTGATTTGGATAATCATATACCGGTGCTTGAAACGAAGTCAATAGAAGACTGTTTCGAGAATGAGGAGGAGGTAAGATGTTTGAACCGTTTATCTACATGGAAGTGAACAGATAACTATAATAAGTTGCCAAATACCTCTCTTCCGCCATTTTGTCTTTTAAATTTCGCGGCTATGTACAAAGCGCTATAGTGCTCGTAATTGGAAATACTACATATAATTTGGAAGGTCTTGACATAACCTACAAAACGACGCTATGCATGATTAGTTTGGATATTGCGTTCAACAGTTATAAAAGTGTAAACATGGAGTTCACTAACGCCGAAATTCGCGCTATTTTAAAGTTTTCCTTCGTTAAAGGCAAATCCGCTAGAGAAAAGTTCCGTGAGATTACTGGTGTTTCGGGGGATGGTACTCATCAGTTCGAACCGCGGAGGAATGGTTTCGACGATTCAAAGCCGGTGAAAACGACACCATGGATAAGCAAGCAGGCGGAAGACCTGTCACGACAAATACCGATCAAATCATGGAATACAACGAGTTAGATGTGGCATCTCGTGACATCGCTCAGAAGATGGGAGTTAGTCACCAAACCATTTTATACCATCTGCAGAAGGCTGAATACAAAAAAAAGCTTGATGTTAGGGTGCTGCATGATTTGAAGCAAACAAACCTTCTGGACCGAATCAACGCCTACTGCTGAAACGGAACGAACTCGGCCCATTCTTGAAGCGGATGCTAACTGGCGTCGAAAAATGGATCACATACGACAATATCAAGCGAAAACAATCTTGGTCGAAGGCAGGTGAATCGTCCTAAACAGTGGCCAAGCCGGGATTGAAGGCTAGGAAGGTTTCGCTGTGTGTTTAGTGGGATTGGAAGGGAATCATCCACTATGAACTGCTGCCATATTACCCAACGCTTAATTCTACCATCTACTGCGAACAGTTCGACCGCTTAAACCAGGCGATCGACCAGAAGCGTCCAGAATTAGCCAACAGGAAGGGTATCGTGTTCCACCAGGACCAGGGCCGGATTAAACTCTTTTCCGCCCCTAGGCCAAAAACAATTTGCCGCCCCTATGAGTAAAGAGAATTTTAAAAATTCAAATTTTTTAAATACGTGATTTTCGCAGGAGTTGATAAAGACAATTTTCTATCTGGAAATAAAACAATCTAATGTTTCATATTTCATAGTAAAAAATTACAGCTTTCATAATCAAACTAATAACGGTTTTCTTCTTGCCTTCTTTTCCGCAAATTGTTGCAACCCAGCTTCGAAGTCTAATTTTTTCAACAATTCAGCTTCAATGCACAAAACGGCCAGAGAATTCAAACGCTCTTGAGACATGCTAGATCGCAAATAGGATAAAATACGCTTCAATGCTGGTGTGGAGTCTACGCTTATTGAATAGTATTTGGCTTCTGTAACTTCCTGATCAATTGATTTTAATAATAAGGCTTTATTTCCAACAGGCTAGATTGCCCAGTTACAGGAAAAATACATAATTGAATAGAACAGTAATTGAAATATTCAAACACATCGATATTACTACAAACACATGAGTGCAAGTTGATTCAACATAAGGATATCAACACAAGAACCAATATATGGTGAATAACAGTGGTATATAAAAAATAAATATATATACATATTCAGCCGGTAACAAAAATTCACCAAGAGAAAACAGAGAAGTTAACAATGAAAATTGCAAATAATCACCATTATTACATAGCAACAATGACTTGCATACACTTACAAAAACAAATTGAATTCTACTTCATCAACGTCCATTCAACCTCAAAACCCTACTTATCTCTGAGAACGAATCATGGTTAATGTCGCAATTCTCAGATATATCATTAAATATGGAACACATGTATCTCACAGGGGACTGAATAAGTGAGTTCGTCCTAGGCGTATCCATGGCGAAGCACTGCTGTAATCTAGAGGACATCCGGGGGACACGGAACCCAACAGAGGAGAGAAGTGCTGGGCAATCAACAAGACCGTGCAAAATGTTGTACAAAAACCTTAGAGATAACATTCTTGCACCCATTTCAAGAGACCGAGCTCCGAACCTTTCGAGTAACTCATCTTGATCAAATCCTCTAGCTGGATAGACGCCGTCTTCTATCCAAACCAAATACTTCAGAAACCTTCGCAAAATTGACTCTAAATACTGCTTATGTACCCTGTAAATAGGATGCCATATCATGAAACCAAATGTCAATCTACTCCTTATCAAGGAATCAAACAAACGAATGAGGGTTTCTGTGCTGCTGAAATGACGGGCATTTCTAACAATAAATCCGTAGGTCCTAGATGCAGTCACCATAATATTACTCATGTGCGGGACGAAGCTCAAACGCTGATCAAATATAATACCAAGATCCCTGGTCTCAGTCACTCTTGTGAGAACCGAGCTACCAACCGCGTAGTCAAAGTGCACAATACTTCGGTTCCTTGAAAAGGAAAGCACACTGCATTTCACAACATTCAAGCACAGCCGGTTGGCAGTACCCCACTCAACCAAAGCGTTCAGTGCATTCTGCAGGACAACACAATCCGACCAATCATTAATCCTTTAAAACAATTTGAGATCATCGGCATACATTAATTTGTCAACCGCCAAGCAGTCCAATAAATCGTTAATAAAAAGCAGAAACAAAAGAGGTCCCAGGTTAGACCCCTGTGGTATGCCGGATGTAGCAATATAGTCACCAGAACGATGACACTCGAACTGAACAAATTGAATCTGTGAAGATATGATCTTATCAAAGACACCAAGCCGTCAGAGAAGCCCACTCCAGCTCCGAGTTTCCGCAACAAAAGATCATGATCCACTCGATCAAATGCCTTCGCGAAATCGGTATACACCACATCGACCTGTGTACCATCATCAAGGCTCTCGAATGCAAACTGCGCGAAAGTTACCAAATTCGATATGCAAGATCTACGCGTCATAAATCCGTGCTGTTCCATGTGCAGTTGCTTTTTAACCATTGAATATATATTATTGTATAAGATGATCTCGAACAATTTCGCAAAGTTTGACAATATACATATCGGCCTATAGCTGCTCACGAGCGATGGATCACCTTTCTTCAAGATAGGTACAATTTTACCAACCTTCCAAACTTCAGGGAACACACATGTCTTCAGGATAAGGTTGAAAATATGACGTAAAGGTACACCGATACAATCCTTAACTAAGAAAGGATTTAAAACTTCTGTAGCCATAATTTGGATAATTTCTTCACAAATCGATGATGACAAGTAAGAGACGTTCCGTCTGCCTTGATTTCCGTGCTTTTCAATGTGATCAGCAAGAAAAAGGTCAAATTCAGCTAGAAATTCGAATAGCATCATATAATTGGCATTATGTAGACTACCAAATACTTCCGTCAAACCCCTGAATGAAAGTCCTCTTGATCCCAATGCCTTGATCGCTGCAACAACTCTCTTCAAAATTTCTCTCCAGTACTGTACTTCCCGCTTGTATTCTTTAACATGAAGTGCATCTACCTGGCCAGCTGCTTTTTGCCTTTGGAGTTAAATTAGGACACAATTTTTGTGATTCTGTGAATTCTGGTGCTGTTCAATAGTAATAGGATTTTTCCAATCATTAAATCCGGTAGATGCAAATGGACCTTTTTCATTGAATAAACGGCATGGCAGACAGTAGAGACGTCCTGTGCTGGAAGAGTAAATCAAGAAATCGCGAGTGTGAGTCTCGGCATTTTTCGATCGTGTTTTAAACAATCCTTTCGAACAATATTGAACGCGATCATTGTAATTCCTTCTTGAAGAGTCAAAATCTAATAAATCAATATTTTGTCTAATCCACGATTGATACAATTTTGCTTCAACTCCTCGATTATTTCATCCCCACATTGTACAAAAATAATGTTTAAATAAAAGTTGTTGATAATAATGTAAGGAACAACTCTTACATTTAAACTTTTGCATTAAAACAACATTTTCAGGGCGGAAAACATCAAAAACACTTTTTTTGATACTTTAGCGCCACCTACTTTGTGCGCATTTAGTCGTGCAGCATCGCACCAATGACAAAAAATGTAGATAGCAACGTCCTCTACATTTTTTGTTCAATAAAATTTTCTGTACGATGCATACAATTCGAGAAAAATGCATCTTTTTACTTTTTTTTTAGTTTTTTTGAGTTTTTCAAAAAACCGCTAACAGTTCAGAGAGGCCATCGCAAAAGTAGCTTAGTTACATCATTTTCAACAAGTGTATTAAATTTAATCGAGCGGGTAATTATACCGTCAAAACGATTTATTTTTCGACAGATTGACTGAACTGTTTTATTAGAAGCAATTACAATTTACGATAGGATAGGTTTTCCACGTTCTCTTTGATGCGCTTAACCACCGACTGCTGTTCGGTTTTAGGGCGGCTTCTTTGATTTTCAGATTACCGAGGGGTGTGAAAAATGCAACAATATTTCTATCTACCTTTCAAAAGAATTATACATCGGTAATGAAAATATGTGCGAAATTTTCGAAGATGGCTATTTCTACATTTTCGTAGAGGAGTTGAAGAATTTTTTTTTATTCCCCGAAAACTTTGCCGCCCCTAAAATTGTGCCGCCCCTAGGCCATGGTCTATGTTGGCCTAGGCGGTAATAGGACCACACATTTCGTTGATGTCTCGCCAGAAGCTTTGGAAGCTCGGATGGGAGGTTTTATCGCATCCACCATATAGCCCGGACATAATGCCAAGTGATAACCACTTGGTCCTGTTCATGGCGAACGTCCCTGGTGGTGTAAAGTTGAACTCAAAAGAGGCTTGAGAAAAGTGGCTGACCGAGTTCTTTGCAAATAAGGAGGGGGGCTACTACGAGGGAGGTAATATGAAGTTGCCGTCTAGATGGAAACAGATTATCGAACAAAACGGCGCATATTTGAACTAAATCCTATCTCTGTAACACTTTTTATAAAGCATTGAATAAAGAGCAAAAAAGAGGAAGGGATATATTTGACAATCTATTATATTAAAAATAGAAAAAAATTTTAACTATGAAATCTAGAGAAGAAATGTTTAGATTTATTGTTAATGAAAAATGTTTCCACAGGATACTAACATTGGCAGTTTGATAGCAATTGATCCCGACGAAGACGGTCCTAACTCAAATGTCACTTTCCAGTTGAAATCCATTGTTCCTTCAGATAAGGAGAACAAACAAATTCTAGACGCAACATTTTTTGATATCCAGAAAACTGGAGATAAAACAGCATCTGTGAAAGTCACTAAACCACTTAAGGGATATTGGGGCAAGTACAACCTAACCATAACTGTAAGTTCATAATCTGTTCATTTCGAATTAAATATTTCCTTTTTGCGCACTTAGAATTAGTTTATGATCATTGAATCAAATCATGAATTAAGATATAAAATAGAAATAGTATATATTTTTAATTTGCAGACTAAAGACTTAGGTAATGACAATGCATCGATGGATAACATTGTATCACTCGAAGTGAACAAATTTAATTTCGAACAACCAGAATTCCACTTTCCTAACACCCAAGGGGAAGAATTTATCATCGATAAGGTGAGTTGTTTATTTGTTAATTATTCACAAGAAATGCAAACGCCACAGCCACAAAAAACACTGCAGTCGCTGTGGTTCAAATCCATAATACAAATTCCTATTATATCAGGTATGCCGGTATGAAATGAGCGTTTTTTTGTGAAAATAAAACACTAGTTATTAATGGGAAAGTGAAAAACATTTCATTTAAGGTATTGGCACATTTTGACCACCTTTCTGGCAATTTGTGGGTACCACGCCAATAAAATCGTTCTTCTTTTGAGCAAACCAACCAGACACCTAATTTTCGACCTCCTCGTAGGAATTTCTTCGAATGAAAACAAAAAATTAGTGCTTTCCGCAAATCGTCACTTTCTGGTACAAATTTCTACATTTTTAACACGACGAAAAAATATGATGGAGTCTGTTCAATGACTAAATATGTTTCACAGATGTCATAGCAAAGAAAATAATAAAGGCTCGTTCACAACAAATGTTTCCTGTCGAGACATTTGTATCTTGACGCTCACTTCATACCGGTGTACCTGGTATTGACAAAGTAAGAAAGCACTGTGGTGGGGTCAGATGGCTTTGGCTTCTGTCAGTGTGGTCGCGGTGGACATTTGCCAAATATCATTTTACATTAATAATGGCTGAACTTTTCTTTTTGTTGTACAATAAAGAATTGAATCATCATTTTTTTATTTTGTTTTGAAAAACGTAGTTCTTGTTGAAGATCCTGTATTTCTTTGAAAATCCTTTGACACCAATTACTCTCTTCGTTCAACACCTTTGCTTCCTTGAAATTTAACTGTTGAAAACATTATGAAGGTCTTAATAATGCTTAGTCTGGCCAATAGATGTCCCATCACAATTTTTGTAATCAATTTTATATAAAAGTTCTGAATATCTTAATAATGGATTCGAGTCCTTGAACTGACTTATAATTTTTATCCCATTTTGATGTTCAAAGACGACAATGTTCAACCCACGGTAACAAGGGTAAGTTGACGTTTATCCACTGAGTGAATTTAAATTTTTTTAATTCACTAGTGGAATAAAATGTTCACCACTGGAAATCTGGAAATCATTCTTTCCACACACAATGTACGCAAGACCCTTTTTAAAGTATGTTTCCTAAAATTTATCAAAAATCTACATTAACAGTCATTGCTATCATTAAAGTAAAAATTACAATTATTAAGTTTATAAAAATGGAACTGGAAACCTGCACCTCCTCCAAAGGAAACACGCTCAGTCGTTATAGCATATGTGTTTGAGAACTTCTCAGGCCCTGCTGGAATATCCATTTCTGCATCAGGAATTCCGGATTTTGTGACCCCTCCAAGTATTTGTTCAGAAATGTTTATTTGGTTTTGCAGTGAATCTTCAAAATATCCTTCTGCAACAGAACTTGAGCGCCATCCACCATGTATTTTCAAAACTGTCAAGTCTGCCCCAGAATTTGCGAGTAGGATTGCAGAAGAGCGCCTGAAACTGTGTCCTGTATATTGTTCAACATTAAAAAGACCCAAATACTTTGCAATAGCAACGGGCATTTTCAAAAATGTATTCACACCTGCAGGCTGGACGGTACATTTTTCATTTTTATACCTAATTTATAAATAATCGCTTATGATCAATTTTGCTTGGCCTCAAGTTCCTATACTTGCGGAATTTATCGAGTGCAGCAACCTCATTAGTACAATTAACCACAGTGAACACAGTGAAGTTTTCGTATCTCGAATCTGAATCACCAATACACTGCCCCGATCTTCCACGTCATCTACGGTCATAGTCACCAGCTCGCCGATTCTACACCCTTCAGCAACACCCATAATGAAAACTACATTTATCAATAAACAGACTTCGTCCTGTCAAAAAGATTTGTAATGTGGCAGTTTTTGTGCCTACGTATTTTGCAAAATTATCCTGAACAGAACCGTCACCCTGGTGATAGGGCGTTGTGAATAAAAAATAATTAAATAAAACGTATATAAGGATTTAAAAGTAAGAAAATTTTGTTCGCTAAAATAATTATGAGCTATAATACATACCTTGAAAGTTGGCATAAAATTTTCCCGAACTACATTTGTTGCCCCAAATGAAGTCATTTGAAAGCAATTGTTATATTGTTGGATATGTGTCAAAAAGTGTATAGAATCTGTTCCTATTCCTGAAACCAATGAGTACAATGGTTCTGGTGGTGGATCCAATGGTATCAATTTCACTTTACCATCTGCGCAACACAATCCATTGGCTTCGTTTTTGTATTTTAATGCCTTACAGTGTGAGCAAACCGAGTTCATAGAACCAATAACAACACATTGGTAGTTACTGTAGTCAATTGACACATCGTAACTGAAAGCAGCTCGATTCAAACTTGCGCGATTATAAGTTGAATGTCTCGCTCGCGCTTCACGCGTTTGTGATCCGAATTCTTTCACGTTCATTTCCGTCGTCACGTTCTTGTGCAGTACGATTAGATCGGTAATTAGCTTGGTTTGTAGCATTTCTGTTTCTTCTACCTAAATTGCTTCGTCTTATAGGAGGCATATCAAATATAAATTATTTTTTCACTAATCACGAACTAAACGAACACTAACTAACCAAACACTCTGCACAAAACACGATATACGAATTTGTTTCGTGTATCAGTTGACAAAAGCAAACTCAGTAGATTAGGTAACAGACAACTTATTTTTTTTAAATTTGATATGACTTGAAGTCAAATCCTTTTTAGCCGTACGAATTGTTTTTTAAAATTTGGATATTAAAAATAATAAAACACTGTTGGTAACGCGATTTTTGTTTGACTGCTGTTGCACGACTGGAGTGATTGGTGATTTTTTTGTTACCAAGGTCAAACCCAGCTTTTTGTGCTGACTCCTTAACCCACTTTGAAATCGTGTTTTGGCCTACTGGGGAATCCTTGTACCACCTAGCGCCTGGATCTTTATTCCAGAATGGATTTTGGGTCAGGAATAGTCTGTCGCTCTTGATATTGACATCTCTCTTCTCTCTCAATTTCTGGAATAGTCTCACTGGGCACTTGTCAGGGATTTCCCGATTCTCCACCAGCCACTTGCTGTCTGATAATTTTTTATCACCACCATGTGTGGTCTTGCTGAAAATTGGATTGTATTCAATTCTCCCAGTTGTTTCCCCGTCATTTCGCTGTTCTGCCTTGAAGTGATATATTGACGCCATGCTGCCCTCACCACCTCTCCAAGCCAATTCCACTGATATTATCATGAATATTTTTTTCTGGAGGCCATCAGGAGTTTCCTCGTCCCAAACAGTGGTCATTGCATCCCAATCTTTTTCCTCCAACGCTGCTGCACTTGCCCTCCGTTTTTTCTGGAATAGATTGTAAAGCCTTACGCTTGGCATCACGAGCTCCTCGAGCGGTCTTGAATGCAGCATCCGAAAATGGGTTGATTTTGATGTCGAAATCGTTCAAATACTTTTCTTGAAGTAATTTGGCAGTCTGATTCCACATTGTTTTTATTGTACCTTCCTTATAGTCTTCTCCATCCATTTTCTTCATATTGTAAGCGTAATCTTTCATAATGTTTGCCAATTGCGCTTCACTCGTTTCAGCACTCAATGTGTATTCCCTCTCAGTACAAAAAGTAGTAAATTGGTTCCAAACTGTTTTTTTTTTTGCCTTCTCCGTATTAATGGGAACATTTCCTTTGACTTTTTATCGATGGTGGACAGAGAACAAACTCCAAATCGACTCATTTTCATGCAAAATCTCCAATTTTCACAATTTAATTCAACCTGTCAGTTTGACGTGTGCTTAATTTGACTGGATCATGTTTTGTTTATATATAGCAACTACCAGAGAAAATTTTCAAAAAATTATCAGTATAATACCATGTAGGTTGTACCACGTGACGTCGTATGGTGCAATTCTATTGGTCGATATTTGGGTCGGAAAAATAAACAGTATTATTCTATAAAGATTTTACAAGCCTGATTTATGGTTAGTTGATGCTTATTTATGTATGTTTTATTGATTTCTGATCCCATCATGTTGGATAAGCAGGAAAAGGTCTGTAATATCAGTAGGAATGTTTTCTATTGGACTTGGGAAGGAATTATATGGGAGGTCCGGTTCAAAGTAGTTACTACAGGACGGCATGGGTGATTTGGGAGCTCTCTTTCTGTAATGATGAAAAAATATGTATTCTCATTCTCAAAAAGTTTTAATTCAACATATAAAGTAAATAATTTTAATATATGTATATATAATATTCTTTTGAAATTTTGGCTCACAATATTTGGTTAGCAAACAATAAAGCATATAGAGCAAGGGTTAGTGACGGGGTGCCATACAATTCGGCGTATGACATAAAAGCTTACGGAAAAAACCTCAGTAAAAAAACCTGGCTCCCGCCAAAGTGTGAAAGTACAAAAATAAGCGGAAATATAATTGAGGGACCTCTTTCTTCAAGAGTGGTCTTCTATTGATGGACACAGAGACTTCTTCAAGTTGTCCACATCGAATCTGAAAATAAAAAGACAAAAGCAGAAAAAAGAACTGATTTGATCAATTATATCTATGAAAATAAGTGTTTGAAATGCGTATATCTTTTGAGAATTCTTGAAATGCACGCATAATATTTAGTTGTTACTTGATATAGAACAATTTCATTTGAGTCATTAAAAAAATCACATCTACTCACATTTGGCACACTGAAAGTTCGTGATTTTTCATCCGCAGCACTAGACTGTCCACATAAAACACAAAAATGCATTAAAAAAATGGATAATCACTTTTCACACACTTTTATACAAAAATTCCGAATAACGCAATAAATTATTTATTCTAATCAGAAACTGACATTCGAATAAATTTGAGTGGCGCTACCTGGCGGAGAGAAAATGAAAGAATCCCCATGTCGCCAAACCTGTAAAACAAAATCGGAGGAGTGCACACACCAGTATTTTAGACATCTTAATAGTGCCCTAGCAACCAACGATCGAAGGGAAATCTCGTTATGAATTTGAATTATACCTTATAATTCCTCTAAAAAAGTATTCATTATTTGAAATTTCATCAAAATGGGATAAAATTTTGTATACGACACGTGAGTTGAAAATGTTTATTCACTCGAAGAAATTAACCCACTCGCCCTACGGGCTCGAAGGTTGAACTTTTTTCTCATGAATAAACATTCATTTAACTCACTTGTTGCATAAATAACTAATAAGTCAATGGCTCACTAACTTATAATTTTTATTATCTTTCCAGGATTTCACTTCTCCTAAAACAGATATGATATTTCCAAATGGATCAAAACTGCCCCCCTTCGATGTGAATGACAAGCAGGATCACAAATGGGACGTCTCCTTCGAAATCATGAGTAATAAAGGTATGAAGTTATGACATATTATTTCTTGCAATGGTTGGAAATGATATAAACAAACCATCTTTTTTAAATTTTATTTTGGAAGTACAAAAACTTGTACTTTTCATAATTTTCAATTCATTGAGATAAATCGTAATTCGACTTCTATAATTTGTTGAGTGTTGATTAATCAAGCAAACAATGAAGAATAAAGTGATAGTTTGTAATGAAGTTGAAGTAAGAACGCAAATTTGAATTGAATAAAACTTTCTAAATTCGATACTAACGAATTACTTATAATTTTATCAGCAAATAAAAGAATAATAGGCCCATAAACCACACCAAGCAGTTGTTTTTTCTGGATTTAACGGCAATTTTTGAGACTCATCCGGTGGTTCATCACCCCAGATTCGGAAATTTCCTTTGTTCACGAACCTATTAAGCCAAAAATGGTCCTCATAAATGAACAAAACTTTTGTCGAAACGAGTGGATCCTCTGCAAGATTGTCAAGAGTCCAATGACTAAAACTTAAAGGATTCTGTAGATCGGTTAGCTTCAGTTCTTGGACTAATTGAATTTTGTAAGCTTTCAGAGAAAGATCCTCAAGTAAAATCCGCCAAGTCGTTGAAAACGGAAGGCCAACCTGTTGAGAATGGCGACGAATCGACACTTCAGGGTCATCACGGACATTCTCCCCTATCGCCGCTATTTCTCTTCACTACGTGCTGGATGTTGTCTATTTGGTCGAGTATTATCCAATAAAGAATATTGAGTCTCAAACAGATATTAATCGGAGAATGTCCATTTTCGTAATAAAGCTGAACTTTTGTTATTTGTAGACGCTGTGTCGGGCTAAGCCGTTCCATTATGAAATGTCAGACACCATAGACTACCTATAGATAGGCAACTCTGGCATGAATTTTGGTCCCGGCTTCGAGAGCTCAACTTGCAGCGCCATCTTTAGTCATCACCTAGTTGATTACAGATTCCATTCGCACAACGTTCCGTCTCGTGGCGCCCTCTAGTGCATTTTATTTGAGCTATCATAGGATTCCACGCAGGCGCAGGTTGAATTCCATGTTTTTATTGGATTTGAAAACAAATACATTTAAAATGACCATAATTCTTTTAATCTGCTGAAGATTGTCACAATTTCAATAAAAAAATATCATTTGATCAGAAAATTGTGACAATTTGCAGCAGATTAAAAGAATTATGGTCATTTCAAATATATCTGCCCTTCAAATCAAAGAACATACTAATCTTTAGAGGATGAAAGGAAATAAACAAAAAAGAAACTTCAGAAATATATATATAATGCAGTAAATAATCAATTTACAATAATTTCAATATCGAGGGAAAGAATAAACGAACCAACAATAATTATGCAACAATTACTCATCAAGTTATAAAAATACATTGAAAGAATAAATTAGAATATTAGTGACAAATATATCAATTTAAGCATGAAATTTAGATTTATACTTTTATGACAGAAACAATTTCTTACAGTCTATTTTCTTTTTCTTTTAGATAATTTTTTGGTTGCCATCTTCACTATTGGATCATAAGATCTTATTGTTTTTTTCCTGATAAAATTTTATTAATAGTTCTGGCAAAATCAATAAACTTATTAACTGAAATTCCATGAATTTGGCGTTTCAACGCTAAATCTCACATATCCGTTGAAGTATTCTAGGAATCTTCTGATAAACGATTTTTATGAAACCAACTATCAGTGGAATACCCAAAACTATAATCAATGACCATGAGCAGTTCACTTATATATAAATACCTTGTTGCCTCAAAGTTTCTTCAGGAGTTCTGGAGGGTAGAAAAAATATGTCATCATTATGAGGGTGGCTTACATAATCTGAAAAATTATTGAAATTACAAAAATGATAATCATAGGGAGTAGAATGAATTACTTGGCATATGAAGTGTTGGTAGAACAAATCTATTTAGCTTTCCATGTGGGTCTATACAATCCATATGAAAATGCTTTATGCAAATAACGTTTTTGGATGAATGAAGACATGGATTTCCGATTCTTTTCAACCAAACATTTCTAACACCCTCAACTTGTGTAATGAAAAACCTAGAAAGAAAACAGTGTTAGAAACTGTCCCAAATTTTTACTATCAGAAATTACTACACGAATATGAAATTGCTACAGAAAATATTAATTCACAGTACATTTTTAGTGAGTTATAAGTTCATCCAAAACCACTACTTATATGAATGCAACACATACCTTTTGACATTTCTATCACTGTAGCAATTGGGAACACAGCAAGAATAAACCATTTCAATTAAATTAAATTGAATAAGTTGAAAAGGAATACCTCTTTAGCTGAATAACACTACTTTTTGAATTAAAAATAAGTAGTCTTTGTATGGAATAAACCTATCCGCTTTGGAGATGACTACAGATGTCTCTGCCGCTCGTCGAAGAAAAACGTGACCACCTTTGTAGTAGGTGAGTTCCCACCCCCTGCCAGACAATACTGAACAAGAATACCACTTCAGTTTACAGGACGCATGCGTGATCTGCAACTGAATCCTCACCGCAAAGAGTACTTCTAAATGAACCACCCTTTACATATTTTCAAATTTCTATACTCACTTAATAATTCTCTTGCCAGGGAATCCTATCCGTTCGGGTTAACAATTTGATGATTTTTCAACTGTCGAGATTGAAAAACTAATATTTTTGTTAACTTATTATTCACTGAGGTCATGATAGATATTGTTACCAAACATCATGGTTAATATGAACCAACCAAATAATTCAGCAAGAGAACGGTAATCCTGGTGGGACTTCCTGGTAATTAATTCTTATTTCCATTTACTTCAGATCTATTTAGAATCATCAAAAGTAATACATGTCGATGGCAAGGTATTTTACAAACGATAAGACCACTTGGGGAAGAAGAAGCTAAATTCACAGTAAGTATTCATTTTATTTATACATATTATTACATTCAGAATATACAATAATAGTTATTTATACAAGAAGTGAGTTAAATGAATGTTTTTCTTGTTTCTTCGAGTGAATAAACATTTTTAACTCACGTGTCGTATACAAAATTTTATCCCATTTTAATGAAATTTCAAATAATAAATACTTTTTCGTACTTCCGGGCCTAAAGTGACAACTTCACTCCCTTGTGACAGGTACTAAAGTGTCACATTTAATCCCTCCGGGATTAAATATTGACGAAACTCCCGGAACGATTAAATCACAAACAAACGAATTTAAGGGATATTTTATTGAAAAATACAATCAATTAGAATGGTAATTAACGTTAATAATCAATATTAATATTGTGACAGTTTGTCATATTGACCAGTCTTTCCTGGGTTAATGCAGCAGGTAACTGACGAGTAACAGATAGGTCCTTATCATATTGAACTGGTGTTTGTTTCGAAGATCCTGCGGAAACAGGAAGCGAGAATGAGGACTGTGGCATAACTATAGTGGACGAATCGGCGACTTGACCAAATATTTTATCTGAAATTTTTTGTTTATTTTTAATAGACGATTCAATATATCCCTCGGCCACGTTAGAGGATTTCCATCCTCCATGTCTCTTCAGCACGTCTATTTTTGCTCCCGAATCAGCTAACAAAGACGCATATGTGCGTCTAAAACAATGTCCCCTTTAAGACGTCGCATTTTCTAATTTCAAGAAAGCTGCTATTCGCCGTGGAAATGTACGTAAAATGTATGTAAAAAAAATTAATTCACTCAGTGGATAAACGTCAACTCACTCTTGTTACCGTGGGTTGAATAGTGTCGTCTTTAAACGTCAAAATGGGATAAAAAATTTTAATTTTCTTTAAGACTAAACAATGTATTTTCGATATTTCTAGCAATAGACTTACCAATGTTGAATTAAAACATACTATTCACTATTTCATTCAGGGCTTCTCTTCTGAAATGTGTTTTGAATGGTGAATTAATTATATTCAAGGGATACATGTGCAACATAAAAACTGACAACCGTATAGCATTTTTTGAAGTGAAAACTTCTTTAGCGGCGCTGAGCACTCTCTTGTATGGGTAAAAACATCCAAACTCGCGTCAAGGTCACGTGATTGTCATCGAAAAAGCGTAAGATCGAGGAGTAGGAGAGGGAATAATATCCCACACTCTTTCTACCGTGCCTGCGTGTGCTGTTTCGTTTAGGCCGTGCAGGGCACTTGTGCGAATGTTTGTGTATGTTAATGTAATATAAATTAGGTTTGTTCGCGTGGCAGTTCGGAACTGTAATTTTTGGTAATTTGTGGTTCCCACCCGTTCGTCTGGGACGGAACAGGAGTTCCTTGTCGTTCGTGTGGTCGGAACACTTGATTTCGGAACTGTTCGTTACTGTTCTTACGGTTCCTGGTCTAGAGATGGTACAAGGTACAACAGAAGAAGCGGTAAATTCAAATCATCGGTGATTCAAATTTTCAGTAGTTCTAATTGGCAATTAAGTTATATATTTGGTGACTAGGATATTCGCATAGCTGTTTTTGAGTATATTTGATGTTGTGGGAGTACAAATTTTTAATCACTTCGTTATAATAGCTTCTCAAAATTTTTGTTATCTCTAAGAAGAGGAAGGATCATTTGCAATAGATGAATAAAACAATTGCATAGTTGTTGATCAAAGTATGTAAGATAATTATTTTATATTATTTATATATACGATATTTCGTATTTATATACTATATATTTATTTTTGTTATTTCGTGATTGTAGTATCTTTATTTTTTAACCACTCAAAATGTATTGAAAATTTAGGAAGGAAACGGAGGAATGACCCCTTTCAAGAACACAACGACTTGTTAAAACAATTCTTATCTAAAAAATAATTACAAAGCTATGGAAATTGTTAGAAAATATTTTTATTTATTTCCCAAATGCCACCAGTTCCATATACAATTACCTAATTCTATTATATAAAATTTTCTGTACACAGTTTCCACCAAAATTACAATGAAATAACAGAAAAATTCACAGTTTATCCAGATATGAACTGACAAAAATAATTTCTCCACTGATGACCACTACTACATGTATTGAAATTTCAAATTATAATTAAATTAAATCATTTCTTTAAATATTTCATTACATATAAATTATATTTACAGTCATTTATATGGATATGTTTATGTTCATTTATTTATGACAAAAAAAATTGTTCAATTTTAATATTTGTAATTTCTAAAGTATTTCCACCGTATTAATAACACAATAACTTATTCAATATCTTTTTAACACTATCCATGATATGATCCATGATCATTGAACTCTATATGAATACCTATATGGTATTTAGAGTTCAATGTCCATGATGTACAACATAACCTTACTTTCACTTATCTATGCACTTAACGAAATCGTTTTGAAATTATCTGTTCCCACCTGTTCTCACCCGTTCGTGTGATAGAACAACTTGCGACGATTCCAAGAGTTACAGAACCTGGTTCTCTGTGACCCCAGTACAACTGGGAACTGCCACCCGAACAAACCTATTGTCATTTTTGTGTACGATAGCGCAATAAATGAATATTGTATTCCACCACATAAATAATAGCACTTTTATACTGATAATGAAAGCAATTCATACAAAATTATTCTCTAACCATTCCAAAATATCAAAAATGCACAACTTTGATATTCAAGTTTTCACTTCTGCCGGCACTCCCGGAGTGCAACCCGTCTTTTTTTTTCTGTAAGGAACTGAAATGATTTATGACAAGCAAGAACTGAATTGACTCAAATTAATAATCATTCATTAACTCTAAATAATAAAATTCAAGGAGTTATAATTGCTAATAAAAGTAGAAATAAGTTGATGATAAAAAAGTAGTTCAAATGTTAGAACAATTTCTTTTTATAAAAGTATCTTCGACAGTTACATTTGGTGTTCCAGCGAAAGTTTAAAACTACAAATTTTCTTTTTTCATAATTCCAGCAATTCAAAAACTTAACTTCGAGATATCTTGAAACAAGTATACGATTTGGTGCCTGGAAAAATTTATTCGATATAGTGGACTGTATTATTTTAAGGCCTGCGCTGGTTTACTTGCAAGTTCACACAAAAAAACACTAGACAAATATTTTAAACGTTATATATTTACATACAACATAACCCCAGTCAGGTTATGTTTCTTCAACAGCTCACGAGACGAAAGAGAGTGAAAACAACGGCCAGCTCCGGGACGTCACAAAATTCAACCATAGAAGGTTAATTTAGAATACAAACAACAAAAAGCTTAACTTAAATTATACATAAATATACAAATTATTATATTAATATTAAAAAATCTCATAATAAGGAAGAAAGGAGTACAAATATATAAAACAAATAATATATTTATGGATAAGAGAACTGACGCTGACGCCATCTATTGGTGTTTCTCTCAATTATTAGTTTTAAAGCTGCAATTTCTCCAGTGCCAATTTCCATAAATATTTAATAAATATTATTTTTCGAAGGAAAGCTTAAACCCCGAGGGACAAAAAACCGAAAGCGTGCAAAAATAATGAAAGAATTTTAAAGGTTACCGTTAGAGCATCAGTGAAGGCTGATCAGAAAACAAATGAAAGCACAATATTTGTGGATACCACAGTGACTATTAAATTCTTCAGTAATTCAGAACAACCCCAATTTGATAATAATAAAACAAATAATATATTTATGGATAAGAGAACTGACGCTGACGCCATCTATTGGTGTTTCTCTCAATTATGAGTTTTAAAGCTAACTGCAATTTCTCCAGTGCCAATTTCCATAAATATTTAATAAATATTATTTTTGAGATACTCCACATGGACGAAGGGATAAATGTTAAGGCTAACTTTACGACAAAAGCTCACTATTCCTCTCCTGACCTCAAAATATATTATTTTTTGCTCCAGCCTGCATATACCTTCAAAATCAATACTACAACAGGGGAATTATCTGCAACCGCCCTGGATTACAACGAGAAAAATGGTTATGAACTAAAAGTGGTTGCGATGAACAAGAACACCATTCCTTCTGATAATCCAAATGAGAAGAGTATCTTGCACCTGACCATACAGGTTTGTAGTCTGAAAAATGTTAAAAAGCACGGACGTGAGGTCAGAAGATTTCGCGCGTGTTCTGAACCGCCACGACACACTCAAGTTTGACCACGGATCATCAGGAAGTCTTCCCCGATTATTGAGACATAATTTCGATCATATTCGTTTGTAGTAACGATTACATACGTTCATACCCTATTTATTCATGTGTGTGAAGTTGGCCCCGCACTTTTTGATTTCCGAAAAAATTTTTGTTGTGCTGAATTGTGCTAGGTTTGTGCTGCTTTGTGCTGTTCGAATTTTCTCGTTATTTCAAGTAGTTTTCGAGATATTTCACTAAATGCATAAAATGGGCCAGCCCCGCACTTTTTGAAAATTTGAGTTTTAACCATTGAAATGAATTGTGCTAGACGTATACTGAGTTGTGCCGTTCGAATTTTTGAGATGGATCTCTTAATTTCCCAGAAAATGGAAAATCAAAAAAAGTTAGCCCCGCACCTTTGTTTTTTCTTATCGGAAATGAGTGTAAAAAGTTGTGCTAGGTTTGTGCTGCGTTGTGCCGTAAAAATTTTCATGGAAATACCTCACATTTTCCGGAAAATCCCGAAAATCCATTACAAGGCTAGCCCCGCACTTTCGTTTTTTTTCAATCGGAATATGTGGAAAAAATTGTGCTACGCGTGTATGAAGTTGTGCTGTTAATATTTTTAAAAATCAAGTTTTTTTTCCGAAAAAACTGGAAAATTCGAAAAAACAGAAAGAGATTCAGTTATCAAATGAGCGTTAAACGGAAAGAAAAAATGAAAATGTACATTATTCGCTGTTACTTACTTAGTGAAATATCTTATTAATCGTACCATTTGAAAAAAAAACTTTTATGGCACAAAGCAGCACAAACCTTGCACAATTCAGCACTACAAACATTTTATGGAAAATCAAAAAGTGCGGGGCTAACTTCACAACAGTGTTGCCATTCCCACAATTTATCATTCAATCTACTGATATTTTGATTTTTCTGGAAAAATTACCAGCACAAGTCAGCACAAATGTAGCACAACTCTATGAGATGATTTTTATGGAAAAAAAGAGAAAGTGCGGGGCAATCTTTTTCGAATTTTCCAGTTTTTCGGAAAAAACTCGATTTTCCAAAAATATTAACGGCACAACTTTTAGCACAATTTTTTCCAATAATTGAAAATTAACGGGGCTAGCCTCGTAATGGATTTTCAATTTTCCGGAAAATGTGAGGTATTTCCATGAAAATTTTTACGGCACAACGTAGCACAAACCTTTTTCCATTTTTTCCATTTCGATAAGAAAAAACAAAAGTGCGGGGGCTAACTTTTTTATTTTCCATTTTCTGGGAAATTAAGAGATCCATCTCAAAAATTCGAACGGCACAACTCAGTATACGTCTAGCACAATTCATTTCAGTGGTTAAAACTCAAATTTTCAAAAAGTGCGGGGCTGGCTCATTTTATGCATTTAGTGAAATATCTCGAAAACTACTTGAATTAACGAGAAAATTCGAACAGCGCAAAGCAGCACAAACCTAGCACAATTCAGCACAACAAAAATTTTTTCGGAAATCAAAAAGTGCGGGGCCAACTTCACACACATTATTTATTCTCGAAAAATTAATATACAGGGTTGGGATCAAGTTTGGCACAAAATTGATATCTTTGAAACGAAACGAGCGATATTTTCTAAATTACACTTAAAGGGGGTCGAAGGGGGGCACAAAACAGTACAAAATTTGCGATTTCTCAAAAACTGTACATGGGATCGCGATCAAACTTGGTAGTAATATTGAGTACCCATAGCAACCAGGATCTGCACATACAGCATGTACTTACACCTAAAGGGGGTCGAAGGGGGCACAAAAAGTGATAATTTTGAGATTTCTCAAAAACTGTACATAGTATCGCGATCAAATTTTGTAGTATTATTAAGGACCCATAGCAACCACGATCAGCACATACGGCATATACTTACACTTAAAGGGGGTCGAAGGGGGGCACAAAACAGTACAAAATTTGCGATTTCTCAAAAACTGTACATGGGATCGCGATCAAATTTGGTGTAATATTGAGTACCCATAGCAACCAGGATCTGCACATACAGCATGTACTTACACCTAAAAAGGTTCGAAGGGGTGCATAAAAAGTGGCAATTTTGCGATTTCTCAAAAACTGTACATGCGATCGCGATCAAATTTCGTAGTAATATTGAGGACCCATAGCAACCAGGATCCGCACATACGTCATGTACTTACACCTAAAGGGGGTCGAAGGGGGGCATATAACAATACAAAATTTGCAATTTCGCAAAAACTGTACATAGGATCGCGATCTAATTGTGTAGTAATATTGAGGACCCATAGCAACAAGGATCTGCACATACGGAATGTACTTACACCTAAAAGGAGTCGAAGGGAGGCACGAAACAGTACAAAATTTGCGTTTGATTGATGTACTTCAAAAAACGTGGAAACAGTTACCTACCTCAAATTATTTCGTTTTATCTATTACTATGGATACGAACAACATCAATTTATTATCTGAACGACTTTTTCCTCAATTGGACAAAAAAAATGTATTTCTTCTTTTAACAAAATATTTTTACGTGGAACCTGATATGGACAGATCCAAAACAAGGTGATCTTTCAGAATCTGCAAAAATATACAGGGTGTCCCATTCATTAAAAAAAAAATGGTAATTTCCGGTGGTCCATTACACTCAGTTGCCAAATTTCAAAATTATCGTCCGTTCCGTTTCAAATATATTAACGTAGGGCCAAACTTTATCCCAACCCTTTTTTTTTTTTTAATCTCAATAATTATTAACAATCAGAATAACATTCTATAAGTTAATGTGTTAAGAAGTAGTCAAGTGACTTAAATAGAGCGGGAAAAGATTATCTCCAGTGAGAGAATCTCATTATTCCATTAAATCAGCTGGCCAATGTCTCTTCAATCTTCTTGCTAAGGTGTTTGTCAGTAAGGGTTGGAGTAAAATATTTGAGTGGTTTTCCATTCTCGCGTGGTGGTTTCTGCTTCTATGCTTGATGACTTCTTCAACATATGGTATATTTAGGTCTTCATGTAAAGTCTGGTTGGACACATACCATGGGGCGTTGGCCATCATGCGAAGTATTTTCGATTGCGTTCTTTGGATCAGAGCTATGCTGGATTTGCTTGCGCATCCCCAGATTTCTATCCCATATGTCCATATTGGGATGATGATCGTCTTATATAACAATATTTTGTTTGTAAGTGGTAACTTGGATTTTCTTCCGATGAGCCAATTAATTTCCCTGACTTTTAGGTCAATTTGTTTTATTTTTTTGATTATATGTTCCCTCCAGGTTAGCCTAGTGTCTAGATGAAAGCCAAGGTATTTTGCTGATGTAGTTTTTGGAATTACTATGTTGTTCAATTTGATTGGGGGACAATGTTGCTTTCTCAGTGTAAAGTCTACTTGTTGAGATTTGGTTTCATTTATTTTTATTTTCCACTTTTTCATCCAGATTTGTAGTTTGTCTAGGTGTTCTTGTACTAGCTTAGTCGCTGTTGCTGGGTCTTCATGTACTGCCATTATTGTTGTGTCATCAGCAAATGTTCCTGTTGTAGTGTGAGCTGTTATTGGTAGATCTGAGGTAAAAAGTAGGTAGAGGAACGGGGCCAGCACGCTTCCTTGTGGAACTCCAGCTTGAATGGGGCTATAATCTGATACTTCTTGTCCTACCCTAGTTCTAAACTGTCTGTTTGTAAGGTATGAATTTAGTAAATTAAAGAATTTTAAAGGAAGAATATTTCTTATCTTGAATAGGAATCCTGAGTGCCATACTTTATCGAACGCTTGACTCACATCCAGAAAGACTGAAGTGCAGTATAGCTTCTTTTCAAACGCTTGGTTTATGGTTTGCGTTATTCTATGCGTTTGTTGGACAGTTGAGTGATCTTGTCTGAATCCGAATTGATGTGAAGGAATCCAATGATCTATCGGAATTTCGGCGTTTATTCTCTGAAGTAATAACCTTTCCAATATTTTCGAGATTATTGGTAAAAGGCTTATGGGTCGATATGATGTCACTTCGTGTGGATTCTTGCCCGGTTTCATTATCATGAGTACTTCTGCTGTTTTCAGTGATTTGGGCCAGTGCCCGATTCTCAATATAGCATTAAAGATGTAGGTTACCATGACAAGCCCTTTTCTAGGTAGTTCTTTGATCATCTTTGCAGTTATTCCATCAATACCTGGTGCCTTTTTCTGATTCAGATGAGTGATTTCTTTGTATACTTCTTTAGGTGTTAAGAACTTTATATTTTGAGTTTCTGTAGGGATGTTAGAAATATTTTCCTCAACAATTTCATCAATGACCTGGTCATTTGGTTTGAATACCTCTGTCAGGTGATGTGCAAACAATTTCGCCTTTTCTTTTTCGCTTCTAGCCCATCTAGCATTGGTTTCAGTTGAGTTTTTCACTGGGACATTTTGTTCTGTTGGCTTTACCTTGGATTTTATAGGTCTCCATATTGAGTTGTCGTATCGGTTTAATCCGGTGATATATATATTGAATGATTCTTCCTTCAATTCTCTTAACCTATTTTTAAGTTTATTGCTTATATTATTGAATGCTGTTTTGTCTGCAGGAGCATGTGTGATTTGCCATCTAGATCTTATTTTGCGTTTTTTAGCAATGAGCTTTTTAATTTCTAATGGTATTGGTTCTGGTTTGTTTTCATTGTAATTTCTTGGAGTACTTTGGATGGCTGCATCCTTAAGTATAGTTGTAAATGTATCGAGTGTTTCTTCGATTTCTTTTTTTTCCTTTAGCCTCAAGGATAGAGAGATCCGCTCATGAATTAATTTGCGGTATTCATCCCAGTTGGTTTTTCGATTATGTAGTTTTGGTGGAGACTTTCTATTGATTATCAAGGTGCTCAGTGACGCTATTACTGGAGTATGATCTGATGATAGGTCATAGCTTGGACATACATCCATATATGATGGAGCTATTCCATTTGTTATAAAAAATCTAGTAGATCAGGTATTTTATTTGGATCACTGGGCCAGTATGTAGGACTTCCAGTAGACAAGAAGGAGTAGTTTTTTTCCTGCAACAATTTAGCCAGCTCTCGTCCCTTGGTAGTGGTTAATCGTGAGCCCCAGAGAGTATTCTTACTATTAAAATCTCCTCCGACAAAGAATTTTGAGCCTAATGTGGTAAATCCCAACCCTGTATATCTTTTGTGTTTGAGGAGTAGCTGTCGAGTGCTGCTCTCAGAAACCTAGTTGGAGGTCTGGTACCAGTTGGTGCATATTCATGTCATCTTTCAACCTTTTGAGAAGCAACATCTGAAAAATTGGAAATTGTTTCTTTAGGTTAGAACAGGTCATAGAAATATATTGTGTCTCATTCATTATAACCTCAAAATTCAGATCAGTAAATCGTATCAGCGAACATTAGTGCTCATGTCCACTTAATAATATGTAAGTGAAACATTAGAAATTAAAAACTGCATTTACACCATGACACAGCTTTTATATCCACATATGGGAGATGTACACCTTATTTTCAAACATCTTAGCCAACAGATAGATTCCACACTTTCATTCTGCAACAAAACTATTAGTGATTACCAACATTAATCCAATCCTCCTTTGTAAAATTATTTACATAATATTCGTTGTTAATTCCAGATATTTGTTTGCTAATTTGTTTATATTAATTGTATCCTATTGGGTTCTTTCATTTCAGAGCCCTAGAGACTTTAAAACATAGTGTTCACCAATTGGTATTGATTTGACTCAGTAGTTTCGATTCAATACAAGAACTTCATTTCATATCAAAATGTAATTTTTCAGGTAGACGACTTGAATGACCACCCTCCAGTCTTTCATCCCTCAGAATTTACTGGAGCACTTCTGAGAAACTCCGGAGTTAAAGAAACCATTTTGACTATAAATGTTAGTATAAAAAAGTATATTTTTTTATTAACGAAAATTAGTAGGGATTTCTTTTCATATTGATCTGCCAACTGTCAGCTCCATCGTAAAGGCTACTGATGTAAAAACAGCCGAGTTTTGTACAGAATTTTTCGTACGCCACTGGAATATTGGCCGGATAGCGATGCAAACAATATTGATTCGCCGAGATAATTTGAGATTTTTCTATTTTCACGTTGGAATCTGGATACAGTACGTTCTCTACGACGATGGCCCATGATAAATCCATCACCAGCACTCATTCCACAGCACCCCCGGGGGGAATGACGAACAAGTTTTCAATAAAAAAATTCTTATCTGGCAAACTAGACATAGCACTGATGTCAAAAATGGCGATAGCGTCCAGGAAAATAAACAGATGATTACTTCTTATACCACTTTTACTTGCACCCCCCAGGGGGGTCAGTAGGTACTCGGCCTGATTTTTAAAAATTCATAAAAAATCAACCATAAATGAGAATGCCATCAAACTCTTGCAGAATTATCTACATGTTGACAAAAAAATAATGCAGTAGTGTTCTCTGACGTGCAACCCCATGGGGGGCTGAAATAACGGCTTAATGATTATTCAAGCAGATACGAATATCTCGAGAAGTAGACATAGAATCGACACGAAATTCGGTATTTATCCTTCTCTCTATATACACAAAATAACTTTGTGACTCACTTCCACTTGCACCCCCTGGGGGGAGCTAGCCGAGTTCCAGCCGAGTTTTCTGTGAGTAATTCATACCTGAAAAACTAGACATAGGATTGAGGTCAAATTTCACAATAACATCCAGAAGCATCAATTCATGATTTCTGCATATGCCACATTCACTTGCACCCCCCAGGGGGGTCAGTAGGTACTCAGCCTGAATATTAAAAATTCATAAAAAATCAACCATACATGAGAATGCCATCAAACTCGTGCAGAATTATCTACATGTTGACAAAAAAATAATTCAGTAGTTATCTCTGACTTGCAACCCCATGGGGGGGCTAAAATAACTGCTTAATGATTATTCGAGCAGATTCGAATATCTCGAGAACTAGACATAGAATCGACACGAAATTCGGTATTTATTCTTCTCTCTATATACACGAAATAACTTTGTGACTCACTTCCACTTGCACCCCTGGGCTAAAAACTAATGATTATTCGAGCAGTTTTCTGTGAGTAATTCATATCTAGGAAACTAGACATAGGATTGAGGTCAAATTACACAATAACATCCAGAAGCATCATATTATAATTTTCGCATTTGCCACATTCACTTGCAACCCCCAGGGGGGTCAGTAGGTACTCAGCCTGAATATTAAAAATTCATAAAAAATCAATCAAACGTGAGAATGCTATCATAGTCCCGCAGAGTTATCTATATATTGACAAGAAAATAATTCAGTAGTAAGCTCTGACTTGCTACCCCTTGGGGGGCTAAAATAACGGCTTAATGATTATTCAAGCAGATACTATGTCTATGTCTAGTTCTCGAGATATTCGTATCTGCTTGAATAATCATTAAGCCGTTATTTTAGCCCCCCAAGGGATAGCAAGTCAGAGCTTACTACTGAATTATTTTCTTGTCAATTTGTCAATATATCGATAACTCTGCGGGACTATGATAGCATTCTCACGTTTGATTGATTTTTTATGAATTTTTAAAAATCAGGCCCAGTACCTACTGACCCCCCTGGGGGGTGCAAGTGAATGTGGCAAATGCAAAAATTATAAGTTGATGCGTCTGGATGTTATTGTTTAATTTGACCTCAATCCTATATCTAGTTTCCTAGGTATGAATTACTCACAGAAAACTCGACTGGAACTAGGCTAGCACCCATCCCCCCACTCCCCCCACTCCCCCCAGGGGGTGCAAGTGGAAGTGAGTCACAAAGTTTTTTGTGTATATAGAGTGAAGAATAAATACCGAACTTCGTGTATATGAATAATCATTAAGCCGTTATTTTAGCCCCCCATAGGATTGCAAGTCAGATATAACTACTGAATTATTTTTTTGTCAATATGTAGATAATTCTGCAGGAGTTTGATGGCATTCTCATGTATGGTTGATTTTTGATGAATTTTTAAAAATCAGGCTGAGTACATACTGACCCCTCTGGGGGGTGCAAGTAAAAGTGGCATAAGAAGTAATTAACTGTTTATCTTCCTGGATGCTATCGCCAAATTTGACATCAATCCTATGTCTAGTTTGCCAGATAAGAATTTATTTATTGAAAACTTGTTCGTCATTCGACATATTCGACATTCGGCATATGGATTTATCATGGGCCATCGTAGTAGAGAACGTACCGTATCCAGATTCCAACGTGAAAATAGAAAAATCTCAAATTATCTCGGCGAATCAAAATTGTTTGCATCGCTATCCGGTCAATATTCCAGTGGCGTACGAAAAATTCTGTGCAAAACTCGGCTACCTTACTCGGCTGTTTTCACATCAGTGTAACTTTTTACAACTTTCGACTTGGATTAACTTAACAACAGTGCATCGATGAACTTAATTCAATTTTTGGCGATGAAGTTTTTTGTTCCAAAAACCATTGATCGTGTGCGACTACTGATATTGCAAGATCGTCATGTGACTTATCGTCAGATTGGAACAACCTAAGGCATTAGTGGGACCAGCATACATTCAATATTGCATGAACATGTAAACAGCAGTCTAGACAGGTGTCTAGAGTTTCGTTGGAAGTTGCAGAGAGGGAGCGAGTGTCTCAGCGTCACCCGTCATATTTTCCAGGACACGTCGTAAAGACAACCGTTCCCATCACGTCGGGGTCACCAATGTAGGATCGCATGTGTTATCCCTACTTATGCGTTTCGTCCCTGGCGCACACATTTTGGACTCATCAGTGTGGCTTGTATGCGCCATGCCATAGACGCAGGGGAGAAATTTGAGAGTTGGAGCCGCCGGGAGTTGAACCCGGCTCCTAGTCGGTATGAAACTTGAGCGTTAACTCTTTGGCTACCCAAGCGCTGTATATTGTTGCTATATGGGGCTTTATGGAGTGCCGCCACATGAGATCCCTACACTTCAATCAGAGTGGCTAAAGTGCATCGAAAATAGGTTCAAACGCATGTAACAGTGTATTGATCTTAATGGGGAATATTTTGAAAAACAATGGAGCGATTTTCGATTATTAATATTTGTTTTTGTTCTCTAATCCCGAAATATAAAAGGCAACCCTCGTAAATGTCTGTTGTTATAAATAGAAGAGACTGCAGTCTATCTGAATAATTATCAATCAATCGTCTCCAATCAAAAGTTCTGTCAGTATTTCTCTTCAGATAATTTTTGGGAATTCTTATTTTTTCCGAAATTATAAAACTTAAGAACGGATATGTCAGTCAAAATGTTAGAGGCTCCATTATACAGGGTGATCCAAGTTCGAGTGCTTCGAGTGATTCGAGGATTATGATATTGTTAGAAATTCTCCACATAGCTAAAATATTTCTGAGCACTTTCGTTTAAACAAAGAGTGAAAATGAACTTGAAATACCTTAAGACTGTACACCACCTTGCGGCGAAACTCGAATTCCGCTAGATGGCACCAAGCGAAAATTTCAAGGAACTGAAAACAGGCACGCCCATTGTACGAAATAGGACGGTCTGTACGGTATTTATGACCCCTAATAAACTTTCTAGGTACTGTCGCCGGTGGGTAGGATCGAAACGGAAGGAAATTTGTGCTTATGGATTTTTGTGGGTTTCGAAGAGAATGGTAAATACATAGTTCATTCTATTTAGACCGGTCAATTGAGACCAAATAACAAGGGTGAAGTTATTGTACATAAATTCCCTACAAGCTGAGAGTCGGTGAAATTGTTCAAAACATAATTATGAATAAAATATTAGTTTCCCTGTATGGAAAAATTTTATTCAAGGAGGCCAAAAAATGCGGTTTTCACGATTTTCTGCAAAACGTCAAGTTTTAAGTTAAAATTACTCCAGACTAATTTGTAGAACATATAATTATCTATGAAATGTGTATCAATATTTTGTTCCAAAGAGTCACCGTTTTTGAGATATAACGGATCAAAAAATTATGAAAGTTGTAATCGTCATAATATACATGATTTGGCCACGTATACAGGGTTAGTCAAAATTGTGTATCGAGCTATCTGGGGGTACATTGAAAAATAAGTATAGTATGATGGATAAACTCATATCCCAGAATGCATATTTTGACGATTACAACTTTTATAACTTTTTGAAACGTTGTATCTCAAAAACGCCCTTAGGAAAAAAAAGTTGATACATATTTTATAGATAATATATGTTGTACAATTTTTTCTGGAGTAATTTTGTGATAAAACTTGCCTTTTTGCTGAAAATCGCGAAAAACGCATTCTTGGCCTTTCACCTTGACTTGAATATTTCCGTTCAGGGGAATAATGAAAAACTTTCAAATTTTATTCATAATTAGCTTCTGAACAATTGCACCAACTTTCAGCTTGGTGGGAATGTAACCCTGAATGTCTAAATTGACCCTATAATTATTTATGTGAATGTGAGTGATGCAAATTAATTAAAACAATCTCTTGAATTTGTACATGGGGCGCTATACTACATGAAAAAAAATTTATTCGGACAAATCTAATCAGTTGAAGAAGCATATAAAATTTCCATGTCTCCAAAACATGGTAAATAAAAAATTTTTGTTTTTTAAAATATATTATTTGGATTGAGGGAGCTGATATAATGCTATACATATTGAAACAAAATGTCCCTAGCTGAGGTTGGTGCACGGGGTACCATACAATTCTGCATGGTTCTTTTTGTCACTCTTGATGCCCTACGAGACCGTCACCTTGCCGCGGTGTAGGGCTTATGACCTGCTTGCAGGTGTACTAGGAACGGTCTAGAGGTCAGTTTGATCTTATTGCGGAGCTTGGCTCAGGCTCGAATACCCAAGATTCAAAACTGAGAAGGGAATGCGTTCCCGTAGCATGTCCTAGCCAATGACGCGATGATTGGTACCACGGGGGGGCAGTCCAAGCCCCTAGGTCGGAAGAGCTTTGTCTCTTAGACCGGATACTGCCTCGCTTGAGGAAGGACTCGTGGTGGCAGTGGTTGAAAGCCCGCATGCTGGGCGAGAGGGTGAAACCTCGACGGATGAGCTGCGTTCTCAGCTCGGGCGCTAGCCTGCAGAGCTAGTAGTGACTTGGATAGTGTTGCGACTTGACTAGTAGTGGTTAGGCTTGGGTTAACCGATACCGAACTAGAAGTTAAGCCTGAGGCTTAACGTGCTGGCGTGGACATTTCCGGCCCAATGCCCTCATGTGGGGTACGTGTGGCGAAAAGAACGACCATGAGTCAACTTCAGGCCGCACGATAAACTGCATGCTTGGGCAACCAAGTAGGCACCAGAGCTCTGTCACTCTTGATGGAGCAGTTCGCTTATTCGCCATAGGTGCGGAATGAAATTATGTATTAGATTCTTATACGAAATAACACTGTACTAACTGTGTTGAATAGTTCAGAAATGAAGAGCGTTCAGAGATGAAGTTGACGTCTATACTAAAAATGAAATTCCTTGAAACAGCAAATCTGAGATCACTTTCGTTACTTTCGCTAGATAGGACTCCAGCTGTTCAGGTAGAATATAATAATAATTTGTAATTGAAGGCATCGACTGCTTGGGTCATTAGCCTTGTACAGATTTGGACATTGTACATACAATAAGTTATTTTGAAATATATAAATCAACTGTACAGAAATTATTGAAGTACATAATAATAATACACAATACTCAAGTGCCTACAATAGATTTAGTCGGTGCTCTAGCATAGAATATTTCTATTGGCCCATCTGCCGTAAAGAGGTGTCAACCATTGGGAGGCGGGCCAAATACAATTATTTAATACAAGAACGAGAATAACTCGAAAAATTGAGAAAATTGAAAAAAAAAAATTTAGCTAATTTCAAAGTTCAATGTAATACCGAACGACTGCCTATGAGTTTTTTTCGATAAAATATTTCCTTGAGGAAATATTTGCATCTGAAGAGTATTTCAATTTTCAAAGTGTAATTAGCCAAAAACTATGCATCATATCAAAAATCGGCGGAAGGTACGCACTAGGGAATACTCATGCCAATGCTCACTCAAATTTTGAATGAAATCCGACCAACGGTTTATGCGTTATTCTTGAAGTAAATTAGCATTGAAATAGTATAGGCACAAAGAAGGTGATGTACAATCTTAAAGGACTAGTCCAACCCAAAGGCGAAGGCCTGCATCTTCATAGATTGGTTGATTAGAAATTAGACTACTTTTATACCATACAATGGTGTATTCATAAACCATTTTCAACTTCTGATGCTTCTACTAGCTCTCAAACTTTTTTGCAGGTTACGGATGCAGATCCTACATCGACTCCATTGAAGTTTTCACTCGATAGTTGTGAATGTTCCAAACGATTGAGCAATCTGATAAATAAGTTCGAAATAGATAGCTATGGCAAAATAACATGTCGAGACTCTGTTACGTCGGACATGTCTGGTTTCTGCAAATTCAATGTTGTAGTGACCGACCCACCAGACAAAAATAAAAACAGTGAGTATATTTAATAGCTATTTTTTTTTATTGTCAGCCAAAAGTTCAAAAGAATATATATATAGCTATTCGAAATCGATCAGGAACATAATTTAAGTTAGTATTGATTTGTGTCAAGGTCGAACAGGAATCGACCCTCATTTGATCAAATTCGCAAATATTCAATGGCAAATGTCACTTTACGGCCATCTGGGTGACTAAAAATTGGACTCAATTGGTGCGGCCCAAAAACTGGTGTAGCCTGGTGTCGGATACAGCCGACAACTAACGAAACCGCCTTTTCCCTATAGTATAAAGAAAATAAATTATTGTAATAGAAGCTTGCTTGTTTGAGTCAAATTTTTGAGGTATTTGAGATGAAAATTTCAAGCAGAAAGTATGAAGATAGCATTCATTGGAGAAGACGGTGTAGTCAAAAAATACCGACTACTGGCGCGTTAACTCTGCCAAAATTGGATATTGGGGTCCAATTGTAGCCCACCAAAATCACAGATAATAATGCAATGAAATATTGCTTACGCTTTCCGTTTGATCATCATCAATTATAATCCTTTCTTCACTAGCTCTGAATGAGTATAACTCTTGCCGAGATCACTACAGCGACCGTAATTATAAAATAAATCTTTTTATTTCTTGTTTTACAGCACATACCGTGCGAGCGCCTGTAGTGATAAATGTAATAAGCACTGACGAACTGGTAACTTTCACTTTTTTGAATCCAGACTACGAAATCACCCAGAACCAAAAAAACGTAAGTGTCCATTTTATTTGTCCTGAGTAGCATTTCCTTCATTATAATATGATATAAGACAATACAAAAATTCATTTATCTATACAGGGTGAGTCTTTGACCACGGCGTTAATTTAAACCATAGATTCTTTACGTCAAAAGCAGAGCTGTGCCAAAGCATTGTGCTTAGTGCTCGTGAAAGCCCTCTAAGCACTTTAGTGCTTCGAGCACTGTGCTCGCGAGCACTTTTCAAAGGCTAGTGCTTAGTGCTTGCACTAAGCCTTTCCTGAATTCTTGAAGTAGGGTCAATATAAGCAGGTACGGTATTTGATTTTTTATGCGCGCAAAGATAATATGATCGTTTTGAATTAATATTCAGTATTTCTTCAGTCACCATTGATTTGACTTTATGGTTATGAAGGCCAGAAAATTTTTTGTTTTTGCTCGCTTGGAACTAGTGGAACAGGCGGGCTATCGTTCTGTCCAAATGTCTGTAATTTCCGAATATCGATCCGAAAATGGCGTCAATCGATTGGGTTTGTCTTCCTGATGAAGAATTCGAGGTCAAACTTGAGTATATCCGGCCCGCCGGCCGTATACTCTCTATCTTCCGAAGGAAGGGACCTAGAGTTTTCATTTTTTCAGAATAGGTCGAGTGTCCAAATATCTCGGTCAAGTTCGTTATTGGGCCAAATCCATCGAATAGTTTAGCAGTTAATAACATTAATTTCTTGAATATTCATCCTATCAATTCGTAACTTAGAGAATGTCTAGATAGCGTTAAAAGGAAGGAGTGTGCCAAATTTCGAGAAAATCGTCACGAGAGAAAATTTTTTAAAAATTCCCAAAATGTTTTTTTCAATACACGATATCTCATAAGTCATTCGTCAGATCACAACAATTTAGGGCATTTATGCAGGGTATAGGTCTCTAAAATATTTTAAAATTTCATCATCATAGCGTACAATCTTAAGAAGATATAAGAGTTTTTCTGAAAATGAAGTCACAGATTATATTTCTATCTATGAATTCACATCACATCAACTATAAATCTCTATGAGGGTGGTTTTAATTTTATGACAAGTTGTCATAATGAGTGAATATTGAGCCGAAAATGAAACTAATTCTGTGGGTTCATTTTTATGACAAACATGTCTAAAATACTGGTGTGTGCAGTTGTCATATTTTGAATGGAAATGTCATTATGAATTTTGCGACAAGAGGACTATTTTTTCCCAAATGTCTGTAATTTCTGAATATCGAGCTGAAAATGATCGCCATCGGTTGGATTTGACTCGTGATGAAGAAACGGTGGTCCAATTTGAAAATGTTTGGCTGAATATTCTCTATCTTCCGAAAGAGATGAGATAGAGATTCCATATTAATAGAATTAGTTTATTATCCAAATATAAGTCAAGTTAGTTATTGGGCCAGACCTGTCCGATAGCTCAGCAATTATGAATCTGAAATTCGGTTATAATTGATGACACTCAACTACAACAACTTATATATGGTATAGAAATGTGGAAAGAATGCCAGATCGAAGAATTTGCTGAACTGTAAGTTCACTCAACTTCCATTTAAGATATATGTTTATTGATTCTTTCACACTCATTGTGCTGGCTGATTTTGAATCGCACTCTTTTTAAGACTGAGAAAAGACTTTAGAACAAGCGCGTAAAAGCTCCTGATCTGACGTCAGTGCTTTCCACATTTTTTCAGTAATGTGTTCTCGCTTATAAAATAATTGGTCCTCGATTATTACTTCAACTTTATGCATTGATTAGGAACAGCCATTCAGATTCAGATCGACGAATAAGATTAACTAGTACCAGAATGTAAATTGAATGCATGCGTTTCACAAAACAAATAAAATGGCTTTTGAGTTTTTCCCATTCTCGAAATCATAATTTTAGATATGTCGATGAAGCTGAAGAGTTCTCATTTCAATCAAACAACATTACATAAAATAGTTCCCACTAAAGTGCTTAGTGCTCGAAATATTCAATTACTTTTGCAAAAGTGCTCGGTAATCCGGAGCCTTCTGTCGAAAGCGGTGCTTAGAACTCGAGACTCGAAGCCTTTTTTCGAGTGCTTAGGGCTTAGTGCTCGAAGCACTTTTTTTCGGTGCTTAGCACAGCTCTGGTCAAAAGAAACATTTTTTTCCTATAATATTTTTCCAAATTTGGCCCCGTTCAAAAGATATAGGGTGTTGAAACTTCATAAACAATTGGTAACAAAAAAAATGCATAAATTACTAAAAAATGACAATTCATTGAAGTAAATTTCCAAATCTCCTGCCTCCAACACAGTCGACAAAGTAAAAATATACCTGATGGCGAATGACATATACAGGGTGAGTCTTTGACCACTGGGTTAATTTATATATAAATATGTACTTTTCTTGTGCTATATTATATATAATTTAGGAGTAATTTTCTTGGGGTTAGAGCACTGGATCAAAATTAGGATTTCATCTATTTTTTGTATATTAATGCTTTACTACATATGTTTCGGCGTACATTAAGCCTTTTTCAAGTTTATGTGTTACAAATACAGTAACAATCACATCTAAAATGTATAACTAGATTATTAAGTGTTTTTTAATATTTTGATATTTTATGCTAGCCCACCTGTCCAACAATTCATTTTAAAACTCAGTAAAATTAAAATCGTATTCATCATGTTGTGAACGCTGTCAATTAGAATTATTCTTTCAGTTATTTCTTTGTACATGCAGGTTTCCAATTTATCATTTGAAATGCCATCTGTGTATATGTGTGAACATTGTTGAAGAAGATATTTTATTTTCATTAATTCATTTTGATGATGTTTTCTGAATATATTCACAGATGCCACTTCGACATAAATTTGATATTATCCAAGAATGCTATAGTAAATTTTGGATAGGTTTTTCAGGTCTGTTCTATCATTTAATGAGTGTTTTTCTTTTTGAATGTATATCATTTCTTGGAATGTCCTTATTTTGCTGTTGGTTTCTTTATGTAGAATTTTAAAATTGTCAAAGTTAAATCTATGGTCATTCTCTCGTTCGTGCTTTTTAAGGGCTGTGGAATTTTTTGAATATTTATGGCCGTTGATCCTTTCTTTGATGTATTGTGTTGTTTGGCCTCTGTAGATTCCTGGACACTCTTTGCATTTTAGTTGGTAAACACAATTCGATGTGACGATGAACTTGAAAATTTCTTCACCATCATGAATGAAAAATCTAAAATAAAGTTTACCCTTGAGAAATCAATTAATAATTCTATCAATTTCCTAGATTTAAATATCACATTAAATGAAAACTACTCCTTCTCCTACGACATCTATCGGAAGACCACACAGACAGATACAATTATACCCTTCCACTCATACCACGCTCCCCCAGTGAAGAGAACAGTATTCAGGTTTTTGTTGAACAGACTCTAAAACATCCCACTTTCGGAATATAATTTCAATAAAGAACTCAAAATTATTTATCAAATTGGTGAAAATAACGGATATCAAAAAGAATTCATAGATGGCGTGCGTAGTAAGAAAGAATATTATTAATAAAGTATATCCCCACTATTCGATACGAAAACTTTTTATTTCCATACCATTTTATCAAAAATTCAACAAGAAATTCAGTCAAATTATGGATAAATACGGTTACAACGTGGTAAACAGACGACACAAAACCTTAGGTAATTCTCTAATGAATAATAAATCCAAGACAATAAAAGAACAACAGAGTGGTGTATACAAAATAACATGCTTAGACTGCCCCTGTTTTTATATTGGCATGACTACACGTACTATGAAAAAACGATTTGATGAACATCAGAAAAACAGACCGAACTCTGCACTAGGAAACCATTTGACGGAACAACACCACAAGACGACACTGGACAATTTGGAGATTTTACACAGAGAGAATAATTTCAAAAAACTTACATTACTTGAACAATACGAAATTATCAAACATAAGAACAACCAGCATTTATTAAACGACCTCTCCGAGTTCGATAGAAACAACAATATATTCAAGATTATCGACACACCACCAAATAATTTGAATTTCCCGCTATCTAAATGACGCTGACACATCGACCACCACCTTCCTCCCACTTCCGTATCCCGCATTTCCTTGTCCGACATTCTTTCTAGAACAATTCCAATACACATGTCAGAGACAAAAAAAAAAAAAAAATTGGTAAAAATTGAATTCATAAGGAATTTCGAATCTACGAATGTGGACATCCTCCAAAAATCACACAACATTTAAGACAACATACAAGAATAGAGATTATAAATACACTGATTAATATACTACAGAGACGGTGAGCATACTTCCAACCTAACCCGAAAAAAGACATAATATAATGTAATATCAATCCATCTTAGTTATTTTATGAGTTAGTTAATATATCAAATTGTCGAGTAAACGATAATATTTGTATTTTCAGCTGGCCTGATGATGGCGTGACGCCGAAATCGATAGCCAATAGATTGACTGCTTTATAGTGTGTTTTTATTTATAAATACCCTTAATCGATATTTTTCTCTCGGAGTTTTGGCTTTTAGCTTCGTGTAGAGAGGTCTCAGATTGTTTGTGGATTTATGTGCAATTTTATGTCTGTGTCTTTGAAAATATGGTTGATTTTTTCGGACAGGTTTTTCACGTATGGAATTGCTATGTACATTTTATCCTCTTTTGAGCTTTCATTTTTATCGGAATTGTATTCTGTTTTTAAATATTTTTTCTATCAGTTTTTCTGGATAATTATTTTGTTTCAAGATTTCCTTGGCTTTTTTTATTGTTTCGATGCGATTTTTTGGTGATGTAAGTTTTATTGATCTATCTGCAATTCCTGATATAACACTTTTTTATATTGAATTGGTGCTGTTGATTTATAGTTTAGGTATCTTCCTGACCATGTTTCCTTTGTGTGCCATATTGTTTCTATATTTGAGCAGTTTCTGTTCTGTATGAGCGTCATGTCTAAAAAGTTTATTTTATTGTTAGTTTCTATTTCTGTTGTGAATTTAATTTTTGGATGGTAGTTGTTCAGTTCATTTAGCTTTGACTCTATATATGTTTCGGGAAGTGCAGTTATGCAGTCATCCATATATCTTTTGAAAAATACTATTTTATACTCTTTTTCTTTTTTCATTATAGTCTTTTCAAGGTCTTCCATTACAAGTTGGGCTAGTAGGGCTGATAAAGGGGCTCCCATGCTGCATCCATCGATTTGACCATAAAAAGAATTTTCAAACTGAAAGTAGGAGTTGGATATGCAGAAATCAATGGCTTTCAGGAATTCTACTTTTGGAAGATCTGTGTGGTTTTTTATTTCATTCCATCGTTCCGAAATTATGTTTATCGCTTTATCCATTGGTGTGTTGGTATATAGACTTACTACATCGAATGACACTAATTTTTCGTTTTTATTGAGGCTTACTGTGTTTATGAATTGTTTGAATGTCCAAGAGTCTTTTATGTGGTATGCTTTTCGACCTATAATGGGTGAAATACATTCGGCCAAATATTTTGATAACTTGTAGGTGGGACTTTGAATACAGCTGACAATTGGTCTTAGTGGGATATTGTTTTTGTGTAGTTTAGGTAACCCATAAATTTGAGGAGGTATAGCATTGTGGATCTTGAGTTGATTACAGAGTTTTGTAGGTAAAAGGTTCTTGGTTTCCGAATTTTTTATTATTTCATTGTTCCTTTTTTGAATTATTTGTGTCTGATCTCTGTTTAATTTTTTGTAGGTTTGTTCGTCGTTCAGATGTTCTAGTATTTTGTTTCTGTATTCATCGTGGTTCATTATAACTTTTTTATTGGATTTATCTGACTTCAGAATAGTCAGGTTGGGATTATTTTGGAGGAATGTTTTTGTTTCTTTCATTTTCTTATTTAATATATCTTTTTCTTTATCCTTTTTTATTCGGTTATTTTTGAAATTTGTGATGGTATTTGTTATATCTGTTCTAATTTTTGATTGTCTCTCCTGTTCTAAATTTATTATTCCGGTCTCTAAACTGGAAATGATGTCTATTATAGGTATCTATCTATCTATCTAACGGGTGGTCCATCTAGTGTTTGGAATTTGAACTACCGATTATTTGACATTATAAACGTCAACTATTCTTTTTGACGTGACTAATATTTAGTTGAAAGTTTGAAGTTTACGAAATGGGACGCTATTCGCTTGAAGAAAGTTGGGAAATATTAAAAACTTATTTCCAAAGTAACCGTAACCGTCAATGCCGAGCGCTACCGCGCAATGTTGAACGATTGGTTCTTTCAAGAAATTGAAGCTAACGACTTGGACGATGTTTGGTTTCAACAGGACGGTGCAACGAGCCATACAGCACACGCCACAATCGATGTTTTACGCCGCATTTTCGGAAATCGAATAATCAGCAGAAATGCTGATGTGAATTGGCCACCAAGAAGCTGCGATCTGACGCAATTGGATTATTATCTTTGGGGAGCGGTGAAAGATAAGTGTTACGCCAACAATCCAGAAACAATTCAAGACCTCAAGACCGAAATTCGAGCTGCTATTGGTGAAATAGAGCCCCAAACAATCGAAAATGTATTAAAAATTGGGTGGATCCAATAGGCTACTGCCACGTCAGCCGTGGTGGTCATTTGGCCGAAATTATTTTTCATAAATAAATTTCATGAACCAACCTTTCAAATAAATGTTCAACCATTGGAAAATATTGAGCAGTTTTTTTTTATAGCAAAATTAAATTCCAATTTTTAAATGGGCCACCCATTATCTATTAGTGTTGGTGAGATTATTGACTCACTCTAATTTACACTTTAATGACCACGGCGTTAATTTTAACCATAGATTCTTGACGTCAAAAGAAACATTTTTTCCTATAAATTTCTCCAAATTTGGCCCTGTTCAAAAGATATAGATTTTTGAAATTTCATAAAGAAAATTGCATTTTCACTTGTAATATTCAAACGGCAAAATCAATTGAAATGATTTCTTGTAGAAGGTTTTTGATACAGTCATGCATATTTTGGCATCGATAGATTTATTCCATTTCTTGTGTGTTTCTTACTACTACTGTACAGATTGGTTAAATTGCATCAAAAACAAATATCATTTGAAATAAGGTCCGTATCTTGTACTTCCTAGAATTGAATCGATATATTCATTTGATGAAACATGAGTGAGTGAATCATTTCTTAGAGGGAAAATAATGATTTTAAACAATTCAGATTCAATAGTGGATGCTGTGGAAGGTGATTTTCATTCAAACTAAACTGGACTACAGAGGGGTATTTGCCCAATGAGAAAACTTAAAATGCTTATAACTTTTTAACGCAGCTGAATATGAAAAAATTGCATGGGAAAAAAGTGTTTCTTTTGATCTCAAGAACCTATGGATAAAATCAACGCAGTGGCCAAAGACTCACCCTGTATATTGACACGTTGAGCATGCGAAGGCTTCCTAATAATCACTCTAGAATTTTAAGAAGCCCAAATGCGGCAATTTTGCTTGTTAACCCTGACCAGTGAAAATAGGTTTCGTCTGACAAAATTTCGCGACCAAATTCTTAATAGCGGTCTCAGAAGGTCGATTATGATGTCCAAAAACATCACGAATTTTACGGAATGTACTTTCAACAGGATCACCATTTTTATAGTGGGTTTTACATTAAGAAATTATTCACTCACTCATGTTTCATCAGATGATTATATCGATTTAATTCCTTTCAACTTCAAATATCTTGAAAATGCTTATAACTTTTTAACGCAGCTGAATATGAAAAAACGGTATGGGAAAAAAGTGTTCTTTTTTGATCTCAAGAATCTACGATTAAAATTAACGCAGTTGTCAAAGACTCACCCTATATAGGATGATAAAAAAGTATAAATTTATTTCAGATTTTTGTAAGCCTTACCATGCCTATCGGATTATTCACTATTCTTCTTCCGTTCAATTGGGGCAATTTATTTTAATCCTGCCTATAATTTCCATCAATAAATAATGTAAACTTTTCTACACATATACTCTCATTTAGGTGACTGACAGCATCGATTTAATCTTCGATACATATAAGTACACAAGCTACTTTGCCGAACTAACCTATGATAAAAATTATGGTAACTCAACAGCAAAGTTATATTTTCTGAATGATAAGTTGGACCCAGTGCTTGCAAGTGAAATTTTAGGGTAAGTAATTAAAATTAATCACCAACAAATCAAACATTTCAACATTTTCAAACTGAGTATGTTTGCAGCGAAAAATTAAGGAATGTTTATTACTTTTTAACGAAGAGGGTCTACCATTTCAAATAAAGCGATCGCAAAAATTGTAATACCACTAACTTGTAAAAATTTTGCGAGTTAACTGTCAGATTTACAAGTTAGTGACTTGATAAAATAAACTTTCTTGATTAATATTGTGTGTTTGGAAACGGACGTTTACAAATGAGAAACAAATAAAAGTAATTGAGTTGTACAGAAAATATGTGTAATAATTCAACTATAAAAAAAACGAGAAGAGAGAAAATTTCGAAAAAAAATTAGTTAATCATTTTAATATCAATGTCAATGAATTATTTCATATTTTTTTATTCTCGATGGTATATGGAACTGAATATCTGGTGTCCGAAGGTGGGTGGCCTATTTAATTATTATGAAAACTGTTCCTTCAGAATATTTCAAATTTTGTAGATCGAATTTCCAGTGTTACCAGCTGTATGGGAATTCGGCATCAGCTTTTTTTTTAGTTGATATGGCTCTCCCTAAAACATGAAAGTAATTTATTTACTTCTTTATATGTACCTTCAATAGTTTTTGAATCATAAAGAGGAGTCACGCAAATGACTCTATTTCCTCAATATTCGAGATGTCAGTTCGAAATTTGGCGTGGCCTTTGATAATACGAGTGATTTGTAACGGTCATGGAACTGTAATATCCGGAGTATCCCAATTAGTTTCGAAAGTGATAGAATTTACAACGAGGCACTTTCGATATGAGTTTATGACCAAGAAATAGATCTTTATATTTGAAACTTTGTCGAATGCTGGAATTCCGCCTGGGTATTTTCGGGAAAGGCCAGAATTGTACGTTTTGCACTTTTCATTTATTTGGTCAAACCGTTTTTACGCCCCCTTTTGAAGAGGGGAACTTGTATATATTTCAAGGTTTTGTTTGATTTGACCAGTTAACATAAAAAGAACTAAGGTTAAGACTTAGAGAAATATTTACAACATTTCTAGTGAGTGTGTTGACTCATTTTGGTCGTAAGAGGAGGTTATATGTGCCATCCAGACATCCGAGGTGTACATAGTGTAAATAAAGTTTTAAGTTGTACAACCTCTTTTCAATTAAAGGGATTTTTCATTAATTTGGGAAATCCAGTCCAAGAAGAAACCAGAAATATCCGACAAGTCCTTCTCTACATCTCGTAGAAACTGTGTTACCAATTTCCGGTCCACAAATCCTCAGAGATTCTGTCAGTCTGTCGATTTCGGAGTTACGAGAAAACAACGAGGTTTCCTTATATATATATTTCGGAATTAGAGAACAAAAAAATATTGATCTTCTAAATCGCTTTATTGTTCGAATTGTTTGAGCCTATATGTGAGAGCTGGCATTGTCGTGGTGAAGACTGATCCGTCTTCGGCGGTTGGTTTTCCTGATTTAAGGAAGACAACTGGCAATCAAATGGTTGTTTACCACTCAGAATTGACTGGCTACCATTTGCTTGGAAGTGCTTCGTGCGCGAGCAACTTTTGTTGGATTTGATTTTTGAAACACCCATACAGTCGATTGCTGTTTACTTTCGGGCTCATACGCGTAAATCCACAATTCATCACCTGTCACTAGGTTATAGACGTGCTTCGAAGCACCGCTATCGTATGCCGAAACGTTCTGACTTCGTATAACCTCAAAATCATCAAGCTTCATGATAGAGCTGTCCCGTCAGTTGGCAGATTACAACATTAGGATTGTCCAATCCCGAAATATAGAAGGCAACCCTGGTATATGTTATCTGTAAGATGATGACAAAACTTTTTAAACTTAAATAATATGATGATAATTCAATCGATATTACATAAACTTTTTTCCAGTAATTTGACAGATACCAACAAATACTCAGCACTCACAATTAAGCTAGCAAAATTTGGGGTACATCTTTCTTATTTTTCGGAAGATAAGGTCTTACCTAATATTGATGACGATTTGAAAACTTGGCTCGTCGTCACTATAATAATTCTAGGATCTCTCCTTATCTTCATGACTTTAATTCTCTTCTTCAGAAACAGAGCGTGAGTATAAAATGTTTATTGGAATTCCAGAAGTGTAAAGTAATTTTTTTCATGTCCAGTCTTACTCAAAGAATCAAAAACTTGTCAACCACCAAATTTGGATCTCAAGAATCTGATCTGAATAGAGCAGGCGTTATCGCACCAACCACAAATAAGAATGCCATCGAGGGATCAAATCCAGTTTTCAATTCTGAAAGTTATATAAAAGAGGTGGAGGATGATAGAATGAGGTAAGAGAACAAAATATAATCAGAATACCTACACATTGAACAAAAAATACAGTTCAGTGATTTTTGGTGTAAGAAAAGCCGCTGAGCAAATGCCTATACTTAAGCGGTACAAAGTTGGCCAAGTCAGCTAGTTATCTAATAAAAATATAACATCATTATTAGCTGGGCTCATTGAAATAATAACGTTTCCATTTTTAGTGTCATGAGTGGAGATTCTGATCTGCTTGGTGTTGAGGATAATCCAGACTTCGACTTCAAAGAGGAATGAGGGAAAAGGATGGCTTGCTAACAAATATATTGAAATTCTGTGATCCTTTGGATACATTTTGAATGCATTTTGAATGCGTTATAGTATATATTATTTATCAATAGATATGTACAATATTCAAGTATGTATAAATAAGAATATGCTCAATTAAACGTGAATTATCTCATTTCCCTTGATTCCTTTTATGTTCATCAATCTGAAATTAAAATTTTCTGTGACAATGTAAGAATAAAAATTCGATATTAGTGTATTAATCGACAAACCTTTCACCCTAGGCTTGATACGCCTCTGTTTTATTCATAGAATATTCCATACCCCGTATCATGTAGAAAGCAGGTTTGTTCTATGTTAAATATCCTTGTACGCAGCAGGGCCGGATTAAAGGGTGTCGTAGGCCCTAGGCACTCCAGCAGCGTAGGCCCCGAAATAATAAATATTTTTTAACTGAAATTGACCGCTAATATTAAGTAATAATTTTGTTGTAGATATAAATCCGAAAATGTGATGATGCGGTATAATAACATTATTTTATTTTGGGATTTTAATGTTTTTATTTTTCATAGAGCCATTTTCAATAGCCATAATTCCAGAATTGAGTTTATCTGCAACAATGCAACTTTTATATCTACCAAATTCCATGCAGAATTCCAGGGTTTTAGTAAATGAACATGACAAGACATTAGCCGCCGGGAAAACCTCTCGGGCGGGCACGTTTCCATGCCCACTACCAAACGCTTGAGCGTTTGGTAGTGGGCGAGAAATTGGATATAAATTTTAAGTTATACGCCACTAAATTTGGCGAAAAAATGAGATGTTTAGAGGTGATAATGAAATACATGGTAATCCTAGTAATGGCAATTTTCTTGGGTGTATCGATCTCTTAGCCAAATTTGATCCGTTTCTAGAAGAACATGTAAGTAGATACGGTAATCCAGGCCGCGGAAAAGTATCATATTTATCCTCCACAACGTATGAAGAACTAATAATTTTACTGGGGTCAAAAGTAGTGGAAAAAATAGGTACAGAAATCAAAGAAGCCAAGTATTATGGAATCACTGTGGATTCTACACCTGACGTTAGCCATACGGATCAACTCTCCATAGTTATTAGATATGTCTCAAAAACTGGAGATATATATAAAAGATTTTTGATGTTTGTTAAAATAGAAAACATGATGCCAAGTATCTTTTTGACACTCTAATTTCAGTTTTAGAAAATCAGGAATAGACCCAAAATTTTGCAGATGTCAGTCTAGTGACAATGCGGCTAATATGAGCGGAGTGTATTCGGGAGTACAAACTAGATTTAGGGAAATCAACAGCGCAGCCACTTGGGTACCATGAAGGAGAAAGATCATTCTACAAGTTGAAGCTTATAAAAAAATTTATGCGTTCAACTATGGGTCAAGAGAGAACTTCGTCACTGGGTCTTCTGTGTATTGAAAGTGATGTCGCTCGCGGCATTAATTTTGAAGATATAATACACGAACTAGCTGTGTCAAAATCCCGAAAAAGGAGTTATTTTAGGATCTACTTAGTAAACCAAACGTTTTGTATTCATATTTTTTGTGTATTTATATTTAAATATATTATTTTGACCTTCACTATATAATAATATAAAAATGTTTATAAGTTTTTGGGGTATTTTATTTCAATATATTTTTTCAAATCCCTAAGACCTTTGGCCCTAGGCACGTGCCTACTGTGCCTAATTGGTAATCTATATTTGAATAACACTCAATTTTATATCAATGGCTGAATGTTCATGAATGATTATAAAGATTAACGCATCGCCTTTCAAAATATTCAAGAGGAAAGGAATTCCTGAGCTCATCGAAAAAGTTGTTAATGGATAGTTAATTTAATCTGTACAGTAATTCATGGACTATTGTTTTGAACATTAATACACATCATTTGTAAACTCTCATGGGTATTTGTTATATACTCAATATCATATATGGGTATGATTAATTAATTACTAATTTATTGACTTTGAGTGTAACATTAATATCTTAATGGTTCAAATAAATGTTATTATAATACTATCATTATAGTTTTTGTAGAAGACGGGACTGTTCCAGATGATATAGAGTTCCGAGGAGTAATGAAGGTTGATACTGCGACATCTGCTGGATATAATTCAAAACAGAAATTACTCATTCATGTTATACAGAATTCATCTTATTCACAATTCGTTTAGCATATAGATCCTAGAGGGACATTCTCTTTGAATCTTCAACTTTAACCGGTAGATATTTTTTTGAATTACTTTCACGAAAAACCAACTGTGATTTAATGATATATTGATAAAAAGATATAAATAAGTCTCGATCGAAATCACCAACTTATCGATCATAATCCATTTGGATATACAGGGTGAGTCTTTGACCACTGCGTTAATTTTAAATACTGATTCTTGAAGCCAATAGAAACACTTTATTCCTATGCCACTTTTCCAATTCTCCCCCGTTTTGAAATTTTAAGCGATTTAAGATTTCAAATCGGGCAAATCCTCCACTGGATTATTTTCAAGATTGCACAAAAAATTCAGCTTTTGCCTTATGACATTCCATAATATTGTGAAGACATACTTGTTTATGCACCCTGTAAATCATTAAAAATCGAATATCTTGGAAACAGTTCATTTTTAGAAATGTAAGTGTAGAATGATGAATTATTCCGAAATTTTTGAGGATACAAAAAATTCTAGGATATATTTAGTATATAGATCAAGGTGTCCAGAAAGGGAATCGAGTATTTGTTGCTCACAAAAAATATTTGTTAGCAATAAGAAATTTTATTGTTTGTTATTAACATATGAATTGGAGAATAATTTTGAGAAGATAATGTCATCCAAATGATGACCGTTGCGTTGCTTGGCGATAACACGTTGACACATACAGCCTTGGCCAAAAGTATTGAGCACCCATGTCACCTTTCAGTTTTTTGAACAGTGTCAAACCGAAATAAAATGAAACAATTCCTGTATGTTTATATCATTATTTATTAATACATAATCAATATTTTGTGGGTCCACCTTTTGCATTAATTACGGCAGAAATTCTTTTTGGCATCGAGTTCACTAGTTTTCTACAGTCTTCAGCCGTTATCGCGTTCCACTCCAGACGCAAGCAGCGTTTTAGCTCTTCTTTGTTGTTAATAGTGTGGCGCCGGACTCTGCGCTTTAATAAACCCCATAAATGCTCTATGGGGTTTAGGTCCGGAGACTGGGCAGGCCAGTCCAGAAGTTCAATGCAATTTTCTCGAAACCATGTCATCGAGCGAGCAGACTTGTGGCACGGCGCGTTATCCTGCTGGAATTTAACGCCATCCATATTTGTGTCTCCAAAAAGTGTGTTGAATGAATGCAACAACGCAGATCCTAGTACATTTATGTACTTTTCAGAGTTCATGCGACTCTCACACACGAACAATTCGCCAACTCCAGAATTAGTCATGCAGCCCCAAACTATTATGCTGCCGCCACCGTGTTTTACAGTTGGTCTACACACTCTGGTTTAAATTCTTCACCTACCCGGCGACGCACAAAGATCACACCAGGTGTTCCAAAAATCTGCAACAACGAGAAAAATATTGAGCCCAGAGAAAAATATTAAATTAAAATAAAGAGGCATTTTTTTCAAACTTACCTCAAAGTTTGATTCATCTGACCACACGACATTTGACCAATCTTCTGCAGTCCAACTTCGGTGTTTTAAAGCCCATTCATATCGAGCTTTCTTGTTGTCATCCGAGAGCCGTGGCTTCTTTCTGGCTTAACACCCTCTCAAACCAGCTTCCTGAAGTCGTCTGCGAATTGTGCGAGCAGAAATTGATGGTGTAATTTCTACTGACAATTCAGCAGCAAGCTCGGAAATAGTTTTTTTCCTATTTTTTAACGACTCTCTCAATAACTGACGATCTTGAGGACCTGTAGTGAAGCGTTTGCGCCCGGTTCTAGGCATATTCCGATGAGATCCGGTAGCAGAGAATCGCTCAATAGCATATTGCACAGATCGGCGCGAACATTTCACAGTTTTGGAAATCTCTACTTGTGATTTCCCTTGCTCATGCAGAACCTGTATCTGCACACTTTTTTCTAACGAAAGTTCGTTTCTTTTTTGGCATATTATAACGATATCACTCCAATCTTCCGCAAACAATCACCAAAAGCCAACTAAACGACTGGATGTGTCCACAACGAAGGGCAGTAGCGAACTGATGAATAAAGACAAAATGTGCAAAAATAGCAAACTTTATGGCACCCAGGTATTTTATTGCTTTTTGCGGCACATGTAATTATTTTTAATCCTTTTAGATGCCGACAAAAGAATCCTTAAACAGCTTTGTTTTTCCCACACTTGCCGTGCACCTGCGAAATTTTTTAGGGTGCTCAATACTTTTGGCCAAGGCGGTAGCTAGGTAGAAAATCGTAGAAGGGTATTCGATGCTTGTCTGATATACAAACTTATACACGATCTAGTACAGAGCTCTGAATTGTTGGCCAGAATTCCATTTAATATCCCATCGAGGATTACAAGAGACATGCCATTCGGACTAGATCCACGAATTGTGCAATCAATTGGGTCTTGCATCGTTGCCTTTGCTCGATGAACGAGTTTTCGAGATATTGTGATCCGTTTTCTGTTTCACTGCGGACATTTGAGCTTAGAATAGGGTCTATCTTACGTAGCATACAAGTGGTTGACTCGTTGTTTGTTTGAGTTTGGTGAAATTCTTTTGACGTGACAACGTCTTATAAATTGGTTTGCCGGGTGACACTTCAAGAAACTGCGTTACGGTCCGCTCACGTTATGCGCTCACAATGAGAGCGAGTGAGAGGCACGCGTCCCTTCCACTCGGGCATGGTTAGCCCGCCTAAGAGCGAGAGAGACAGACATAAAAAGTGAAAGGCACGCGTCCCTTCCACTCGAGCACAGTTAGCCCGCCTAAGAGCGAGAGAGACAGAACGAGAGAGAGAGAGAGCAAAGGTAAACGCGTACGAATGAATATTCACATTAAAATTATTTTATCACTCAAAGTCGTTGTCACGTAAAACTTTCGCCCGTATACCGACTTTACAGGCAACCATATTTTTTTGGTTTGTATAAAATTTGTCTGATTAAAATTGAATTTTTCAATTGTGAGGGTTTCCCGTATATGCATACATCTGTAAATTGTTATACAAATTGTATGTTAAATAAATAAATAAACTCTGGGACCAAAATATTTCGCAACATATCGCAATAACGGTCAGTATTCACATTATTTGCTCGGCCTCGTTGATCTTCAAGAAAATAAGAACCAATTATGGCTTTAGCTGACATAGCGGCCCAAACCAAGACCTTTGAGTTATGCAAGGGTCGTTAATACTTTCGTCTCGGATTCTCCACCGCCCAGTACCGACAATTCTGCTTGATAACATGATCATTCAGGTGAAAATTTGCTTCGTCACTAAACAGTATGTTGTTGAAGTTGTTAAATCGCTGCATTTCGTTCGCAAAATTCAGTCGATTAGCATAGTCCGCATCCTTCAATTCTTGAAGCAATAGAATTTTATAGGCTTTTAGATGTAATTCTTTCTTTGAAATCGAATGTAAAGATTTTTTGAGGTACAACGCTTGGCTTCGCTATCGGACGGATAAAGACTGATTTTGACGAACCAACGCCTCAACTTCCTCAATTGTTTCTTTATCGCGAACTGACCGAGGACGACCAGAGTTTTGAATTTTAACTGTCGCACCTGTATTCTCGAACATCCTGATCCATTTCCTGATGCTATCGTCACTTGGCGCGTGCCGTGTACGATATTCCGCACGATAGAGACGTTGAGCAGTCACTATTGAATCACCATTTGTATAACACGCTCGTAAGCAAATGCGCGATGCGTCCCCGAGTACTCCTTTCAGACGCCCCGTTCTGAATATAACGCGAAAACAAATACCCGATACCCTTTCTGCACACCTTGTTGTATGGTAAGTCCACTACTTCTAGCATGTCCATTTAATCAATTTGTAATTCAAAAGATGTTAGAATGAAAATGAAACAGATTGGTCAATTTTTGTGAAAACCGTCAAGCCAGTATATTTGAAAATAGCCTACAATTTTTTTAATACTTGATATCTCGAGAGTTACTCATCTGAGATACTAATTACATAATTACTAATTACATAATCGTTGTCGATATTCAGGACATCTTCGGAAGGATTTCGACGAGTTTGAACAAATCAATGATACCACTTTTACCTAAAATAGGGTATTTGAAAAATTCAGACGTTTAGGCGAATCTATGAGCATTCTGTTCAAAAAACAAGAGTATCAAAAATTTCATTATTAAATAACTCTTTTCGTACGCAGTTTCCCTGTGACTATAGACAATTTTTTAAGCTGAATATAAACGCACTTTCCTTTATTGACATTTTCAACATAACATTGTACTCAACATTGACCCAGTTGTATACTTTATAAGCCAAGATTACTGGGTCAAGTATATTGTGGGTATTCACTGGATGTAGCTGTTCAATTGCTTGGAGCTCTTTTTATATTCATTTTTCGAACGTAATCATTGAATAAATTTCATTCTTTTAAGGGCGTTTATTATCAATGTCTCGAATGTGTATCAAGGAGCTTGGACTTGAATTTATAATTAACGGTAAAGGAGAATGTGGATCAGATCAGATTACAATATCAATGGAATTTATTCATTTTTGATGGGATGAAATCGATGAATGATCGGCTCAGATGAAATGTAGAAAAGCACTGCCGTGAACCTAGAAACTATTGTTATAAAGTCTTTACTATGTAATGCGATTCAGAAATAACCGAGAAAGATAATGTAAAAGAATCAAGTTTTGGGCATTTTTCAAAATTTCTCTAACCACACGATATTCATGAAACTCTGCACAATCCTATCATCCAACGTTATTTTTACGAGTTTCAAGTAACGAATTAATCCAGTGAATATATTTTGCACTTATTGAGCAAACTAAATTTGAGATATTCATAATTCTAGATCAATAAGACGGAGTTTGCCAATAACGAACGTGAGCCAGATATCGGGTTTTCCAATGGCGACTTGTCAAATTCGAATTTGATTTGTTAACGCACCCTTAGACTAATTATTGAACTGACAACGTCAATTCATTCAGTAAAGTGAACATTTTCATCATAGTGAATGGAATCTGTAATCAACTAGGAAATAACTAATGATGGCGCTGTGAGTTGAGCTCTCTAAATCGGGACCAAAATTCATGCCAGAGTTGCCTATCTATAGGTAGTCTATGGAGGTTTTCACGCCGGCGGCATCATTGGGCCGTATTTTTTCATTGATGCCAACAAAGGTTCGTCAATGGCGATCGCTAATGATAACGCAACAAGTAAGGACTTGGCCAAAATGTGGTTTCGACAGGACAGTACCACTAGCCACACGGCACACGTAACAATCGTTTTATTGAAGCAGACATTTGGTGAGCGTATAAATAATGAGTTGCAAGAGCCGTCTTCGTATCAAAAATTTTCCTGGCAATCTTATTTATGCACTTTTTCTATTTAACAATAGTGTTTAGTTTGTCCGATGTAACATTTTGTACAATCATCGCAAGGAATCTTGTAGACTGATCTTACCGAAGGCCAGTATCCTTCAATTTGTAAAATAATACACTGCAAGTTGAAATGTTGTATAAATCCAATTTTTAAGTTATTATAAAATGATGCTACAAGCATTTTCATTTTATAAGTGAGTGCAGGGATGTGTGGGAATTCTACCTAGGTATTTTGTGTATCTGTTAGGCCAGAAGACCGAAAACGCTCAGTGGCCGGAAAAAACGGCCACATCGCGTTCTGGCTGTCTTCGAACGCACAGAACGCGTTTTGGTTGTTTTTAAACGCTCGCAACGCGTTCTGGTAATTGTTTAACAGCCGGAACGCGTTTGTCTAACGGCAATTGGTTCAAATGTAAGACCCTGTAGTTTTTTACATTTTTAGAATAATAAAAATAAGTTGTGTCCGAACATGTTTGGTACTTGTGGTCTAGCATTTCTTTATGAGCACTGAGCACATACAAAACTATTGTATATTTGTCGACCCTGTACCTATTGGAATCAACATGTGATACATTTTTGGAATCAGCTCAGCTAGAGTAATCCGGAAATGGAGACAAAATAATTCAATTTAAAAAAAATGACGGTGATGTCATTACTCGAAAATAATTCACGCTGTATATTAGATTATTATTTTAAAATAAGGTAAATTAAAATAAAAATGTGTTTCAGGATTATTTCTTAAAATGGTCTGATTAGCTAAAAATGAATTTGTTCCATACTTTACGCATACAATTTAAATGTACTATGTAATTCGAAGTGTCATTCAAACAGTTCTTGTAAAAATAAGTAACGTACCTATGCAAAGTACACAAAAGTTCGGAAGAACCCGTCGTTTGTATTTAATTGTAGTTTTCAATTATTGAATTGTTTCTAATAAAGTAATTAAAAGAGTTATAAATTCAAGTTTGTTTTGTTCTCCACAATAAGTTGGATTTGTAGAAAATAAATTGAAATTCATTTGTTCAATAAAGAACTTTTCGCTTTTTAATTCATGCATTTATATATTATATGCTCGACAATATAAGTTTATTAGTGTAACTTTCTTCCTAGAACTGAAGAACAATTATAAGAAATTTAATATTGTTGAAATGATTCGGCAAGAAAAACCGAAGCCATCTTTGGTATCCAATTGTAGTTGTCAATAATTGAATTGTATTTCAATTTTCAACTTTGTTTTATGAGGGACAATATAAATTTTATCCTACGCAGGTAGAAAGCTGCAAATAATACAAGTCGAACATTAAGAACGCGTTGTGAGCGTTGAACAATTGACAAAACGCGTTCCGGCTGTTTAACAATTACCAGAACGCATTGCGAGCGTTTAAAAACAGCCAAAACGCGTTCTGTGCGTTCGAAGGCAGCCAGAACGCGATGTGGCCGTTTTTTCCGGCCACTGAGCGTTTTCGGTCTTCGGGCCTAACATATCCACATTTACTGTACTCGGATATAACACATGGATCAATAAGTTCCGAGACTAACAATGGAAACAAAATTTTTTTTGTAATTTTTTTTTATTCATCAACATAATCGCCTTCTAGGGTGATACAACCGTTTCAACGCTTTTCCAATTTTTCAATACCATGTTTACAAAATAAATTATCTTTCCTCCTCATTTGAGCAAAATCTCTTTACCTGGAGCATTTTTTTAAGATAAGCAAAGAGCCAGTAGTCACTGGGGGGTAAATCTGGCGAGGTAGGGGGATTGGAAAAGCAGATCAATTCGTTCAATTTTGACAGGGTGCATTGTCTTGGTGAAAAAGGATTTTTTTCTCTGCATGTGCGGTCGTGTTTTTGCGATTTCCTCCTTCGAACGTACCAGCAAGTCAATATAATCAGGCCATGCGTATCCCAAAAAACTGACGCCATGACTTTGCCAGCCGACTGCTGCGTTTTTGGGCGCTTCGGACGGCTTTCGCCAGCTAGGCGCCTCTTAGATGACTGCCGCTTCGACTCTAGAGTGTAGTGATGTATCCATGTTTCGTACATAGTCACGTAACGACGCAAGAAATCTTTTTTGTTGCGAATAAATAGCGATAAACAGCTTTCTGAATCATCGACTCGTTGTTGTTTTTGTTCCACCCACTTGGAAAAAACCTTTTTCATGCTCAATTTTTCATGAAAGATAGTGAATACACTTCCATATAATATCTGTGTCATCTCAGCAATCTCACGGAGCTTCACTTTACGATCTTTCATTATAATTTTTGTCACTTCACTCACATTTTCCGGTGTGACGGCTTCCACAGGTCTACCCGAGCGTTCCGCGTCATTTGTGTCCGTACAACCACGTTTAAACTCAGCAAACCACCGACAAATCGCTGATTTTTATAGACAAGAGTCCGGGTAACATTTTTCAATCCATTGTTTCGCTTGCACGGTGATTTTACCCATTAAAAAACAAAATTTAAACAAACTACAAAACGACTTTACTCCAACCTCGATAACTCAGCTGTTTCTGATCCGATCGACTTTTTTTGACACGTTTCAAACAAAGGTTAGTACTCTAGAAAGACGTGGTTACTGGTTTACTACGAGCGCCATCTTTGGGTTAGTCTCGGGACTTATTGATCCATGTGATATTAACCCCCCTGACATCACTGAACGACTTGGGATGATTATTAAGCAGAATGTCTTTTATTTGATTCGTTGAAGTAATTCGAATGTTCAATCATGGACCTTCATGCGACCATGTTCAGTACTATATTCGAAAACTAAAGTCATTTGGGAAAAAAGATACCACTCTGTTCTACTAGAAATAAAAGTGTAAAAGAAAAGGAAATTTTCCATATAACCTAATTCCCTTTCAGACCTATCTCCGTGAAGGAAATTTACCCCAACCAGAAATGAACTGGAAGGAAAATCCGATGTCCTTCAATGATTGAAAGGATGTTGTCCCCAAACAGCGTGGAGTTTCTGGGAGGGGTTGTTTTCCAACATTCTTACGCACGGAGGGCAGTGCACCCTCACGCAGTTGGAGCAACGTCTAAGAGCACGTGGTTTACGCGTTTTATTTGTTTTCTCTAACAGCTGCCGAAGTAAGATCATTATTATAGGGACTTTCGTGGCGAACTTGAGTAATAATTAAATGTTTCCGTGATTTGTGGTGATAAATGTTGAGTGTTGTAGTGCTTTCGAATATAACTTATTGGATTATTAACCTGTCGCCGACAGTTGGTGAGTATTTATTTTTGAAAAGGATATTTCATATTTGAGTACATTTTGTTTCAAAATTTGCCATATAATTCATTTTACAGATATATTTTTAAATTTTGATAAGCCAAATTAATAATACCAATATTGAAAAAGATTCAATTTTCTAGAAGTCACTCTTCCATTTGATTATTTTTTTTTATATACTGAGTGAAAACTGGTCTGACATCTTGCCGTTTCGGAACTTTGGGTATTACTAAACCCCTTCTATGGGCTACTACAGCACTTTGCTTGCAGATGACAATGGAAATAAAAGGTTGTCAAATATCTCCCTTCCGCTTTTTTGCTTCCTATTCAATGCATTATAAAAAGTGTTACAGTGATCGGATTTAGTCGTTCTGTTCGATAATCTGATTCCATCTAGACTGCAACTTCATAATACCTCCCTCGTAGAAGCCGCCCTCCTTATTTGCAAAGAACTCGGACAGCCACTTATCACAAGCCTCTTTTGAGTTCAACTTTACACCACCAAGGGCGTTCGCCATGGACAGGATCAGGTGGTAATCACTTGGCGCTATGTCCGGGCTATATGGTGGATGCGATAAAACCTCCCATCTGAGCTACCGTAGCTTCTGACGAGTCATCAACGAAGTGCGTGGTCTGGCATTGTCCTGGTGGAACACTACACCCTTCCTGTTGGCCAACTCTGGACGCTTCTGGTCGATCGCCTGCTTCGACCGGTCCAGCAGTAGATGGTAGAATTAAACGTCTAGCCATCTGGGAGCAGCTCATAGTGAATTATTCCCTTCCAATCCCACCAAACACACGGCAAAAACTTCCTGGCCGTCAATCCCGGCTTGGCCACTGTTTGGGACGACTCACCTGCCTTCGACCACGACCCTTTTCGCTTGATATTGTCGTATGTGATCCATTTTTCGTCACCCGCTTCAAGAATGGGTCGAGTTCGTTCTATTTCAGCACCATATCCCAGGCGTTGATTCGGTCCAGAAGGTATTTTTTTGCGTCAAATAATGCGAATGATTTTATCTAAAAAAGACTAATAATTCTAGGAAATACAAGATACAGACCTTTAGTTGAAGTGATATTTGTTTTCATGCAATTTAACCAATCTGTACAGTAATAGTGAAAAACCCACACAAAATGGAATAAATCTATTGATGCCAAAATATGTATGACTGCTATCAAAAACCTTCTACAAGAGATCATTTCAATTGATATTGTCGTTTGAATATTACAGGTGAAAATGCAATTTATTGATGAAATTTCAACACCCTATACCTTTTGAACGGGGCTAAATTTGCAAAATTGTTATAGGAAGAAAATATTTTTTTTGACGTCAAGAATCTATGGATAAAATTAACGCAATAGTCAAAGACTCACCCTGTATATGCATATTTCAATTGAGCAGTGACGAATTTATTAGATGATTGCCTGAATTGAAAATGTTTGTCTCCAAAGAAAATTTACTGCCATTCCATTTATCGGCAAATCACTCGATTCAGCTAGAATTCATTCAGAAAAGACCCATATAACAACAATGCTGAAAGGGTTTTCTCTGTTGAGTTCAACAACACTTCTCGACAATATGGAACTCGAACTGGTTTGCAACATTAAAAATTATAACGGTATTATAGTCAGATCCAGATTGTTTGCAATTGTAGGGTACAACGTAAAACTCCGTGGGTTTCAATGGAAATTTATTAAATATTTTCTTTCATGGGCCTAATTACTAAACTAGGTAGAATTTGGAAAGCAGTTTCGTGAAATAAGTCCCTTGCGTGGTTTGTAGATATATATACAGGGTGAGTCTTTTACCACTGCGTTAATTTCAACCATAGATTCTTGACGCCAAAAGAAACATTTTGTTCCTATAACATTTTTTCAAATTTGGCCCCGTTCAAAAGATATAAGGTGTTGAAATTTCATAAAAAAATTGCATTTGACCTGTAATATTCAAACGACAATATCAATTGAAATGATCTCTTGTACAAGGTTTTTGATAACAGTCATGCATGTTTTGGCATCAATGGATTTATTCCATTTCTTGTGGGTTTCTCACTACTACTCTACAGATTGGTTAAATTGCATGAAAACAAATATCGCTTGAACTACAGGACCGTATCTTGTACTTCCTGTAATCATTAGTCTTTTTTGCAGATAAAATCATTCCTCATCTTTTCTCCTAAATTGCACCATTCTTGAGATATTTGAAGTTGAAAGGAATTGAATCGATACAATTTTGTCCAAATTTTCTGATTTTCCCAAATCCAACTCTGTGCTGAAATGATTCAATAATCAGATTTGTTCAATGTTTCCATAATTTATGTCTTTATGAAATATTTCTACAAAAGGTTGGGGAAATCTCTCCAGTCTATGGTTCCACCGCTAAACACTATAGATGAAATTAACCACTGAACAATTTTTGTCTTACATTCACCACAAAATCTAAGTTGCCATTTGCTGTATTCATTATTAATGATGTCTAGCACCTTGTTTTATATTTAATCCAGAGTAATATTCCATTATAAATAGTGAAAAGGTATTCCATCACTCACATAGGTACTTCGGTATATTGTCGTAATAAGCGTTGAAATAGGTCATGTATTTTCTGTCAGGACTGAACCCAGTTAAATTGAAGACTTGTCTTTATGAAGAGCTGGTTCTTTATAGTTAATTAAAATTCAATCAGACTTTCAGAATAGGTTCATCATTTCATCATCATTATATCTATTTCAGTTCCAAACATAGGAATGCTTCAAATTTTAATGTGCTAGTTATTCTGAGGAAAATTATAACTAAAGATCAATAATGGTTACAGATATTATCTTTATTTAAAACAATTATACAGTGATTATGGTATTAAAAAAAACCAAACATTTACGCATGTTTTGTAATCAGTAGTTATAGTCTAAACAGAATAGATTCATATTAATGATTTAACAAAAAATTTTTTATTAAAAATGATTTTTCAGAATCAAATTCAGGTGATCAAACTCAATTTCTTGAAGAAATTATAATTGAACACCTAAACCAGGAAATACTTGTAATATATGCAAGTAAATTGTTATTGGGATTCAGTACAGAAAATAATCATCAAGCAAAGTAACATCACATAATTATTCGTAGTGACATCATTCATTGTTCTTGAAGGTTTTCATATTTTTAACAGTATAATATCGAGAGAGCTCATAGACCTGTTCACTGGTCTGTCAAGGAGAAGAATCTTCAAAAATATCAGTGTTTGGAAAATCATAGATGATTTTTTCTGGCTTTGAGTGAAAAAAAGCACAGTGACAACCTCTTGCCTTGGAAGTTTTCATAGAAATGATGGTTTTCATGATTTGGAAATTTTAAGAAGAAAATTACAAATGTATGATGATAACATCCAATAATTCTGAGGTTTTTTTGGAATTTCTCACTAGAAAGGGATGGTTTATAATCTTAAACTAGAAAGAAATGATAGTAGAACAACAAAAATCTATGTTTATGGTGTTGAATTTTTTTTACCAGAAAAATAATTGTATATGTATTTATTTTTCAAATCTGATGATACACTGTTTTACATATTATTTCTTCAAAATGTATCCCATTTATGAGATCCAGGCTGTTGAAATGTTATGGGAAATAAAATAATCAAATCAGATCAAAGAATTTTCTAGCATGTCGATTTCTACGAAAGCCTATTTGTTTTCACCTAATTCAAACATCTTCCAAGTTACACCTTGATCCGATTGATATACTGAGAGTTATATAGGAAACCAAATCAGATAATCGAAACTCCAGAACCGTTGGACAGAGTAGGTCCAAGAACGAACTCGACCGAGACATTTTGACAGTTAACCTATTCGGAAGACGAGAGAATGTAGCCATCCGGACGGACTTGAGTTTGACCCTGTATTCTTCATCAGCTCAATTCCAATGGACTGAGATAATTTTAGGTTCGATATTTGAAAATAACCGACATTTGGGCAAAACTATTGTTCAAAAATCTGGGTGTTGAGATTTTTGGCTATTACTTTAAAGAGGACTGTTACCAAATGATTGAGTTAGAGGTGGTAAAATAAAATGTTTATTGTACAATGTTCACATTCACATAAGAAATAGGTACTCGCACGAAGTTAAAATATTTACAAATTATCTACATCTAAACAGAGTTCACCTATTTACAATTATGGAGTAGTTATAGAGAGAATATTGCGTGTGAGAATAATTGAGAAGTTATCTTGAGAAAATGTAGAATCATATTTCACAATAGAAAAGTCATAACGTTGAGCCTACTTGTGAAACAGCGTTGTCTGCAAGACTAGATCGAGTAATGTGTGTTGCCGAAATTATATTGAGAGTAGAGATCAATCAAACACAAAGTTTACAGTGATAGAGTTTGAATTTATTTCAAACTGTCTACTATAAGAAAAATAAAAGGTTTTATTGATAAAGTTAGATGTTGAGGTTTATAATGAAACAAGATAGACTTTCAGAGCGATTAAAGAGAAAGAATAATTACGATTCACAACGTTTACATAGCCTGTCGAATCTATCAGAAAAAAGTAGAAATACATAATTATCTGTGAAGAGTTGAACTGTATGAAATGAGGCTTGAGAGGAGATAAAGTTATATAAAATATAGAACAGTTGAGGAAGTGTGTAGTTTTTAAGAAAGTATCTGTATCATACTAACTTAATTGAGAGATTTATCATAGAATGATCAACGCGTACAGTAATAATAGTTATATTAGAAAAGCAGAAGAATTCCTATGATAATTCAAGAATTGAGATGAAATATTTGTACAATAAGAGATGTGAGATGTAGAGAAAATTATCATAAACTTGAACTAAAGTGACAACACTATTATTTGAGATGATATAATATGATAAGTTGAGAACAATAATGATATCAGGCAATATAAGTACTGGGAAGTTGAAAAATGAGTCGTTAGAGTGTATACCTAAGTATTCGAGGTGCAATATCAATGTAGAATCATCAGGTGATCTCTCCAACCAGGTCTAACGAAGGTTCTGGTAACTATATTTCTTATCGAGAAGTCTTGAATGAATATTGAGAACATCCTGGTTGCAGAATCCCATGATGATCCCAGCATTGGACGTACAGATATCTGAAACTTATAAGGCCTAAGAAGTCTAATCATAAAAAGATGAACATGTCTAAAAGTTGAGAGAAATATGTGTGAGTGAAAATGAGTAAATTACAAGTGAATCTGGCAGTAAATTGGGGAATTCAGTGATAACGTAGGGGGATGATTTGCAAAAGAACAGATATGAAAAAGATAGCTGAAATTGGCACGTGGTTGGATGTAGAATATTTTAGAATATGAAAAATATGACTGAAAACATGAATTAGAGGTGTCGAGAATGTAATATGGAGTGTAACTTGAGTGAAAAAGTAACGAGATGTTTAAACGACATATAAAGTCATGCAGTTTCACAAGTACACGTGCAGAAAATAAGTCATGTATTTGAGAAAATTGTACTATACCTTTTAGAGAGGATTATAGGTGTCTTGAGCAGAGAAAAAATGTCTTTGATTGTAAAATAAAAGTAGAGACGTCTTGAAAAAGACTGTGAAAAAGCAATATAGAGCACTAGTCACTACCAGGTTCACTTGTAACGAGGAGTTCGAAGAGAATAATAATGAATTGAAAAAGAAACTCGAGCAATCAAAAAATTGAGAGAATCACACATGATTTGTTATTTTTTTGAGCTGATTTTTTCATCGATCGTAATTATCGATCAACTGTCACACACATCATGAAGTTAGCGATGATACATGAGGTAGGAGTAGGTTGAGTTGTAGGGTTAAAAATTCTTGCAATTTTTAACAACTATAGATCACTATTTATTGTTCAATCATATTCTTGAATCCTCTTACGAATAAATAAAGATATCTATGATTAAATCTTGTTTTCAATGTGATACCAATATATTATCTTTTGAATTTTTGGATTTTTTCGAAGGGCACTTTTACAGACAACCCATAGAGAACACGTAATGTCTCTGATTTGAAAGAGACTATCTTGGTGACATCTATGGGGACAAGACGTCCCACCAAGCGATGTTCCGAAGAAAATGAAACAGAACAGACTACACAGAGAGCTTTCTCGCGAACTGCCAATGTCCGGTCAATGGCCCTGTACAAGCAAAGTGCATTGTGTGCTAGCCTCCATCTTCCTCTTAGACAATTAGTCATAACATTCACCATAAAGCAGAACGTAGATGTGAAGGAAATTCGAAAAGTTCGCAATTGGTTGAGTTCCGAACAATAATTTATCGACTGACCGGATTTTTACATTTTGTCACACTGAATTCCTCTTATGTTTATAATATGCTCATAATCTATTGGAAATCTTTAAGTTCTCCTTATTCCAGTCCCATCATCTCTTCACAACGTCTATAATTTTTACGCGCTTGTTTTAGCGTGATATCGTTTTGCCCAAATGACTGTAATTTTGGAATATCGAGCAGAAAAGGGTCTCAATACATTGGATTTGAATTTCTGATGTAGAATCCGTGGCGAAAATTGAGTATCTATACCCTCTATATTCTAATACTCGACCGGAAGTAATTTATTTCATCACAGTATAGAATGCTCTTTGGCATTTAATATTCCAGCCTCGTCGCCAACTGTTGTGTAAGCAGTAGTGAAATGTGTAATTCGAATAAATAGCGCAGCAACTTGCTACTTGTTCCTTATCAATAAAATTCTACAAGGTGTATCACCATTAATTTATGTATGATGATAAAGGAAGTCTTCCAGACCACACAGTACGTGCGCACAAACTATATACGGTGAGTCTTTGACCAACTCGTTAATTAGAAACACTTTTTTCGCATAACGTTTTTCCATATTCAGATGCGTTAAAAAGTTATAAGCATTTTAAGTTTTCACATTGGGCAAATACTCCTCTGTAATCCGGTTTAGTTTGAATGAAAATTACCTTTCACAGCATCCGCTATTGAATCTGAATTGTTTGAAAAACATTATTTTCCCTCTAAGAAATCACTCACTCATGTTTCATCAGATGATTATATCGATTTGATTGTTTTATTCTCTTGTCTTCTGTCCGTAATCAAATTTTCAGAGGTAATTGGGCAATGTTTATGTATTAATCAATTTGTATTGATAGTTTTTAAATGAATAGGTACATTGTGCTAGCAATAACCAACCTTCAACATCTTGTGAAGAAGATACTTTGAAAGCATTGCCTGATGAAGATTTGATTTCGAGATCTGTTCAGACAGATATCGATAGTGAAGAGATTGCAACTCTTGAGAAGTCGGCAGCATTATTTGGAAACGAGGTTCATTAAAACATCCTTCACGATGGAAAGTTTCAAAAGTGATGATACTCGTACAAAGTATTATACGGGACTGTTGTCCCGATGTCTCTTTTGAGCACACAAGATGAGCAACCGATTTTGGATGAAATTGTTCATGTTTCATGTGCTTTGAATAATTTATGCCCATCAGTTGTTCCTTTATAAATAAAAACATTTCAATAAATTATGTAGTTTCTTTATGAGATATATCTTCATCAAAATAGTCACAATTAATTAGCATTCAGGTCTTATAATAAAGAACAATGATAAAGAATTACTACTTACTAAAAAAAAATATTTATTTTGCACTCATTCTAAGATAAATATAATTAGAATTTTTATAACAGCATTATTGAAGAAATTATAACGACAAATGATCTGGGGTTGTATTCTCTAAATAATGTGCTGCAACATCAGGATACTCTTGCTGAAGTTTATGGAAATATTCACTCATTTTACGTATAACAACAGAAATTATATACGTTAGAAATTAGAGTATTAAGCACTTTATTTCAAATAATTCGCTTTATAAATTATCTATTCAACAATCGTCCACTATTCTTTAACAATCATTTCACCGAAAGAACAAACTTCGAAAGGAATATGAGATCGTTTTATCTTAAATCTTTCATTACAAAAATGATAAAACAACACAGCGTTCAATGCAAACAAACGTTTGTTTTTCCTACAGCGGCCATTTTGACACATTTGAGGTTAGAACGTTGGAAAGCCCTATTCCTTTCAACTTCAAATATCTCAAAAATGGTGAATGATTTTATCTGCAAAAAAGACTAATGATTCTAGGAAGTACAAGATCCGGACCTTTAGTTCAAGTGATATTTGTTTTTCATGCAATTCAACCAATCTGTACAACAGTACAGAAATGGAATAAATCTATTGATGCAAAAATATGCATGACTGTTATCAAAAACCTTCTACAAGAGATTATTTCAAATGATATTGTCGTTTGAATATTACAGGTGAAAATGCAATTTTTTTATGAGAATTCTACACCCTATATTATTTGAACGGGGCCAAATTTGGAGAAAGATTATAGGAAGAAATTTTTTCTTTGGATGTCAAGAATCTATGGTTAAAATTAACTCAGTGGTCTAAGACTCACCCTGTATATGCGCGTAAGACAATGCGAAAAATTCAAACAGTTCAACCAACAGTATAAAACAAAGTGGAAGATAATTTTGGCTCGAATGAAACTACAGGAAAACAGTTTCTTTAATTTTAATCCAGGATATTTGTAACTTGGACTTGAATATATAAGGGATTCCGAAGGACAAAGGCTTACTTGAAGAAAGAAATTCTAAATGGTTTTTGATGGAGTTGTTTGATTTGTTTAAACGAAAAGAGTATTCGAGATACAGGTTTATTCGCTCATCTTTGTTTGAGTATCAAACTGTCCGAAAATTCTGGAAAATACTTTGAAACAGACGTGCCAAAGCTCCTGAACTTACAGCAGGTTGGTTATTCTTAGCTATTTTTTATTCGAGGTATATGTTCGTTAATTCTACAACATTGTAGCGATTGTCTCAGTATCGCGTATTATGTTTAATCGCGAGATTAAAGCAGACATCTAGTAAAATTCTTAATCTAAGTCGGATTTTCATTAATTTTTATTACGGTCACAATTTTCGGAGTTCCCAATTTTTTTGGTGCCTACAATTTTTGAGCTGTTTTTAACTATATTTTTATTGCTGATTCTAAATATGATTCAGCAGTTTTTCTATATCAGCTCTAGATTTTTAGAAAATCAATAATAATAATAATAAATAAAAATAAGTCTGAAATTCGGAGTACCAATGGTTTGGAGAGAACCAAGAAATCACTTCGATGACCGTTATTTCTGCCTAGTAAATATTACTGGAATCAATCGAAATAACCGTAACAAGTAAACTTGTGCAGATTTAGTCTCTGCAAGACGCCCTATCCCTCACTCAGAAGAAGCGCCAAGTCCAACTTTTCAGCAGCTACCAGAACTCTGTGAGGACACATGTCTCTCTGATCAGAATTCTGACGCTACTGAAGGTGACAGTGATTTTGAAACGATGTCATCAATTCCCCAATGTCAATTTAACCAACTTAAATGACCTCACTAGAGATCTCAACCTGTCGAAAAAAGCTCCTGAATTACTTGCTTCCAGGTTGAAGGAAAAAAATTTACTTGAACCAGGAACGAAAATTACATTTTATCGCACAAGGCAGAAAGATCTGCTACCTTTTTTCTCTGAAGAACAGAATCTTGTATTTTGCCATGCTATTAGAGAACTCCTGGTAAAAATGGGTCTTCCTGAACATTTTCCGGATGATTGTCGCCTATTTATTGACAGCTCAAAACGAAGTTTTGAAATGTGTTCTTCTACATAATGGGAACAAATATGGCTCAATACCAATTGTTCACTCCAACGAAAATGAAAGAGCAGTATGACAACATAGCTTTGGTTTCAGAAAAAATAAAGTATCATGAACACCAATGGGTGATTTGTGAAGACTTAAAAATGGTAAACTTTCTCCTTGGACAGCAAAGTGGCCACACCAAGTATCCTTGTTTCTTGTGCCTCTGGGATAGCAGAGACAAAACGCAACACTGGGTTAGAAAAGAGTGACCTAGAAGAGAAAACATGGATGTTGAGGGAAAGAATATCATCAATGAACCTTTAGTTCCGCGAGAGAAAATCATGTTTCCACCCCTGCATATCAAGCTGGGTCTAATGAAGCAGTTTGTAAAGGCTCTTGATAAGAATGGATCATGCTTTGCATATGTAGGGAAAAATGCCTCAGCTGAGTAAAGAAAAGATTAAAGCAGGAATATTTGATGGCCCACAAATAAGACAGCTGATTAAAGACCCTGACTTCATAAATTCAATGATTGAGATCGAACAAAATGCCTGGAATTCATTTGTTTCAGTTGTCCAAAATTTTCTGGGTAAACACAAAGCTGAAAACTATGTTGAATTAGTCAATGAGATGCTGAATAATTTCAGATCACTTGGGTGTAACATGACCATTAAGGTGCATTATGTACACAGCTACTTAGACAGTTTTCCTGATAAGCAGGCGACAGACCGTTTTCCTGATAGATTTAGATATCAAATGTATGGAGGATCGCTATCAAGGAAGATGGGATACTCACATGATGGCAGATTACTGCTGGTCTTTAAAACGGGATTGTTCTAAAATACATTTAAGAATGTCACGCAAAAGAAATTTCCGAAATGTTTAGTGAGTAATTCTGTTTAAATGATGACTTTTTCTGTATTCTATAGTATATAATGAACGATATCTGTAATATAATAAAAATTCCTTTATTAATTTGTTTCTTTAAACCATGGTTTTTCTTTTAGAATAGTGTAATGTATAATTCACAAAAATGTTGACATCTTAAAAATTCGAGTTGACAGGCAAAACCTAATAGCATACTTGAATTCAGGGCATCAAATTCATATGAAATCACCTGCAAAATCTGTTGACCAGTGTTATCAGTAGAATATAATATAGTATTTCTTGTCTATACCTTCTCAGCACTTGAATGCTACAAACAGCATTGATACTGACGATGGAAAATTGAAGTCTTATGGGTCCTACGAAATGGCGACGGCGCCAGTTTCATTCCATATAGTTTGAAAAAACACTGAAGAAGCACTAACGCAAGGTCAAGAGCTTTCGAGCTGTTGTTTCCAAAGTATTTGCCAGCACTCTTGCACAATCTGATACTGAAACAAGCTCCACAATGGATGTGAAAGAAACAAGTCGAGCACCGAGCAAATGTGCTTCTAGTTGTAAGCATTCGGAACAGAGAGCTTCGAATCACCGTTTTCGACAGAAGACTCCGGAATAGAGAGCATTTTTGAAAATATAATTAATTATTTCGAGCACTTCACTCAAAAATAATGAAAGTGGTTGTTTCATTGATATATACAAATAATATATACAAGTGGTCCCAAAAAACTTCCCTGCGGGAATTTGACTTCAGCAGGAGTGGTTATTACTTCGCTATACTTCACGGCAAAATAATGCTATGCTAGATACGAGTTCAGAATCGTGTTATACCGCTGTCGAGTTTGTATAGCAGTCCATTATGCCAAATCTTGTCGAATTCTCGAGATGAGTCCAGAAACACTGCTGAGCAAAATTTTCCTTCTAGTTGGTAGTGTGGTACCAGTTGATGCATATCCATGCCATCATTCAGCCTTTTGGGGGCAACATCTCAAACAGTTTTTCAGGATCGGCAGAAGACTTATGGCCTATTTGATTCCACATTTTTTCTGGTTTATCGGGTTTGGATATCATGGTATATTTTCATATGATGAGGAAAAAGAATATACTCAACATTCTATTGAATGATGTTGTGAGTAGTACACCAATTTTCCTGGATAGTTTCTCCAGAATTTTGGCCGTTATGAGGTCGTACCAAGGAGTTTTTCTGTTTTTTATCCTTCCTATCTACTACTACTTCTGTTGACGTGAAAGTTTTAACTGGTAAGGATATATGACATAGAACATCAAGGAAAGCTTCAACTCCTGCATCGCTGACATCAGGATAGTGGTCATTTGGTGTGAAGACATGTGAAAGATGTCTAGCAAATATATTGCAATTTTTATCTGAGGCAGTCCACTCTCCATTGGTCATTTTAATCGAAGATTTCCTCAATATGATTCTTTTGATTCTCTTCGTAGCTTGCCAAGTACTGTGCTCACTTTTATCATTTATATTCTCTTGATATTGTTTGAATTGAGAATTTTCATAGTCACATGATTTCACGTAGTTATCTAGTGAGTTGATTCAGCTTTGTCTTATCAATCAGACTCCGTGATCTCTGCCATTTCCCCCTTGCTCTTCGTTTTTCTACCAACAGTTCTCGAATATGAAGGGGTAGTTTCTTTTGAATTTATCCTGTCATTGAGTGAGTGGGAGTACTTCCCCATGCTGGTTTTGCAGCTGTTTCTAAAGTAATACTCATAACTGCTTCTTCTTCGAGCATTTATTGGAACTTAGCCCAATTGGTTTTCTCTGTCGTTAGTGACAATTTCATTTCATTCAATTTGGGTATCGCGTGGAAGGTTAGCAGAACTGGTGAATGGTCAGATGAAAGGTCTGAAGGATAAGATTCACCAGGAATCTTGTTTTTTGACCTCTTCAACATTCCGAAAAATATCGGATCATCCGGCCTATCCTTTAGAAATGCGACTTCTATCTTTGCGGATTATCTGTTAGATAATATCTCATCTCGACGTGCCGCTGCGCCATCTCGCTAGAGCCAAGTATTGCATTTGGTTCTGCTTTGAAGTGATACATACCACTCATTACGCTCTGATGGTGGTCGAAAAAGAGTGCCGAGTTCGATTCTTTACGAGTTCGTTTCCTCCATTTCAATATTTTAAAGCTCCAGATCTGCAGGCGGCACAGCTCGAATCTGAAAGCATTTGACTTTTAAATCTGCATAATTTATTTATGTATTCTACTGGTTTGTCGACAGTAACTTTTTTTTTATTATTTCTGTGAAAGTACGGTTGTTTTATACTGAATGAAAATGATATTTTTGCTGGAGTTTGAATAGCGATTAAGGTTGTTGTTGGAGATACATTGGGATAGAAGTATAGATGTTTGTCCGCTGGGTGTCACCTCTGTCTGTATAATACACAGAGGTGACTGCCAAAGTTCAATAATATCTGCTTCAAAATTGGTTGTTGTCGGGGGTCAGAGTTAAATTTTCTTATGATCCATGATGAATGTGAAACTAGACTGCCGCTACCCCTCCCTATAGCCGATAGGTAGGCGTAAATCTGCTAAAATTCCATTGGTTCCTGATATTTTAACTAATCGTAAAGAAATGACGACACTAAGCGTAAACCTCCTGAAATTCCATTGGTTCCTGATATCTCAAGTAATCGTAAAGAAATGACGACAGTAGGCGTAAACCTCTTGAAATTCCATTGGTTCCTGATATCTCAACTAATCTCAACTATTTGAATGAAGCACTACTCAAATAACGGAGCTTTTAATAAACAACATTTTCTACAATACTATATGTATCAGTCACCTGTCGGTGTCTAATGGTATTGAAACTATGGTTTTTGCAGTTGTATACGATACGTTTATCATTTTGGAATTAATTTGAAAATAACACAAAATTGAAATAGAATACTTACTGGAATGAAAATAAATGATTAAATAAATGAGCTTTGCTGGTTCATGGTAGATTTTGACTCAAAGAAATTCCACTGAATTATAGGTTAGGTTTTATTTTTTCTTCAACTTCTTCTTTGAATTTTGGAAAGATCTCAAAAAAATTATATTCTTCTAAATATTAAACGAATTAATTATACAAAGGAATTATTTACGATGTCTAAAATAATAATAATGACATTATTCCAGACATCTTAGAATTATTGATGAAAACAATGAACAAGGACCAAAATATGAGGTTAGAATTCCTGCGAGATGCGCGAGTCAGACTTGGTGTAAGAAAATCCACGGAGTGCGACTACTGGTTGGTATCTATACTGTGCTGCAGCTCTGAATTCCTGGAGCAAATACTATTATTTTCCTAATTTATTTCCAATTATTTCATACACTCTATAAAATAGAATTCCCAGATTGAAGTCACGTAAGCCAATATGGTATAAATCATTCTTCAACATAAACATTAGCGATAAAGAATTATGGAAGATTGAGTGGAAGTAGATAGGCTAGGGGAGTTCTGGCTCACCTTTTGCAAAATGGACCTTAGAATTCCTTATGGAGATTTACACGTAAAAAGGAACAAAACTGAGCCAGAACTCCCCTAGCCAATCTACTAGTGGAACTCTTATGAAATGTTCAATAAACATCTTATTTCTGATCCTTCTTGGTTTTGAACTTCCAAGAAAAATTTGGAAAATGCTTAATCGTTTGCGAACAGGTCATGGTCGTACCAGTAGCATGCTATTCAGATAGAACCAGATATTCTCGAAATACTGACATTTGACAAAACGATAGCACGATATTCTATTAAAACAAGCGTGCAACAAGAGTATTCATTGATTTCTGATGAATTATTCGTAGATTTTTCACTAATCACTTCTGCACACCGTGTACAATGGTTATCTCATAATTACTCAGAGGTCAAGTCGGGACGATGTGAGGGCTCGTCTTCAATATCCTTTTTTATACGACACCCTATGAACCGTAATTTACAAAGATGCCGCAGCGAATGCAATGTTTTTATTTGTATGCTTATGAATAAGACAGTGAGGTATCAGCCAGTTATGAGATTGTGTATTTGAATGGTCTCAATATGAAAACGAAAACTTGAAAGTTTGTCGCAAGAATTTCTCTGTTATTTTTTGATGTTCAGGACAGAAATAATATATCTATGCAACTCATTTACTGTTAGATTGATCAAACGCGTTAGACAAAGTAAATATTCCATTAAAGGACTTCTCATCATGATGTGATACCTCCAGCTGAGGAGCAGGTCTAAACGTATGCTTAGCTTTAGTGTCGACGGGTATTTTAACAGGGGGACAATATTTTAACAGGGGGACATGTTTTTCTTCTTGTACCTGTTGTAACTGTTTGGAAGCTCGAAGTATTGACCAATATATAAAAAATACGGAGTAACTCGTTTGAGATAGAACCGGGTATGTATAGCTTAGCCCTTAAAACCCAGCATTAAAGCTCCAGTGCCAAATAGGCATAATCCGTCACTGGCAACAAGTTAACTTTAATTCACCGAGCAACGTGTGCGTCGGGAATTTATTGAAGCAATTTTATTGCAGTTATCGCATCGGTTCGAATGCATTTTATCGAGTTGATGCGTTATCTCACAGCTGGATGAATTGCGAAATGGCCAGGCTATTTGAGCGGTGAACTATGAAAAAACTGCATGCATATTTGTTTTTACGGCAGTGATTTATCGCTGACATTTGACACAACTTGTTCAAGGGTAGTGGGATTATCGAACGATGGTATGTAATGAGACCTTTTGTGGCATCTATGAGAACGATTAGAAAATCAAACATCCTGGTTTGTGAAAAATTCAGATTCATTCTATGCTTTGAATTTCATTCTTAGAAATATGAAAAGAATGAGGAGAAACTGGACTACAGAGTGGTTTTTTCCCATTGTGAAAACTCAAAATGCTTTTTAACCCAGCTGAATATGGAAAAACAGAAAGGGGAAAAAGTGTTTAATTGATTGATAATTAACAACATGAAAATATGAAAAGTAGATACCAGACAAGGACAATGGCATACAACCTTCCAAAATGTAATTTGAGTACCACTCAGAGACAGGTTGAACATCGAACTTTAAAAATGTTCAATGCTTTTCCTCCAGAAATGCAGAAAACAAGGGATCATAAAATATTCAAAAAACAATTGTATAGTCTATTATTGAATAGAGAGCCTTATACCCTAGGAGGTTTTGTAGGATAGACTCTCAACTTTCGTGACACTATTTCGTTTCGTTTTTTTCCTGCTATTGATTTGTAGATTGGGAATGATTTGAAATAAAGATCTGTTATTATTATTATTTCGAAAACAATAACCAAAGTTACGGTGTTCTATAAGGCAGCTTATTGTTCACTCAATATTTTTTTATATTATACTAGCTGACCCGACAGATTCGTCCTGTCAAAAAGATTTGTAATGTGGCAGTTTTTGTGCCTACGTATTTTAAAAAAATCTCCTGAATAGAACCGTCACCCTGGTGATAGGGCGTTGTGAATAAAAAATAATTAAATAAAACATATATAAGGATTTAAAAGTAAGTAATAGCTTTATTGTTAATCATGTGAATCATAATTATTATTATTATCATTGTAGTACTTTGTGGTATACGATGTTTTTTGTTTGATTACCTGGCGCATAGATAAACAAATCTGATGGTTTTCCAACACGGGAACAGGCAACATACAATTGATCATGCGAGAAACATGGGTTTTCTAGATTAATACCACAAACACTTAATGATTGCCCCTGGGACTTGTTTATAGTCATAGCAAAAGCAAACCGCACTGGAAACTGTAGTCGTTTAAACTCAAATGGCATCAGTCGGAATCATTGGGATGCGCGGTATGAGAACATCTTCTCCTTTATACTTTCCTTTGAGTATAGTTGCTTCTATCACATTGTTTAGTAAATTTTTTATCGTTAACCGTGTACCGTTGCAAAGACGCGGTTGGTTGATATTTCGCAACATTATAACCACCGATCCAACCTTTAATTGAAGATTGTGAGGTGGCAATCCTGGCAAATCCAGCGAGTTTAAAAATTCCGGTGGATAGTTGACTACATCATCTTGATTAGTAGCCGAATCAACTGATTTATATATCCTTAATTCGCCTGTAATTTGTTCTTGAATTTTGAAATTTAATTCATTTACATCTGTGTTTTTTGCAGCCAGTATAGCTCGTTCGCTCAACCAATCATGGTTTCTGTAATTTTGAGAAACATCTGGAAACACCTTCTGAATAAGTTCATCTTTTGATCGAGTTAACTGACAAAAACTCTGAGGAAAGTTAATGCAGCCAGTCAACATGTCTATAGGAAATTTGCCATTACCAATGTCAATGAGTTGTTTAGAGAATATGTTTCCAGATTGGTCATTTTGCAACTCGACACGCATATTCTTGCTTAAATGAAGTACTTTGACATGTTTCCACAAATTGGAGGACTTTAGACATGCATTGAGTTCATCAGCTGGCGTTGATCGATGAATCACTGGCAATGTTTGACGAAAATCTCCAGCTAATAAAATCATTGCACCACCAAATCGGTTATTATTGCTCCGTAGATCTTTTAAGGTTCTGTCTAAAGCCTCCAAAGATTTTTTATGTGCCATCGTGCATTCATCCCAAACAATCCATTTACATTGCTGCAAAACCTTTGCCATTGCAGAGTTCTTCGAAACGTTGCAGGTTGGAGTTTCATTGCTTTGCATATTTAATGGCAATTTTAGTGCTGAATGGGCTGTTCGACCACCTTCAAGCAAAGTTGCTGCGATTCCCGACGAAGCGAGTGCAAGTGCAATTTTATTTTGTGAGCGAATTGTTGCTAATATTAATGAAATCAATAAAGTTTTTCCTATACCACCAGGTGCATCTAAGAAGTAAATCCCTCCAGTTTCATCATTTGTTAGTTTCATAAGAGTTTCAAATACATACTTCTGTTGTTCATTTAACAGTTAATAGATTTGTTTGAATTAATCCTTTCAAAGCGTTGAGATCATATAGTTTTTCTCGATGCAACTCTTGGTTAAAAGCGTCATGCATTGGACGATTGGGCGCGGTCAGGCCTAATTGAATTAATAGTTTGTTTGACATTATCAAGCACATGTCCCCAATTGAAATCAATGCTTCATTGTAAATTTCTTCATTGATTTGTATATTTGGATTTCCCATTCTATTCCGTATTTGATACAAAATATCATCACACATATAATCTTTGTACTTGATCCACAAATCAATTGGCTGATGCATTTTATCTCGCGTGCCGAAACTAATACAAAAGAAACGCGAGTTTCGGAAGAAATTAAACTCCTCCAACTATGTATTCTGTGCTGACATTGTTTTGATAGATATGATCTTTGACGTTAGGAACACACCTACATTGCTAAGACAACAGTGAGTGCTTGTAATTTAATATGAACTTTATACCATAGCAATAAAGCTCAAATTGACTACGTTTTAGTTACAAATCATTCGTATGGGAAAATAAAAGGGCTATTATTAGGGTTTTTCCAGCAATAATTCTAATTTTTCTCGCCGTAAAAACTATCCTTCAACGAACATTTAAAAAGAAGATTTGGCCAAATTGGTCCAGGTGTTGTTGAGTTATGCGCTTACCAACACATTTTGCGATTCATTTTTATATTATAGATTTTTATCTTCAAGAAAAGACTCTGAAGACGTCAAAGCCTTCAATTTTATTTTAGTCAGTTTCATAATTTTTTTAATTACAATTCATCCACATACGATGCTTTGTTTCGCATACATACATCAGGGCTTCAGATACTCGGTATTGCCATCGCAGAATCCGAAGAGTTAAATTGGAGTTGACCCATTTCCCGGTGAGTGCAAGCTATAAACTTGAAGCGACCACACAGGTTCTTCACCTCGCTTGAGTCAATCTGCCAAGAATACCCTGCAATTGTGCTCTCTTTCAAGTTTTCACATTCACTTTACATTGAAATTTCTCTCATTGTGATAATACTCTCGATGTTATGGTAAAAGAGACTGAAATAGAAGCCTGACAAAAGTACATTCCGTTGTGAATTAAATAAATAATCACTGGAGTATTCGTCCATGCATTTAAGAGTCGGGAAATATGGAAATATGTTATTTTTCATTTTTATGTCGTTATATGACGCCCGGTAATTTTTCTCATGGAATTATACCTGGTTGTGGATCCACAAACCACTAGGCTAAAAACACAATTATTTAATTCACTACTAGATTTAGAACTTTACTCTGTTTCTGAGTTTTTGTCAATTGGAAGCAGACTGTAGTCATTTATGTTACTTGTTGACTTGCTTTGTATTTCATTTTTGTTATGATTTAACAAAATGAATAAAATTATTATTATTATTATTGAGAGTTGAATCTAATTTAACTGCTTAGTACTGAGGATAGTAATTGCCTCTATGTCTCAAGATTATTCAGATGGAAACAGTTTTCCTAGAAAAATTTTACAAGGATGAACAATATCGTTATTTCGCTTCAAGGGAGTGAGGATATTCTGAACCAGAATGTAAACCGGTGTCGTCTAATGATACAAAACTCTTCCTGAGTCCTAAAGTAGTTCTTCCACATTCGAAATTCATATTTAATCACTCATATTCTGATGTATAAAATCATTTGATCCAGAAAATATCTTTATACCTACCTACTTAAACAAAAAATCTACAACTTATACAGAATAAACATTCGAAACATATCATGAACGGCAAAACCAAGGATTAACACAAAATTTACATAGAAATTTACATGAAATGATTTCCCCTTTTTTGAATACATATTCGAGACCTTTTTATTAAATTTCCAATTGACCTGCTAATGAGGGATTGATTTTGCTTCAAGATATTACATTCCTCGAAAATCCTTTCAACTAGGTGTTCTCTACTTCTAATTTCAACCTTATAAACACTTGTTTTCAGATATCCCCACACAAAATAGTCTAAAGGGTTCAAATTAGGCGATCTTTGTGGCCAAGCAATAGGGCCTCCACGACCAATCCATCTGATCGGATAATTTACATCCAGGTGATTTCTCACATTCAATGCAAAGTTAGGTGGTGCTCAGTCGTGCTGAAAAAACATAGAGCGGATATGTACATTTTCCAATAGATTTGGTAAAATATTTTTCAAAAAATCTAGGTAAATTTCACCATTTAATCTTTCCGCAAAAATGTGAGGGCCAACTAAATTTCCGTCTATTGTTCCAAGCCAAATATTTAATTTAATTGGCAGAAAATCTGTGTTGTGTATTATGACTCTTCTTCAAATGCGGGTTGCCTCTTGCCCATTCGTGGGAATATTAAAAATTCCATTCTTAGTGAACATAGTTCGTTGGTAACCTAGCGATAAAATTGTAATCGTTGGGGCAGATCTTGTGGCAACAGTTGTTGCACCTTTTGGTATTAGTATGGGTGGAATTGTTCTTTCTTCGAAGTCTTGCTCACTTTGCTCTGCGAAATTCCTAATTTGGTACTAATTTGACGAGTACTAATAGACGGTTACTCCTCCACCCATTCAACAATTTGAATCGAAATTTAATTTTGAGTAGGCCTATCAAGTGCTCTGCTTTACTAGGATATTGCCCATGTTCTTTAGAATAATGAAATACTCGTCCGAAAGTACATTTATTTGGTTGACATCGGTTGGGAAATCGTCTATGGTATTCCATTTTGGCTTCATTTCCATTTCCGTTACAAAAACCATAAACGCATATTCCGCATGAGTAAATAATTGAGGCATTCTGAACTACACTTCTTGTGACAGATTATTTATTAAATATTCTCATTCTGTGGTTCACTGTGATGGTAACCTTGGATCTTAAAGAACTTGATTTAAATAGAGATTTAATTTTCATGGAGAATTTTCAATTTCATTAAAACTATTTATCATACCATACCATAAGGCCATAAGAGAGTGCTTCGAGCACTAAGCCCTAAGCACTCGAAAAAAAAAGGCTTCGAGTCTCGAGTTCTAAGCACTGCTTTCGACAGAAGGCTCCGGATTACCGAGCACTTTTGCAAAAGTAATTGAATATTTTGAGCACTAAGCACTAAGCACTTTAGTGGGAACTATTTTATGTAATGTTGTTTGATTGAAATGAGAACTCTTTAGCTTCATCGATATATCTAAAATTATGATTTCGAGACTGGGAAAACTCAAAAGCCATTTTATTTGTTTTGTGAAACGGATGCATTCAATTTACATTCTGGTACTAGTTAATCTTATTCGTCGATCTGAATCTGAATGGCTGTTCCTAATCAATGCATAAAGTTGAATTAATAATCGAGGACTAATTATTTTATAAGCGAGAACACATTACTGAAAAATGTGGAAAGCACTGACGTGAGATCAGGAGCTTTTACGCGCTTGTTCTAAAGTCTTTCTCAGACTTAAAAAGAGTGCGATTCAAAATCAGCCAGCACAATGGGTGTGAAAGAATCAATAAACATATATCTTAAATGGAAGTTGAGTGAACTTACAGTTCAGCAAATTCTTCGATCTGGCATTCTTTCATTTCTATACCATATATAAGTTGTTGTAGTTGATTGTCATCAATTATAACCGAATTTAAGATTCATAATTGCTGAGCTATCGGACAGGTCTGGCCCAATAACTAACTTGACTTATATTTGGATAATAAACTAATTCTATTAATATGGAATCTCTATCTCATCTCTTTCGGAAGATAGAGAATATTCAGCCAAACATTTTCAAATTGGACCACCGTTTCTTCATCACGAGTCAAATCCAACCGATGGCGATCATTTTCAGCTCGATATTCAGAAATTACAGACATTTGGGAAAAAATAGTCCTCTTGTCGCAAAATTCATAATGACATTTCCATTCACAATATGACAACTGCACACACCAGTATTTTAGACATGTTTGTCATAAAAATGAACCCACAGAATTAGTTTCATTTTCGGCTCAATATTCACTCATTATGATAACTTGTCATAAAATTAAAACCACCCTCATAGAGATTTATAGTTGATTCATAGATAGAAATATAATCTGTGACTTCATTTTCAGAAAAACTCTTATATCTTCTGGAGATTGTACGCTATGATAATGAAATTTTTAAATATTAAAAGGTACCTATACCCTGCATAAATGCCCTAAATTGTTGTGATCTGACGAATAACTTATGAGATATCGTGTATTGAAAAAAAAACATTTGGGGAATCTTTAAAAATTTTCTCTCGTGACGATTTTCTCGAAATTTGGCACACTTCTTCTTTTTAACGCTATCTAAACATTCTCTAAGTTACGAATTGATAGGATGAATATTCAAGAAATTAATGTTATTAACTGCTAAACTATTCGATGAATTTGGCCCAATAACGAACTTGACCGAGATATTTGGACACTCGACCTATTCTGAAAAAATGAAAACTCTAGGTCCCTTCCTTCGGAAGATAGAGAGTATACGGCCGGAGGGCCGGCGGGCCGGACATACTCAAGTTTGACCTCGAATTCTTCATCAGGAAGTCAAACCCAATCGATTGAGGCCATTTTCGGCTCGATATTCGAAAATTACAGACCTTTGGGCAAAACGATAGCACGCTGTTCCACTAGGAATAAGCGCGCCAAAAGGTACTGAAAAAAATTAGGTGTATATATTTATATTTTCCTTATCAAGCATAGACAGGGCGATTCACGGGGATGGCCTATTTGGTAGTCGTTTTTGGAAAAGGGATCAGGTTAAAATTTGCATGTTTAGTATTGAGACAATGATTCTTTTTGCGCACTTATTACAAGTGAACCAGCATGCTATGGTTTAGCCAAAACGCTTGTAATTTTTGAAAATGTTCTCAATTGAGGATTGGGTTCGACTTCCTGTTAAAGAAGCCGTGCTCAAACTTGAGTACTCTGCCGGCCGGCCAGCCGTTTACTCTCTATCTTCCGAAGGAGATGACCTTGAGTTTTTATATTCACACAATATGTTGATTGTCAAAATATCTCAAATATCTCGATCAAGATTCAAAACCATCATATTATCTTTGCGCACATAAAAAAATCAAATACCGTACCTGCTTATATTGACCCTACTTCAAGAAATTCGGAAAGGCTTAGTGCTAAGCGGATTACTAAGCACTAAGATTTTCGCGAGAGTGCTCCGAAAAACAAGCACTAAGCACTAGCCTTTGAAAAGTGCTCGCGAGCACAGTGCTCGGAAGCACTAAAGTGCTTAAGAGAGTACATGCTTTTTTGAACGAAACTACTATGTTTTAGGAATATTCGCTTCATAGAAAACCGGAAGTGTGCCGAAAATCACCTGAATAATGACTCAATTTTATGTTAATCCATAATTTTGCCTTTCATATGTTTCGAATGTTTATTCTGTATTTGAAGTAGTAGTATGTAGATTTTTTGGTTTACGTACGTATAAAGAAATTTTTGAATTAAATGATTTTATACATCTGAATATGAGCGATCAAAAATGAATTTCGAATTTGGAAAATTTATTTTAGGACTCATGAAGAGCTTTGTATTATTGGACGATACAGCTTTATCATCTAGTTCAGAATATTCTCAATGCCTTGGAGCGAAAAAACGATATTGTTCATCTTTGAAAAATTTTTCTAGGAAAATGGACATGTGCCAAAAAAAAATAAAAACGCTTCAGTAATGTAAACTTATGGTAGAATCTGAAGCAAGTAGAAAATTTCTGAAAACGGAATGTACAGGGTGTTTTTTCAACCTGCATACTTAATCTGAACTTATCATAATTCCCATTCTGTATTTTTGAAAAAATGTTAGAATTATTGAAAGAAGATAATCATATTGTTCTACATTGAAAATTTCATCAATATTGATCAAACCATACCAAAGTTATGAATAAAAGAGAAATCGGTCGAATCGGACAATTCACCCTGTAGACTCTCAATGAAGGCCCCGAACCATAAACCCAACTATGTTCCGAAACTATATTGACTACTGAATACTTCACCTAAAATCTGACGGTCTCCTCCGGAATCACCCTGTATATCCGGAGAAAAAATTAATTTCCTGAAAATTTATATTTTGTTACCAGTCAACAAAGATGAAATGTCAAATTTTTTTCCCGTCACAGAAAAAATATATTATTCTGCGGAAGTAGATGAAATCATTGATTACACAATATATTCAAATTTCCATCACTGTTAAACGGTGAACATAAGATTCCCATCATTTTACCCCACAGGCGGAAATCAATAACTCAATCATAATACGAGTACACTCATTAAGTCAGCGATATAATGATGTGCTTTCAGTTTCCATTGAACCAATCGTTCTTCACCAAGAATTTCGCATCTAGGAATGACGCCTAATCGTTATAATTATCATTGTAGCCGAGATGGACGACCTGCAATTTCTAATCGATCTGCAGCTAAGCGACAAAGGGCAATGGACATTGTTGTTCAGCGCCGGGCGAACGGTAGAAAGTAAAACGGTCACGTGACCTTACTTTCTTCTCAGGGTGAATACACTCGCAACAGTTGCAATTACATGGGAAAGAGCGCTTTGCTGATGGATATTCCATTTAGAAATTGGCGACTGCATCAAGTATCTCTAGAAGACTTGGTTCTACAAGGAATAGCCACGTACCTTGCACATTGCTCTTCGGCTGAATTGCAGTTCAACGAGGTGAAAAATGGAAAGTTAAGTTCATTGATCGCTGCGTTTTCATGGTAAATGAGAATGAAAGTTTATGGAGTAATATTGCGATGATAATATTTGCTTGAACGATCATCCCACTGGATTTCGCAATAGAGAATTTTCCGACTCGACTTCATAACAGATATTTCGCCCAAGTTCGTGGTGGAGTTGAATGTTTTCCACAAAACGCTACAGGATCACGAGAAAACATTTTTCCGTGTGAGTATTATAGTTACCAATGAAAATAAACACTTCACAATACGTTCTTCAATATGAACATAAGCGTTAGAGAATTATAGAAGACTGAGTGGAACCCTTACGAAATGTTCATTGAGTATCTCGTTTCTGATCCTTCTGAAAAAGTTCCTTCCAAGAAAAATTTGACAGTATTTCAGTAAGTGATGAAAATTATCATAAACGAAGTATAAACTGTATGAACTTCACTCTTTCAGCAGAAAATGAGTACCTGGCTTAACATGTTTCAATATCCGTTTCCTAGAGCTCCATTTCCACGAGTCTGGTTTAAAACTAGATTGGTAAGAAAAAGTTTTATTAGCTTCGAGTGTTTCGTCGAACTTTCGACTTCTCGCAAACCTCCTCCGCGAGTTGGATTATGGAAAATTTCAATATGACATCTAAGCATTTTCAAAGAAACATTTTTCAATGCTTCATACCCCATAATATATCGGACGCATTCAAACAAAAATTTGGTTATGTAAGGACGTTATTGATATCTCATATATTCTCAAATTTCATTGTACGGAAAATCATGCGTAGTTATTTTCAACTTCAGATAGAAGTTATCTGTTATCTGATAGAAGGTTTCGGATTTTTATAGACAACTAGCTGACCCGACAGACTTCGTCCTGTCAAAAAGATTTGTAATGTGGCAGTTTTTGTGCCTACGTATTTCAAAAAATTCTCCTGAACAGAACCGTCAACCTGGTGATAGGGCGTTGTGAATAAAAAATAATTAAATAAAACATACATAAGGATTTAAAAGTAAGTAATCGCTTTATTGTTAATCATGTGAATCATAATTATTATTATATGTTTTTTGTTTGATTACCTGGCGCATAGATAAACAAATCTGATGGTTTTCCAACACGGGAACAGGCAACATACAATTGACCATGTGAGAAACATGGGTTTTCTAGATTAATACCACAAACACTTAATGATTGCCCCTGGGACTTGTTCATAGTCATAGCAAAAGCAAGCCGCACTGGAAACTGTAGTCGTTTAAACTCAAATGGCACATCAGTCGGAATCATTGGGATAAGCGGTATGAGAACATCTCCTCCTTTATACTTTCCTTTAAGTATAGTTGCTTCTATCACATTGTTTAGTAATTTTTTTATCGCTAACCGTGTACCGTTGCAAAGACGCGGTTGGTTCATATTTCGCAACATAATAACCACCGATCCAACCTTTAATTGAAGATTGTGAGGTGGCAATCCTGGCAAATCCAGCAAGTTTAAAAATTCCGGTGGATAGTTGACTACATCATCTTGATTAGTAGCCGAATCAACTGATTTATATATCTTCAATTCGCCTGTAATTTGTTCTTGAATTTTGAAATTTAATTCATTTACATCTATGTTTTTTTGCAGCCAGTATAGCTCGTTCGCTCAACCAATCATGGTTTCTGTAATTTTAAGAAACATCTGGAAACACCTTCTGAATAAGTTCATCTTTTGATCGAGTTAACTGACAAAAACTCTGAGGAAAGTTAATGCAGCCAGTCAACATGTCTATAGGAAATTTGCCATTACCAATGTCAATGAGTTGTTTAGAGAATATGTTTCCAGATTGGTCATTTTGCAACTCGACACGCATATTCTTGCTTAAATAAAGTACTTTGACATGTTTCCACAAATTGGAGGACTTTAGACATGCATTGAGTTCATCAGCTGGCGTTGATCGTGGAATCACTGGCAATGTTTGACGAAAATCTCCTGCTAATAAAATCATTGCACCACCAAATCGGTTATTATTGCTCCGTAGATCTTTTAAGGTTCTGTCTAAAGCTTCCAAAGATTTTTTATGAGCCATCGTGCATTCATCCCAAAGAATCAATTTATATTTCTGCAAAACCTTTGCCATTGCAGAGTTCTTCGAAACGTTGCAGGTTGGAGTTTCATTGCTTTGCATATTTAATGGCATTTTAGTGCTGAATGGGCTGTTCGACCACCTTCAAGCAAAGTTGCTGCGATTCCCGACGAACCGAGTGCAAGTGCAATTTTATTTTGTGAGCGAATTGTTGCTAATATTAATGAAATCAAAAAAGTTTTCCCTGTACCACCAGGTGCATCTAAGAAGTAAATCCCTCCAGTTTCATTATTTGTTACTTTCATAAGAGTTTCAAATACATACTTCTGTTGTTCATTTAACAATGGAAGATTTGTTTGAATTAATTCTTTCAAAGCTTTATACCATAGCAATAAAGCTCAAATTGACTACGTTTTAGTTACAAATCATTTGTATGGGAAAAAGAAAAGGGCTATTTTTAGGGTTTTTCCGTTAATAATTCTAATTTTTCTCGCCGTAAAAACCATCCTTGAACTTCAACGAACATTTCAAAAAAAGATTTGGCCAAATTGGTCCAGGCGTTGTTGAGTTATGCGCTTACCAACACATTTTGCGATTCATTTTTATATTATAGATAAGAGTAGCAATTTCAAAACATTGAAAAACGGTCTTCCTCAAGGATCAGTTCTATCTCCTTTACTTTTCAATTTATATCTATGTGATTTACTCACGACATCATCTCAGAAGTTTGTTTATGCTGACGACATTGCTATTGCTCACAAACAATCGGGTTTCCATACTCTGGAAACATACTGTCATCTGATTTGGAAATTTTAAAGAATAATTTTATTAAGTGGCGATTATGTCCAAATCGCAACAAAACAGAGGTATATTGTTTCCATCTGGATAATCATGAAAAATATAGGAAACTAGTGGAAAAGCCGTGTCGCCACGGGGGCAAGTAGCCGTTCATGTCATTTTGTGTCTAGCTTCCTTCGAGTGAAGACGTGTTTGAAAAAATGCCCAAAAAACATTCCGACGCCAACTGAAACGCGGTTATTTTGTGAATGTATGATTTAGGAATTTCCTTTTGTTGGAAATAGTTTGTATATATGTGAATACTGTTTCTGGGCGAATGCCTGTATGTATTCCAATGTGGATAAATAAATGAATTTCAAAACAGCCTTCTGAAAAAGAAGCAAAACGAAGAAGAGCAGAGTCAATTAGAGCAACTGCAGAAAGAAAACGTGGAACGCGGGAAAAAGAAAAGGGAGCTTCTGGAAAATCAGATGAAAGCTAACTTTTTAGGAAGCAAAAGCAATGGCACTGTTATAATGGCGTATATTGTTTTGGAAATTCTTCGATTCTTTATCTGTTTCTGTGTAAAGTTCTCTGAGCAAAGCTGGTACTTCTTTCAATTGCATTACAACTTTGCCTTTCTGGCAGCACTGGCTGAATCCATCTCGCCCTTTTTCACCCCTAAAATGCAGAGCATTGCAAAATTGAAACGATTCGCTCATTTCACCTACAGAAAACGCGGGAATTTCGTCTTCAACCGGAGCCCTTCTAGCTACAAATACTGATCGCATTGCGTAATTATTGTTATGAACGCGGCGTCGGTTTCTTTCAGTACGGGTTGTCCGGGTAGCGTTTCGCGAACCCACTGGTCTGCCTCGTCGTCGTGTCTCCATTGTAAATTGAAATTTTAAAATTTTACACTGGACCTAACTCAAAATTGAAAAATCGGAGCACAAAAACCCGAAAGCGCAAAAAAATTCGAAGGAAAGCTAAATACCACGAAGGAGCACAAAAAAACCAAAAGAGCGCCAAAAATCCCGAAAGAACTTGTAAATTGCACACCCTGTATATTAATCGATCGTAAATTCATTGTAAATTGCACACCCTGTATGACATTTCATTGAAATTAGCTCCCGTACGCGGAAAAACACGAAAACTTCAGAAAACTCTGGTGAAAGTCAGCGCTACGAATGCGCAACTCAGATGTATATGATGTGTATGAATCGAAAACATTTCATCGAATTGAGAAGCCATAAGCAGAAACAGCCGAAATAACTCGGTGGAAGGTAGCTGTTAGAAATAGGCAACGCATATGAGACACCTTGTATATAATTGATTCGCAGTGGGTGCTTTTTCCACCAAAAAAAAACCAAAAGAATATCGTTTTAACTCCATCGATTAGTTGGTGAATTTTACAAAGGTAAAATAAAAATTATTCGGTAAAGGTCTAAAGATGTAACCATGAACAGAGTGCCTCGCCGATTACTTCGAATTTCGTTCCATTCGTACACGCACAAACTAAGTTTTACGTCTAGAATATGACATAAGAATCTACATAAGATTAGAATGTCAACGACAATTGTCATTTAGAATAGGAATCGACAGGGGTGAAATGAATTGGCTAGGGATTGTAAAACTGATTCTATGCTGGGTAAATTTTTGAATTTCTTGAATACACATCGTAGACTGTTAAACTATAAGAGAATACCTCACCAGGGTTCTTACGAATTGTATGAATTGAAAAATTTTCAAAATATTATACGGAGTATGGATTAAAATTGTAATTGAAATTATGTGACAATATTCTGTGAACGTCGGACGTGACTGATGATCTGGAAATTTGTGTTTGAGCCGAAGTAACCTATTTTCAGCAATTAATTTAGAATATTTTTAATTGCGATTGGAAGATACGAATAGCCCTATACAAACGTCCGATTCTCGGGGAGTACACGTATGAAAACGGCTTTTCCTGATCGTGTCCGTGGAAAAAGCCTTTTTCAATTTTACCGGACCATCTTTAGCGAAAAACCGGGAAATCGGTGTTTTAGATAATTTTTTTGAAAATGTTAGCGTGGTCGTAAAGGCATGTGAAATTCACCTAACGAAAGTCCGTCTTATGAACTTTACGTTGCTCGCTTCGCTCGCGAGATCGCCTTCCCCTTTCTAACTCGAAATATCGCATTTCTAAACCCCTCGCCGACCCAAAGTTTTTCGATCTCCTTCGGTGGTTACCTGTATCGAACCATCGATTACCACAGAAATATTTCTTATTGTTTTTAATATATTGGGATGACGGTAATAGTGACTTGCAGTGCAAGAACATGAAATTAAAGCCCATATCAGTAAAAATTTGTTGAGCGGTGGCGCCATCTACAGCGAAAACATGCCAAACACCCTTAATTTTTAAGTTTTTTTTCGAAAGATATTTCCTTGGTTCGTTTTTCATCCCAACTTCATATGAATTCTAAAATTGTTAGTCCATTCATGGTGAAAATCTAACATAATTATTTCCCAAGTCTCCCCATAAAAAATCGAATTGTGAGTCTATCTATAACAACATAGTCATAAAAATTGCTCCTCCATAATTACGAAAAATTATTAGCTCGGACGGTAATTCCGTAAACATCATCGAAGGCATAATTACAAGCATTTCGCACTTCCTCGCTCTCCTCAGTTCATCAAAGCGTTCAACTTGCACGTAATATGGACCTTTTGGTAGGTCAGTTCAAGCACCGAGGGTGCCAAGAGAGATGAACGAGTCAACGACCGGATCTCTCGCGGAGAATGCCGCGGTCTCCACGGCGATGTAGGTGTTCGACCAGATATTTCATTTCAGGAGTTCATTTCTTGCGGGTGAAATTTCTCTCGGAGCGAGAATTGCTTTCGGAACTTAGTGAAAAAGGGGCATTTTTGCGTGCTTTGCTTTCATTACTGTTATGGTCTAGGCCAGGAGGAATCGGCGCATAAGTATAGAAAAATTCCACCTCAATTTTTTGAGTAATTCTATTTTTTGAGTAATTCTCTAGTAGCTCTCTACTACTAAAAGAAATGTGGAAAAATGGTAAGATCATTAGAAATCAAAGAGTTATCTGATAGGAGGTTTCATGCTTTTGTTGACAATATCAGAAGCAATTGTAAAATATTGAGAAACGGTCTTCCACAAGGATCAGTTCTAGCTCCTTTACTTTTCAATTTATATCTCAGTGATTTACCCACGACATCTTCTCAGAAATTGGTTTATGTTGATGACAATCGGATTTCCATACTCTGGAGAATAAGCTATCATCTCATTTGGAGATTTTAAAGAAGTATTTTGCTGAGTGGCGATTATGTCCCAACAAGACAGAGGTATCTTGTTTCCATCTGAATAATCATGAGACAGGAAATTAGATATAACTTTCGATGATTCTCCTATCGAACATTATTTCTATCTTAAGTACTTAGGAATTGAATTAGATTAATCACAAGGCTCATTTCGATGATCTGAGCCTGAAACTGAAAACTAGGAACAATATTCACTTATAATACCACAAGAGCTTCAAAATTATCGGGTATTTCCCGTTAGGTTCGTTGCAAACAAATGAAGGAGTCAAGTTTTTCAGGTTAAAAAATCACGAGCGCGAAGCGCGAGTGATTTTTCCTAGGGGGACCTATCGGGAAATACCAGATTATTTTTCTGTCCCAAATGTCGGCCAATAGAATTGCACCATGAGACGTAATGTACAGTTAACAAATAAGAATTTCATAATGAAGAAAACAACATTTAATTAAGAATCAGGGTAGTGCAATTAAAAATACAATTGTTGTAAACATTGGTGCGTGTTTTCTTCAAGTCAAAGTTATCGGTAATGGTCCCAGAAGAGGTAGATGGCATGAGGTTTATGCTGTTGATGGCATTTTCTGCAGTAGGCTCACTCCTTCGCAGTTTCTTGACAATTAATTCGTGGTGTTCCTGGTCGAGTTGGAGATACGGCTTGATGGAGTTACTGTTGGCATGTCCAGTTATTTTGATTATCTGCTGCTCTCCCAGGCCCGATTTCGCTAGATTGGAGACGGCTGTTGCACGACTGGAGTGATTTTTTGTTATCAAGGTCAAGCCCAGCTTTTTGTGCTAATTTTTTTCGAAAGATAGGCCCTTGGTTCGTTTTTCATCCCAACTTCATATGAATTCTAAAATTATTAGTCCATTCATGATGAAAATCTAACATAATTATTTCCCAAGTCTCCCCATAAAAATCGAATTGTGAGTCTATCTATAACAACATAGTCATAAAAATTGCTTCTCCATAATTACGAAAAATTATTAGCTCGGACGGTAATTCCGTAAACATCATCGAAGGCATAATTACAAGCATTTCGCACTTCCTCGCTCTCCTCAGTTCATCAAAGCGTTCAACTTGCACGTAATATGGACCTTTTGGTAGGTCAGTTCAAGCACCGAGGGTGCCAAGAGAGATGAACGAGTCAACGACCGGATCTCTCGCGGAGAATGCCGCGGTCTCCACGGCGATGTAGGTGTTCGACCAGATATATTTCATTTCAGGAGTTCATTTCTTGCGGGTGAAATTTCTCTCGGAGCGAGAATTGCTTTCCTTAGTGAAAAAGGAGCATTTTTGCGTGATTTACTTTCATTACTGTTATGGTCTAGGCCAGGAGGAATCGGCGCATAAGTATAGAAAAATTCCACCTCAATTTTTTGAGTAATTCTCTTCAAATCTCTCTACTACTAAAAGAAATGTGGAAAAATGGTAAGATCATTAGAAATCAAAGAGTTATCTGATAGGAGGTTTCATGCTTTTGTTGACAATATCAGAAGCAATTGTAAAATATTGAGAAACGGTCTTCCACAAGGATCAGTTCTAGCTCCTTTACGTTTACGTTTCAATTTATATCTCAGTGATTTACCCACGTCATCTTCTCAGAAATTGGTTTATGTTGATGACAATCGGATTTCCATACTCTGGAGAATAAGCTATAATCTGATTTGGAGATTTTAAACAAGTATTTTGCTGAGTGGCGATTATGTCCCAATCCCAACAAAACACAGGTATCTTGTTTCCATCTGAATAATCATGAGACAGAAAATTAGCTGTAATTTTCGATGATTCTCCTATCGAACATTATTTCTATATTAAGTACTTTAGGAATTGAATTAGATTAATCTCTCAATCACAACTCATTTCGTGCCTGAAATTGAAAACTAGGAACAATATTCTTCAAAACTTAGCTGGAACATCTTAGGGTGCTGATGCTTCCACTCTACGCACAGAATCTCTAGCCTTAGTCTTTTATGCAGCTGAGTATTGTTGCTCCTCTATTTGGTTTAATAGTGCACCTACACGAAATATCGAAGCACATTGAATACATCGATGTGGATAATTACTGGTATCATAAGATCTACACTGGTTCATTGGTTACCAGTTTTGCCTAACATTGTCCCTCCTCATATTCGCAGACAAACTGCAGCTCTGAATTCTTGGAACAAATATCCTTCTTTTCCAAATTTATTCCGAATTATTTTATATATTCCACAAAATAGAATTCCCAGATTGAAGTCGCGTAAACCATTAAGGAAAATTGAGTGGAACTCTTATAAAATGTTCAATAAAGATCTCATTTATGATCCTTCTGGAAAAAAAATCTGGTTTAGAACTTCCAAGAAAAATTTTGACATTTCTTAATCGTTTGAGAACAGGTCATAGTCGTACCAATAGCATCCTATAGATGCAGAACTCATTTCCAAGCGTGAGTTGTCAATGTGGATATGCAGAAGAAACAATCTCATCAATAATTATCCCATATATAAATTTCAAGATGGTTTATGAACTATTCCTGATGTTTCCGATTCTTTCTTCGTATGGGTTATAAATTTAAAACAAATTTGAAACACATATTTTGTATTTGTTTTTTTTTTCTGCTTTTATCTTTATATTTTTAGATTCGATGTGGGCTACTTGTTCATTGGTGTTCATTAATAGATGACCACCCTTGAAGAAGCTTATTTTTGTACACACAACACACATGCGGGGAGGCAGGGTTTTTTCACTGGGGGTTTTCCCTAGACTAGGATATATATACTAAATGATATAAATGCATGTTGCCAAGGGGCAACTTGGTGCTCATTTGTTTAAACCTAAATTATTTAAACAACTACAAAGGTTTAGTTTTTTTAGTCCTTAATTCCGCGGGCTTAGATGGTAGTATCTAATATAATAATTTCAAGATTTATAAAGATGGCCCACTGTACACAAATTATATGATGTACATATAAACTGACATATTTTAATGGAAGTAGTAAGTGATTATTATCTCACAAGATTGTTGAAAAAATTCAATTTATTCTGACGTCCGCTAGATCAACCATTTATCTCATAATTTACTCAATCACAAATGATCGTGTTGAAAGCCCAATCACCTTAGCGATGTACGACAAGAATGTTCAGTTCCGATATTAATCCGTCCAATTTTTGACATCCGCTCATCACATCTTCGAGAGGGTATTTTTAGACAACATCCACAATGTAAAACTATTTACATCGTAGTCAGCCTGTTGGAAATTAGAAGTAAAACAATAACATTGGGGCCAGTGAACTCTGCCGTAACAGCTTTATTTAAATAGTCTAGACCTGGCAAGATGGTCCATCAACTAAATGTTACTAGGCAAGGATCATGCCAATTTCTAGTTCGAATTGGAGCTCCTTGAACATTTGTTTCCAGCCATCCTTGATGAGAAATAATCCATCCTTTGTCGAGCTTGATCTAGTTTGAAAAATTACTATAACATCGTACTATCAACCGTTATAGTCGAATATCTAACCGTATACTCTCTATTTTCCAATGAGATGATCTATAGTTTTCATATTTTCAGAAGTTTCGACAGCTGTCAAAAAAATCCCGGACCTATAATGTACACTGTTCTACTAGTTTACAACTTCTTTTATCCCTATCTATTTTCCTGTTACCTACTGACTCATAGGAGGTAATAAATAAAGGGTCTTCCAACAAGAACTTTCAGATTGTTTCAATCAGAAAAACACTATTGATTACACCACGGGAAATATGAAAACTATTCCCTCGGTTGTCTATACATCCCGAGGGCGGAGCCCGATGATTTTATGAATCATTTCTGTGTTCCCGATGATCGAGACTTCGGAAAATCAATGTTGTCAGATTGTATTCTCCATTCAACTGACGGAGATTCTGAATCCACAATGAAGCTTTATAAAACCCGATACTGGTTGATCAAAATTGAGTCGAATGATTTGCCAATATCGAGAGCCCTTCGCTTGAATTCCTGCGAATAGAATCCAAAGAGCCGGTCCTGTAGCAGTGAACGTTAATCAATCTAAATAACCACCACGTCTTAGCCAATCCATTCACTACGCAGATATTCACGCAAAAATAAAAATATATTAGGAATACCGTTCGATTTATTGATTGTTTCGCTGAGTTGAATGACTTGGATTAATCAAAAATTGATATAAGTTCGTCGACCCCATAGAGCATATACATAGGCCTGATGTAAGTATAATAAACATTGGATACTGATTTTCTTAACGACATCTAACTCACATATAGAGCGGATTGTTTTTGAGATATAACTTTCTGAATGTTCGTTATTTCATTCGATGATATTCACAGGGTGGTCTAATGAAAACTGTACAACTCGACGTATCGGCCCATTGTTTATTCGAGAGAAACAACTATTTCGCGCCTTGCAACAACAAGATCCATTGATTTTGAACAAGAATTATGGGTTGTTGACGAGGAATTTTTGATGATGTAACCCCGTAAAAATATTATTTTCAACATTTTCCACGGTGGTTCTAGTGAAGGGTGATTCATTTAGTGGTACTTTTTTTTCAAAGAAAAACAAATTAATGAAAACAATTTTATTTTATAAACTTTACTAACAAATGAAAGAACCATTCTTCACAATTATATTTTAAAGATAATTTCTTTCAAATGCTGACCCCGACTACGCTTAACAAGTTCCATTCGATAGTTCCAATTTTCGAGTCTTTTGGGTGATATTCCTCCAATGACCCTAGTAATATTGGCCTCCACTACCTCAATCGTAGCTGGCTTGTCCATGTAGACTTTGGACTCAACATAGCCCCAAAGGGAAAAATCAAGAGGTGTGATGTCTCTGATCTAGGCGACCAATCCACTGGTCCGAAGCGTGAAATGATCTGCGGCGACAAATCGACACTTCAGGGTCATCACCGTACACTCACCGCCGCTTTATTACGCTACGAGCTGGATGTTGTCTATTTGGTCGAGTATTATCCAATTATTGAGTCTCAAACTTAGTGATGGTAGAGCGAATTGTGTACCTCTAAACTCTAAATGAATCACCCTTTATGACAGTGTACTTATCGTTATGCCCAAACGTCTGAAATTTTCGAAGATACTATTCAACTGGGTAGACCGATTATGTGGATCGTAAGTCACATTCTAAGTGCCCGATACACATTAATCATATATATTTTTGGAGAACGCCCATTTTCGTAATGAAGTAACTGGGTATTTAATTGTGTATGGAATATGTTACCCTCAGTGTCCTCAACACCCCTAGTGTTAAAATTTTAAAAACAGATGGGACTCATGGAGCTCCGGTAGATACTTGTGACCAGTTAATAGTGCGTGTTTCATTTTCAGTGGTGGACTTAGTTTTCTATTATATGGACAGTTTTTCTTTAATTTAATTTAATCTGATCTTTTTCCGAATTCACTAGCAATATCTCGTCATCAATCAGTTAGTAGTTGGAGTAGTGCGTGGAGTTTTTATGGACAGTTTTTCTTTGATTTAGTAATCTGCTTTTTTTTATGAGCCTTTTTAATTTTTTTTTATTGTGAGTTATATAGGTTAACCTCAACTCTAATTATAATAATAAAAATAATAATAAATCTATGGTTGTTCAATATCATAATGGAGAAGTTCGTAGAAGCAGTAAGTGTAATCGAACTGCACAAAGCAGAAAATCTAGCCCAATTCAGCAGAACAACAATTTTTCGAAAATCCAGATGTGTAGATCCATTTTTTTTTCTGAATTGTATGGTACCACGTTGCATTACTTCTGTTCAAATCTTCAACGAACACAGGCAATACTCTTTGGCCACTGAAGCATTGTAAACTCAAGATCGAAAGAATAATTGAATAACGAGAGAAGAAATAATCAATTATTACCAATTATAGACAAGATAATTTCTGCTTCGAGGATCATTTCAACAAAGATTAGAATAGAGGCTGAAATAGAACAGCCCTATTTCTGAATATAAATGAATAGTGAGATCTATTTTCATTTCGTAATGACCTCACTAGGTACACGACATTCGTCATAAGATCAGTAAAAATAAAAAGGTTGTTGACATTCACAAAAATAATTATAGGTTCATGATTCTTTTTTTTTTGGCAGATAGAAAACTATTGAAATGATGAATTTCTTCTTGAATGCCATCGACCTAGAATTCCATTTAGAACAAGCCAAATTTCGCGATATTTTCGAACAAGGAGCTGTTATTTTAATCGACATTGTGTAAACATGACTTTCGTTATTTCAGTAGTTGATTGACTGATTTCACCATAAATCAGTATTTATATTAATTATTCTGCAGTGTAACACTTTATACAAGATGTTAAAGTATAACCGTAAGAACTACACAATCTGGTCCAATCAGAGTTACATATCTGAGTTATTACTACTCAAATGATTTGCAATTTTTTCAGACTTCAGATTTTTCGAACTCTTAATCGAATAAGAAAAATAAACATATCCGTGATCAATTTCGATTGAGGTTTGGACGAATTTGGTCCAATAACTTAAGCGAGATACTTGAACAAATCGAACACAAAAAAAAATTAGACTGTATTCTATATTTCATCTGAATAATCAAGAAAAATATAGGAAATTAGCTGTAACCTTCAATGATTTTCCTATCGAACATAATTTCTATCCAAAATACTAAGGAGTTAAATTAGATTCATCTCTCAATTACAAGGCTCATTTAAATGATCCATATAATAATAGCAATAAGATCGGGAACCAGAGAAAAAAATCAAAATTGGTCCCGTTAGGGACCCGCGAGGCGTAGCCGAGCGTGAGACCCGCAGGGCCGAACCCGGGGCAATCTTAAAACAGATCGAAAAGGCGTATCCTCTTCTAGGAGAAGCGACCCCGAAACTCGCCCCGGGCGCTCTTAAAGTGCCCGAAATTTTCAAACGAAAATCGCGAAATCGACCATTTTCGCGAAATCGCCCAAAGGCGAAAAACCGGCTAGTGTACTCCTATGAAGCCGGAGCATCTCGCGGGGCGGGGAAGTCGCTTTTTCTGGACGAAGAACGTCCCCGTACGTGGCTACGAGCTCAGCCGCGGAGCCCCTCGAAATCTATACGAAAATTATGCATATAACGGCAATTTTTAGACTCCCGACTTCTCTGAAACGTCAAAAATCACACCTACGTTTTCCCTCCGTGCCGGTCGCAAACGATATAAATCGCCCCGCGATCGGTAGAAAACGAATCTACGTGAAATTTCCCATCTCTGGGTACCAATTTCCACATCCAAGTAGCGAGTCAAGGCCGCGAATTCTTCATTCCAAATTCGGCAATTTTCTCGAAAATTTGAGGAGAAGTGTCATAGTTTCTCATACGATTCCGATGATAGCTGAACGCGAGCTCCAAATTTGAAAATTCGGCATCAATTTTTCGCTCGATATGGGCGGTGGAAGATTGTTAGCGCCTTCCAAGCGCACGAATAAGAACCTACAGGAGATTCCGAATCTCTAGACAGCACCCGCGGTTCACGAATGGAAAGAAAAACACCTCAAATATGCGTTTCAAAATCGGCAAATTGATGCACAATTGAATACATCCATGAGAATAATTACTGGCACCAAAAGATTTACACTGGTTCATTGGTTACCAGTTTTGTCTAACATTGTCCCTCCCATATTCGCATACAAACTGCAGCTCTGAATTCTTGGAAAAATATCATTCTTTTCCCAATTTATTCCCAATTATTTCATAAATTCCCCAAAATGGAATTTCCAGATTGAAGTCACGTAAACCATTATGGCATAATACGTTCTTTAATATCAACATAAGTGATAAAGAATTATGGAAGACGGAGTGGAACTCTAACGAAATATTCAACAAGTATCTCGTTTCTGATCCTTCTCAAAAAATTCCTGGTTTTGATCTTCCAAGAAAAATTTGGACAGTTCTCAATCGTTTGAGAACAGGTCATGGTGCTATTCAGATGGAACTCAGTTCCTAGCGCAAGTTGTGAATGTGGAGAAGCAGAAGAAACAATACCTCATCTCATCAATAGTTGTCCCATATATAAATTTCAAGATGGTTTTAGGGTTATTCATGATGTTTCCGATTCTTTCTTGGAATGGGTTATAAATTTCAAACGAATATGATACGTCTCTATCAATAGAAGACCACGCATCTGTTTTATGGTGTTTGAATGTAAAAATAAACACCATAAAATAGATGAAAATAGAATAAACAAAATATGTCATGATTCATTCAGACAAGAGGGAATAAGAAAATTACATCAAATCTTAAAACAAAATGCATATCCCAACAATATGTTGAAGAAACTTTTATATGCAGACAATGAAGCATCACCCCAAATTATCGAAAACCTAAATACAAGTAGAGTACATATCGCATCATTTCCGAATATTTACGATCTAAAATCAAAACTAAAAAATATATTTAAGGACGAAAATGTAAAATTGCCACATACAATATAAAAACCGTGAAAAATCTATACAGCAAATTGAAAGACCCTATACCAACTAAATATAAAAGTAATGTAGTCTATAAGATTGGGTGTACAGATTGTACACGTGAGTACAATCGACAAGCCTCCCAAAAGGTAATAAATAGAGTAGCACTCCATAAATCAGATGTAACCAAACACCACCAAAGATGCATTGCATGCACATAATTTGAATCACACAATGGATTTCGACAATGTCACTGTGTTAAAGACAGAAATTAATTACCAAAAGAGATTGGTGCATGAGATGATAGAAATAAACAAAAATAATGATGTTACAAAAAAAAAAACTGATACCAACAATCTGAGCTCAATATACACTTACCTCTTGAATGTGTCGAAATACAAAAATTTTTACGATGGCCCTTTGGATGAGTAATGTACCCAGGAAGATCACAGATGAGAAACTACAATATCATAGAGGACAGAAAAATAACCTATGATTTCTATCAAAACAATAAAATTGTAAAAATGTGATAGCGTTGAAACTTTTTGTTGAATTCGATGACTGGTTTTTACTTGGATTTTAATTTATGATGAATCTCTTATTGCTAGATGCCAATATTTTGAGAAATCTAACATTCAGTAAGTTATCAAACCAAAAAACAAAAATATTTTATATTGTCTTGTTGTTATTGTACTTTTATAGAAGCACTGAGGATGCATTGAATAAACATGCGAAAGCTTGGCGTAGAATAGATAGTATTCATTAATTTACCTTCCAACTCTGAGTCGACAAACCCTTATTTTAATTCATATAATATACCTGGGACTCTTAAACACTGCAAATACATATATATATATATATATATTTTATGTTATTCCAAAAAAATGAGTTTATTATGAAAGAATGGAATTTACTTGAAATTGAGAAATCTTGCAATAATTTTAAATTACTAAATTAAACAAGACATCCTTGAAAGTGAAAATTAATTAATGACAATCTAGAAATGGGTATAATTCTCTTAAACTCCCGATTAATGTATCTTCAATACATAATGAGGCGCTTGTTAACTTGAACAGTTAACCTGTCTCTAATAAACAAATATTGTGGATATTCGATTTTGAGAAGTTTGATATATAACTCTCAAGTGGTTCAACAAGAGCCATCTAACCTTTCGAAATTATTTTGTGTAGAATAAATTTATAACTTCCAACAAAATTCTGTGTAATAGCGGATTTAAAAAGCTCGCGAATAATTCGGTTGTTTCAATGATTTGTCTATTCAAAATTAATAATCAATGACAAACGAATCTGAAAAAAAATATCAGATAAGGTATCATTTTACCGATTAATTTATTTCCTGATTGAAGGTAAACTTCTCTTTAGATAAGATAACGTCTGACGTCATGAAGGAGTGAATCTGATGATATTACAGACTTTACCGATTTGAATAGATTCGGAGGAAAACGTTATACAATACTATTTTCCCTATGAGTTCGTCACTGAAGTTTTATTAGGTATTGAAGTAAGTGCTTTGTTCCTGATTTGAGATCAAACATTGCTCTGGTATTTCTATTTCTGAGATTTCTAAAGCCTAAAGAAAGCTCGGTTGGTGTATCATTGAACGTAGAAAAGCCTGAATCCGGAAAGACTTCAGAACTAAAGCACCTGAACTCACGTCAAAGATTTCTTGAATTTTTATAATTTATCTTTTGTTTTTGGACGATAACTATCTTATTTCATATATTAAAAATCACTGAATTAATTATTTTTTCACTGAACTCTGAATGAAATTAATTACTGTGACTGAATTTTTAGATGATGATTTTGTTTTATTGAGATTGTTAGTTTTACTGGTTCGGATATTAAATTCTCTTTACTGATTTAATCCAATAGCTTTTGCTGAGTTGTTTCATTTTATTTTCTGCAGACGAATTGCGCAAGAGAAAAGTAACTGGACAAGTTACTTTTTTTCCTCTAAAAAATTCCGGGTTTTGATCTTTCAAGAAATATTTGAACAGTTCTTAATCGTTTGAGAACAGGTCATGGTCGTACCAATAACATGCTATTCAGACGGAACTCAGTCCCAAGCTCAAGTTGTGAATGTGAATATGCAGAAGAAACAATATCTCATCTCATCAATAATTGTCCCATATACAGGGAGTCTCAACTTCGAGTGTCTATTAGACGTTTCTGTTGAACTAGACACATTTGAAATCTGAAAATTGGGATTATGATATTTTCCGAAATTCTCTACAAAGCTAAAATATTTTCGAAGCCCAAAAATTTCCGATAATACAGGGAGTGGAAATAAATTAGACGAAAAAATCGAGTATTCAATAGTGGATACAATTCTGTTGAAACTATTGTATTAAATCGAATAGTTATCAAAATATCCAAAAAAACTGGAAAAAAGTTAAAAATGTTCAGTCAGTAATATGTTCATTATTCTTATTTTAAATATCCTGAGCGTAAAACGCTTTTACAACATCGAAGAGGAAGGATGTGAAAAGGTCATGCATCTTTTGGATTTCAAAAATTTCATCACAGGGTGTTTCAAATTTTGTGTTGGAAATTGTGATCTTAAATTGGCCATAACTTCTGTTTTTCAAATTAGAACCCTATTTTTGACGCTCTTGTTCACCCGAACAGAGTGCCTATCATTTTGCCCGAATGTCTGTAATTTTGGAATATCGAGCCGAAAATGGTCTCAATCGATTGGGTTCAATTCAATTCAATTCAATTTTATTTCCCTCAAAAATTACAGGGTGCGTCACAAATTTCGATAATAATCTCTTCTATCTTTAAAGTAAACTTGTAAATGAAATACAATAAAGTACATATTACCCGTATAAGGTGAATATCAACATCATAATTAAACAAGAAAATTATACACAACACAATATCATACATATATACAAAATTATCACGACTATTTGTTCAAACTGGCCACAAATTCATCCATGGAGTAAAAAGCATTATCCAGTAGTAATGCCTTGATCGAATTTGGAAAGCTCGGATGCCCAGGGACGCGATTGACTGGGGTAGTTTGTTGTAAATTTTCACACCGTTGTATATATGTGTGTTCCGGGACTTTGTTAACCTGTGTCTGGGAGTCACAAATTTATCCTTGGATCTGGTTAGATAATTGTGGACATCGGAGTTCTTTGTGAGGTGCTCCTTATTTTTATGGACGTATAGGAGGCACTCGAACATATAACAGCACGGTAGGGTGAGTATTCTATACTTCTTAAAAAGCGGTCTGCAGCCAACAGTATGATCGACTCCAGATATCAGCCTTAATGCTCTCTTCTGTTTGAGAAAAACTCTATGTGCATCATGAGATGAGCCTCAGAGGATTATGCCATAAGTCATTCTCCCATGGAACTGTGCATAGTAAGTTAGAATAGTTTCTTTCTCAGTTCTTAATTTGGTGGTATAATGCAGTCGACAACTTCGTGCAGAGTCCATCTATATGTGCCGTCCAGGTTAGATTTCCGCTGATCTTCAATCCTAATATAGAAGCACTCTCTGTATTATTTGATTCGACTCCCTGACGAAGAATTCGTGGCGAAAGTTGAGTCTGTCCGGTCGGCCGGTCGTATCCTCTCTAGCATCCAAAAGAGATGAGCTAGAGGATTCATATTTTCAGAATAGGTTAAATGACCAAATATCTCGGTCAAGTTCGTTATTGGGCGAATGGTTCAATAGTTATGAGCATCTGAAATTTTGTTTCCTCAATAACCACCAGAATATCAAGTTGATACTTGAAATATTATTGAGGGAGGCTGAAACAAAACGGCTCGCAAAATTTCGCAGAAATCGTCACGATAGAAAATTTTTAAAAAATTCCCAAAAAAAAATTTTTTAATACTCCATATCTCATAAGACATTTTTCGGATTTCAATAAAAATTCGTGAATATATTGAGGTGATTAATATCTTACTCATCCTTAAATTTCATTGTCGTAGCTCTTTTCCATCTAAAGATATGATCATTTTTTTCATTTACTCAAGAGAAAAGAGAAATGACATGAAGTTCCGGTGATTTTCTTTGAACGATGGCCATCACAGATCGATATTCGATTGACAAATGCCGGGCTCATTAATCAGTGTCAGTTGGCGTAATATTAATCACTAGTAAGCAGGTAGATCAATAGGCCCATGGATCAATATAGACCATAGATCATAATGGACCATAGATCAATATAGACCATAGATCAATATAGACCATAGATCAATATAGACCATAGATCAATATAGACCACAGATCAATAGGGCCCATACATCAATGAAGCGCGCAGAAACACGAATCACGTCAAAATACCCGTTGAAAGCGAAAAAACTCGAAAGAACTGGAAAAAACACGGAGAAACGCGAAAAAACACGAAGGAGTCCGAAGAAACACGGAAGAAACCGAAGTTACACGAAAGAAACCGAAATTACACGAAACAACGCGAGAAAACACAAAAGAACCCCAAGTAACACAAAAAATCCAAAGGAACCTGAAAAAATCTCGAAAGAATACATATAACTTGAAAGCACGCAAAAAAACTCGAAGTCACATTTGAGGTGTTTTTCTTTGGATTCGTGAACCGTATGTGGTCTCTAGAGATTCGAAATCTCCTGTAGATTCTTAATCGAGCACTTGGAAGGCCTGAAAAATCTTCCACCGCCCATATCGAGCGAAAAATTGATGCCGTATTTTCAAATTTGGAGCTCGCGTTCGGCTATCATCGGAATCGTAAGAGAAATTGTGACATTTTGCCTCATTTTACCGTAGAAATTGCCGAATTTCGAATGAAGAATTCGCGGCCTTGACTCGCTACTTGGATATGAAAATTGGTACCCAGAGATGGGGAATTTCCTCAAGTTTCATTTTCTACCGCCGAAAATGCGTTTAGAGGCTCGAGGGGCCCGCACTGAGCGAAAGCATCATGGGTGATTTTGACGTTTCGCGGGGCTGGCGAAACTAAAAATTGCCGTTTTACTTACGGGATTTTAGCCTAGAAATAGGGGGGCTCCGGAGTTCTAATGGGTTCTAAGGAAACCGGACGTCCTCGCTCTCGGAATATGTGGCGAGTCCGGGACGCTGGGCGTTTCGGCTTCGGAGCCTATTTCCTTTATTCTGAGGCGATTTCGCGAAAAACGCCGATTTCGCGATTTTCTTTCGAAAATTTCGGGCACTATAAGAGCGCCCGGGGGGGGTTTTCGGGGTCGCTTCTCCTAGAAGAGGATACGCCTTTTCGATCTGTTTTAGGATTCCCTCTCGAGCGGCCCTGCGGGCTACGCTTTCCGGGTCCCTCACGGGACCACCTGTCAAAATTTTCTCTGGTCCCCGATCTTATTACTATATTATATAGAAAATTTTTCATAACAGGAAATCATAGAGATAGAATTCAATCTCTGTTCTTTTTTCTGCATTCGTATTTTTATTTTCATATTCGATGTGGGAACTTGAGCAAGCCTTTGAGACCACTCTCGAAGAAAGAAGTGCCTCAAATATATTTCAGCTTATTTTTGTACACACAACACACATGCGGGGAGCCACATTTGTTTTCATTCAATCTATTGATTTGTATTTCAATTCATTATTATGTACTGTGTCTACATCTCTGAAACCTGATATCGTAGAACCTTTGACTTTGATTTCATATTTATCGCTTTCACCACGTACACGAACCTGTCTTCGAATAGAAGCTAACTTGGTAGGTTTGATATTGTCCCTGAATATCAAAGAATAGCTGGCCCATGAGCATAATACCGAAATAAGGCCGTTACAATAATAATAACTTTAAAATAATGGGAGATGACTCATCTTTCAAAGAGTCTGGTGGTTTCGAAAGATCCGATTCGACTTGGATCGCTGGAGCTAGTAGGAAAATTGCAACGGTTATAACACACATGGTGTATCCATCATAACTTAACCCGTGTCTAATATCTTCTGGGATTTCAAATTCGGAACTGAATGCTTTTTCCTGTAAAAAAAATTATCCCGAAAGAAAGTGAAATGTGACACAGCTCTCCATCCGTTAATCTATGACCATGGGCAAAGTTGTCAATGAAACGATGAAAAGTAGGTGACCCACTTAGTGCTCTTCGACGTGTATAAGCCACCATACTTCGTCGGACTGCAGGTCAATGTTGATCATAATACGTAACTTTCAAAATCGTGTGTATGTTAGTGTGATCTTCCTCCTCGTATCTCTTCGAAGTATCGTGGTAACCTTGACTGAGACCAGCCGAATATAATTGTGGCACACTTTCATTTTTGGCGAGATATGCATGATCGAATAGTAGCACGCGTAGAATTCGGCTTCTTCGAGAATTCAAGGTCTACGGTCACTCTTACCTCATTTGAGTTTCTAATTACATTTGCCAGATTGATGGTGCATACCCTGCAGGTAGAGCAGGAAAGTGAAAAAAAAACTTCCTGCTGTATTTCGTTCACAAATATCGATACTGAAGTGGGGATCTGCCGGAATCAGATATCATATTTATTGAAAATCATGGATTAATATGATTATTTTTCCGACCCAAATATCGACCAATAGAATTGCACCATTCGACGTCACGTGGTACAACCTACATGGTATTATACTGATAATTTTTTGAAAATTTTCTCTGGTAGTTGCTATATATAAACAAAACATGATCCAGTCAAATTAAGCACACGTCAAACTGACAGGTTGAATTCAATTGTGAAAATTGGAGATTTTGCATGAAAATGAGTCGATTTGGAGTTTGTTCTCTGTCCACCATCGATAAAAAAGTCAAAGGAAATGTTCCCATTAATACGGAGAAGGCAAGAAAAAACAGTTTGGAACCAATTTACTACTTTTTGTACTGAGAGGGAATACACATTGAGTGCTGAAACGAGTGAAGCGCAATTGGCAAACATTATGAAAGATTACGCTTACAATATGAAGAAAATGGATGGAGAAGACTATAAGGAAGGTACAATAAAAACAATGTGGAATCAGACTGCCAAATTACTTCAAGAAAAGTATTTGAACGATTTCGACATCAAAATCAACCCATTTTCGGATGCTGCATTCAAGACCGCTCGAGGAGCTCGTGATGCCAAGCGTAAGGCTTTACAATCCATTCCGGAAAAACGGAGGGCAAGTGCAGCAGCGTTGGAGGAAAAAGATTGGGATGCAATGACCACTGTTTGAGACGAGGAAACTCCTGATGGCCTCCAGAAAAAATTATTCATGATAATATCAGTGGAATTGGCTTGGAGAGGTGGTGAGGGCAGCATGGCGTCAATACATCACTTCAAGGCAGAACAGCGAAATGACGGGGAAACAACTGGGAGAATTGAATACAATCCAATTTTTCAGCAAGACCACACAAGGTGGTGATAAAAATTATCAGACAGCAAGTGGCTGGTGGAGAATCGGGAAATCCCTGACAAGTGCCCAGTGAGACTGTTCCAGAAATTGAGAGAGAAGAGAGATGTCAATATCAAGAGCGACAGACTATTCCTGACCCAAAATCCATTCTGGAATAAAGTTCCAGGCGCTAGGAGGTACAAGGATTCCCCAGTAGGCCAAAACACGATTTCAAATTGGGTTAAGGAGTCAGCACAAAAAGCTGGGCTTGACCTTGGTAACAAAAAATCACCAATCACTCCAGTCGTGCAACAGCCGTCTCCAATCTAGCGAAATCGGGCCTGGGAGAGCAGCAGATAATCAAAATAACTGGACATGCCAACAGTAACTCCATCAAGCCGTATCTCCAACTCGACCAGGAACACCACGAATTGATTGTCAAGAAACTGCGAAAGAGTGAGCCTACTGCAGAAAATGCCATCAACAGCATAAACCTCATGCCATCTACCTCTTCTGGGACCATTACCGATAACTCTGACTTGAAGAAAACATGCACCAATGTTTACAACAATTGTATTTTTAATTGCACTACCCTGATTCTTAATTAAATGTTGTTTTATTCATTATGAAATTCTTATTTGTTAACTGTACATTTCGTCTCATGGTGCAATTCTATTGGCCGACATTTGGGACAGAAAAATAATCTCGAATACACACGATATTATCTGGTATTTCCCGATAGGTTCGTTGCAAACAAATGGAATCGTCAAGTTTTTCAGGAAAAATCACGAGCGCTTCGCGCTCGTGATTTTTTAACCTGAAAAACTTGACGCCTTCATTTGTTTGCAACGAACCTATCGGGAAATACCCGATAATTTTGAAGCTCTTGTGGTATTATAAGTGAAAATGGTGCTCGGTACAAAAAGTGCCAACACCAACGCGTGTTCGACCGGGTCGTTCAACTGAAAACATCGCAGCCGTGAGCCACAGTATTGAAGAAGATCCAAATATGTCAATTTCTCGACGTTCTCAACAACTGGGGTTATCCAAAACCTCCACATGGCGAATTTTCCGTAAGGATTTGGCTTCGAAGCCGTACCAGATCCAACTTGTGCAGGCATTGAAGCCGACCGACCATTCACATCGCCGTAGATTCAGTCAATTCATCTGGAACAACCCGCTGGTTTTTCTGAAAAACTTATTTTTTCAGACGAAGCCCATTTTCACTTGGCAACGTCGACAAGAAAAATTGCCGCATTTGGACTTCTGAAAATCCTAGAGCGGTTATTGAGAAGACTCAACGTGTCACTGTATGGTGCGCTATATGGTCCGGAGGCGTGATTAGGCCGTTTTTTTCGAAGATGAGGCTGGAAATGCGACAACGGCCAATGGATCACGCTATCGCGAGATATGAACAATACACTTTTGGCCTATCATTGATGACATGGTTATCATTGACATGTGGTTTCAACAAGACTTGTCACACAGCCAATGAGACGATCAATTAAATCAATTAAATTGCTGATCACACAATTTCACGAAATTCAGCTGTTGAATGGCCAGCCAGATCGTGTGATTCAACACCACTGGATTATTTTTTGTGGAGCTATCTTAAGGACAGAGTCTATAGGGAGCCAATCGAATCGATTGTAGTCTTAAAACTCAGAATTTGTGACGTGATATACCCGACATTTTGCTAAAATTAAATTTCGATGAAAGATTTTACTCATGTTAGAGTGGTCGTGGTGGACATTTGCCAGATATAATTTTCCATTCATAATTGCTGAACTTTTCTTTTTGTAATACAATAAAGATTTGAATCATCATCTACATTCTTCGTTTCATTTTGTTTTGAGAAGGAAAGTTTTTATTGAAAGACCCTATATATTTCGCACTTCGGAATCAGGATTTTTTATCCATAGTCTGAACTGCCCTTTAGACTTGCGGATCGACTGCTACCTTATAAGATATCCGTCGTACTCAAGAAGAAATTTGTGTATGTATCATTTATATCTTATATGTACTCATATTTAATTGTAAAAAATTACTTGTACGAAATTATTAATATTCCATTAGGAATGATTATTGTATTCTTGTGAAGTTCACTTATGAACTTCTCTTCATTTGTATTTTTTTCAAGTTATCTCGTGAATATCTGTACATTATTTCTCTAAGGAAAAATTATGATGTTTTGAGTTGATTATATCAAATTTTTCCTCACTTCATCGGCTCTTGTTCACAAAATCGATTATTATCTGTAGGCTGTTACAGGTGGAGTGAAAAGCAATGTGGTATTTGTTATTAAATCTGTTTTTTCTATCGTTCAAACACATAAGGTGACAATAATTGAAGTAATGAGAACAATATCAGCTTATAAGTCATGCCGAGAAGACGTTTGGCTCCTGTGCAACTGGACCAAATCATACGGTGGATACAGGAAGGTTTGTCCCAGAGAGAAGTGTCCCGGTGGTTGAATGTTTCGCAAAGTGTCGTGAGTCGGGCTTGGAATAGGTTCATCCAAAACGACTCAGTAGCTTCTGTTCATGGAGGAGGTCGGCAGCGCAGTACAACAGCTGCCCAAGATCGTCTTTTGATCCTCAATGCTAGGACAATCCCACTTACCCAGCGTCGCGGCTCAATAGATCAATGAGAGTTGCAACAGGAGTTCTAATTTCGACTCTAAGACGACGACTACATGTTCGTGGTTTGAGAGCACGTAGGAGGGTACAACATCCCCGTTTGAACAGGGAACACCGGGTTCATCGACGGCAATGGGCTGAGGAGCACCGCAATTGGACAGTTGAAGATTGGAGCCGATGTTTATTTACGGATGAGTCTATATTTCGTTTGGTCAATTCCGATGGACGTATTCTTGCTTGGAGGGAAAGAGGTCGAAGGTATGCAGAACAGTTTATGGTGCCCACAACAGCTTTTGGCGGAGGTTCTATATGTGTATGGAGAGGCATTTGTTTGAACCAACGCACAGAGTTGGTTGTTCTGCAGAACACCACAATGACAAGCCAGAGATATCACGATATGATTATTGAACCCATAATTGTTTCGTTTGCGACTACCTTGGGCGAGAATTTTATTTTAATTGACGATAATGCCCGTCCACACCGTAGTCGTCTGGTTAATGAAGCGCTAGAAACTCATGCTATTGATAGGGTGGACTGGCTAGCTCGCTCTCCAGACATGAATTGCATCGAACATGTTGTTGGACGAATTTGCCCCAAAATTTTATAAATCGTTTGATTGAAAGTATGCCTCGTAGGGTAGAATGCTTGAGACGAGCCTGTGGGGGACCAACTAGGTACCAACTAGGTACTAGTGTTAAATGAAACTTCAGCCTTCTTGTGGTTTTATGATAAAAAATTTTTATGCTATTCAAACACAGAATTTTGAGTGTTGGCTGAATAAAGTTTCTTTTCGCTTCTAACTTTCCATTTTTTTTCATTCTTTTCTCAAGTGAACCATATTATCAACTGAAAAACTCTGATATCTGACTAAATTCATAATCTTGGAGCGAATATTTCAGAAATAAATTTAGAAAATGTCCGAACAAAGTCCACTTCTTCAGGAGTGGATGTGCTCATTGCTTATTATTCGATGTTCCTCGCATTTTTTCGCATTTCTCTTTTTAGGGATTGGTATAAAGACAGATGTAAGCCAATCTTCTGGGATCCGGTATCATAAATCAATTGTTGAGCAGTGTATATGGCCGTTTCTCCGTCACCAACTCCCATCTCCTTCCATCATGGCATGTGTCTTCTCCAAGATCTCTGGCTGAGATCGTCACTTCAACTTCTTCGTGGGTTTCCCCATTTCTTTCGTTCTTGGGGTACCCATTCCAAAATCCTTCGGGGCCATCTGTCGTCCTGCATCCTCTTTACTTAACCAAACCAAAACAATTGCCTTCTCTCAATCTCTTCTGTGATTGATCGATCTATATCCATCTCTGCTCTCATTGTTTCATTCCTAATCCTTTCCAACCTTGATCGTTTATAGCTTCTTCTGAGGAAATCTATTTCGGTTGACATATTCTTTCTCTTATTCACCTCGAATAGATCCCTAACTTCTGCGCCATGCAGTGCTACGCTCTGTACCATCATACTTCTGTGAATGTGTTACTTGGTATCTTTATTTAAAATTTTGTCCCACAACAGGGAATTGAGAGTACGAGTAACGGTTTTTCCTGTATTTGTCATTTCCTGTATTTCGTCCGTTCTGTTTCTCTGTTTATTCAGGATAGCACCTAGATATCTGCATTTTTCCACACCTTTATCTTTAAGTCTTTAACATCTTCATTTTCGAAGAATAACACACATAAATTATGACAAAATGGAGTGTAAAATGAAAAGGCATTTTGAGAGAATTATGGATCAATCGTGTATGAATGAAATAAACTGTATACAAATTTGTCAGCATTATTCGTAGTGGTACATAATAATGAAATTGTCAAGCATATTTCGAAACAAATTCTACAAATCGTTTAGATGGACTTCATCAGCCATAAAACCAAAAAATTATGTTTATTATATTTCTATTTATAATGAAATCTCAAGGAAGCTACACTTTTCAAGTCCACAAGGCCAGACTGCAAGTCGAATGCATGAGCTCGTTAAACCTCTTTGATTTACGAGTTTATTATGCAACTTATCACTTCTTTTTCTATGAAACTTTACTATTTCCTGTTAACTATTTATGATACGACAAACTATATGTCACCTAATTCTAAATAACAAGAACCTTCATGGTATTTTTCTTCGTTATTCTGAACTCGTATAAACGCAGTTATGTGGTAATAAAGTTCGTCATACACGAAAATTACACGCATCAGGAGCAAAGTAGGCGAGTCATTAATATCCATGGAACTTGGTGTATTTTTTTCAGAAGAACCTTAAACATTCCTGAAATTATTGCATCAAGGAAACGTCTATGCACCTTATTACCGGTTATTTTCTCAGCCATTCCCTAAATTTAATGTTTAATCTATGGAGCTGTAATATCTAACTTCATTGAGTAGAAAAAAACATTCAATGTTTGATCTGAAGATTTGGAGATCTAGGATTTGCTGAATTTGATGTGCTGTCCAACATATTTACTTGAGTTCTTGGCTAGACATTTAGATCTACAATAATATTATATACTAGCTGACCCGACAGACTTCGTCCTATCAAAAAGATTTGTAATGTGGCAGTTTTTGTGCCTACGTATTTTACAAAAATTCTCCTGAACAGAACCGTCACCCTGGTGATAGGGCGTTGTGAATAAAAAATAATTAAATAAAGCATATATAAGGATATAAAAGTATGTAATCGCTTTATTGTTAATCATGTGAATCATGATTATTATTATTATCATTGTAGTGCTTTGTGGTATACGATGTTTTTTGTTTGATTACCTGGTGCATAGATAAACAAATCTGATGGTTTTCCAAGACGGGAACAGGCAAAATACAATTGACCATGTGAGAAACATGGGTTTTCTAGATTAATACCATCAACACTTAATGATTGCCCCTGGGACTTGTTTATAGTCATAGCTAAAGCAAGCCGCACCGGAAACTGTAGTCGTTTAAACTCAAATCGCACATCAGTCGGAATCATTGGGATGCGCGGTATGAGAACGTCTTCTCCTTTATACTTTCCTTTGAGTATAGTTGCTTCTATCACATTGTTTAGTAATTTTTTTATCGCTAACCGTGTACCGTTGCAAAGACGCGGTTGGTTGATATTTCGCAACATTATAACCACCGATCCAACCTTTAATTGAAGATTGTGAGGTGGCAATCATGGCAAATCCAGCGAGTTTAAAAATTCCGGTGGATAGTTGACTACATTATCTTGATTAGTAGCCGAATCAACTGATTTATATATCCTCAATTCGCCTGTAATTTGTTCTTGAATTTTGAAATTTAATTCATTTACATCTATGTTTTTAGCAGCCTGTATAGCTCGTTCGATCAACCAATCATGGTTTCTGTAATTTTGAGAAATATCTGGAAACACCTTCTGAATAAGTTCATCTTTTGATCGAGTTAACTGACAAAAACTTTGAGGAAAGTTAATGCAGCCAGTCAACATGTCTATAGGAAATTTGCCATTACCAATGTCAATGAGTTGTTTACAGAATATGTTTCCAGATTGGTCATTTTGCAACTCGACACGCATATTCTTGCTTAAATGAAGTACCTCGACATGTTTCCACAAATTGGAGGACTTTAGACATGCAATGAGTTCATCAGCTGGCGTGGAATCATTGGCAATGTTTGACGAAAATCTCCTGCTAATAAAATCATTGCACCACCAAATCGGTTATTATTGCTCCGTAGATCTTTTAAGATTCTGTCTAAAGCCTCCAAAGATTTTTTATGTGCCATCGTGCATTCATCCCAAACAATCAATTTACATTGCTGCAAAACCTTTGCCATTGCAGAGTTCTTCGAAACGTTGCAGGTTGGAGTTTCATTGCTTTGCATATTTAATGGCAATTTTAGTGCTGAATGGGCTGTTCGACCACCTTCAAGCAAAGTTGCTGCGATTCCCGACGAACCGAGTGCAAGTGCAATTTTATTTTGTGAGCGAATTGTTGCTAATATTAATGAAATTAAAAAAGTTTTCCCTGTACCACCAGGTGCATCTAAGAAGTAAATCCATCCAGTTTCATCATTTGTTACTTTCATAAGAGTTTCAAATACATACTTCTGTTGTTCATTTAACAGTATAAGATTTGTTTGAATTAATTCTTTCAAAGCTTTATACCATAGCAATAAAGCTCAAATTGACTGCGTTTTAGTTAAAAATCATTTGTATGGGAAAAAGAAAAGGGCTATTTTCAGGGTTTTTCCAGCAATAATTCTGATTTTTCTCGCCGTAAAAACCATCCTTGAACTTCATCGAACATTTAAAAAAAAGATTTGGCCAAATTGGTCCTGGCGTTGTTGAGTTATGCGCTTACCAACACATTTTGCGATTCCTTTTTATATTATAGATATATTGTCGGTCAAAATATGGAAGTCATCAAACCCGATAATAATATTAAGTACCTTGGGATTATCCTGGACAGTCACAGAGTATGAGAAAAGACTATTGTTCACCTGATCAGAGTGCTTATATATTTGCTATGGTTTGAATATTTACTCGCAAGTAGCTCAACAACAGCGCCAAAGCAATCTGATCTCACGTCAGTGCTTTCTAAATTTTTTATTATTATATTTCTCCTTATCTGAAACTATTTTATTATAATTTTGACAAATAAATAAATATTTCCCGAATATATACCTTTCTGGGACCCAAATCGAATTAAACCCTGATGTCACTCCTTCAATTTTTCCAAGTTCAGTGTCGTAAAAATGCGTGGGACGACGTAGCGTCAAGTTCAATGACATCAAAATTGCATCGATCCACCCTGTCATCCCACTAAGACCAAGCCTCCCATGATATTGCTTTGAGAATGTACCCATCGCCCTGCGTAAAAGTTGAGGAAGAAACGCCCTCGCCGATGTGTCGATTGTAACAATAAGATTTTCCAAGAGTGGCTCAACCGTTCCAAACAATAGGAAACGGTTAATTGGATAGAAAAGGATTCTGTTTTATCAGGGTCTCCAAAAATCTGTGTGATGTTTAAGGGGAATATAAAATCATGCAATTCTATAAGTACACGTCCAGAAAATAATTCGTGTATTTGATAAAAACTGTATGTACTGTACCTTTCAGAGAGGATTGTAGGTGACCTGAGTGGAGAAACAATGTCTTTGATTAGAAAATGTCTGAAGTCTTTTGTATAGCACAGAAAAAATCGCGATATAAAACACTAGTCACTACCAAATTCACTTGTAACGAGGAGTTCGAAGGAAATGAATTGAAAAGGAAATTCAAGGAATCAAAATTGAGGAAATTACACATGTTTGTTTTTTGTCACCTGTTTTTTTCATCGATCTTAACTATCGATCAAATGTCAAATATACCGACACATCATGAAGTTAGCCGATGCTCCATTTGAGGGGATCTTCATCCATATGACACACCACAATATTTCATTTCATTCTTAAGAACAACGTGAAGATTGCGTCCAACATTGTTATCATACCATTTTTAGATGGTGGTGTATTACTGTTATTCATAATTGATTCAAGCCTTTCTTCAATACATTATCAATAATTAATTACTCAGATTTTTGGATTCTCATGAGACATGTAAGTAGAAATTCAAGGTTTTTTTATGAAAAAAGTATATTGATTAAGACATTCTGTCATAGAAAACTTGATCTTGATTCATTAAATCCCAAATAAATTCGATTATTTTTCCGACCCAAATATCGACCAATAGAATTGCACCATTCGACGTCACGTGGTACAACCTACATGGTATTATACTGATAATTTTTTGAAAATTTTCTCTGGTAGTTGCTATATATAAACAAAACATGATCCAGTCAAATTAAGCACACGTCAAACTGACAGGTTGAATTCAATTGTGAAAATTGGAGATTTTGCATGAAAATGAGTCGATTTGGAGTTTGTTCTCTGTCCACCATCGATAAAAAAGTCAAAGGAAATGTTCCCATTAATACGAAGAAGGCAAAAAAAACAGTTTGGAACCAATTTACTACTTTTTGTACTGAGAGGGAATACACATTGAGTGCTGAAACGAGTGAAGCGCAATTGGCAAACATTCAGAAAGATTACGCTTACAATATGAAGAAAATGGATGGAGAAATATAAGGAAGTACAAAACAATGGAATCAGACTACTAAATTACTTCAAGAAAATATTTGAACGATTTCGACATCAAAATCAACCCATTTTCGGATGCTGCATTCAAGACCGCTCGAGAGCTCGTGATGCCAAAAGGCTTTACAAATTCCGGAAAAACGGAGGCAAGTGCAGCAGCGTTGGAGGAAAAAGATTGGGATGCAATGACCACTGTTTGGGACGAGGAAACTCCTGATGGCCTCCAGAAAAAATTATTCATGATAATATCAGTGGAATTGGCTTGGAGAGGTGGTGAGGGCAGCATGGCGTCAATACATCACTTCAAGGCAGAACAGCGAAATGACGGGGAAACAACTGGGAGAATTGAATACAATCCAATTTTCAGCAAGACCACACAAGGTGGTGATAAAAAATTATCAGACAGCAAGTGGCTGGTGGAGAATCGGGAAATCCCTGACAAGTGCCCAGTGAGACTGTTCCAGAAATTGAGAGATAAGAGAGATGTCAATATCAAGAGCGACAGACTATTCCTGACCCAAAATCCATTCTGGAATAAAGTTCCAGGCGCTAGGTGGTACAAGGATTCCCCAGTAGGTCAAAACACGATTTCAAAGTGGGTTAAGGAGTCACCACAAAATGCTGGGCTTGACCTTGGTAACAAAAAAATCACCAATCACTCCAGTTGTGCAATATTCCGAAGAAATCCAAAGTTTTGACAGCAGAACAAGTTCATACATTCATCAACGAAGCTCCTGATGAAATTCATCTTCTTCATAAAGTAGTTCTAATAATGGGTGTTTTTGGAGGACTAAGGAGAGATGAATTAGTGAAAATGTCTATCAAAGATATAGAAGATAAGGGTAGCTGTTTACTTGTTAAAATACCCGAAACTAAAGCCGGTATGTCAAAAGGATTTAGCATTGTAGAGGAAGAAAAAATAGGAGCTTTGGGGCTGGTCAGAAAATATATATCCTTGAGAGCCAGTGGTGTGAAGAATCCTAGATTTTTCCTCACGTTCCGAAATGGTCGGTCCACCATCCAACCTGTTGGCAAAAATACCATAGGAAGTGTGCCTTCGATGATTGACACATACTTAAAATTGGCTAATGCAAATGAATATACAGGACATTGTTCGAGACGGACTTCAGCAACTCTTTTAACTGAGGCTGGTGCATCATATGAAACGTTAAAAATACACGGAAGATGGAAGAGTGCATCTGTGGCGAAAGGTTACATAGAGCAGAGCATTTTTTCCCAAAACAAAATATCGACGATGATTGTGAATTCGGTAACAGATTCTCATGAATTCTCTAGTGGTTCTCTTGTGAACGAACTTCCAAGTACTTGTGGTCAAGTTTTCGCTCCTCAGGTTTCGAAAACATCCCAAGATCCACGATTGAAGAATTTTTCCGGGAAATTCGAAAACTGCACTTTTAAATTTAATTAAGAAAGACTTTGTTTTCGTTTGTTGAGTTGTCGTTGTTTTAGTATTAAAATTCTGCGAAATAAATAATTTCTTTCTAGCTTATTTTGCTTCTCGCACAACGAGAGGGCGTTATGATCCATAATGCCCGCTAAAATGCCCACGGGCATAATGAGTGTATTTATAGCAACCCTTTCTAAGGTAAAATAAACATATAAAGTACAAGTGAAAAATAAAAAGAATTTTTATTTTCAAACAGCTTCTCCATCTCAATATCAACGAAAGCCGCCTTATTTTAAACCGTTCTGAACAATCGAGTTCTGGTTACTCTATACTAGAATATCAAAATATCTTTGAAATAACATGATTATAAAACACATTAGAGACTCAGCGTTTGTACTTCCAAAGTGTTCATCTAAATGGTCCGTTAGATTACAAGAATCCGCGAGAACGAATCTTATCATTATCCATCATTATACAGCCCTACTTTGCTGTAGAAAGTGATGAAAGTGAACAACGTTCTTTACTACGCTAAGTGGACTTTCCCTTTCGAGGTAACAGCACAAAAATAGCCAAACTAATACAAATTCAATACATCTTCACGACTCATTAATTCAACGTCGTAAGACTTAAAACGATTTGTTATTCTCCATGGGAGATTATCTTATTCAGAATCTGGAGCTCGATGAAATTTGGAGATGCAGTTCACTTCTGGATCCTACCTTTATATGAAGACGTATTTTTGAACCATACAGGGTGTTTTTATAAAAAACACTGGAGTAGTTTGAAAATTACCCAATTTTTTCTCACTATATTCATCCGGGAAACTGAATATTTCACGAATTTTATTCGTTTCTGTCCGACTTCATATCTCATCATATCATATCATAACTAGTTTGTTTAAATAATAAATAATCTGGGATTTTTTTTTACCACTTTGTATAACAGAGATTCGAAAACAGTGCCGCAGATCTACTATTACCTAATGTCAGGCCAAATTAAGAACTCAAATCTCAAATATTGATCGTAACTCTAAAACCCAAAAACCGTTGAAGTTATTTATAGGGAAGTGAAGTAAATTAGTTTAATATCATCACCAAGAATCATAAAAATGGATATACGGGTGTCCCATTTAAAATAACAAAGGTCCTTTCATAACCTTATATCGATAAACAAAGTTTGAAAGATTTTGCATGAAAATTTTCAATAATAACTCGATACATAGATCTCAGTGAATAATTAAGAGTGACATTCCATTACCAAATCATCATTCTATGACGGTTGGGTGATGTTGGACCTATCGGAGGCATTCGATACCTGTCCCATGATCTCATTCAACAAAAATTACAAGACAAGACATTACAGGACAAAGAACTGAAGTAGTTCAAATCGTACCTAACCAACCGTAGAGTTGGTTAGACAAAGAGTAATAATCTCTCATAATGAGAACCAAATAATATCGCAGGCAGAATTCAGAGAACAAGGAGTTCCACAAGGAAGCATTTTAGGTCCCATCATATTCATCTTATCTTTAAATAATCCTTATACGATATTTGATGAAACAAGTATCAAAATATTGAAGTATGCAGATGACACAAACTTTACAGTCATGGCCAAGACATTCCCAGGAACTTGTGGACTGGTAAAATCAACCCTACTGCAAGCAGATATATGGTTTGAAGCAAATGGTTTATGCATGAATGCTGTAAAAACAAATGCAGTGCTATTCAAAACAGCTAATTCAGGTTCTGTGGTAGCTCACATAACTTGGACAGAGTGCTCAAGATGGAAAAGAGAGCAATACGTATAATCTGGAAGATGAAGAGAATGGAGTCGTGTAGTGGAATATTTAAAAAAAAAAGATTTATTAACCGCATCAGCTCTACATATTCAGGAATGCTTGATTTTCATGTTTAAAAATATGCATTACTTTGAAGAGAAAACATCAAGTAATTATAATACAAGAACAACAGCAATAAAATTCTCGCAGAACAGACTTAGCCTCAACAAAAAAGGACCTGCATATAGGTGCATTCGATATTATAACAAGATAGCACATAAATTGAGAAGAGAATATACCCTACAACAATACAAAAAATTCATTATCAAGCAGCTACTTAACATTGAACCATATAGTGTAGAAGACTTCCTACCCTACATGATATAATCAGAGTAAAATTGTTTATGACCCTGTTTCATCTAAAGTGTTCACTGTATTACATGTATACACTTTACCTGAAATAAAGTATATTATTATTATGCAATGTTCATGGTTGTGAAATAAATTTTTAATAATTTTCACTTTTTAAAATTCAATTACGACAGGTCTCTGTTTTCCAATTATCTTCAGTTGCTGAATACTACAAATACTCTCATTTTCAAATCTTTTCGGTGCTCCTGACAAGCGAACGTCCCCCAACGGATTAAATCTGAACACTTGCAAAAGGCACGTGCAGTTTATTTTTCATTTATTCACTTTAATATCAGCATAGTGCCCATTAAAGGTTATTAAAGGATAATGGGTTAAACTGAAAGTTCCGATTTAATAGTGCTAATATATTAAAACGGAACGAATACGGACCTGACTGTCACGCGCCGACAAAGGGGTTGAAGAAGCAATAAAACCTGGTTGGCGGGCAGACGACGGGACTGAAAAACCAGTAGATTACCACGCGAATTATGACGCCGTTTAGGTGATGTCTTTAAAATGTTATATAAAAGTGACAGGATGAGGGAGGGCGCATAATTTTGATTCAGTCAATAATATGCATCAGCCGTTCGATCTCAGAAAAGAGTGATTAATAATGCAGTTCTGAACGAAGTTCACAAGCGACCGTTTAATAACTGTTAATAGGATGCTGTACCTTTCTTTCTTGCCTGGAGTACCTAACCAGCACGATCTTTACAAGAACAAAAGAACAAATCAACACGCGCCTTCGATCGTATATTAGGTCAATTCTAAACTTTCTCCCTTTCATTCTGAACTTAGAGATCATAGTGAGTTGCGGCATTAGCCGCTGCCATTCAAGCGCATCTCAAAAAATTTGCATCTGAATATTTATGAATCTAGTCGGAGCATCGCTTGATCATGACCTTTCACCTTGCTTTCGAATTCACTCCTTTCTTTGGACTTGGTTATATTACAGATTTAGGCACGTTACCTTGAGGGACGAATCCGTGTTTGGATGACCTTGATTTTTGGCTACCAGGATTGACGGTGGGTAGTTTTATCGGACTAGACATTCGCATTTGGAAAGTAATGAAAATAAAATATAAATGAACATATAACGCTGAAGTTCGATAGATTTCAGCGGAAATAGTAAAAGCCCTTGGTATTGCATTGGATGAAGGTCTTAGATGGAAATAACAAAATAAATCAAAGACAACAAATCGTACAAACTGAGAACTCTGATAGAAAATTTCGGAAATCACAAAAGGTGTTGACGAAATATAATCATTTTCAAGGCAAACCTGGTTCCAGGGATGTATCAACAAAATTGAATGTATTCGTAGAAGAATCATATAGTGTTTCCGAAGAGCGTGATATCTTGCCCCGGTAGATATTAATAAAATATGAATATTTCTCTATCAATGTAAATTGATTTCTCTTCGAGGTGGAAGAGCATTACGAAAATTTCATATCAGTAGATGCGTCTCTGTTGACAATACTCAAATTTTTAACATATAAGTTTAAGGATTTGACCCAATACCGATGTCAGAGTTCGAGATGCTCCGTTAATTCTCGAATAATTACAGTATAAATGTCATAAACTATCCGATCAGAGCAAGGCTTTTCGTATTGTTTTGAAAATTTCAAGTGCAAATTGTTCTAAAGATAATGACGTGTTCTTGACGGTTAATTATTGTTCTCACGTATCATACGAGTGTTTAGATAACTGAAATCATTTTTTATTTTGTTGACCTCATACTTTGTACTTTACGCATAGAGAATACATAAAATTGTTTCCACATGGCCGTTATTCTGTACGGAAAAAAGTTGATTTCTCTGTGGACAATTTAATTGTATTTGTGATTGTCTGGTTTGCCGAAATTTTGATATCTTATCATCAAACGCGAAAGCGGTCCAGAGTAAATGATAGCGTAAATGAGCTCAAATCAATATCCAATTAGACTATATTTAGCACATTCATTTCGGGTTTTTGAACCGAAGGTAATAATATAATGATTTGAAATGGCCGAATGAAGTAAAAATCATTGGGCACAAAATGTACTGTACTGGTGGATTAGATTCGTTATACCCTGAGGGATATGAAAATTTGAAACAGCTAGAAGTTAAAGGATTACACATTTGTATACACCAATCCCAATTTAACAACAGAATCATTTCTAAATCTGGAGTAGGGAACGAAATTGAGAAATCGCTATTTTCAAATTCCGAAACTGAAAAATATCAAACGCAAAGTATTATTGAAGGTTCCTCAAGCTGTGTTTGACCACTGCGTTAATTTTAACCATAGGTTCTTGAGTTTTTTCCCATACCGTTTTTCCATATACAGCTGCGTTAAAAAGTTATAAGCATTTTCAGTTTTCACATTGGGCAAATACCCCTCTGTAGTCCAGTTTGGTTTGAATAAAAATTACCTTCCACAGCATCCACTATTGAATCTGACTTGTTCGAAAACATTATTTTTCCTTCAAGAAATGATTCACTCACTCGTATTTCATCAGATGATTATATCGATTTAATTCCTTTCAACTTCTATTATCTCAAAAATGGTGCAATTTAGGAAAAAGATGAAAAATGATTTTATTTTCAACTTCTATTTCTCCGCCAAAGAGGAGAAGTGTTACTATGCAACACTTTTCCGCTCGGCGACAGGAAAAGTGTTATTATGCAAAAGATAAATTGGTCACCATGAACAAAAAATTCTCCAATTCAAACGTCATTTTTATTCATTGAAGTTACATTGAATGTACAACTGGTCAATGCTGCATTTTGAAAATTAAAACTATGTATTAATGAACTGGTAGGACTCTGTCTCATATTCTGTTCAAATGCTGATGACTCAATAGAGATTTTGAGTTGCTGGTTTCAGGGAGTTCGTTGATGCTCAATATCCTACCAGCAATCTCATTCTTATTTCGCAGCGAATCCTCCATATGGCCTTCTGCTACACTACTTGACTTCCAACCTCCGTGTCGTTTCAAAGACTCAATGTTGGCTCCTCCATTTATAGTAGTGTAGCAGAAGTTCGCCTTGTAGGATCGAAAGTGTTATCCCTACTTATGCGTTTCGTCCCTGGCGCACACATTTGGACTCATCAGTATAGCCTGTGTGCGCCATGCCATAGACGCAGGGGTTTAGAAGATTGAGGGAGCCGCCGGGAGTTGAACCCGGCCAAAAACTCAAATTCTGAAGACATTTTCTCTTTCAACCACTTCTCTCCTGCTTGCAAATTAATTATACACTATCTATTATTTTACTTCATATCTATCAGAATCAATTTTGCGTGGCAACCGTAACTAGGCAAATGTCCCATAATTCATTCAATTATAACAATCGTAAATAATGTAAATCAATCCAAAAGTGGAAATTCAGATATTTATGAATTTTGAAACGTTTGAAAATAAAATAACATATTTCATTCGGAGTAGAAGTGACTTTTCATGGCTCGCTTTCAATTACCCGCCTCACTGCGTTCGGCGGGTAAATTCAAGCTCGCCCTGAAAAGTGACACTTCTCCATTTTGATTTTAGGGCTTCCACAATAATTTTCAGTATTACACTGCATTCCGTCGATTATTGAGGGATATGTTGGTCGTAGTATATTAAACCCAATTTATTTGAGACCCTATTATGACCATGCATGCTTCAATGTAAAGGGTGTTTCAACAAGAACTTTGTTTCTTAAAACAAAACAAAACAAAAAATGTTGATGACGATGATTGAATTGATTGTAACAATTGCCAAAGCATCTACTACGAATTTGTGTGGCCACAATTAACAAACAAAGTTCTTGTTGAAAGATCGTTTATTGAAATTATTATTTCTAGAGTAAAAAAATGATTTTGTGGCCCTGCGAAAGATGAGATACTCTTAAATTGGTCATTCGTTTAGGCTTAGGAACTAATTATTTATAATTGATAGAGGAAACCACGCACCTAGAGTAGTTGAAAGAAGAAAACTTGATAACACCTGTCGCAATACGGATTAGACCCTATTGTTCCTTTCTGTATTGTTTACCTCATTTGTTATGGAACAACGCAAATCTGTTTATCGCGAAAAACTGCTAACTCTAATAGGCACATATTACAATGAGAAAGGTGTCAGAGTTGATAATACGTTTATCTTAAACCGGCTGAATATGAAAAAAACGACTAATTGAACAAAGCAACAAAAGGCCTTTTTCCTAAATCCGGTTTTAAGGACTAATTCTTATTGGTAAGGCGTTGATAAAAAGTTGTTGAATGCAGGTAATGTTAGTTTCGTTCTTTTCTCAATGATATGACGTCGGTACATGATCTCTATACTTGAGAAAGTCTACACTAACTCAGTTGGAAAGTACCTTTTTTATGAACTGATTCATGATCTGTTTAGAACCAGTAAGATAAGGCCTTATGCACCTTTCTTAAATCATCTAGTGTATGCCAATATGCTGTTAAAAGATATCTATTTCAAGAACCGATTGAAAGCCTACATCGAAGCTATACAAGTAAGCATTATGTACCATTTCTTTCAGTATAAGGCAATATCAGAAATAACCTTAATTGATGCTTCAGACGGTTTCAAGCTGACTGCCTCTAATCAGCACAGTGTCGCACTATTGATCCAGAAAGAGCCTGTCAATCTTAACAAAGAACCTGCCTAGATAAGGACCATCTACATCTCGAAGACTGAACCAACCTCGCTTTCACTGCATCTTCATACAACACGTGACTTCCAAATTCAACGACTACCAGTGGTCATCGAAAATTCATTAAACGACCACTGGAGATTTGAGGGGATTCCCTCGCTATATTGTACTATTCTGGACGGGAAAACATAAAAAGAAATAATACATTTATGCCAGCACGACAAAGTAAGCTAATGTTTCCGCATTCGATGACCACTGGTAGTCGTTGAACTTGAGAGTCACGTGTTATCGTATGAATCTACAGAGAAAGCGAGGTTGGTTCAGTCATCGAAATGTAGATGGCGCTTTTTTAGACATGTCAGGAATGTTCTTTGTTAGGACTGGCAGCCCCCTTCAGGATGATCAGTGCCACATTATGCTGATGAGAGGCGGTCACCTCGAAACCGGTCCACAGTTGCACTTGGGGTCTTGATTCTCTGGGGTATCATACGTCAATCGTGACTAGCTCGCACCATTGGAGCGATGGTTCTTTGGAATTGATAACGTACTATTTCGATAGTTTAGGATCATTCTCAACATTTCCAGGAGCTATAGGAACTCTTTTTTGTATTTTAAAATCAAGTTGTATGTTTGAAGAAATTCTTACTTTAAACTTCTTTGAGTAACATTAGGTAATTGAAGGAAGCTATTCTTCTTTTTTTGAAACAACATTCAACGAAATAATTTCATGAAAGAAAAACTGCAAAATAGCTAGTACCAAAAAAGATATGAATTTTTTAATCTCTACTCGGATATTTTCGGATACCTCAAATGAGACCACCCTCTATAATTGATCCGAATGTTTAACTGGTTTAAAAAGTAGAAAGTCAACAATCTTATTTAAAAAGTTCCAATTTATATGTCAGAACTGGTAAAAATATTTCATATTATTCATTGTTTTGATCATATGGGTCCCAACAAATTTTTATAGGCTCCCCGAGTTGATTACACCTTGAAATACTTGAACGAACTGAATAGTGCCATTACAACTGACCGAATTAACAAATGAAATTATGTTTGATTGTTATTGAAATTCCAAGCAATAAATAACACACTGGAAATAGTTTTATTGCTGTCTCCTGAGAGTTGAGAGCTCTTTCGTTATAGTTATTAGCATGTTGTGTGACTCAAATTGTTTCGCGATGACTTATTTCCCACAAACATTATGATGTGGTCTACTTATGATGGATAAGTTTTGGAATTTTAAAATTATCACAGGTTTAGTTTGAACATTAAAACGAAGATGACGGTTTTCTCTGTGATAATTATCAATCTATATCTCGTTTGTCTACTACGGGATGCAACTTATACAGGGTCTTTCACGAGGAAACTGACCCATATTTATACGGGAAACTACTGAACGTATTTTCATGGAATTCAGCACTTATAAGTATTTCACGATGCTGATGAAATCTAAAATAGGCATGAGCACCTCCGGTTATTCCGGAAATGACGTCAACTTCCGTTTTCAAATTACAACACCATTTTTTTATTGCAGAAATAGATTCCTTAGAAAATTTCAAGTTATTTTGATGTAACATTTTTCAGTTTTGGTTGGAAAATTCTCTCTGAGCGGGAAAATTCGAAAAGAAATCGAAAATAGAGCTCCGCTGAAACAAGAATAACTTCGAGTTTTTGGATGGAAAATTTTCATTCTTGGAATTTTTCAAGATGTAAAATTGATGTATCCACTTTAAAAATCGAGATCGCGAGTCATGATACAGGGGATGAAAAAATCTCTTCCAAAGTTAGGGATGACAAAATCGTGAAAAATCAATTTTTTCAAATTAGAACCCCATTTTTTTATGGCAGATATTTAATCTACGTTAAAAAATAATGTGAGTGTATGCATCACACCCTTGCCCTAAAGTGGATATTTTCTGAGTTATTCACAAAAAACTGTTTTTCGTCTTGAATTTTCAGAATTTTCAGCTTTCACCCCTTCTTGAAACCGACTTCAAGTTACTATTAGGAGAACCATGGCAAACTCTCGCAGTTATAACTAAAGAAGATGCTCAAAGTTTTGACCGTTAATTTCTAGACATTTATTTATACGTCTCAGGAATGTTTCGTGCGTTGCTCTTCTTATTTCATCGGGAGGAAGAGATCTGCAAAAGTTTTTAAAAACCAAATTGAGTTTCAAAACTATGAATCTAAAAATTTAAAAAACCTGAACGCATTTCTGACTCGTTCTATGCAGTCCTCTTTATCAGTCAGGGAGTTGAGTAGACAATATTTTTTATCCTACCCCAAACATAATAGTCTAAAGGAGTTAAATCGGGAGAACGTGGTGGCCAAAGATGTGGACCATTGTTCGCCAACCATCGATCTTCAAATAGCCTGTATAGGATATTTGACACATTGAGTGAATTGTGTGGAGGCGCGCCATCTTGTTGATACCATAAGTCATTATGGTTCTGTACTAGCGGCTCAATTATTTGAGTCAATATGTCAGAATATCTATCTCCTAAAGGAGAACATTCTTTAAATAATGCAAACATGTGTAGTGTTCTATCTTACCAGTTAAAGTCCCATCATAAATGTGAACATCGAGAATTGCATTATTTTTGATGGCGCAAAAACATTGAAACTCCAGGTCTCTTGAAAGTTCCATTGTCTGAAGTGGTGGTTGTTCTCTTCATCCCAATAATGACTGTTATGCCTATTGAAAGAACCATTCTTTGTGAATTTAGATTCATCTGTCCAAATTATACAATCCAAAAAGTTTTCATTCTCTTGAAATCGAATCATCATAGCTTCGCAAAACTCTGTTTTCTTGACGAAATCAGTTTCCTTCAAATGCTGTACCCTATTGAATTCATATGGGTGCATTTTATGTTTTTTTAATATTCTCCAAACATTTGATTGAGATAATCCCAGAGCAATCTCGGCATCATTGAGAGAATTTTGAGGATTCACACGAAAATATGCAAGAACTGTAATTTCGTTGTTCTCATCTTCTACTACATTTTTTCTCTGTGTATAGTTTTCCTAACGAAAGATCCGACATTTCTCAAGTTTGTCATGGTTCTGTTAATGGTATATCTCGTTGATCTGGAAACCTCTCAATGAACAGTCGAATCGTTCTATCTACAACTTTATTACATTCTCCATGAAGTAGAATGAGATTTAAATAATCTTCATTGGTAAAATTAGGCATAGTGATCGATTTTATAACTTAATACGAATTATCACCAAATTAATAGTAAACACAAAATGCTACTGAATAAAGAGGAATTTGGCAGATGTAATTAATGATATCTATCATTAAAAAAAAACAATGTAAAACATGCTAAGTTTTTGCATATGGTTCATAAGGAATTATTTATTTATCACTGGAGAGAAAACCGATGGCCGATTAGTTGAAATAAAGAGGTTTCCGATACAAATTCGAATCCAAATTCGCCATCTATTTAGGAACAACCTGTAACTTTTTTCTCTTTCATATTAGGGTAGTAAAATCTAAAACATGGTTTAATTAACAGTTCCTGAAAATTTAATCTTTTTGGCGTGAAGGGAAAAGAAATAGCTGAAAATTCAAGAAGAAAAACAGTTTTTTGTGAATAACTCAGAAATTATCCACTTTAGGGCAAGGGTGTGATGCATACACTCACATTATTTTTTAACGTAGATTCAATATCTGCCATAAAAAAAGGGGTTCTAATTTGAAAAAATTGAGTTTTCACGATTTTGTCATCCCTAACTTTGAAAGCGATTTTTTCACCCCCTGTATCATGAATCGCGATTTCGATTTTTAAAGTGGATACATCAATCTTACATCTTGAAAAATCCCAAAAATGAAAATTTTCCATCCAAAAACCTCGAAGTTATTCTTGTTTCAGCGGAGCTCTATTTTCGATTTTTTTTCGAATTTTCCCGCTCAGAGAGAATTTTCCAACCAAAACTGAAGAATGTTACATCAAAATGACTTGAAATTTTTAAGGAATCTATTTCTGCAATAAAAAAATGGTATTGTAATTTGAAAAACGGAAGTTGACGTCATTTCCGGAAAAACCGGAGGTGCTCATGCCTTGAAAATATTTAAGATTTCATCAGCATCGTGAAATACTTATAAGTGCTGAATTTCATGAAAATGCGTTCAGTAGTTTCCAGTATAATTATGGGTGAGGTTCCTCGTGAAAGACCCTGTATACGTATATTTTCAAATTCAGAAAAATATAAGCTTTTAGAAATCTAGTCTTATCATTTGATAAAAAAGAATTTTGGGTCGCTCTGTATTTAAATATGGTGCAAAAACATTGCCACTAGATTCTACGTGAAAAAGTGTTTGAAATTCAGAGCTATAAGTACATATTAGCGAAGATATAACGATAATTGGGCATCAGATTTTGTCTACTACCTCTGGTTTGAAAGTTGTAATGCTGAAACATTGAAATATGCTCACCCTGTACATGTCCGTAGTTTAGAGAATTTGTAGAAGCGACTTCTGAAGTATTTATGTTTCTGACATTGATGATGTATAACATTTCTTGAAAAAAATTCGGGTAAGCTCCCTAGAACATCGTCACACTTGTTTAGGTATTTTATTTTTGGGGTTTTTATTTCTGTATAGGATAAATGAATAAATAGGAGCAGCAGTTATTCGCGAACCTCCTTCCCTATTGATGGAATAAATCGAAATTACTCATCAGTTGGCTATGGAAAAAAAACATGCAAATTTGAAGAGTCGTACATCATTCACAATTCGACTAACAGTGAAATGATTCATTCGGATTAGACTGCATCAGATGCTCTCATATCAATCACAGTGCAATTAAAATTAAGTTCATAAAAGTGCAAGTAAAACGCAGCAACAACAATAAGCACCGTGTTACTACGTAACATCAACGCTCCCTTCTCCGCGACCTGCAGTTCAAGTTGAAAATGTTGTTAACATCGAACCAGAGAGCGGGGCCGGTAAACAAAGGCCGTTTTCTATGGTTAAGCGCGACTACGGCAACCTTGCTTTCGGCCCAGTTCGACGACAACCGATCGCATCGTCCTGCTTAGAAGTGACTTAGCCTAAGCAGCGCAAATATCAACCGGCTAAGCGTAGTGCGCTTAGGCACGGTGTGTTCTCGACGTCCACAATCGCGCAGGTCTTCTCTCTCTTCGGTTCCAGCAGCGCGAACTCTGAATTTCACCGTTATTTTCAGTAAACATATTCTTAATTGCATCGCGAGTACTCTCGCCGAAATGTTTACTACGCCACCTCTTTGAATGGACGCGCCAAAAACACCGGTACTGCAATACGCGGACTTTTTGAAGAATTAGTGCCACAATCGATCAAGTGATTTGTGCGAATTTTCTCAAAAAGGATTCAAGTGACTGAAGACACTCGGAGTGTTGAAACTCAATCATGTGCGTACCATTACCTGAACGCAAATTTAGTTTCCATGTGTTGAGTTAAATAGGCCAAACATCACATTATTTATGGATTTAATTTCGTGTGTGAGGGACAAACTTGACAATCTCCGCATACTTTTGCCAAGAACCGAATTGGATTTTTTCGATTGACCTAGTTGTGTTTACATTATTTAATTTAGATAACTTTATTCATATTTTATTTCGAACTATCCCAAACTGTGTAGTGAGTTGACAAATATAGTGAACAGTGAAAGTGTTCAGTGTTTTTTTTTCAGTGTTTTTCTCTATTTTTGGATTAACATTTACTGTCTCTTCCTGGCCGATGATACAAATGTGAGTTCAAAAAATTCTTGTTGATTTTTCAAGACTTACGCATAAAATGAAACCTTAAATTATTTCTATTTTTCACTTGTACATTATATATTTTACCTTAAAAACGGTTGCTATAAATAACGCCCTAGGGCTTTTTTAGCGGGCGTTATAAATCATTGTGCTCTGAAGCGAAAACTTGACGACAACTACTTGAAAGTTTATTAGAGTCTGTAACCGATAGTTGTTTTTGAATAAAATGCTCTGCTCTATGTAACCTTCTGCCAAAGATGCGCTCTTTGGCAGATGCACCGGCCTAAGTTGAAAGAGTTGCTGAAGTCCGTCTCAAACAATGTTTTGTATATACCTTGGCATTATCCAATTTTAGGTATTTGGCAATTATCGAAGGCGCACTCCCTATTGTATTTTTACCAAAAGGTTGGACGGTGCACCGATCATTTCGGAAAGTGAGGAAAAATCTGAGATTCTTCATTCTATTGGACTTAAGGATCTATATTTGCTGACCAATATAAAAGCTCCTATTTTTTTCCACTACCATATCACAGCCCTTCGACATACCGGTTTTACGGCCAGTTTCTGAAAGGATGATCAAATCTCATGTCAACTAACACAACGATCATCTTAACAGAGATGTCAAATCAATTTGAGTTTCCGAAAGGATGTTTAGTACATATTTAACTAATCTATGATCATTTTCAGTTGACATGAGGCGACCCTGTTGCCAGACTGTCCAACCACAGATTCTCCGATAAAAACTAATATTCTGTGATTAAAGAGGTTAAGATATCAGTGTTTTGTGGTTAAGATTTTAAAATTATCCGATAACTGATGTTTAAATTTTAACACCCTTATAATTTTCCTCAAGTGACCATAAAAAAATACCTGGTTGAACTTGCTTACAACTTTTTCTTTCGATAGATTGCATTTATGAATCGTTTAGCGGCTTAACTGTACCTGTGTATTAAGTCGTATCTGGTGTATTAAAATACAGATGCTGTTTTTCAACTGAAAAATTTATCATCAATAGGTCAATAAAATGAAAAATATAGTTTTAATTTGAAGCATTCAAAATAATTGAGCAAACAACCTTGTTCATACATCATCTAATTTTATTATTTTATCACAGTACACAGAAGTAAAAACAATGAAATGAAATTTGGTGTAATTGGATTTATAGAATGTTTTCAGTCTATAAATGAGAGTAGATTAGAATATAAATTTATTTGAGCTATTGTAACAACTGTTCCTCAACGCACTACTTTTACTTCACAGGATTTTTGTGACGGATTGTATGACCTTTGATCCGAGTCTTCTTCCACAATTATTATTGAACATTGAAATGTGTTGATACTAACAAAGATCTGACTGATATATTTTCATCATTTGTAGAAGTATTTGGGGGATCATCTGGGAAGTTCTCTCCGATATCAAAGTCTGCTACGTCTTCATTATGAACTAATGCCAAATTGTGCAGAACACAACATGCCACTATGATATTCATGGTTGTCTCCATTTTCAGCCTAATTCCCATAGACAAACAAGGAAAACGTCTCTTCAAGACACCAAATGTTCTTTCAACAGTATTCCTCGTTTTGATCTGTGCTCTGTTGTACGCTTGCTCATCAGGAGTTGATGGCCTCAGAAATGGAGTCAATAAATATGAGCGACAAGGGTAGCCACTGTCCTCCAATAAATAATCCCTGCGGGATCACAAATCACCTGAACATTAAGAGAAAAGTATCCCTTTCTATTTCTGAAAAGCTCACCTTGTGGACCTCCAGGTGACTGTATTTTTATATGTGTGCAGTCTACACATCCAATCACGTTCGGAAATGAACTTATAGAATAAAATTCTGATTTGATTCTATTCCGTTCATCCTCTGTTCTTGGCATAGATATGAACTGGGGTCGAAGTTCAGCAATGACTCTAGATACTTTTTTAATTATTCTAGATGCTGTAGTTTTATGGACCCTTATATGGTCAGCTACTGTTATTTGGAATGCTCCTGTTGCAAAATAGCTTATTGTTAGAAGTACTTGTTCCAAGGCAGTAACTGATTTGTTCCTTGATGTTAAGGGCTTTATTTTATCCTCTATCATATTCAGAAGTAATGTTATAATATCCTTGGACAGTCTATACCTATTTTTGAATTCCACATCATTGTAGAAATCAAACGAGTTCTTTCTTCTCCTAAGAGTTCGTGGCCTTGGGTTCTCATCTTCGCTAGAATTACTAGACATGCATATATCCAAGCTGATATCCATAATTATTATCTACAATAAAAAAATAGATTCACCAATTGTTGCAAAAATGCTTGTTTTTTCAGAGAAAACTAAATTATTAACGAAAACATATTACATCGCAAAATTGGAAAAAAATAAATGCCTTTTCATAAAAAATTATATATTAAAGACTATTAAATTATTTTCATACATACCGATAAAATTAAGATTTCCTTGAAAAATACATAGATTTCATTCATAAACAAGATTTCTTTCAAGTTAATTCGCCAAACAACACTGATTAGTTGACAAGTTCTTTGACACTAGTTTGACCACTGATTTAGCCTTAATTTGCGTTTCGGAAACTCAAAATGACGATTGACATACAATTTACCTGAAATATTTGACCACTGTGTCAACTGACAGCGTGGTCAAATTAACCTAGTTGACTATCCTTTCAGCAACTCAAATGGCAGTTGACCATAGATTTAACAGCTGATTAGTTGATTTCTATGATGATCATCGTTTCAGAAACCGGCCGTTAGTTTGGGGTATTTTAACAAGTAAACAGCTACTCTCATCTTCCATATTTTTAATAGACTTTTTTATTTCTTCTTAGTCTTCCAAAAACACCCATTATTAAAACTATTTTAACTAATTGATTAATTTAATTAGGAGCTTCATTGATGAACTTGATCTGCTCTCAAAACTTTGCATTTTTTGGAACATATCCTTAAGATTCCATTTTTGAGAACGCTACTAGCCAGGAGAATTGGGAAATATTGATATTATCATTAACAATAGGTGTAGATTTCAAAATAGAATATTTCGTTCACAATGACGCAGGACAAAATTGTTCAGACTGAACTTTAAAAAAATTATACATAAACAAAATTAAAAGTAAAATAGCATACCAATTCTTGAAAATACGCCAATAACACGGTCTCATCTATGAAAATAATTTTATTTTTCAGCCTCCATTGATAGAATATTTTGTAATCCTGTTCAATAATAATAGCAATAATGATATTATACAGGGTGTTCTGATATGTTTCCGACAAACTGAAATGGGTGATAGATCACATCATTTTAAGCAAAAAAGTTCCTATAACTAAGGGTTCGGAAATGCTTCGTTTCCGAGATACAGGGCGTTAAAGTTGAAAAAATAATTCGCGTTTTCTTTAATATCTTCCAAATAATTGCATGAAAGTTGGTACATAGGGGTTTCTTGAGGTGAGAAATTCAAATTTGTGGTCGATTTTATCGTTTTTTCTAGAGGGCGCCACTGGCAATCAATTCTTCTCTTTTAAATCGTTGTAACATTTTTGTGCGACCCTGTACGTCAATTTGGATTAGAAAAATCGATTCCCCTGGCTTTTCTAGTTAGAAAAGGTATACTTAATTCAAGTTGCTAGAATCAACGGCTTCAGAGAAAAACGGATTTAAAGCTTTTGACTCATACCAATTTTCATAGTGAATTTTCAAATTTTTCAAAAATTTCTGCTGAGGATTTTATTTTCCAATTTTTTTTCTACATTACAGACTGTTTTGAATAAAATATTGATAGTTTTTAAACTTGGAAGTGTTTTGCTCACAAAAATCGATTCCCCTGGCTTTTCTGGTTAAAAAAGGGTATACCGAAGTCGCTAGGAGCAACCGTTTCAGAGAAAAATGCATTTAAAGCCAAATTTATATTATTGTAATCTCTTAAACATGTAGAAACAAATTTGTAATAATTTTAAATTACATATTTTAATGGGAATAATTTTCGGAGAAGTTTTGTAGCCCTTTGGCTTTTTTAAGTAAAAAGAAATGAGAGACTCGATATTTTGAGTCCAATGCGACGTACATGGTAGCACAAAGAAATTGAAACGGTTTAAATGGGTTGAAACGGTTGCTGGTTGCGCCCTCTAGAAAATACAACAGAATCGACCACAAATTTGAATTTATCGTCCCGAAAAACATCTGTATACGAAATTTTATGTAAGGATTTCGAAGCACTCAAAAGATATTAAAGAAAACGCCAATTATTTTTTCAACTTCAACACCCTGTATCTCGGAAATGAAGCATTTGTGGACCTATGTTCATAGGTACTTTTTTGCCTTAAATGATGTAATTCAGTAAATTTCAGTTTGTCGGAAACAAATCAGAACACCCTGTATGATGACAGCAGAACTATTAACAAACACCATGGTTACAACTAGAAGTTAAATGGGAAGAGAATCATAGGAACAACCGATTTTTATTGTAATAAAATAATTTTTTCGTGAAAAATAAAATCACCACGAGAGTAATTAGATCATAACGCCCATCAGGCAACATTCATCTGTAAGGGCGAATATTTCCCCCGGGCGCTATGATTTATACAACGCACTTGGTGCATAAACAACTATAACAACTCATCACCTGTTCGCAACAGCCCATAAACGTGCTCATCAGAAACAATTACAATTAGAACATTTCACTTTCTCCGAATTCAGATAGCGAAAGCTAAGGAAAACTGCCAAATTTCCGACGTCACCTTGAAATTATTCTCTTTCATGGTCTGTTAACTATTATTTTTGTGTGCCACTAACATGCATTGGATGGATTCGGGTCTGGCCATGAGAAAGTTCCGAAATTTAATAACAAACTATTATCATCGGCGGAGAGTAAAAGTTATGAGCTTCTAACTGTTGATCGAAAGTGTTGGAGAGCTTCTTATTAACCCAAATTTGGAAGAAGATTTCTCAGTCATCATTGTTCCCATTATTTTAAAACCCATTTGTGATTTTGGTCAACTATTAATGGATATATATATATTCTTTTGAACTTTTGGCTTACAATATTTAGTTAGCAAACAATAAAGCTTACAGATCAGGGGTTAGTGACGGGGTGTCATACAATTCGGCGTATCAAATAAAAGCCTAGGGAACAAACCCCAGTAAAAAAACCCTGGCTCCCCTCCTAAGTGTGAAAGTACAAAAATAAGCTGAAATATATTTTAGGGACTTCTTTCTTCAAGAGTGGTCTTCTATTGATGGAGACTTCTTCAAGTTGCCCACATCGAATCTGGAAATAAAAAGACAAAAGCAGAAAAAAGAACTGAATAACAAAAATACAAAATTTGAAAGAGATAAAGAAAACCCTCTCAAATTCGACTTTTTGGATCAACTCGATATTGTGGATCAAGGATTTTTTAACATAACAAGCTAAGTCGTAAATTTAACTAAGGAGATAATCAATGAATACATAACCTTTTATGGTTCCTCTTTCACCCATTCAAAGGGAAATCATCATCCATAGTTGAGGAAGGTTGTAATATCACACTCATTTCATTGAAAAAATAGCAGATGGAAAATTATTATTAATGGATACAAAAATGCTATGAGATCACCTTTTTGTCTATGAGGTTATTTTGTCTAGCAAATTCTACATATTGATTGGAAGGAAATCCTGACTGAATTCAAATCAAACGAAGATATATGAGTACAGTCTCAAATGCAAAAATCAAGAAGATATAATAGTGGTATTTTCCGATACCTTAATTCTAGATTCCAGGGGGAAATCAACCATAAAAAGGCAAAAATAATCTAAAAATGACACAAGCATCAATGATACCTTAATTTATTCTAGAAAATACAGTTTTCTTTGATGAATAAGAGAGAATTTTTCATTCTTATCATAAAATACAAACAATTCAAAAAAACTACAAAAAAAATATTTAAAAAACCTAGCAAGCACTGACGTGAGGTCAGATTGCTTTGGCGTTCTTGTTCAGCTACTTGCGAGTAAATATTCAAACTATAACAAATCTATGAGCACTCTGATCAGGTGAACAATAGTTTTTTCCCGTACTATGGAACAATGTGGTGCAAATATGGACGCATAATGAATAAACAAACCTATATCTCAAATTAAAAATAACTACTCATAATTTTCTCCAAGTTTTGTTCGAAGCTATAATTCCCTTCCCCTAAAAACTTACGTCAGTGCTTTTCTGAATTTTAACAATGTATATTATTTCAGCCATCGAGATTGAATTCTATCTCTATGATTTCCCATTATGAAAAATTTTGATTAATATTACGCCAACTGACACTGATTAATGCGCCCGGCATCTGTCAATCGAATATCGATCTCTTGAGTAAATGAAAAAAATGAACATATCTTTAGATGGAAAAAAGCTACGATAATGAAATTTGAGGATGAGTAAGATGTCGATCACCTCAATATATTCACGAATTTTTGTTCAAATCCAAAAAATGTCTTATGAGATAGTGAGTATTGAAGAATTTTTTTTTGGGAATTTTTAAAAATTTCTAGCGCGACAATTTCTGCGAAATTAAGCGAGCCGTTTTGATTCAGCCTCCCTCAACGATATTTCAAGTATCAACTTGATCGGATGGATATTCTAGTAGTTATTGAGCAAACAAAATTTCAAATGCTCATAACTACTGAACCATCCGACGGATTTGGCCCAATAACGAACTTGACCGAGATATTTGAACAATTAACCTATTCTGAAAATATGAAAACTCTAGCTCATCTCGTTTGGATGCTAGGAAGGACGGACGGCCGGCCGGACAGACTCAACTTTCGCCACGGATTCTTCATCGGGGAGTCGAACTCAATCGATTAAGACCATTTTCAACTCGATATTCGAATATTACAGACATTTGGGCAAAATATGCACTCTGTTCGGGTGAACAAGAGCGCAAAAATGAAATAGAATACGACACGTGTTTCGACATTTGTGTATAACAATCTTGTCTCTTCAGGCAGTTAGTTATATTCGATTAACAGTAATTTAAACAATTTTTGGTTACAATTTACGGTGTGACATGGCGCAATGAAACAACTTCCACGTGCCACTTTGAAATCGTTTGACATTCTAAAAACTAACCACAAATATAAGCATGTTGAATGATTGTTTGGGCTATTAAAAACCTTTTGAAAATTATCAATTTTCAAAAGGTTTTTACTTTTCCTCCTTGATAATGATAGAAGATGTCTATCGAAACGTCGGAAAACATTACATCCACAATAGATGATGGTAATAGCCCAAACAATCATTCAACACGAGCTCCTTTATCAACAATATCTCGTCATCAAATATAAGCATAGAGTATTATTTCTATTCCATCAAATCGAGACAGAAAATTACAGAAGCATTCTATGATTTTTCTAGGGAATTTTGTTTATTATAAAAGAATAAAACTGACTTAAAATAGAAATCATCCCATATTTCAAATTATGTGATTGAACATGTCTATTCATGAAAGTGTGAATAAATCAAAAATAATCTGAAAATGAAAAGGCTTATTACATTTTCGATTGAAGTATCAATGATATCCTTATTCATATATTTATTGACTAGTAAGCGGGTAGATCCATAGGCCCATAGATCAATAGGCCAGTAGATCCATAAGCCAGTAGTTCAATAGGCCCATAGATCAATATAGGCCAGTAGAGCCATACGCCAGTAGTTCAATTAGCCCATAGATCAATATAGACCATAGATCAGTGAAGCTCATAGATCTATGAAGCGCACAGAAACACGAAACACGGCAAAGAAACCCGTTGAAAGCAAAGAAACTTGAAAGAACGCGGAGAAACAGATAACAGTCATGCATATTTTGGCATCAATAGATTTATTCCATTTCTTGTGGGTTTCTCACACCTAAATTTCACCATTTTTGAGATATTTAAAGTTGAAAGGAATTGAATCGATATAATCATCTGATGAAACATGAGTGAGTGAATCTTTTCTTAGTGGGAAAATAATATTTTAAAACAATTCAGATTCAATAGTGGATGCTGTGGAAGGTAATTTTCATTCAAACTAAACTGGACTACAGAGAGGTATTTGCCCAATGTGAAAACTTGAAATGCTTATAATGTTAAAATTAACGCAGTGGTCGAAGACTCACCCTGTATATATAACTAAAGGTATCATTGATACCTCAATCCAAAAGTGTAAGACTTTAATAGTAATTTTCAAATTATTTTTGATTTATTTGCACTTTCAAGAATAGAAATTGCTACTCTTATAATATATAATAATACATCTAATACAAATAAAACATGAAAAGTAGTTATAATAGAAATCACAGTCTACATTCATTTAAATTCATTGAAAAAAAACTTAGAATGCACTGACGTAAGAGCGATGGCTTTGGCGCTCTTATTGAGCTACTTACGAGTAAATATTTAAACAATAACAAATCTATATACTCTTTTCAGGTGAACAAGATGGCCAATAAATTCATTGAACAAATCACTGACAATATCGAAATAAATTTGTGTTCTGGATTATTTCACAAAGGTCGATGCAGAAAAGTTCTCGAATTTTCATTTTTTTCATGTCAAATCTTCGAATGAGAGATTGAAAGGAATGAATTGAAAATGATTTCAGCTGAATATTCATAAAAATGTGGAAAAACACCGACGTTTGTTCAGAAGTCCATAGAATAATATAGAAAAATGCGCTGGTAGGCACTAGATTTCGTAGAAATTGAAAGAAATTAAGCGTTCTTTGAATCTTGGAATATCAGTCTGATCTTGAGAAAACTTTGCATGGATATGATTGAGTATCTTAATAATATCCTATAGGATTAGAGATATTTTGGAAATGAACACTAGCATTTATGCATTACGTAATTTTTTTAGACATTTCTGTTCACTCGAGAATAAGAGTGGAAATGACGCACGTCAGTATTTTTTAGGACCTTCAATGAAAAACAATATCAAGAAATGTTCTAGTTTCAATTCAACACTTCCCTATCGCTCTCGACTTTGAAAATCAACCAATCACAACCTTCGATATTTTCCAATCATTTTTCATGCCTTCGATCACAGTACCCATGAAACAACTTGGCACGCAAGCGGAAGGAGACTGAAAAGTTGATAATATTGAAAGGACCTTGCTGTACAAAAAAATAGGAGAATGATGTGTCATAAATTCAAGGCGAATCTTGAATGAGCATGGTTAACAAGTCAAATCCAATGCTATTTACTCATACTACTACAAAACAATATCGGTCTATTTTTAGTACTTCGGCATTTTCATAGATGTGATTAATTCTGTTATAATATGGCTAGATCCACACTACAAGATTTGCCTGATGTGTTTCTGCAAATGATTCGATGAGGTTTTTGAGAGAAGTACATAACCATTTCAGCACTCATTTTGAAGTTTCTAATCTATCGGATGGATATTGTTGGAGTTATTGAGGAAACCAAATTTAAGATGGTCATAACTGCTGAACCATTCGACGGATTTGGCCCAATAAAGTACTTGATCAAGATATTTCGGTAATTAAACTATTCTAAAAATATGAAAACTCTTGCTCATCCCTAAAGATGGTTTTAGTCTCGCAATGAATTAAAAATTATCTGATCTTTGGAAAAATGTTGGGGTATACTTACGTGAGGTAAGGAGTTTTTGCTCGCTTGTGCTTTAAATGCACGGACCTATCACCGATTTGCCCCTAAGAAATATCTTTCCATACTTTCTGATAAATGTTTCACTATATAAATTTTTCTTAATTTATGCAAACAATGAGATGAACTATTACAAAATGGATATGATCTTTCAAATGACATAAATACCAAATGTTCAGTTAATATTGCAATTGAAGAAATAAAATTATTCTCTTCAAATTTTAATGATTTTTAATAATTCATATTTTTGCAATCAAACAAAAAAGTAATTAAATATTGAATCGAAATAACATTTCGTCATAACTCCTGGCAATGCGAGGGAATACATAAATCTTTGTCATTTGGTCCTGAATGTTTTTCTTCTATTTAATCTTTTTGTACTACAAGGATCAATAAGTCCCGAGACTAACCCATAGATGATGCTCGTAGTAAACCAGTAACCACGTCTTTCTAGAGTACTAACCTTTGCTTGAAACGTTTCAAAATTTTAAGTCGATCGGACCAGAAACAGCTGAGTTATCGAGGTTGGAGTAAAGTCGCTTTGTAGTTTGTTTAAAAAATGGAAAAAAACCGAGTTTCGTGTTCTGATAAAACATTGTTTTTTAATGGGTAGAAACACCGTGCAAGCGAAACAATAGATTGAAAAATGTTACCCGGACTCTTGTCCATCAAAAGCAATAATTTGTCGGTGGTTTGCCGAGTTTAAAAGTGGTCGTACCGACACAAATGACGCGGATCGCTCGGGTAATATGAGTGAAGTGACAAAAATTATAATGAAAGATCTTAAAGTGAAGCTCCGTGAGATTGATGGGATGACACAGATATCATATGGAAGTGTATTTACTATCCTGTAAATGTAATGATGTAATAAATGAGAAAAAATTTGATTTAATTGAATAGGTTATATAGGGACTCTCAACAAAATCTTTTTTTTTTCAAACAAAATAAAACTAATGACGATAATCCAAATTTTTATTATATCACAAAAAGATAAGTTCGGCAATTATGAATGAAAAATGATATCTGGCAAATGTCCACCACAAACTGACAGAAGTAAATTTTCATCGAAATTTTTAATCACTTTTTGGCAAAATGTCGGGTCTATTTCGGTTATCACATCACAGATTTTGAGTTTCGGGGCTGCAATCGATTCGATTAGCTCCGTTTAGACCCTGTGCTTAAGATAGCCTCACAAAAATAATCCAGTGGTGTTAAATCACACGATCTGGCAGATCATTTAACAGTTGAATTTCGTGGTTAGCAATAAATTGATCGTCTCATTGGCTGTGTGACAAGTGGCATCGTCTTGATGAAACCACATGTCAGGGATATCCATGTCATCAATGATAAGCCAAAATTTAGTTGTTAACATCTTGCGATAGCGTCATACATTGACCGTTACCTCATTTCCATCCTCATCTTCGGAAAAAACGGCCCAATCACGACTCCAGACCACATTGAGCACCATGCAGTGACACGTTGAGCATGCAAAGGCTTCCCAATAATCGCTCTAAGATTTTCAGAACCCCAAATGCGGCAATGTTTCTTGTTGACGTTCCCTGACAAGTGAAAATGGGCTTCAACTGAAAAAATGATTTTTTCAGAAGAACCAGCGGAATGTTCCAGAATGAATTGAGCAAATCTACGGCGATGTGAATAGTCGGTCGGCTTTAATTCCTGCATTATTTGAATCTTGTAAGGCTTCAGAGCCAAATCCTCATGCAAAATTCGCCATGTGGTGGTTTGGGATAACCTCAGTTGTTGAGAACGTCGAGAAATTGACAAATTTTGACCTTCTTCAACACAGCGGCTAACGGCTGCGATGTTTTCAGTTTAACAGACCGGTCGAACACGCTTTGGTGTCAGTATATTTTGTACTGAGCCCGTCTACTCAAATTTAGCGACCAAATTCTTAATAGCGGTCTCAGAAAGTCGATTATGTTGCCCAAAAATATCACGATTGTTACGGAATATAATTTTAACAGAACCACCATTTTCATAGTGAGTTGTACTAATTATTTTAATGCAATTTCCAAGCGAAATTGAATTCATTGTAACAATCGCCAAAGCATCTACTAAGAATATGTCAAAATACTAACTATCAGTGCTGTCATGTGGTAGGTGTGACCACAATTAAAAAACAAAGTTCTTGTTGAATTAATATGTAATATTTCACTGCTATATATGCGGAAAAAATCACTTTAAAATCATTGACAATAGACTTTTCCCTAAATTAGATGATGAATAATCTCATAAATGACCTCGATCATATCAAGTGTTCAACCTAATTTAAAGTTTCAAATTTTCAAAACGCGACCTTGCACCATAAAATTTCGCATCTGCCGAAGGTCAAGGGATTGTTCGAAAAAATTGATAAATTCCATCAACTTCATTTGTAAATGTTGTTATTCGACTTCATTATATTCACAATGAAATTGAAGGTGAAATATTGATTTTTAATTTAACTTGACTTTCTTCACGCGCAGTTTGAAATCAATTATATTCTAATCGAAGCCGTATATTAAGTTTTTTTGAAGGTCTCAAAACTGAACGTGACCAGTTGTTTAAGGAAAAATTTTTAGTCGCATTAAGAAAGTTTAATAGTTTACTTAAGGAAATTAGCACCTAGTTAGAAAGTCGTATGAACAAAGCATTCTTTCGATTCTTCAAATATAAAAGCTGAATGAAATAATTAAGGTAATATTTTTTGGTACTTTCACTTTGTTCACTGAAAATGTGAACTCAATTACAATTCTAGAAAAAATATGATAGAATGTAGAATAATTATTTACTGCAACTTTCTCGAATACTTCATGAGAATGCGACCTTGTCTTGAAGTTTTTCTGAAAAATATTGAACCTTCACAAAATTTGTCACATCTCGAAGCATTTTTGTTTTAGTCTATTTTAATAAAAATTTAGAAAGCACTGCGGTGAGATCAGATAGCTTTGGCGCTCTTATTGAGCGAGTAAATATTCAAACCATAACAAATCTATAAGCACTCTGATCAGGTGAACAATAGTCAATGTGATGCAAATATGAACGCTAATGAATGAACAAACCTACATCTCTAGTACGCGTAAATCCACGATTCATCACCTGTCACGATGTCATAGACGTGCTTCGAAGCTCCGCAATCGTATTTTAGGAGCATTTGTTGACCAATTATTGAGCTATCGATAAATTGTGTGGGATCCACCGCAAACAAATTTTTTTTGACGTTCACTTGTTCATGTCATATTGAATGTATGCTGGTCCCACTAATGTCTAAGGTTGTCTCAATCTCACGATAGGTCACATGACGATCTTGCTTTACGATAGAGCTGTCAGTTGGCAGATTGCTAGGGTAGTCCAATCTCGAAAAATATTAAAAGCAACCCTCGTATAAGATAGTTCGATCGAGAGTATAGATAACGTTAAGGAGAAAGAGAGGCATTTTTTGTATAACACTCAAGATAATTAAATATACTGAATGTTCTTCAGGTTCATTAACAAAAGAAGAAGTCACAAATTGTCAGCGAAACGTTTTATTATTCAATTGAACAAGTTTATTCTTGAAAGTGTATCAGGTATCACCGATACCTGATTATTCTAGACAACACCGTTTTCTTTAATGAATAAAAGAGAATTTTTCATTCTTATCATAACATTCAAAAAAACATGTGTTTCGAGATTTATGTATAACACTTTTCTCTCATCAGGCATTCATATTCGATTATCAATAATTGAAACAATTCTTGGTTACAACTTACTTTGTGAGATGCCGCAGACGGAACAAAAATGAACATGCTATATTCACACTTTCAAGTGTATCTAAGTCAATAGACTTGTTCAATCAAATAATTTGAATAATGAAAGAATTCCATTTTAAGCCATTTTCATTCTTTTATAATAATCTCAATTCTTCATGACATCATAGAATGCAGTTATAATTTTCTGTGTCGATTTGTTGAGCGAGAGAATACTCTATGCTTATATTTGAGGTTAGCTTTTAGAATACGAGCTGATTTCAAAGTAGCATATTCATTTTTGTTCCGTCTGCGGCATCTCACAAAGTAAGTTGTAACCAAGAATTGTTCCAATCATTGTTGATCGAAAATGAATGCCTGTTATACACAAATCTCGAAACTTATGTGTCGTATTCTATTTCATTTTTTGATTGATTTTTCTGTAGTTTTTTGAATTGTTCGATGTTATGATAAGAATGAAAAATTCTCTTATATTCATCAAAGGAAACGGTATTTTCTAAAATAATCAGGTATCGGTGATAATTTTTTAGAAGTGTAAGAATATAATTCTCAATTTTAAATATTTTGAAACGTTTTATTGTAACCGAAACTTTATAACTAAAACTTAACCTCTTTCATCAAATATTTATAAATGTATATTTCGTTAAAATACACGTGGTAGTGAACACTAAGAAATTTTTGAGTAAATTGTGTCCCAATCCACGTAGTGAACTTTTTGACATTCACATTTTGGATAATGTTGCTTACTGTATATAACTGTATATGTTGAAGAAGAATAATGGGTGAAACCGCAGGAATGCAGAAAATATGGGAAATGGATGGAAGGTACTTGCCAACACGTGTTTCTGCTTATTGGCTTCTTCAGGGCAAGGCAACCAATAAACCTGGATATGGATGGGAAATGAATAATAAAAAAAATATATAAACAACAGGTGACCACAACAGGAGCGAGCATCCAATTTGTGGCTTCAACCCTAGATACCACCGGTTTTGGAGGCTAAACCGAGCATCGCCACGATGGAAGCATAAGCAACCTGAGTGATGCGACCAAAACCCAAGGATACAATTAAATTCAAAGAGAAGATAATGAGGTGAAATCAGACATTGAAGCAGAATAATAGGTTAAACCACAGGAATGCAGAAAATATGGGAAATGGATGGAAGATACTTGCCAACACGTGTTTCTGCTTATTGGCTTCTTCAGGACAAGGCAACCAAGAAACCTGGATATGGATGGGAAATGAATAATAAAAAAAAATATATAAACAACAGGTGACCACAACAGGGCGAGCATCCATTATTCTTCTTCAATATCTAATTTCACCGCATTATTTTCTCTTTGAATTTAATTGTATCCTTGGGTTTTGGTCGCATCACTCAGGTTGCTTATGCTTCCATCACGTACGATGCTCATGGCGAACCGGAGGTATCTAGGGTTGAAGAAATTCTCGTCTCCTGTTTGGTCACCTGTTGTTTATATATTTTTTTATTATTCATTTCCCATCCATATCCAGGTTTCGTTGGTTGCCTTGCCCTGAATCCAAAAGCAGAAACACGATTTCTTTATTACCTTCCATCCATTTCCATATTTTCTGCATTCCTTCGGTTTCACCCATTATTCTTCTTCAATATCTAATTTCACCGCATTATCTTCTCTTTGAATTTAACATTGTATATGTATATAACTGTATAAAAAAAATTCCAAAGTGTTTTCACAAGTGAGGTACATGATAGTAATTCATTAAGAATATTACAATAAATCAACAACTTCATTCCGCTATTGTTGATTTTCGTAACAATCCCCTAAATTTATACGAATTTACCAAGATGTCAGATGGGCGGGGATTAATGTTCAATTGTCATGGATTTGTTTGAGTCACTGTCACGTACGATGAATAACAAGAGAGTACCTAAATTAGAGATTCTCGTCTTTGATTGGTCCTCGTGATTTCGGTATATTTTATCATGATTGGATACGTTTTTCATTGGTCTGAATCATAAAATATCTGGATTTCTTTATTATAGTATTGAGTCCACGTGTTTTCGGTATATTTCATCTTAGAATTGGCAATTTGAAGTTTCGAATTTTTTGTTAGGGCAATTCCGATAAAGGATAAGACATTGTCTTCCTCATGACCGTTTTGAAATATTCGAGTCATGAAAGTGAGGTACATGATTGCAATTCATTGAGAATATTACAATAAATAAACAAATTTATTCAGCTATTGTTGATTTTCGTAACAATCCCCTAAATTTATACGAATTTACCAAGATGTCAGATGGGCGGGGTTTAATGTTCAATTGTCATGGATTTGTTTGAGTCACTGTCACGTACGGTGTATAACAAGGGAGTAGCGAAATTAGAGATTCTCGACTTTGATTGGTCCTCGTGATTTCGGTATATTTTATCATGATTGGATACGTTTTTCATTGTTCTGAGGCAAAAAATATCTGGATTTCTTTATTATAGTATTGAGTCCACGTGTTTTCGGTATATTTCATCTTAGAATTGGCAATTTGAAGTTTCGAATTTTTTGTTAGGGCAATTCCGATAAAGGATAAGACATTGTCTTCCTCATGACCGTTTTGAAATATTCGAGTCATGAAAGTGAGGTACATGATTGCAATTCATTGAGAATATTACAATAAATAAACAAATTTATTCAGCTATTGTTGATTTTCGTAACAATCCCCTAAATTTATACGAATTTACCAAGATGTCAGATGGGCGGGGTTTAATGTTCAATTGTCATGGATTTGTTTGAGTCACTGTCACGTACGATGAATAACAAGAGAGTACCTAAATTAGAGATTCTCGTCTTTGATTGGTCCTCGTGATTTCGGTATATTTCATCTTGATTGGATACGTTTTTCATTGGTCTGAATCATTAAATACCTGGAATTCTTTATTAAAGTATTGAGTCCACGTGTTTTCGGTATATTTCATCTTAAAATTGGCATTTTGAAGTTGCGAATTTCTTGTTAGGACAATTCCGATAAAAGATAAGACATTGTCTTCCTCATGACCGTTTTGAGATATTGGAGTAATGAAAGTGAGGTACATGATTGTAATTCATTAAGAATATTACAAAAAATAAACAAAATTAATTTTTGCGAATAATTGACATTTCGTGCTTCCCAAACACCAAACATCTACCACTGGGCAAATGAAGTCATACCGTCCGTGTTAATGCTACTAGAGTCAGATGTTCGATTAGCTGTTTTATTCACTGAAATCATTCTCCAACTGTACGGTATCAGAACAATTTGAAGTATTGATCTAAGAAATAAGACTTTTCAAAGTAAAGTAAATAATTTATCAAAAACTCACATCAATTGATTAAATATTCAAATTGTTCCATACAATGAAATAAGTTTTGTTTTTGGCAGCATTTCTGGAGTGATTTGACGACATTAGTTCACTATACGTCTTCTTAAATCTTCTGCGGAATCGGGCTGTGTAGAGTAAATGTTACTCTTCAAGTGGCCCCAAAGAAAAAAATTTAGTGGTGACAGATCTGGCGATCTGGCTGGCCATTCAGTGGGACCCCTTCTTCCAATCCACCGATTTGGAAATCTTTGATCCAGATATTCTTGAACTGGTAAGGCGTAGTGTGGAGGAGCTCCATTCTGCTGAAACACAATCTGATCTTCCACATAATTTCCAGCATTGTTTTCAATAATTTCCGTCAAAATTGGATCAATGTGATCTCAAAATGTCGATTTTTCACAAAAAAAAACACTACAAGTGCCATGAAAACACCACTTCATTTTCAAATACTTAGTTAAGAATATTTCGAGAACTAATGCATAAAATGAAAAAACAATTACTGTGCTGAAATCATATTAAAAATACCTTTAAAGTGAGGTATCACTCACCCCATCTTCCCTATTCAAAATTTGGGGGTGAGGGTTGTAGTAGCAAGGGTTGAAGGCTATGCGTCCGTAACCTACATCTTAAGTTGTCCCTCTCGAAACAGAAATCGACCTGTCCGAGCATTTCTATTGAAAAAATTTATTTCGTCTGTAATCTCGTCTGTTTCGTTTTCAAATGGCCACCCTGTATAATACGCATTAAGAATTGAAATTCTACATAGTGATAAAATACTTTCGATAGATTTTATATATTCACTTAAAATAATATGGGAAAAATGATAACGATTTCATTAATAAAAATTATAAGTTTATTCAGTAGGTAAATTAACAAATCGATAATCACAGTGAATCACATTAAACAAGATTTAAAGGGTTCATGAAATTTCCAGTAATATTTAAATTGTTGTTTCTTAATGATCATTTGGATATTGTGTTCGAATCTGCATACACTTTTCCCTAAAACGAAAAACTAAAATTGTAACAGAAAATAATTAAAAAAACTAGGATAGGTCTGGAGTTCCAAGGACACATATTGCTACAACATGTTCTCCCCGCATTATAAACTGGTCCACATGTCTCGTACACGTTTCTTTCTTGCCTTTACTGTGCAATATTTTTATGGGAGGAGGAATAATCTCTTTTCTAGTACTGTAGGGCGTCTTCCCAGAGTCGAGTTCTGAATGGAAGGAAAATAAAATTAACCAATAGTATATACATATATTCGGTTAAAAAAATTTCCTATTCCTCATCATTTGAAACAATCAATATATTCAATAAGGTTACTGTAACTCACCAAGTTTAGTTGACTTCCGTCGTTTTTTTCTGGTCCAAACTTCTGTAATATCCCTAAGTGCTAAATTCCAATGTTTGTCGAAGGCTGTTATAATTCCTGTACAATAACCTCTAATAGACTTGGCATTTCTGGTGATAACCTGTAAAAATAAAAAATGTAGTTACGACAACATCTAGCTACCAAACACGTATCGATTTTTTTTTGAGATGGAGAGGAAAAAACAATCTTCACACCAAAAAATTTTAAATAAGCTAATAAGTTTCGCATAAAATCAAAGAGAAACAATACAAATTCAATCTTCATTCAAGTCATCATATATTGAATTATCAACATTGAAAGAATAAGGTGATGTAAAATATAGATTCGTCCGATTAAGTTTTCTTTCACATTAAATAAACGATTGCCAATATCATTCTTGGTGAAGTCCACTGCAGTAATAAATAAAAGTACGGATTTCGACACAACACAGCGAGCAAGGAAATTTTACCTGCCCGTTTTAGACGCGTGTGAATTATTATTTGTGTCCTTAGGTTGGATTGGGTTAGTTGCCGCTGACTTGACCCTACCGTCATTCGAGATTTAACTGTCTCTGCTGTTGGAAGTGTCTGTGCCGCTTTGTTCAGTTTTTTAAATTTGTATTTTTTTGTTTTTGCTACTGTTGTTTTGATTTTGGTTGTTGATATGCCTAATTTCACCAACGCTGAGTATTTTGATATGGTGATGGCATATGGCATATTAAATTAGACAGTTAAATCTCGAATGACGGTAGGGTCAAGTCAGCGGCGACTAACCCAATCCAACCTAAGGACAGAAATAGTGATAATAATTCACACGCGTCTAAAATGGGCAGGTAAAATTTCCTTGCTCGCTGTGTTGTGTCGAAATCCGTACTTTTATTTAGGTGCGACTTTCTTCACTCTTCTGACTAAAACCTTATTTGCAGTATTATTTTTTTTATTGACTTACGTAAATAGCATATGGTTAGCAACGTTATGAACCAAAGAATATTTTAAAATAAAACTAAGTTTGTAATAGCTGTAACTTTTTTTAATTTCAATAGGAGTGGAGATGTTTTCATACTTTCATAATTTTTTTTTTATAAAAGACCCACGTGTTAATTTTGTGGTGTTATCTGTAACAATAAATACGTTTTTTTCAAATACACACTCATGTAGACTTAATACAATAAAAAATAATGCATGTAAAAGCACACGCAAAAAAAGTTATGGGGCTTCGAAGGGTACATTTCGGGTAATTTAGAATACCTCCGTAACCGTAATACTAAGGACCCAGGTTCCAAGACTGAAAAGGTAGCAAATGACCCTACCAACGCCCAAAAAATTTGACGGTCCATGTGCCGAGCACCCTGTATAGTGATGGCAAATGTGTGGAACCAAGTACCTAAATATCTCTGAAATTATTAGAGATATCCTAATGAAATTTAGAAGATGGATACTGCAGTAGATTGCTTATTTGTTTTCATATTTTTTATCAATTTTGAACTTACGGTTTAACCGGAAGTAATGTCTATTTTAAAATTTTATTACGAGTACAAAAATTTCGGGTTCGATATTTTTTATTGGCGCTCTTGTTCACCCGAACAGAGAGCCTATCATTTTGCCCAATTGTCTATAATTTTGGAATATCGAGCCGAAAATGGTCTCAATCGATTGGGTTCGACTCCCCGATGAAAAATCCGTGGCGAAAGTTCAGTCTGTCCGGCCGGCCGTATCCTCTCAAACATCCAATAGAGATGAGCTAGAGTTTTCATATTTTCAGAATAGGTTAATTGTCCAAATATCTCGGTCAAGTTCGTTATTGGGCCAAATCCGTCAGATGGTTCATTAGTTATGAGCATCTGAAATTTTCTTTCCTCGATGACTATCCGATCAAGTTGATACTTGATGGAGGGAGGCTGAAACAAAACGGCTCGCAAAATTCCTCAGAAAGCGTCATGCTAGAAAATTTTTAAAAAATTCCCAAATAACATTTTTTAATACTCAATATCTCATCCAGACATTTTTCGGATTTCAATAAAAATTTGTGAATATATTGAGGTAATCGATATCTTACTCATCCTCAAATTTCATTGTCGTAGCTTTTTTCCATCTGAAGATATGATCATTTTTTTCAATTATTTATCGATATTCGATTGACAAATGCCGGGCTCATTAATCAGTGTCAGTTGGCGTAATATCAATCAAAATTTTTTATAATGGGAAAACATAGAGATAGAATTCAATCTCGGTGGCTGAAATAATATACGTTGTCAAAATTCAAAAAAGCACTGACGTAAGTTTTTAGGGGAAGGGAATTATAGCTTCGAACAAAACTTGGGGAAAATTATGAGTAGTTATTTTTTATTTAAGATATAGGTTTGTTCATTCATTAGGCGTTCATATTTGCATCAAATTGTCCCATAGTACGGGAAAAGACTATTGTTCACCTGATCAGGGTGCTTATAGATTTGTTATGGTTTGAATATTTACTCGCAAGTAGCTCAACAAGAGTTGTGCTTTCTAAATTTTTTCAATACATACCTAGATATTGTTCACCTAAACGAAAAAAAATTCGATATTTTTCTAAATTTCGTTATTTATTAGGATACTGCCTTGCTTCAAAGCTAATTTCTCAATTTGAATTCAGTTCCATTAATATAGGTTATCTTTCGGTGAAGAAGTATTAATTATTTCAAGAAGGGATATAATAACTCTCAGACAAAATATTGTCTTCAAAAAAAAAATGTTTACACCAAAAACATCGTGAAATTTCATAATCGTAACGATCATAGGTGAGGGATAAACACAATGAATTGAAAACCACTGTCCTTGGATTAAAAAGGGTTGTAAAATGGCTCAATCTTCTATTGGTATAAGCTGATGAGAACCTTATGGCCATTCCACAAGAAATTCGGTAGGATGACTCTGAAAACATTATCTCGAAGCGTGCATTCATAGGCAAGAATGTGGAAAATATAGCATAGCGATAGTAATTATTTCTAGCATGCCGGGCATGCACTCCACACATAATCCAAACCAAAAGGGTCAACGCACTGCCAGCGTTCGCCAAGTTGTCCCGAGTCTATTACGTCCAGAGATTATACTCGGGCTTTGTTGTGGGAAAACTAGATAGATTTCCCATCCAAAGCATTCATGCTATCCGCCAATTAACACGAAAATCACAAGAAATATTAGTTCCCAAATATTTTCATCTACGGATTCTTGATCAGGAAATCGAACCCAATGGATATTCGAAAATAACAGACACGACAACAAGCTGTTCCACTAGGAGCAAATGGAAAGAAATGAAATTTGGATTAACTCATTTTACTAATGTGTGTTTTGGTAATTCATCATGAATTTGTTCCGCAAGGTCAAGCGGTCAATAAGGACTTCTATCTAATTGTTTTGAGACGTTTTTGTGAAAATATCCGCCGTAAACGGTCGGATTTGTGGCAAAACAGTTCGTGAATTTTGCATGACGATAATGCACCATCTCATCGAGCCACGATTATTAACGATTTCAAATATCATTCATCATCCACCTTATTCGTGTGATCTAGATCCGTATGACTTTTTTCTTTTCTCCAAACTGAACTCTCCTTTTGGAAAATCAGATTTGACTCTATAACCGCAATAAAAAAAATCAACAGAAGGATCTGAATGCGCTTAAAACAAATGTTTCCACGATTGGATAGAATCTTGGCACAAGTGAAGGAGATTCAATAAACATTGAAAAAGTGCAATATTGTTGTAGTATGATCATATTTCCTATCTAAATAACTCGGCCATGTTCGTTAATAGATACGAGGGCCGTTCAGAAACTAACCTCCGGTTAATTGAAAAAAATACACCAAGTTAAGTAAAAATATTTTAATATATACATCTTACAACTACATCTTTGCACTATTTTTCGACATAGTCTCCATTACGATTGAGGCACTTATCGTATCTCTTCACAAGCTTTGAAATTCCTTCTGCATAAAAATCACCCGCTAGTGCCTTGAGGCACCCATCGTGCACAGAACTTACGGTAACCCAATCTTGCTGTCACTACCTCGTACAAAAGAGTCTTAGAAATCTGTGGAAAATTAGTAGACAACTCCGCCATTGTGAAACGTCGATTTTCACGAACTTTTGCATCAACTGTCTGAACGAGTTCGTCAGTCACCAATGATGGTCTACCACTCCTCTCTTCATCATGAACGTTTTCTCGTCCACTTTTAAATAAACGTACCCATTCACGGACAACTCCTTCACTCATAAATTTTGGTCCGTACACGGCACAAAGCTCACGATGAATAGCTGCTGCAGAGTATCCTTTGGCTGTAAAAAACCTTATAACAGCACGCACCTCACATTTGGCGGGATTTTCTATTGCAGCACACATTTCCAACTGCCAAACTAGCCAAACTAAACTAGCGCAGGTACGATGTTCACTCGACTACGGCTTGATGCCGACTGACCTGCTGAGCGCGTGAATGCACAGATGGCGCACAGTGCCGGCAACGCAACGGTCATCATTTGGATAACATCATCTTTTTCAAATAATGTTCCAATTCATATGTTAATAATAACCAATAAAAATTTTTATTGCTCACAAATATTTTTTGTTTTATTGAACTTACAAATACCCGACTCCCTTTCTGGACACCTTGTATATACATATATACAGAGGTAAACAAATAGCCTGTTCATAATGAACTAAAAGAAGTGAAAAAATATAGAACAACAAAGTATCAACTTAACAAGACTAATCCTAGATCTATAATCAGGTTACCTATATTAATATAATGTCACCTTTTCAATTTAAATACATATGCAATAATATTATGAATTTTATCTTGATTATAAATTTAACAAAAGCCCTTTTTCAATTTGATCTTTATACAATAACGACAGTTCAAAATTTTTAGTTTGTTAGGAGTCAAGTTAAAAACATTGACTGCTTTCACAAAGTCACTCTTACCAATGACTATTTTGAATCATTTTGGCAATCGAAAACTTTTGCTTCAAGTGATGCCTTTTGAGTTCTCAAATTCGACTTTAATTTGTCATAATGGAATTTCAATAACTAATAAAAAAAGCTGTTCCATTGTCAAAGGGTTATTGACAACGATTTCACCTTTATTGACTATTTTTAGAATTCTTTTCTGATACTTAAGACAGTTGGAAAAGCTCCTTTCCATGCAGCACTTCCATATGTTGTACCACTATGAAATAAAGAATGATAAAGTATGTGAAGGATTTCAGGCATTATCACAGCGAGTTTGTGAAAGATAAAAGCCATGTTTTTTGTTTTCTTCAGTAGATATTCGATATGTTTTTCCCATCTCAAATTACTATCAAAGACTATCCCCAAGTATTTGACTGAATCTACTCTTGTTATTGATTTACTATTTAGACTGATGTTCAAAGAATTTGGAACACTATTGCAGTAATTGCCAAATGTTATATAAACCATTTTGTTGATGTTCAGGGATAGTTTGTTGGAAGAAAACCAATTTATTTTTTTTTAGATAGTTATTCATATAAATTTAAACTTTTTTCCAACTATCACCAGTCGACACAACAGCATTGTCGTCTGCAAAAAAAAATTACATCCTGTACAGTATCAAGCATATCATTAAACATATAAGACAAATAGCAACAGTCTCAAAACAGTGCCCTGGGGAACCCCTGTACTCACTCAACAATATTATCAAATTTAACTCGATACCATCTTTTTTACAAATACCAACAAAGAAACTGATGAGCTTGACATCTAATTCCATTGTTTCCAATTTTTTTAATGAAATTTTATGATCAACCGTATCGAAGAAACATTCATACATACGGTATCCAATACTTCTGTGAGTAATTCAAGTTATAAATGCATCGCCATTCTGAATATTCTTAAATATTCTTTTATCTCACAACTTTCCATTTATGAGATAAGTAATCGATGAAGCCTTTCATTGAACAATCCGGACTTTTTTCTAGGAAAGCAAAATTCCTGTTTCTAGTTTGCAGCCACGAATACTATTCTTGGGTAAAGCCATGTTTCACCATATGAAGGTCGTTGCTCTATGATACAAAGCATTTATGGATACAACGCAAAGTTGAAAACCTTTGCTTTTGCCGACATAACTTTTATTCTTCCTAACATCAAAGAGAAAATAGTAAACATCCTTACAAGCAAACATAGTTGTGTTGGCTTGAAGATCTATTTAAAAACTAACCCAGATTTAGTTATAATTAGCTGTTATTATATTGAGATTGCAGAATCCCTAAAATAGTATAATAAAACAGAACATCAGTTAGTTAAGGAATTTAGAAAAATTTTGATTTTCTCAACCAACTGACCTACTTTATATATGTAAACAAAGTGCTTTGCAATTTGCTTAAATAGTTTGAATTTTCCGCGTAGCCCACCTACTTCGAAGAATAGTTTATCTGTGACATTGTTTGTTTCTATTGAACTGTCACTGTCTTTGCTTTATGGACAGATATAGAGACATGCTCTGGAGGTTATAATATTAGAATGATAAAATAAATAATATTAGTAATAACTGGTGAATAAATAGCTTTAAATGTTGTTAGTTGCTTTTTTATTGAATTGGTGTTGTTTAATTCAAAAAAGAAGAAATAAAAGTTGTTAGTAAGTGTTACAGGACAAAGAAATTCATAAATTGTTTTATTCGCGAAGCGAGTCAAGAAACGAATTGAAATTGCCCTCAGAGGACACACAGTATATGAATAGATTCGGCTGAATTATGAGATCCAAAAACGTCTAATCAATCTGAAGGACATAGCAAACTTGTTTTCCTCACAGCACAGCCTGAAGGGGTTTTTCGGGACCAAGAATTGGGTCAACACAAGGTTGAATGTGAAAAATAGACAAACATGACGCAATTTCTACATTCTATAGGAATATTTAGACTGGTATTATATGAATGTGGAGACATTGACCATGACATAGGAGTGTATTTTGAAGATTTAGATAATTAGTGACATTCATCTAAGTTATCAACAAATCATTAATACGCATATGTCCACCTAACTGATCCGTATGTCACTTGTTTTAGAACAAGGTTATAAGGATGAATTTACTGTGAAAGAAATCGATTTCCGACGATTAAAATTTTTGAAACAGCCTAAATTCAAAAATTTAAATAACACAACTACAATTACACAGATGAATGATTTTAATTCGTAAGATTCTTGAAGATTTATCACATGAATGGAAAAGATAAAGCTGAAAGGTAAATTTTTCTGACATATTGAGAAAATTACTGTATTGAATGTAATTTCTGCATTCAGCAAACATAAAGGTATTTTTTTCTATTCGAGGATATTTTCGTATTGATATCATTTTCAGTTTTATAAATTTTTCATTTGGATTGAACTATCTCGGCATTTTCAACAAATGTAACCAATTAGCTCGTATAAAGTGTTGTTCCACACTCAAATGGCCACCCTGTGAATACTGTTGTTCAAAATTTGAATTTAAACGATAGCTTGGCATGGCAAGACTACAGTACTCTCTCAAAAAAGTATCTAACTTCATTGTTAGAATTTTGAAGAAATATTTCAGCTTTAAAGTACTATGAAATCACAGTAAGAAAAGGTTCAATAGTGGAAATAATTATATTCCATTTTAATGAATTCTATCTTCCTGCAACGAAATGGCGAATGCGCAAAATCTGTACGAATTGAATATGTTCAATCTAAAAATGTACAGAATGGGGTGTATCTCAATCATATATACTATAAACACTAAAATATGGTGATTTAATTTTTCAGATTGCTACGTAATCCACTGAGAAATTCAAAGTATTGAATTTATATATTTCAATATTGTTCAAAATTGTATTTAATTTTATGAAAAAAAAAATATATCCACAACAAACTCTATCTCATAAAACCTTGAAACACAATGCAGAAATCCTGGATTTACTTCGTTAAAAAAATCAATCCGTTCAACTCGATCCTGATATTTAATACCTGGAACCTTGGAACTCAGTTCAAGCGCAAGTTGTAAATGTGCATATGCAGAAGAAACAATACCTCATCTCATCAATAGTTGTCCCATATAAAACATATATAATAAAAAATTTGAGACGTATATCTTGTATTCAGTTCTTTTTTGTGCTTTTGTCTTTTTATTTTCAGATCCGATATACTTGAAGAGACCTTTGTGTTTATTCTTAGAAGAAAGAAGTCCCTCATATATATTTAAATGAAAAATTTTAATTGAAAGTAAATTTATTGGGTTTTTGGAAGTCAAATTTCCCTTTTTAATGAAAAAATTTAACAAATTTAACTTTAACTTTTAAATTTTTTATTTGAAATTTAAACGGTTTTAATGGAAAAAATGAAATTTAAAGGAAATACGAAAAAATTAAAACTGAAAAAATTTGGGGTCAAAATTTTTAAAAAAGCTTTTAATAATTTTTAAAACCCATAAAAAATTATTTCCAAAAATAAAAAAAAATAAAACCAAAACCAAAGTAAGGGACAAAGTCTTTCTTTGAAGTTTCCCTTTTTTAACCTTACCTTTTTGATTTTTTCTTAAAAATAAAAAAAATTTCCGACTAAAAAAACCAAATAGATTTTTTTCCCTTTGGGGAATTTTATTTGAGGTTTAAACCCTTTTTAAACCAACTTGCTTTTTTATTTTTGGGTCCCAAATTTTTAATTAAAAAAGGGGAAAATCCCAAAAAAGCGAAACTTTACAAAGTTTGCAAGGTATCTACCATTAAAATTCACCTGCTTTCAAATTGAATTTCATGTAATTACGAATTGATATGGTTGATGTGCCATGTTTTTCAACAGACAAATAACTGGATGTCAACTTTCTTTTCAGGTGAAGAACTACTACCACCACAGCATGAAACGACGAGCCGACCAATCGACGAGCCTGGGCCATCGTCTGCCCCAGATATCACTATTGAGCCAGGCCCTACCTCATCAAAGCGGCAAAGAATTGCATAATTTTTTTTATTATATTTTTCTGTATCTTTTTGGTTATATGTAAATAGTATAAAATAGTAAATGGTATTTTAACAACAGTAAGAGTTATATTCGTTGAAACCCTTCGTAATGGTCACATTGGCGCTTAGATAGAAAATGAAAAATTGTCGCTATATTGTATAGGTTGATCCAAATTTAAAATTTAGGTGCTCGCTGAACGCAGAATTTTATGCTCTACAATTTCGTTTCTTTGAGTTTTTCATATAGAATGAGTATTTACGAATCGCACACGTCAAAAAGTCACCTTACTGCTATTTTTACAAAAGTTGGAAAAAACGGGCATTTTTTGATTGACGATTGTGGTCATAGAAATTGATCAAAATAAGACGTTAGGGGGGTCATTCGACGCAGAATTATACGCACTTTAACTTTGATTAGAGTGATATTTTACGACAGATACCTAGTTTCCATGATATTCACGAAAAACCAAAACAACCTCCATAATTTTGAGGTTTTTTGCGTTTTTCGGCCTGACGCGGACCAGGTAGGTGTCAGCACTTTTCAAATTCGGATTCAGCGACCCAAAAAACATAGAAACCAGTTGAGAAACCTACTCCCTCACTTTTGTTACGAGTAAACTCCAATTTGACTGGACTACTCACATTTGGCGGGATTTTCTATTGCAGCACACATTTCCAACTGCCAAACTAGCCAAACTAAACTAGCGCAGGTACGATGTTCACTCGACTACGGCTTGATGCCGACTGACCTGCTGAGCGCGTGAATGCACAGATGGCGCGCTACTCCCCCCCACTACTCGCACTGTGACCAATCGGAGGTTAGTTTCTGAATACAATCCACGAATAATGATAAGTATCAGAAATTTTTGTTTTTGTTTCCAATAACTTCATCAATATCCACTTTGTCAATTTGTTACGTAGAAATATTTAATTATATTTAATTACGATGGAACAGTACTCGCAATTAAAGAAGTTGAGGCGTCTGTGACTTTGTTGGTACTGGGCAGTGGAGAATCTGAAACGAAAACATGAACGACCCCTGCATATCCCAAAGGTCGTGGTTTGGGCCGCTTTGCCTGCTAAAGGCATAATTGGTCCTTATTTTCATGATGATCAACGAGCCGAGCAATAAATGTGAATAGTGACCGTTATTGCGATATGTTGCGAAATTTTTTGATCCCAGAGTTGCATAAGTTTGTAGGTTTCAACTCAAGAACGTGGTTTCGGCAAGATGGGGCCACTTGCCATACCTCAAATGATTCAATGGAAGTTGTTAAAGAATTATTCCCTAATAAAGTCATTTCGCGAAGGAGTAACATCAACTGGCATCCCAAATAATTCTCCAATTCATATGTTTTTAATAAACAATAAACTTTTTTTTTCAGGCATTATCACAGCGAGTTTGTGAAAGATAAAGCCATGTTTTTTGTTTTCTTCGGTAGATATTCGATATGTTTTTCCCATCTCAAATTACTATCAAAGAATATCCCCAAGTATTTGACTGAATCTACTCTTGTTATTGATTTATTATTTAGACTGATGTTCAAAGAATTTGGAACACTATTGCAGTAATTGCCAAATGATATATAAACCATTTTGTTGATGTTCAGGGATAGTTTGTTGGAAGAAAACCAATTTATTTTTTTTTAGATAGTTATTCATATAAATTTAAACTTTTTTCCAACTATCACCAGTCGACACAACAGCATTGTCGTCTGCAAAAAAAATTACATCCTGTACAGTATCAAGCATATCATTAAACATATAAGACAAATAGCAACAGTCTGAAAACAGTGCCCTGGGGAACTCCTATACTCACTCAACAATATTATCAAATTTAACTCAATGCCATCTTTTTTACAAATACCAACAAAGAAACTGATGAGCTTCACATCTAATTCCATTGTTTCCAATTTTTTTAATGAGATTTTATGATCAACCGTATCGAAGAAACATTAGTACATACGGTATCCAATACTTCTGTGAGTAATGAAAGTTATAAATGCATCGCCATTCTTAATATTCTTAAATAATCTTTTATCTCACAACTTTCCATTTATGTGATAAGTAATCGATGAAGCCTTTCATTGAACAATCCGGACTTTTTTCTAGGAAAGCAAAATTCCTGTTTCTAGTTTGCAGCCACGAATACTATTCTTGGGTAAAGCCATGTTTCACCATGTGAAGGTCGTTGCTCTATGATACAAAGCATTTATGGATACAACGCAAAGTTGAAAACCTTTGCTTTTGCCGACATAACTTTTATTCTTCCTAACATCAAAGAGAAAATAGTAAACATCCTTACAAGCAAACATAGTTGTGTTGGCTTGAAGATCTATTTAAAAACTAACCCAGATTTAGTTATAATTAGCTGTTATTACAGTGAGATTGTAGAATCCCTAAAATAGTATAATGACACACACAGAACATCAGTTAGTTGAGGAATTTAGAAAAATTTTGATTTTCTCAACCAACTGATCTAATTTATATATGTAAACAAAGTGTTTGCAATTTGCTTAAATAGTTTGAATGTGCCGCATAGCCCACCTACTTGGAAGAATAGTTTATCTGTGACATTGTTCGTTTCTATGGAACTGTCACTGTCTTTGCTTTATGGACAGATATAGAGACATGCTCTGGAGGTTATAATATTAGAATGATAAAATAAATAATATTAGTAATAACTGGTGAAACAATAGCTTTAAATGTTGTTAGTTGCTTTTTTATTGAATGGTGTTGTTTAATTCAAAAAAGGAAGAAATAAAAGTTATTAGTTCAAGTGTTCCGGGACAAAGAAATTCATGAATTGTTTTATTCGCGAAGCGAGTCAAGAAACGAATTGAAATTGCCCTCAGAGGACACACAGTATATGAATAGATTCGGCTGAATTATGAGATCCAAAAACGTCTAATCAATCTGAAGGACATAGCAAACTTGTTTTCCTCACAGCACAGCCTGAAGGGGTTTTTCGGGACCAAGAATTGGGTCAACACAAGGTTGAATGTGAAAAATAGACAAACATGACGCAATTTCTACATTCTATAGGAATATTTAGACTGGTATTATTTGAATGTGGAGACATTGACCATGACATAGGAGTGTATTTTGAAGATTTAGATAATTAGTGACATTCATCTAAGTTATCAACAAATCATTAATACGCATATGTCCACCTAACTGATCCGTATATCACTTATTTTAGAACAAGGTTATAAGGATGAATTTACTGTAAAAGAAATCGATTTCTGACGATTAAAATTTTCGAATCAGCCTGAATTCAAAAATTTAAATAACACAACTACAATTACACAGATGAATGATTTTAATTCGTAAGATTCTTGAAGATTTATCATATGAATGGAATAGATAAAGCTGAAAGGTAAATTTTTCTGACAAATTGAGGAAATTACTGTATTGAATGTAATTTTTACATTAAGCAAACATAAAGGTATTATTTTCTATTCGAGGATATTTTCAGTTTTATACATTTTTCATTTGGATTGAACTATCTCGGCATTTTCAACAAAGGTAACCAATTAGCTCGTATATAGTCTTGTTCCACATTCAAAAGGCCACCCTGTGAATACTGTTGTTCAAAATTTGAATTTAAACGATAGCTTGGCATGGCAAGACTACAGTTCTCTCTCAAGAAAGTATCTAACTTCATTGTTAGAATTTTGAAGAAATCTTTAAGCTTTAAAGTACTATGAAATCATAGTAAGAAAAGGTTCAATAATGGAAATAATTATAATCCATTTTAATGAACTCTATCTTGCTGCAACGAAATGGCGAATGCGCAAAATCTGTACGAATTGAATATGTTCAATCTAAAAATGTACAGAATGGGGTGTATCTCAATCACATATACTATAAACACTAAAATATGGTTGATTTAATTTTTCAGATTGCTACGTAATCCACTGAGAAATTCAAAGTATTGAATTTATATATTTCAATATTGTTCAAAATTGTATTTAATTTTATAAAAAAAAAATATATCCACAACAAACTCTATCTCATAAAACCTCGAAACACAATGCAGAAATCCAGGGTGTGGTTTTACTTTGTTAAAAAAATTAATCCGTTCAACTCGATCCTGATATTTAATAAATGGAACCTTGGAACGCAGTTCCAAGCGCAAGTTGTAAATGTGCATATGCAGAAGAAACAATACCTCATCTCATCAATAGTTGTCCCATATAAAATATATATAATAATAAATTTGAGACGTATATCTTGTATTCAGTTCTTTTTTCTGCTTGTTTTGTAAGCCAAAAGTTCAAAAGATTATAAATACATCTTCTGTTCAAAAATATCATATCATGAAATAGATGCAAATCCCAAATCATTTTTACTGAATAAAATGCAAGAAATAATTGTACTTGTTCCACCAAAATACTCAGACTGATTCTAACAGCCGAAATATAATTAATTCTTCTTGAATTAAACACCAAAGTAAGTCAAAGTCAAATCGACAAGGTTATTGGTTCATGATTACAGTATTTTGCGTAGACTCAGAATGTGCTCATGTTTCGACATTAACCTTGATCTTTGTTAGTTATTGCTACACCAAAAAATACTATCGTGAGTACATACATAGTGTCCAACACCAACGTATTTCAACATTCAACATAACCCAGGAAAGAGTGCTATGCAGGAACAACTTCTTCTAATTTCAAATGCATAAGAAAAAATTATTTCTTTTTTGGGTTGGATCAAAATGAAAGGAAAAGATTGATATTCCAAATTTTTAGAGCCTCGATTACAAGCTAACATATATCTTCCCGTTCTTCTTGATGGCACAATTAATTACTGCGCCATTGAATTAGAAAAAAATCATTTTTGGAATCACAACATGGGAAATTTATCTATTAAAATTCCTATCGGAAAAGATACATTTCATCTTTCTTCCATGAGGTAAATCCGTTTGAATCATTATTGCGTAAATGTCGAATGTGTAATCCGTTCCTCGGTTTATATCCGACAATAACAACCAAAAACAGTTGATGTAACATTTTTGCTGTCACCAAAACATGAATTATTCTGTAACGGAAGTTGTTGAACTTGAATTACTCGTGTTTTCGTTAAAAGTCTGAATTCAGTTTGTAGTTTATTCGATAGTGAAATTAGTTGATTTGAAAAAATAATGAAGCAGTATAATTGATTGAGAATGTCTATTTCTGGTGTATGAAAAAGTTGTAACCGATAACGTAACTTTTGAGAACAGTTAAATATCATATCAAGATGATGACAGACCTGCCACAGAGAAAATATAGCTGAGCAATTTGTCAATAAGAAAATATTCAGAAGAATATGACAAGAAAAATTACAAACTGAAGAAAAATATTGTCAAATGATAACGAAAAGCTTGTTAATAATTTTAAAGACACCCATAGATTACTTTCCAAATAAAATATGGATTAATATACCTACCAAAGTAGGACACCGTCTCTTGTGAGATTTCCTTTGTTGGATTGATACCTTACCTTCTTTAGATTTTACTTCAATAATAATAAGAAAAAATTTCACGATTCTAAGTTAACATAATCAGATTCTTTTCCTTTCGAAAATTTGTATTTGAGGTTTGATGAACTTTTCAGGCAACTTGCTGATTTTTACTTGTCCAATCTTTTATTGTAAATTTATGGTTTTTAAAATGACCGCGAAAGTCGAAACATATCAACCTGAATAAATAGTTAGTGTGGTTCCAATAAATATTTGAAGATTTCAAGACTTTCATCTGATCATAACTTCTTCAAATGGGTTTCTATCATATCAGAATGATAATTAATTATACCAGAGTTTGAATGAAGAAAGCAAATAAGTAAATACCATAATACAAAGCAAAGTAACAGACATAGTGCGATGCTTGAGCCGTTGGTTCGGAACTTGCAAAATGGCGAATGCGCGGTCCCATTTTTTTAACTCTATAAGCCTTTATATCATGAATTCTCCAATCTTCTATGAAAAAATATATCATCATAAAAATTGATAAGCAAGAACGAGCAATAAAGACAAAAGCGCCGACAAGTAGAGGCGAATATTCTAATTAGACGTAACAATATTTCAATTGAAGTGTTCCCTTTTGTTACTTATACTTAAGCTCTTTTCTTTGCAATTTTTGATCTTAATATTTAATAATAAACATTTCACGCCCAGAATACTCATCCATGAAAGAAAGAAGCCTGAAAAACTTTGTGATGCCCATCTGGCTAGAAAATGTTGTTGTTCTGAAAACCATTGACGCTGTGCGCCAACTGATAATGCAAGATCCTGAGATTGAGACAACCTTAGGTATTAGTGGGATCAGCACATATTCAATACTGCATGAACATTTGGCCGTGAAAAAATTTGGTCGCGTTGCGTCCCACATAAATTGTCAATCGCTCAAAAAAAGGCTGGTGTCGATTGGTCGAAAAATGCTCTAAAAATACGATCAAGGTGCTTCGAAGTAAGTCTATGACATAGTGACCGGTATTGTATTGTCAGGGTTGAATTACGGTTTGACAGTTTTTTACCCATTTCTTGATTCCGTAGAGAAATATAGATTGCAAAAAGTGCAAAATTCGTGCTGTCGTTATATGATAAAGGAATTAGTAGTAGTATAAATAGGTTGGGGTGGCTCAGGGTTGAGAATGTTTTCCGGCTCCATATGATTGTTCTGGTGCATCGAATTTTAGGTATCGGTATTCCTCCATATTTGAGGTCATTGAGGAGGGAAGTGAAAATGAAGTTGCTTGTGAGCCAGTGTTAGTTTTCAGCTTTGGTAATTTTCCTTTATGCTTATGTTCATTTTCAGTTTCGAATCATATCTTATAGAAAAATTTTTGTTTTTATTAATATTCTTTCAAGTCGAAATATTGTAAAATAAATTGAGTGGAGTAGCTTATGCTAGACTCCGCCCTTAAGGAATTTTTCTACTGGCTTTATAAATAAAAACACTATTATTATTATTATGAATCGTGATGTTCACGGTGTCGAAATCTAGAAGTTAACGTGTTTTTCGTAGACCTAAAAAAAGCTTATGATAATGTTCCCCTAACCAAACACTGGCAATCTCTCGAAAATATGAATATAAATGTCGAACTCATAAGAGCAGTCAGAACCCTATATGATATTAACAAATAATAAAAGTTAAAACGAGAAACACACTATCACCGGGAATACAAACAATCAAAAGATTGAAACAAGGGTGTTGTATATCTCCTACTCTGTTCAAAGTATACCTGGAAAATGTACTGAAGCAGTGGAAAAATGTGAAAATATGGCCATACCTCTCATAGTACAAGATTATGAAGACCTAAATTACATGACGAGAAAGCTGTTGGATGAATTAAACTCTGGGGAATGGAATTCAACATTGAAAAGAGCGAATACATGTGTATAGGAGGGGATCAAAAAGACAGACAACTGGAAAATACAATAATCAGACAAACAGACGCCTACAAATATCTAGGTGTTACAATTACACAAGACGGAGCATTGGAAAAAGAAATTAGAAACAGTAATGGACAGGGTAGGAAAGCAATAACCTTGCTAAACGGAATACTTTGGGACAAAAACATATAAAAAAAAAAAAAAGAATATACCACACAATTGTTAAGAGCATACTAACATATGGCTCAGAAGTATGGCCAATTAAAGAAAGAGCCGAAAAAGCCTTGAAAGCGACCAAAATTGACTTCTGGAGGCGATCAGCCGGAATCCGGAAGATAAAGAATAACCAATGAACACGTTAGGGAGACCATGGGTGTCACACACACCATTATAGACGACATTCGTAATAAACAATTGATATGGTATGGACATGTCCACAAAGACTCCCAAAACAATACTGATCTGGCAACCGGAAGGACGAAGGAAACGGGGCAGGACAAGAAAAACTTGGAGAGAAGATAAAGACAAAGAGATTAGAGAAAGAGAGTTTGGGGAAGACCTATGGAATGGCCGAGAAGGGTGGCAGAGGGAAATCGTTAGACGACGAAGGGCGTTATAATATTTGGTTTTTACTCCGTTGGAAAAGTTCCATGCATCTCGTTGATCAACGACTCGGTCATCAATTCGAGGATAATGACGAGTTAAAAATTCCAACACCTAAAATTCATTCCTCAACTCCATCCAAATCATGAAATCAGCAAAAAAACAAATGAACTAACACAATCCATATTTATGTTGAATTCGAAATACAAAGGAGAAAATTATGCAAAAATCGTCGGACGATTAGTAGACAGATGGTTCTACGACGTCAATCCATTGCATTTTATAAAAGCGAAACAGCTGACGTCAACTTTCTCTCTATGAAAGTGAACGTTCACAATCGATTTTCTCTCCTCTAACGCTCGTGTGTAAAAAGTGGATTCTCTTTAACGACGCATTTATTAGATCCGACACTCAGTCCAATTTTTCACTTTCATCCACCGGAATTACTTTATTTTCACGGAAAAGTGAAATCGCGTAAAGTGATATTACGTTACGCTCACGAGCTTGTACTCGTAATATGATTGTTTTGTGCAATTGATGGCGGATGCTTACACCAACTTGTTTGTGTATATGTTTATATGTCTATTTCACTCGATTTTCGAGCTGAGGTTATATGCTGGAATGAAGAACCACTCAAACCTTCTTAGATAGTTTAAAATAGAGATGTGAAATTGCCTTGCCTTGCTAGTACTTAAAAGCGACTACATTTTAGAAGTAGTTTTGTTGAATGATTGTTTGGGCTATTACCATCATCTATTGTGGATGTAATGATTTCCGACGTTTCGATAGACATCTTCTATCTTTATCAAGGAGAAAAGTAAGAAACCTTTTGAAAATTATCAATTTTCAAAAAGTCAATTGACAGAAGTCATGAAAGAAAATGAACGATGTTATATACTCATCTGTGATATGATGATCTTTTTAAGTTGGATCGAACTATCGGCGTCCAAACTTCTGGCAGATCTATAGATGGAGCACTTATGGAATCAGGTGTTATTTTCATAAATGCTGCTTCTTTGATTTTTCTTCTTTGGATATTATTGATGCTTCATCCCACTTTATACGATGATTCTCATCTACAGCATGTTGGACCAACCTGGATTTGTCGCTGTCTAGTACTCGTAGAAGCTTCAGATGTTCTTTTATTCGTACATTCAGAGGGCGTTTAGTTTCTCCGATGTAAGATCTTCCGCACTGCAAGGTAATTCATATATGCAGTTCTTTGTCCTTTGTGTTTCATTATTAGGCTTAACTTTTGTAAGTTTAGCTCTGATAGTGTCTTGAGTTTTGAATGCAGTCGTTATGTTGTATCTATTTCCAATTCTTCTCATTTTCTCCGACAAACCTTACATAAGGAATTACGGTTTTAATGGTCTGATTTATATCTGTTGGTTCAGGTTGACTTTCTCTTGTTCGTCTAGCTTTTTCTAATATCTTTTTGGGGTAGCCATTGCTTCTAAGAGTTTTCGAGATGTTATTTATTTCTTCATTTTGGTCTTCTTCAGTGCAACAAATATTTCTTGCTCTATCAAATAAACATTTTGCTACTCCCAATTTAGTGTTTAGTTGGTGGTTTGAATCAAAATGTAGATATTGTCCTGTGTTCGTTGGCTTTTTATACACAGTGGTTCTTGGGATTCCATTTTGTTTATGTACGAGTACATCTAAGAATGGAAGTTGTCTGTCTTCCTCGATTTCAATTGTGAATTTAATTGATTCCTCTTGATTGTTTAGATATTGAAGGAATACATCTATAGTGTCTCTTCCATGTTGCCAAATAATGAAAGTATCATCTACATATCTTTTCCATAGTTTGGGTTTAAGTGCATATTTTTCTAATGCCTTCTGTTCGAAAATTTCCATAAATAAATCAGCTAAAATTGGTGATAGTGGTGAACCCATGGCCATTCCAAATTCTTGTTGATAAAAGATGTCTTCAAATTGGAAATATGTTGTTTCAATACAAATAGAAAGCATTTCCATAATTGCATTCACGCTTAGTGTAGTTCTTTCACTAAGGGTTTGATCTTCTTCAAGCTTTTTCCTAACTATGATAAGTGTTTTATCTGTCGGAATATTAGTGAACAAACTGGTAATGTCGAAGCTGACCATAACGTCTTTTTCCATGATTTCTTGATGTTTCATTATTTCTATGAAGTGTTTCGTGTTTCTTATCATCGATGTTGAATTACTTTTTAATGGTGATATAATTTTCAGCAGAAATTTAGCCAATTGGTGGCATGCTGAATTTCTTGAACTCACAATTGGTCTTAGAGGAATATTTGCTTTGTGTATTTTTGGTAGACCATATAAATGTGGTGGTTTCATGAAGTGAGTATAAACATCGTTCATTTTCTTTCATGACTTCTGTCAATTGACTTTTTGAAAATTGATAATTTTCAAAAGGTTTCTTAATTTTCTTCTTGATAAAGATAGACGATGTCTATCGAAACTTCGGAAATCATTACATCCACAATAGATGATGGTAATAGCCCAAACAATCATTCAACACGAGTTCCATCATCAACAATATCTCGTCATCAATTAGAAGTAGTTGTTCGTTTTGAGACAGTTCATGGCGCTGTGTCTGCATCTGTAATACAGTGGCTTTATACAAGACAGTGGCGACAATGTGGTCAGCGTTTTGATTGGTTCCGCCATTACCGGTCGAAATTTCATTGTTTACCTTGCTTGCCGTGTTGTTTTACATGTTTTAAACCGTGTTGTTCAATTTCCTGTTAGTTCAATTTGGAGCATTTCATTTTATTTGTAAATATCTATATTTTAATTCTGAAGGAGACATATCTTTGGGTTTATCTATAAAATAAAGTGAATAAAGTACTCTTATTTATGCATATCAGTTTGGACTATTGTTTACATTGATTTATTCATCTGAGGAAGGATGAAATGTAACAATGTGAGTGTTATTGAGATTAATAGATTTACTAAATTATGTTATTAATTCTATGTTGAAATGTAATGTATTAAAATAAAAATTTAGCTGAATAGTCTGTAGAAAGTTACATTATATTTAAATGTAATAAGGAGAAACTCAATTGATAGATAGGTTCATATTTTTCATAGGTAAATTAACTCAGAAGCAATGCCTAGTTATGCACAATTGGTTGTTCCAATTCCTCAGAAAAAGGGTATGTTATGAAATGTTTTCCCAAAGATCCCAAGGGTAGGAAAGAATAGGCAATTAGAATGAAACGAGACAAATGGTTTCCAACCGACTCTTCACAATTATGTGAGGTAATTTATTTCAAAATTTTCAATAATCATATTGTCTCTTATTGAAACCTTCAAATGTTTTTGCACTAAAAAACACAATAATTTATATTTTTGTAATAATTGATTGAATTGAATACTTACATATTCTGTTGTAATCTCAATTTTTTTATAAATAATCTCCTCAGCTAACACGAGTAAACCATCCTGTATCTCTATGTCCTATACTTAGTGTTAATTTTGAGGCAACAGATGGCATTTGGATCGAGTTAGTCGCTCAGTTTCCCATCTTGTCCCCTTTAATCTAAAGTTTGGATAATGAACAAAACTAATGTCGATGACGAGATATTGTTGATGATGGAGCTCGTGTTGAATGATTGTTTGGGCTATTACCATCATGTATTGTGGATGTAATGTTTTCCGACGTTTCGATAGACATCTTCTATCTTCATCAAGGAGAAAAGTAAGAAACCTTTTGAAAATTATCAATTTTCAAAATTTACTAAACACTAAATTGGGAGTAGCAAAATGTTTATTTGAAGAAATAAATAACATCTCGAAAACTCTTAGAAGCAATGGCTACCCCAAAAAGATATTAGAAAAAGCTAAACGAACAAGAGAAAGTCAACCTGAACCAACAGATATAAATCAGACCATTAAAACCGTAATTCCTTATGTAAAAGGTTTGTCGGAGAAAATGAGAAGAATTGGAAATAGATACAACATAACGACTGCATTCAAAACTCAAGACACTATCAGAGCTAAACTTACAAAAGTTAAGCCTAATAATGAGACACAAAGGACAAAGAACTGCATATATAAATTACCTTGCGAGTACGGAAGATCTTACATCGGAGAAACTAAACGCTCTCTGAATGTACGAATAAAAGAACATCAGAAGCTTCTACGAGTACTAGACAGCGACAAATCCAGGTTGGTCCAACATGCTGTAGATGAGAATCATCGTATAAAATGGGATGAAGCATCAATAATATCCAAAGAAGAAAAACTTGCAAGAAGAAAAATCAAAGAAGCAGCATTTATTAAAATAACACCTGATTCCATAAGTGCTCCATCTATAGATCTGCCAGAAGTTTGGACGCCGATAGTTCGATCCAACTTAAAAAGATCATCATATCACAGATGAGTATATAACATCGTTCATTTTTCTTTCATGACTTCTGTCAATATTTGCTTTTTGAAAATTGATAATTTTCAAAAGGTTTCTTACTTTTCTCCTTGATAAAGATAGAAGATGTCTATCGAAACGTCGGAAAACATTACGGTAGATTTATACTCAATGATAGCATATTGCACAGATCGGCGCGAACATTTCACAGTTTTGGAAATCTCTACTTGTGATTTCCCTTGCTCATGCAGAACCTGTGTCTGCACACGTTTTTCTCACGAAAGTTCGTTTTTTTTAGCATATTATAACGATAGCACTCCAATCTTCCGCAAACAATCACCAAAAGCAAACTAAACGACTGGATGTGTCCACAACGAAGGGCATTAGCGAACTGATAAATAAAGACAAAATGTGCAAAAATAGCAAACTTTATGGCACCCAGGTGTTTTATTGCTTTTTGCGGCACATGTAATTATTTTTAATCCTTTTTAGATGTCGACAAAAGAATCCTTAAACAATAGCTTTATTTTTCCCACACTTGCCGTGCACCTGCGAAATTTTTTAGGGTGCTCAATACTTTTGGCCAAGGCGGTATATGACGATAAAACAAAATTTTCTAATGTAAATAATACTACTGATTTGTAAAAATTTTGTAAGTTAACTGTCAGTTTTACAAGTTAGTGACTTGATAAAATAAACTTTCTTGATTAATATAGTGTTTTTCGAAACTGACATTTACAAATGATAAACAAATAAAATCGTAAATAATCAATTCACTTCCTCAAATCACATCTGACAGAAAATATAAAGCGACAGCAATTTCTCTCGATCAGAATAAATTAAACGGTAATTTCCGGAATAGAACAAGTTAAAAAATGATCAGTGAGATCGATAAAGAAGTCGCAATATTGTTGAAAACGGTAGAGAATATCCTCACCTTGACGCACCTGATGACCGTCGTGTGAGCAAGGAGTGGTAACCTTGCTACCGACCTCGACGGAACCTCGCTCAACCAAGGCCCATGAAAGTACCAACGCGCGAATTTGTGGTGTGTTAATATTTTCATTAACAATCTTCCTTCAGATACGGTTCGAGAGATTGAATAGTTTTTAATGGTTCATATTAAATGAAGAACGAATGTATTAGTCACCAACAATTGGAGGTTTTCAAGTACATGCTATATTTAATGATGGATACCGAAGTACAAATTTATGAGTAGGAATCTTGAGCTACACCTAATAAGTTACAACACATCATTTGAAAGTTGGTGTTTGAACAAACTAGATAATGTTTGCTTTATCCAGACCTCTGTGTTGAGCAGATGTCCTCTCCTGAATTACATTGTACGAGGTTTGCCTTCTATATTTCGGGTTTAGGAAACATAAACAAATATTAGTTGTATTGTATTGTATTGTTTTTCAAAATATTAACCATTAAGATCTACACTTTTGCAAGCGTTTGAACCAATTGTCAAAGCAGTTTTGCCACTCTGATTGAGGTATCTCCAGAACATCCATTCTGAACGCATCAACCGCTTCGATGTAATGATTTCCGACGTTTCGATAGACATCTTCTATCTTTATCAAGGAGAAAAGTAAGAAACCTTTTGAAAATTATCAATTTTCAAAAGTCAATATTGACAGAAGTCATGAAAGAAAATGAACGATGTTATATACTCATCTGTGATATGATGGTCTTTTTAAGTTGGATCGAACTATCGGCGTCCAAACTTCTGGAAGATCTATAGATGGAGCACTTATGGAATCAGGTGTTATGTTCATAAATGCTGCTTCTTTGATTTTTCTTCTTGCAAGTTTTTATTCTTTGGATATTATTTATGCTTCTTCCCACTTTATACGATGATTCTCGTCTACAGCATGTTGGACCAACCTGGATTTGTCGCTGTCTAGTACTCGTAGAAGCTTCTGATGTTCTTTTATTCGTACATTCACAGGGCGTTTAGTTTCTCCGATGTAAGATCTTCCGCATTGTGAATGTACGAATAAAAGAACATCAGAAGTTTCTACGAGTACTAGACAGCGACAAATCCAGGTTGGTCCAACATGCTGTAGATGAGAATCATCGTATAAAGTGGGATAAAGCATCAATAATATCCAAAGAATAAAAACTTGCAAGAAGAAAAATCAAAGAAGCAGCATTTATGAAAATAACACCTGATTCCATAAGTGCTCCATCTATAGATCTTCCAGAAGTTTGGACGCCGATAGTTCGATCCAACTTAAAAACATCATCATATCATAGATGAGTATATAACATCGTTCATTTTCTTTCATGACTTCTGTCAATATTGACTTTTTGAAAATTGATCATTTTCAAAAGGTTTCTTACTTTTCTCCTTGATAAAGATAGAATATGTCTATCGAAACGTCGGAAATCATTACATCCACAATAGATGATGGTAATAGCCCAAACAATCATTTAAATTGGAATTAATCTAAAAATGACAATAAATGTATCAATGATACCTGTTTTCTTTGATGAACATGGAGTGTAACGATTTCATATGACATGAGGCATGAAGTACTATCTATATACGACCTATGTCACACAATCAGCCCTCTCAAAAGCCTCTACTGAAATCTTAGGTTCTCAGTGTTGTCGTGAACGTAGGACTAACCATTGAACAAATACGCTTCTGCAGTATTCATTTACTAGACGATGAATGTAAGTAATTATTATTCAGGTATTATGTGGGTATAACACGATAATCATATCATTTTATTCTTGTAGCGGTTCACCTCGAGACATCAAACGAACTGGAATGTCACGCTGAAGGTCCGAAATTTGAAGGTGAAGTGTAATAATCGAAACCACAGAATACTTTCATCATCTATCATCACGTGTCATTCAAGAGATTTCGACGTAATAGTATAGTGTGGTTGGGATTAGTCAAAATTATGAGAATTTCAACTTTTATAAATAAATTGTGCTAAGAATTACACAGATTATATTCTTGAATTCACAGCTCATCTAATAATAGTTATTTATACAACAAGTCAGTTAAATGAATGTTTATTTATAAGAAGAAAGTTTAACCCACGAGCCTGTAGGGCGAGTGGGTTAATTTCTTCCTCAGCAGGGCCTGAGAAGTTCTCAAACACATATGCTATAACGAATGAGCGTGTTTCCTTTGGAGGAGGTGCAGGTTTCCAGTTCCATTTTCAAAATCTCATCAATCTCAATCAATTGTAATTTTTACTTTAATGATAGAAATGACTCTTAATGTAGAATTTTTGATTCATTTTAAGAAACATACTTTAAAATGAGTTTTTTACGTGCATTGTATGTGGAAAGAATAATTTCCAGAAAATGAGTGGTGAACATTTTATTCCACTAGTGAATTGAAAAATTTTAATTCACTCAGTGGATAAACGTCAACTTACCCTTGTTACCATGGGTTGAATATTGTCGTCTTTAAACGTCAAAATGGGATAAAAGATAGTTAAAAAAATAAATCGAATGTATAATCAAAAAACAATGAAATAAATTGATTAGTTCACATGAAAAACCTTTTTCATATATTAGGTTATTCAAACATTAAAAGTTCCCCTAAAACTTGAATGACTCAATAACTTTCACGAGCATAGAAGTTTTCCTCTGGTTAAGGATAAAAAAAAACGAAGGACATCTTCATGAGAAAGAATGTACGTTCAACGTTTATCTCATAATAAATCACACAATATTTGCCAATTCATTCAAGAGCATCTTACTTCCTGGCTCAAACGCACTAATTTTCCTTGTAGATAACCGTCAATTTACTGAATTTGTTTATCATAATCGGTAAACAAGGATACGGAGATCGATAGTTCCATAAAAATCAACACGGGTTGTCGGAAAAAACACCACGGATAACGAGATGATTAAAAAAGCCATTACCAAAATAAATGAAATGAGCGGTGACAATTAAAGGTTTTGAAAAGTAAGATAACATTGGAAGTGATCTTCAGGATCACTAAATGCCAAGGTAGCAATGAAAAATTATTCTGATCCAGAATTGTGATTATAATGTCCGGGATTATATCTTTGTTATCAAAACGAAGGAGAAACTTATCAGATATACAAAATTAATTAATCAATTAAGAAGGATAAATATTCACAGAAAGAATAAATATAGTTTAAAAAAACATGCTTATAAAGAATATCGGACTAAAAAAGTTAGAAATAATTTTAAAAATCAATTTATGACAATAGTATATAAAACATACTAGTAAAATTGAGAAAGAAGCATGGGGCGCTTGATATACGAAAATTATGGCACAAAGCGCCCCACGCTTTCTTCTCAATATTACTAGTATGATTTATATACTATTGTCATAAATTGATTTTTGAAATTATTTCTAACTTTTTTAGCCCGATATTCTTTATAAGCGTTTTTTTTTTAGTTTTTCAAAATATATTTATTTTTTACTTTTTAGTGTCTGTCATAAAAACATTAATAAAGAATATCGGGCTAAGAAAGTTAGACATAATTTTAAAAATCAATTTATGACAATAGTATATAAAACATACTAGTAAAATTGAGAAAAATAACGTGGGGCGCTTAATATACGAAAATCATGGCACAAAGCGCCCCACGCTTTTTTCTCAATTTTACTAGTATGTTTTATATACACTATTGTCATAAATTGATTTTTAAAATTATTTCTAATCTTTTTAGCCCGATATTCTTTATAAGCGTGTTTTTTTAGTTTTTTCGAACTATTTAGTTTTTACTTTTTAGTGTCTGTCATAAAAACATTAATAAAGTACCTATATAGGGCTAAAAAAGTTAATAATAATCTTAAAAATCAATTTATGACAATAGTATATAAAACATACTAGTAAAATTGAGGAAAGAAGCGTGGGGCGCTTTGTGCCATAATTTTCGTATATCAAGCGCCCCACGCTTCTTTCTCAATTTTACTAGTATGTTTTATATACTATTGTCATAAATTGATTTTTAAAATTATTTCTAACTTTTTTAGCCCGATATTCTTTATAAGCGTGTTTTTTTAGTTTTTTTAACTATATTTATTTTTTACATTTTAGTGTCTGTCATAAAAACATTAATGAAGAATATCGGCTAAAAAAGTTAGAAATAATTTTAAAAATCAATTTATGACAATAGTATATAAAACATACTAGTAAAATTGAGAAAGAAGCGTGAGGTCCCTTGTGCCATAATTTTTGTAAATCAAGCGCCTACGCTTCTTTCTCAATTTTTTACTAGTATGTTCCATATACTATTGTCATAAATTGATTTTTAAAATTATTTCTAACTTTTTAGCCCGATATTTTCATAAGCGTGATTTTTTTTTTAACTATATTTATTTTTTACATTTTAGTGTCTGTCATAAAAACATCAATGAAGAATATCGGCTAAAAAAGTTAGAAATAATTTTAAAAATCAATTTATGACAATAGTATATAAAACATACTAGTAAAATTGAGAAAGAAGCGTGGGGCGCTTAATATACGAAAATTATGATGCAAAGCGCCCCACGCTGCTTTCTCAATTTAACTAGTATGTTTTATATACTATTGTCATAAATTGATTTTTAAAATTATTTCTAACCATTTTAGACAGATATTCTTAATAAGCGTGTTTTTTTAGTTTTTTCGAACTATTTAGTTTTTACTTTTTAGTGTCTGTCATAAAAACATTAATAAAGTACCTATATAAAGTTAAAATGATTTTAAAAATCAATTTATGACAATAGTGTATAAAACAGACTAGTAAAATTGAGGAAGAAGCGTTGGGCGCCTTGTGCCATAATTTTCGTATATCAAGCGCCCCACGCTTTTTTCTCAATTTTACTAGTATGTGTTATACACTATTGTCATAAATTGATTTTTAAAATTATTTCAAACTTTTTTAGCCCGATATTTTTCATAAGCGTGTTTTTTCATTTTTTTTTGAACTATATTTATTTTTTACATTTTAGTGTCTGTCATAAAAACATCAATAAAGAATATTGGCTAAAAAAAGTTAGAAATAATTTTAAAATCATTTTATGACAATAGTATATAAAACATACTAGTAAAATCGAGAAAGAAGCGTGAGGTCCTTTTGAGCCATAATTTTTGTATATCAAGCGCCACGCTTCTTTCTCAATTTTACTAGTATGTTTTATATACTATTGTCATAAATTGATTTTTAAAATTATTTCTAACTTTTTAGCTTGATATTCTTCATAAGCGTGTTTTTTTAGTTTTTTGAACTATATTTATTTTTACATTTTAGTGTCCGTCATAAAAACATTAATAAAGAATATTGGCTAAAAAATTAGAGATAATTTTAAAAATCAATTTATGACAATAGTATATAAAACATACTAGTAAAATTAAGAAAGAAGCGTGGGGCGCTTTGTGCCATAATTTCGTATATCATGCGCCCCACGCATCTTTCGCCATTTACTAGTATGTTCTATAAACTATTTTCATAAATTGATTTTTAAAATTATTTCTAACTTTTTTAGTCCGATATTCTCCATAAGCGTGTTTTTATTTTTTAAACTATATTTATTTTTACATTTTAGTGTCCGTCATAAAAACATCAATAAAGAATATCGGCTAAAAAAGTTAGAAATAATTTTAAAAATCAATTTATGACAATAGTATATGAAACATTTTAGTAAAATTGAGAAAGAAGCGTGGGGCGCTTGATATACGAAAATTATGGCACAAAGAGCCTCACGCTTCTTTCTCAATTTTACTAGTATGTTTTATATACTATTGTCATAAATTGATTTTGAAATTATTTTTAACTTTTTTAGCCCTATATAGGTACTTTATTAATGTTTTTAAGACTGACACTAAAAAGTAAAAACTAAATATTTAGAAAAAACTAAAAAAAACACGCTTATAAAGAATATCGGGCTAAAAAAGTTAGAAATATATAAAACTTACTAGTAAAATTGAGAAAGAAACGTGAGGTCCTTTGTGCCATAATTTTCGTATATCAAGCGCCTCACGCTTCTTTCTCAATTTTACTAGTGTGTTTTATATACTATTGTCATAAATTGATTTTTAAAATTATTTCTAAATTTTTAGCCGATATTCTTTATTAATGTTTTCATGACAGACACTAAAATGTAAAAAAATAAATATAGTTCAAAAAACTAAAAAAACACGCTCATGAAGAATATCGAGCTAAAAAAGTTAGAAATAATTTTAAAAATCAATTTATGACAATAGTATAGAAAACATACTAGTAAAATTGAGAAAGAAGCGTGGGGCGCTTTGTGCCATAATTTTCGTATATCAAGCGCCCCATGCTTCTTTATCAATTTTACTAGAATGTTTTATATACTATTGTCATAAATTGATTTCTAAAATCATTTAAAACACTTTTAGCCCGATATTCTTTACGAGCGTGTTTCACTAGATTTTTTGAACCATATTTATTTTATACTTTTGAGTGACTGTCATAAAATATTTGATGATAACGGTTTTTTTTCGGCGTGGACGGGAATCGAACCCACGATCGATGAATCCAAGAGCTGAAGTCACAAAATACACGCGCTTTAGACCGCTCGGCCAACGAACGCTTTGGAAGAAGTGATGTCATAGTTGTGCTTCGAAGCAACGTGATCGTAATTTTGGAGCATTCTTTCGACCAATCGACACGGGCCTTTTTTTGAGCGATTGACAAATTGTGTAGGATTCAACGCGATCAAATTTTTTTGTCGGTCAAATGTGCATACAATATTGAATGTATGCTGATCCCACAAATCCTAAGGTTGTCTCAATCTTAGGTCACATGAGGATCTTGCAATATCAGTTGGCGCACAACATCAATGGTTTTCGAAACAACTGATTTTGGACGATCTTCACGAAATTCGTCTTGGAGTGATCTACGACCTCGGATGGATTCACCAAACCAACGATAAACACTGGTCCTTGATGGAGCTTCATCGCCTAAATTTGAATTAAGTTCATCGATAAACTGTTGTTGAGTTAATCTACGTCGTAAGTTGTAAAAAACAATTTTGGGTGAGATGACTACGTTCTGAATACGTGTAACCTTAAAAATGTCAAGCTTTACGATATAGCTGTCAGTTGACAGATTGCAATACTAGGGATGTCCAATATAAAATTATATGGATAAAATTGACGTGCAAGGGACAGAATTGCTGAAAGTTGATGTCGAAATGGCTTACTTTGTGGCCCTAATGACTTTAGTATTATTCACGACGCGAACTGTAATGGCTGATTTTGTTTGGTCAGGTTATGTTATCGTTGACATACTTGCAACCTAAATCTTCAATTTGCGGAAATCATGCAATTTATGAGAGTAAGTTTGGAAAAAGAGTGGAGTCCCGAGATTTATTTTGAGCAAATGTTTCCTGGAATAAACCCAACAAGGAAAAAATATCAATAATGCAAATAAACCATGCAGTATCAGGAAGAAATAGTGACAAGGTTAGGAGTTTCGTAGTATCACCAACGAATTCCATAGTGGCGAAGTACTGAAGAAAGTCTTGGCCCACATTTTCGTTAACCAGTCATGAATTTAACCCAGACCATTGTCAAAAACCATTAATTATCTCACACGACCCACATGTTCGATAACTTCGTCAAGGACTTATCTATACCTACTCATGTTTAATTCACGAGTAGAATTCGTTCCACAACTTCTTGACGCTCACTTCATACCGGATTACCTGGTATTTTCCACTTTTTCCGCAGTCAAAAATGGCATCAGTAGATTGGGTTCGACTTCTCGATGATGCAACCGTGGTGAAACTGTATGTTCGGCCACCTATTGTCTATAATCCGAAGAGAATGAACTAGGGTTTTCAGAATTGGTTAATTGGTTAATCTCGATGAAATATTTCGATTCTAATATGTGAGATATTTCAAAGGAAACTCTATTCCTGACAGAGGAATATATCTAAGAATAATATTCTTCAGAAATTCGCTGGATCATCTTGGAGTGCTCTTCGCACAGCATCTCTAGCCCTACACTGTAAAAAATAGTTCCTCATCTCAAACCATATTAATTTGTCTCAAGTACTCCGTACGTTTGAATACAGCCAAATGCATAAAGTACTTGACCCTACCGCCCTCTACGGTTGAGAATGGCATTTACCCTAAATAAAAGTTTCTTGAGTTAAGAAACTGATTAGTTTCAACCAAGCTCAGAGTTTTTGACTCAGGTGGTAAAAAAATTTGATCCAACGGTAATATTAATTAGTATGTAACTATTGATACTTTTCGTAGAATAAAAATTTTGGTTTTATGTAAATAAATATTACATTTCACTGAAACTCGATTTGTAGTTGAATGGGTCGAGAATTCAGTCGATAAAAATGATAATATCTCTTATGTCAAGTGAAAGTTTCTTGGGTTAAGAAACTGATTGATTTGAGCTAAATTGAAGGGTTTTTGACACTAGCAAAGGAATAATTTGATAAAACAAAAAAACATTTGTATGTAATCATTATTTTTCTTCACAGAACAATAATTTCTCTTTTATATTAATAAATACCGCAATACCGCGGCAGACCATGAATATTGTACGGAATGGGAAAGGCGTCTAGAGTTTCGTTGGTAGTTGCAGAGAGGAGCGAGTATACCTCAAGCGTCAACCGTCTGCTTTTCCAAGACACGTCGTAAAGACAACCGTTCCCATCACGTCGGGGACACCAATGTAGAATCGAAGGAATTTATCCCTACTTATGCGTTTCGTCCCTGGCGCACACATTTGGACTCATCAGTATGGCTTGTGTACGCCATGCCATAGACGCAGGGGTTAGAAGTTTTAAGGAGCCGCCGGGAGTTGAACCCGGCATCTAGAGTCGGTGTGAAACTTGAACGCAAACCTCTAGGCCACCGAAGCGCTGTGAACTAAGCTATGCGTGGCTATATTGCCGCCAAGAGATCCCTATACACTCCCCTGCCGCTGACAGAGTGCCGCTACAAAAGCTATAGTCCAGGCAGTGGGTTATCATCTCATCTCTCAATACCAGATCACCCGGTTCTCCACCAACACAAAGATATTTGGTTTTCTCTAAGTTGACATTTAAGCCCCACTTCTCGTATTCTTTAATTAGCTTTGCATCATGTATTCCATGTCATCTTTATCACCGAATACAACAATATTGTGAGTAAAATGCACAAATAATTGCATTTAAATGGGATATATTCAATATAAAAGAGATAGTTTTGATTTAATTGCAGCCAATATAAAAAAATTGCTACAATTAATTCGTTTTATTAAATCAATTACACAATATTTTTTTTACAAATGTCACTTCATATTGCAACAATTATATGTTCAATTTTATTCAAATATTTATAGTTTTCTTCAAGTAAATGAGGCGAATAATATAATCTCACGAGATTCTTGTCTCAAGAAACTGTAGTCGTTGCATCAACTGACAGAATTTACGACAACCGTACCTTCGATCTATTGAACAAATAAAAATGAAACGAACGAATGGTTTCGTTAAAACCTATTTAGAATAATGTATTTGTATCAATCAATTATGGATATTGAGACAAGTGCATAAACAATTTCTTGTAATTGTATGTTTATGTTGAATCAGTTGTTTCTTTCATTTCGCTGAAATGTAAAAAGTTTCAGGCGAATGTTTTAGCTGTTCTCTATAATCAACTAGGTTGTTTTAATTAAGAAAAATAGTTCATTTGGCGTAATCAATTTTAGATTAATTCAAATTAAAATGGTTTGATTGAAAAAAAATTCTCAAACTCCTGAGGAGTTTGAGCGCAGAATTTTATTTTTTACAGTGTAGTCTTTTCTGCAGCTGAGTATTGTTGCTCTGTTTGGTTTGATAGTGCACATACACAAAAAATCGATGCACAATTGAATACATGAGAATAATTACTGGCACCATAAGATCTACACCGGTTCATTGGTTACCAGTTTTGTCTAATATTGTCCCTCCCCATATTCGCAGACAGACTGCAGCTCTGAATTCTTGAAACAAATATTATTCTTTTCCCAATTTATTCCCAATTATTTCATATATTCCACAAAATGGAATTCCCAGATTGAAGTCACGTGAACCATTAATGGCATAATACGTTCTTCAATATGAACACAAGCGATAAAAAATTATGCGGAAGACTGAGTGGAACTCTTACAAAATGTTCAATAAGTATCTCGTTTCTGATCCTTCTGAAAATATTCCTGATCTTCCAAGAAAAATTTGGACAGTTCTTAATCGTCTGAGAACAGGTCATGGTCGTACCAATAGCATGCTATTCAGATGGAACTAATTTCCAAGAGCAAGTTGTGAATGTGGAGAAGCAGAAGAAACAATACCTCATCTCATCAATAGTTGTCCCATATATAAATTTCAAGATGGTTTTAGGGCTATTCATGATGTTTCCAATTCTTTCTTGGAATGGGTTATAAATTTCAAACGCATATTATAGATATTTTCTGTTATTCGGTTCTTTTTTCTGCTTTTGTCGTTTTATTTCCAGATTCTATGTGAGCAACTTGACGAAGTCTCTGTCTACATCAATAGAAAACAAGCGCGCAAGAGGTTCTGGCCTCACGTTAGTGTCTTTCTACATTTTTGGACTATGGCATCTCAAAGTTTTCAAATTATCGCGGTGCCAACTACACAAAACGAAAAAATAAACCAAACCGAAAAAATAACATATTTCTATATTTGTTATAAGTTTTATGTAAGAAATCTCATCAAGAGATATTCTGAAAAATCCCTGAGCAACGAATTATTAAAATTCTATTCAGATTTAAAGAAAATCACCCTAAAATCGCGCCCAGACTTTCGTGAAAATTATGAAAATATTTATTGTAAGTAAGTTACGAATTTATCAAATTACGAGTATTATTCCGACAATAACTCAAGAATCTATTTCCTTGTTGTTGCGGCCTTCAAGGCTACGCACTGGTATCTTATTGTGGGCCATTAGGACAAGGTCGTCAATGGAGTCAACTAACATGAGATGAATCAACAGATATAACGAGATGGTAGAACGTTTTGAATTTTGATTAATCTCATTCGAAATTTAATGCAAAGAGTGAATGCCTCCTGATTTATCGTTAATTGGCGGAAAGTGAATTCGAGAATTGGATGTACATCAGCGAATGTTCCGATATTAAAAATTGAATTTGATGATTTTTCGAATCATGTAGTTCGTCTTATCGGTAATTACAAAATTAATGCAAACATTTCGCTAATGGATGACTATTAATGAAATTGCAAATCAAAATTATTGAGGCCGCTGATAACCAGCTGTTCTTGTCGTTTTTTTTTCGATAAAGAAATTATCTTCGAACTCAAAATTTGTTTTTTGAATACAATATTAGAATTTAGCAACAAAATGGAATATTGAAATTTGTTGAACAGAAAAAAAGAATGTATTCAATAATCTCAAAAACCTCATCTTCTGGAATGAAAACAAAATCCTGTAAATGAATCATAATAGTCAACAAAAATGTTAACATATATTTTCCAAAAATAACTTCAAACAATTTAGAAAGCACTGACGTGAGGTCAGATTGCTTTGGCGCTCTTGTTGAGCTACTTGCAAGTAAATATTCAAACCATAACAAATCTATAGGCACTCTGATCAGGTGAACAATAGTCTTTTACCGTACTATGGGACAATGTGATGCAAATATGAACGCCTAATGAATTTCTTCAAGTAAATGAGGCGAATAATATAATCTCACGAGATTCTTGTCTCAAGAAACTGTAGTCGTTGCATCAACTGACAGAATTTACGACAACCGTACCTTCGATCTATTGAACAAATAAAAATTAAACGAACGAATGGTTTCGTTAAAACCTATTTAGAATAATGTATTTGTATCAATCAATTATGGATATTGAGACAAGTGCATAAACAATTTCTTGTAATTGTATGTTTATGTTGAATCAGGTGTTTCTTTCATTTCGCTGAAATGTGAAAAGTTTCAAGCGAATGTTTTAGCTGTTGTCTATAATCAACTAGGTTGTTTTAATCAAGAAAAATAGTTCATTTGGAGTAATCAATTTTATATTAATTCAAATTAAAATGGTTTGATTGAAAAAAAAATTCTCAAACTCCTGAGGAGTTTGAGCGCAGAATTTTATTTTTTACAGTGTGCAGCTCAGTATTGTTGCTCTGTTTGGTTTGATAGTGCACATATACAAAAAATTGATGCACAAGTGGATACATCCATGAGAATAATTACTGGCACCATAAGATCTACACCGGTTCATTGGTTACCAGTTTTGTCTAACATTGTCCCCATATTCGCAGACAGACTGCAGCTCTGAATTCTTGGAACAAATATCATTCTTTTCCCAATTTATTCCCAATTATTTCATATATTCCACAAAATGGAATTCCCAGATTAAAGTCACGTGAACCATTATGGCATAATACGTTCTTCAATATGAACACAAGCGATAAAAAATTATGCGGAAGACAAAGTGGAACTCTTACGAAATGTTCAATAAGTATCTCGTTTCTGATCCTTCTGAAAATATTCCTGATCTTCCAAGAAAAATTTGGACAGTTCTTAATCGTCTGAGAACAGGTCATGGTCGTACCAATAGCATGCTATTCAGATGGAACTCATTTCCAAGCGCAAGTTGTGAATGTGGAGGAGCAGAAGAAACAATACCTCATGTCATCAATAGTTGTCCCATATATAAATTTCAAGATGGTTTTAGGGCTATTCATGATGTTTCCAATTCTTTCTTGGAATGGGTTATAAATTTCAAACGAATATTATACATATTTTCTGTTATTCGGTTCTTTTTTCTGCTTTTGTCGTTTTATTTCCAGATTCGATGTGGGCAACTTGACGAAGTCTCTGTCTGCATCAATAGAAAACAAGCGCGCAAGAGGTTCTGGCCTCACGTTAGTGTCTTTCTACATTTTTGGACTATGGCATCTCAAAGTTTTCAAATTATCGCGGTGCCAACTACACAAAACGAAAAAATAAACCAAACCGAAAAAATAACATATTTCTATATTTGTTTTAAGTTTTATGTGAGAAATCTCATCAAGAGATATTCTGAAAAATCCCTGAGCAACGAATTATTAAAATTCGATTCAGATGTAAAGAAAACCACCCTAAAATCGCTCCCAGACTTTCGTGAAAATTATGAAAATATTTATTGTAAGTAAGTTACGAATTTATCAAATTACGAGTATTATTCCGACAATAACTCAAGAATCTATTTCCTTGTTGTTGCGGCCTTCAAGGCTACGCACTGGTATCTTATTGTGGGCCATTAGGACAAGGTCGTCAATGGAGTCAACTAACATGAGATGAATCAACAGATATAACGAGATGGTAGAACGTTTTGAATTTTGATTAATCTCATTCGAAATTTAATGAAAAGAGTGAATGCCTCCTGATTTATCGTTAATTGGCGGAAAGTGAATTCGAGAATTGGATGTACATCAGCGAATATTCCGATATTAAAAATTGAATTTGATGATTTTTCGAATCATGTAGTTCGTCTTATCGGTAATTACAAAATTAATGCAAACATTTCGCTAATGGATTACTATTAATGAAATTGCAAATCAAAATTATTGAGGCCGCTGATAACCAGCTGTTCTTGTCGTTTTTTTTTTTCGATAAAGAAATTATCTTCGAAGTCAAAATTTGTTTCTTCAATACAATATTAGAATTTAGCAACAAAATGGAATATTGAAATTTGTTGAACAGAAAAAAAGAATGTATTCAATAATCTCAAAAACCTCATCTTCTGGAATGAAAACAAAATCCTGTAAATGAATCATAATAGTCAACAAGAATGTTTACATATATTTTCCAAAAATAACGTCAAAAAATTCAGAAAGCACTGACGTGAGGTCAGATTGCTTTGGCGCTCTTGTTGAGCTACTTGCGAGTAAATATTCAAACCATAACAAATCTATAAGCACTCTGATCAGGTGAACAATAGTCTTTTACCGTACTATGGGACAATGTGATGCAAATATGAACGCCTAATGAATGAACAAACCTATATCTCAAATTACAAATACATAACTACTCATAATTTTCCCCAAGTTTTGTTCGAAGCTATAATTCCCTTCCCATAAAAACTTACATCAGTGCTTTTCTGAATTTTGACAACGTATATTATTTCAGCCATAGAGATTAAATTCTATCTCTATGATTTCCCGATATGAAAAATTTTGATTAATATTACGCCAACTGACACTGATTATTGAGCCCGGCATTTGTCAATCGAATATCGATCTGTGATGGCCATAGCTCAAAGAAAATCACTGGGACTTCATGTCATTTCTCTTTTCTTTTGAGTAAATGAAAAAAATGATCATATCTTCAGATGGAAGGAAGCTACGATAACGAAATTTGAGGTTAAGTAAGATATCAATCACCTCAATATATTCACGAATTTTTATTGAAATCCGAAAATGTCTCATGAGACAGTGAATATTAATAAATTTTTTTGGAAATTTTTAAAATTTTCTAGTGTGACAGTTTCTGCTGAAATTTTACGAGCCCTTTTGTTTCAGCCTCCCTCAACGATATTTCAAGTATCAACTTGATCGGATGGATATTCTAGTAGTTATTGAGGAAACAAAATTTCAGATCTCATAACTACTGAACCGACGGATTTGGCCCAATAACGAACTTGACCGAGATATTTGGACAATTAACATATTCTAAAAATATGAAAACTCTAGCTCATCTCATTTGGATGCTAGAGAGGATACGACCGGACCGGCCGGATAGACTCAACTTTCGCTCGATATTCCAAAATTACAGACATTTGGGCAAAATGATAGGCACTCTGTTCGGGTGAACAAGAGCGCCAAATTAAACCTTGCGAATGAATCATAATAGCGTATTTTATTACTTGATATCTGGTAAAATATACATTAATAACACATTAATATTCAAAACATCACTTACTTTCAGCATTCTACCATCCTATCGTAAGAATCTATAGGTTTTATTATAGTTTTAAGATCCCGAAACTAAGAAAATATCTTGATTGACATCAAATTCATCTATTTCACAAGTGTTTATCAATCCGAAATTCTGGTGATATGATAAAAGAATATGGCACGAACATTAGACCATCTAAAAATTTCTTCGCGTTGGATCCCACAGAACTTGTCAATTGCTCAAAAAAAGACTAGTGGCGATTGGTCGAAAGAAATGCTCCAAAAATACGATAGCGGTGCTTCGAAGCACGTATATGACATCGTGACAGGTGATGAATCGTGGATTTACGCATATGAGCTCCAATGTAAACAGCAGTCGACTGTATGGCTGCACTTTCAAGCAAACTGTCAAAATCGTAGCACTAGAACAACGCAGAACAATCAATTCTGCGTGGTACACAATCATTTGTTTGCCAGTTGTCTTCGAAGAAATCAGGAATACTAACCGCCGAAAATGATCACCCTTCATCACGACAATGCGAGCTCTCAAATAACTGCATTTTCTAAGCATTTAAAAAATCGATTTGATGAGTCATCCGCCGTATACTACTGACTTGACACCGAATAACTTCTATTTATTCCCGTACGTATAAAATAAAATGAGAGGTCAACGTTTTTCGACACCTGAAGAAGCGGTTGATGTATGTTTTGGAGATACCTCAATCAGAGTGGCGAAAGTGCTTCGTCAATTGGTTCAAACGCATGCAAAAGTTTATAGATCTTTGTTTTATATTGAATGTATTCATTAGGTTCTCTTCGGTGAATAAAGAAATGACTTCCATGAGGTATAGAGATAAACTGGTTTATTTCTTATCACAATTAAACATATTGTACATTTTCAGACAGAATGGTTTGCGCATAAAGGTGGTCACACACTTCAATATTTCAATACATATAACATTGTTAATGGAAAATATTTTGAAAAACAATAAAGTGATTGTCGATGATAAATATTTGATATTGTACTCTAATCCCGAAATTTAAAAGAGAACCCTCATAATGACGTAATAAATAGTGATGTAGGGCTATGACGTCCAAAGATTCCAAAATTTTCGAACAATTCTGTGAACACCTACGCCACCCGAATAAAATAAAATCGGTCCGACCTTAATTCAATGTTGAATCGACGGGTTCCAATTGGTCGTAATTTAGAAAGGATAATCCAATAGGTGTTCAATGAATACAAAACAAAATGTTGAATGTTACAGCGGAGTAAACGGATTGAATTTGGCCATGGCGTTGACCATGATGGCCAGTCGACCAAACTAATAGTCGCCGAGAACTTCGCAAGGCTCTACAAGTTATAGCGACGCGCCAATGTACGCAACTTACTGGCAAGAAATTCCACTAACCTTTTGCCATCGTTTTCCTTGTTGAGCAACATTGGTAATGATATACAGAGGCCATCCGTGATGGCTATTGATACCAGTTGCCATTGACGGTTCTTTAATTGGTCATAGAAAATCATTGTGAAGATTTTTCGATTGATGACGTTTATTGATAGCGAACTTATTCAGGAAACGGAGTCCAGATTATTTGTTTTCTACTCTAAAAACCTTAATTATAAAGGTGAGGATTCTGAATTCGTAGTCAAGTACAATGACAAAATCAACATATTTATTGCTAGACACTGCACAGTAATTTAAGTAAAAGCATGCTTTTGACTCTCATTTTTTCTGGTAAACATTTCTCAAAAGGAATTACGCTTTTGTTTCTTCCATATCTGCTTGTGTTGTATCATTATGTGGACCAAGGTAATTTTATGTTATTTGTTTTGCTCTTTTCAACATATTTTTGGGATAGCCATCACTTCTGAGTCTTTTTGTGATTTATATACTCATTTTTGGCGCTCTTGTTCACACGAACAGAGTACCTATCATTTTGCCCAAATGTCTGTAATTTTCGAATATCGAAAATGGCCTCAATCGATTGGGTTCGACTCCCCGATGAAGAATCTTTGGCGAAAGTTGAGTCTGTTCGGCCGGCCGCATCTTCTCTAGCATCCAAACGAGATGAGTTAGAGTTTTCATATTTTCAGAATAGGTTAATTGTTCAAATATCTCGGTCAAGTTCGTTATTGGGCCAAATCCGTCGGATGGTTCAGTAGTTATTAGCATCTGAAATTTTGTTTCCTCAATAACTACTAGAATATCCATCCGATCAAGTTGATACTTGAAATATTGTTGAGGGAGGCTGAAACAAAACGGCAACTCTCGTACATCTAAAAATGAGAAATGTTTGCCTTTTTCGATTTCCATTGTGAATTAAATAGATTCTTGTAGACTGTTAGATGTTGAAGGGATCCATTTATAGCGTTCATTCCATGTTGTCGAATGTTGAAAGTATCATCTATTATCTCTTGCATAATTTGGGTTTTAGGTTATATTTGCGGAGAGCTTTTGCTACAAATGCTCCATATATAAATCAGATAAAAAAGGAGACAGTAGTAAACCTATGGCTACTCCAAATCCTTATTGACAAAAATATTTTCAAATAAGCTTTTTCAAATTCGATAAATCTAAAACTCAAAATATTTCTTCAACCCAACACTTCTCTGACCTCATCAATTTCAGAGATGTTTCGAAATGATAAAAATTCCAGTTGTGCGAAAATTGATGTTTTTCAGCATAACTACCCAGTTCAATGACTGAAAAGGATTGCTTCAAAAGTTCGAGGTGATTTTCCACGTCGATTCGTTATTTCAAGTGACGAAACGCGGAAATGTTTGATTGAGTTACTTATTTGGTCATATTTCATGAGTCAACTATAGATAAAATTGAAATTAATCTGAGAATTATTCAAAGGACAAGCATTGCACTCACTGAACTGATAGTAGTTTTTTTGTTTTTGACTTTCAATACGCAATCTAGACTTCACAAAAAACTCAATCAAGATTATACAGTTTCTTCTATAGAATTTTTTCAGCTCACTCGAATTACAAGAGATGGGTGTTAAAAAGGAAATGTAAATGTAAATAAGTAAATATCGAAATGAGCAAAACATTCCGAAACAGCTAGTAGAAATCTTAGATTTCCTTTCAATCCAACTCACAGAAAATCTCTTCATCAGTTATGAAATTCAAGGAGCCAAGAATCTTCCTGCATATTACATGATCTTATCTTTGTTCGAACAAATATTTAATTTTCATACACTTAGATCACACCTAAATGATAACAAATTTGAACGTTTTTTCTTCTTTAATCACAGAATGTAGTGAATTCTCTAACAAGAAGGAAAAATCGGATCGTATATAATAAAGATACTTTTACATACCTTCACTTGAAGTTGCTTATCCTTACATTTCTTCAACAATAGCAGAGGTCCTGTCACATTTTCCATTCTAGTGAATAGATTTCTCTTTTCTTTTTTATTACATTTAATTGGCACTGAAAACGAAAATAAAGAGTGAATATAATTCTGGTTTTATTTCTACACATATACATATACAGGGTGAGTCTCTGACCACTGCGTTAATTTTAACCATAGATTCTTGACGTCAAAAGAAACATTTTCTTACTTTAACATTTTTCCAAATTTGGCCCCGTTCGAAAGATAGGGCATTGAAATTTCATAAAAAAATGCATTTTCACCTGTAATATTCAAACGACAGTATCAATCTCTTGTAGAAGGTTTTTGATAACAGTCATGCATATTTTGGCATCTATAGATTTATTCCATTTCTTGTGGGTTTCTCACTACTACAGTACAGATCGGTTAAATTGCATGAAAAAAAAATCACTTGAACTAAAGGTTCGTATCTTGTACTTCCTAGAATCATTAATCGTTTTTGCAGATAAAATCAAATTATACCATTTTTGAGATATTTAAAGTTGAAAGGAATTAAATCGACATAATCATCTGATGAAACAAGAGTAAATGAATCATTTCTTAGAGAGAAAATAATGATTTCAAACAATTCAGATTTAATAGTGGATGCTGTGGAAAATAATTTTCATTCAAACTAAACAGGACTACAGAGGGGTATTTGCCCAATGTGAAAACTTAAAATCTTGAATGGTTGAGGTCCTCACTTGATGGAAATCCATTTTCATTTAGTTTGAATATGATTAAATAAAAACTTATTTAATAAAATTTCCACATTTATTGTGTTTTAACAATATGTAACACTACATTTGCAACAATTGTTTCGCCAAATTCTTGGCTTCTTCAGGCGAGTTCGATGTTAAACTAGGAAGCAATAAAAATAGTAGAAGAGTCGTTAGACCGAAATAAAACGAACCCCGTTTTGAAAGACGAAATTCTACAATGCCTGAGTACGTGCCTTAAGCAAAATTATTTTACATTTAACAACACGTTTTATATGAATACAGAAAATTTAGCAATGGGTAATCCCCTTAGTCCGTTACTAGCCGAATTTTTTATGAACTACCTGGAACAAGCAATAGAAAAAAGCAAATATTTTAAATATTTCATATATTGGTACCGCTATGTAGATGATATTTTATGTTTGTTCATAGGAACAATTAGACAGTTGACCATGTTTTTAGACTTCATCAATAAACTTTCACCTCATATAAATTTCACGTATGAAGAAGAAAAAAATGGTAAAATCAACTTTTTAGATTTAACAATATCAAAAATCAATAGTAAACACGATTTTGCAATTTATGGCAAACCAACCTACACCGACATAACAATCCATTCAAAGTCACATCATCCATATTCACAAAAACTAGCAGCATTCAATAACATGGTATATAGACTAATCAAAACACCTATGAAGAAACAGAATTTTGATTGTGAGCTCAATACTATAAAACAAATCTCTGTTAATAATGGTTTCAAACCAGACCTTGTGGACCAAATATTGAATAAATTCCTATTAAATCAAGCTTTAACATTAATATACCCCAAAAACGACAAAATAGAACAGAATAGATATATAACATTAAATTTCACAGGTAAAAAATCAATAGAAGTAGCAAATTTTTTAAAAAACAAAAGGAATTTCAATATAGCATTCAAAACCAATAATACTTTAAGTAATTTAATCAAAAATAATAAAGATAAATTAGATAAAAACAAAAAATCAGGAGTGTATAAGTTGAATTGTGGTTCATGCCAGAAAGTATATATTGGACAAACAGGAAGGAATTTCGAGAAGAGGATTAAAGAACATTTGAGTAGTTTCCTGAATAAAAAACAGAACTCAACTTATGCGACCCATCTTTTAGACGAGGGACATATGTTTGATCCAAACTATAAAATTCTGCACATAGAAAACAAAAGCAGAAGGCTTAATATCCTAGAAACAATGGAAATTAACAGATATAACAAACAAAATATCTTACTCAATGACCAAACGGATGTCAACAGATCACCATTGATGAACATGCCATAAAAAATCCCAGAAGCATTTAGAATACCGGTCCCCCTCTTCCATCTTGAGAAATATATAAGGAAGACTCAAAAATTTTTGGAGTAGTTTAACATCGAACTCGCCTGAAGAAGCCAAGAATTTGGCGAAACAATTGTTGCAAATGTAGTGTTACATATTGTTAAAACACAATAAATGTGGAAATTTTATTAAATAAGTTTTTATTTAATCATATTCAAACTAAAACTTAAAATGCTTATAACTTTTTAACGCAGCTGAATATGGAAAAGCGATATGGGAAAAACGTGTTTCTTTGGATTTCAAGAACGGTTTTAATTAGCGCAGTAGTCAAAGGCTCGCCCTGTATACTATGTACCTGCAGTCAGTCATTCTTTGGATTATATTTGATTACTCTTGTTTTATTCTATCTAATTATTATTTATTTACATATATAACTTTACTTCTGATTTTATTGATATAAATGATTTCATGAAATATTTGCATTTTAGTTTCATTTTTTTTTGATATTTCATGTAATAGGGAAGTGGTAATATTTCGGGATGTTTGAAGACCTTAAAATGCAATAAATATGTCGAAATCAAGTTGAAAAGTGTAATTTGCAAATTTACCCGATGGAGGTTAGTTCGAGAACCTCTGCTGAAAATTGGCTCGATTGCCCTTCGATTTTACATCACTCTCGTGTGAAAATAATAGAGAGTGCAAGTATATGTCTTTCTTGAATTGGATTTAAGTTTTAAATAGAGAGTTTGTCGTGGCAAACAGTTTTATAATGATCGCCAAATTTGCTGAAGTTGAAAATTTACCGAAGAACTGAAACAAATCTGCCGGAGTTAGAATTAAAACGAATTTGAGATACCTTTCCGAGGCTGGAACGGTTTTATTGGAGTTGAAACTGAGACCAGAATTACTGAACTTGAAATTTACGATGTACCTAACAGCAGATATTTTCTGAGGCACTGGAGAACTAAGAGAGGAAATAGCTTTTGTTGGAAGAATTATCTACAGGGTGCAAGACTTAAAACCAATTTTCCTCACCAGACTCATTCCGAACACCCAGGATGGCTGTATGGTCCTGTTATCACACGAATTGAAACTCAAGAAAGAAGAAAAGTTCCACCAACACAAGTAGACATCACCTGTCGATTTTTACAATCAGAAAATAATCAGTTCCACTTGCAAGTTTTATTTGGACAATTTAATATTTGTACATACTGTAAATATTGAATATTTGTAAAAGAGTGAAAAAAAAAGTTAGATTTCGATGGTTGGAATATTGACTGGGGTGGAAGTATATATTTAAAGTTCTTGAAGGTGAATGTAGTTATGTAGTTTTTGTAACCTTACAAAAGCTTCTCATGTTAGTTTGCCCGTCGTCCAACATGACATTGACCTTCTTGCTTGGATAAATACGGTTGGTTACCGCAACACAAGACGTGAACAAGAAATTGTTCGTGAAATTGTCATGATATAACGGATCGGTCTTGCATTATATCATAAATTATGTAAAGCAATGCATTAGCTGCTTCAGCTACAAGGTCCATTCGATATTATCGGTTGACTTTGGTGTCTGCGAGGGTGAAGGAGTAGGAGTACAAGAATGCTAATCATCTGCGAAAGAACAGGAGGAAGAAATTATAAAATGATCTGATGAATTATGCAAATTAAGACGTCATTACCTTATTCGAGTCACTACATGGATATGGACGAGCATTTAGTTGATTGCACTGCGGTAGTTTCGATTTACTTACACTGGTGATAAGACGTTAGACGTGTGCCGCAATATACAGTGATGAGCAAATGTGTGGAACCAAGTAAATATCTCTGGAATTATCAGAGATATCAAGATGAAATTTCACAGATGAATACTGCAGTAGATTGCCTATTTGTATTCATATTTTTCAATAATTTCGAACCTGAAGTAATATTAATTTCAAAATTTGCAATGGAACACCCTGTAAATTAATTTCGTTTCTTATGCAACATTTTATTACGAGTACAATATACCGGGGTCTATATTTTTTATTTTGATACCTACCGAGATATTAACAGAAAAAATCTAGAGAAAGTAAAAATCTAATATCCATTAAAGAAATTACTAATTGAATTATTAACTGAAACTAAAAGATTTTTAAAACATTAAAACTTAACTAAACTTAACTTAATGTAGTAAATATTCAAACTGAACACCGTTTACTTCTTGACAATAAGCAAGTAGGTTTGTAAATTCTCTAGTAACATTAACTATTATTTCTGGTGGAATTCTCTGTATCTCGTGAGGTATTCCTGCCGCTTATTCTTGCAAACTATTTGGTCTACCAACTTAAACCCTAGACTTTAAATAACCCCAGAGAATATAGTGGATTAAGGTCAGGACTTCGTCCAGGCCATGTACCAATCCAATCCATGTGATATAATCTCCTATTTGAATAAACTCGAACAATGCGAACGTAATGGGGTAGTGTTCCGTCCTGCTGTAACCAGATATTATTTGGTAATTCTCCATTTACCGCCAATGCCTGAATCAAGTGTAAATACCCACCTCCGTTTAAAGTTTCATGTAGGAAGAAGGATCCTACGATTCCGTTGTTATAAATGCCGGCCCAAACGTTGAATTCTTGGGGTTGTTGTGTATGAACCTCTAGAACCCAATGAGGATTAGTTTGTGACCAGTAGCGGCAGTTTTGTCGATTAAACAAAATGTAGCTTCGTCTGAAAACACCGCATTTCTTATAAAATTATTATCACGGTTGCAAATATCCATCATCGTTTTACAAAATTGTAATCGTCTTCGGATAGTTCTTGAACGAGGCGAATTTTGTATAGTAGATATTTTTCTCGCCTTCATATTGAAGAATGACGGCTAATTCCATGCATATTGGCGAGTTCGGTAGTGGATAAGTGGGGATTTTCTTCCAAAGATATTTTTGTAATCGTTATAAAATGTTTCATCAAAAATTGAAATAATATTCAGGGTGTTCCTTTGCAAATTTTAAAATTGACAATACTTCCGGTGAACCGGGAGTTAAAAAATGTTGAAAAATATGAAAACAAATAGACAATCTACTGCAATATCCATCTTTCAAAATTCATTTCGATCTCTTCAATAATTTCAAAGATATTTGCTTGGTTTCACACATCGGCCCATCACTGTATATCGGTCATTGGAACTCGAAATTTTGTAAAGTGGTGGGCTGATACATTCTTTGAAAAATCTCGAGAACTACATGGAATAAAGAAAAATTTCACAAAGCACTACAAATCTAACACAATTCAGCACAACGAAAATTTTTTCAAAAATCGCTGGGCCTACACCGCACTTATGAAGAAATAGCACAAAGAATTCGATTGTGCAACGTGTAAATTGAAACTGTGATTCTCCTAAAATTTGTTTAAGTTAGAACGCGCGATAAAACTATGATAATGTTTAAGATAGCTGAATGCTTGTTGTAATATTAAATCGGAAGCGTTATCAACATTTCTGATGAAAATTATATTGGTAGTGATAACAAACAACAATTCTGACGTAGTTTCACATACATACACAAACATTTTCTGTGTATGTGCACTATAAAACCAAACAGAACAACAATACACAGCTGTAGAAAAGACTGAGGCTAGAGATGCTGTGCATATAATGGAACCATCAGTATCCCAAGATGATCCAGCTTAAGAATATTATTCCTAGATTTCAGTTTGAGGCTCAGATCATCTTAATGAGCCTTGTAATCCAGCGATGAATCTAATTTAACTCCGAAGTACTTAGGACAGAAATTATGTTCGCTAGGAAAATCATTGAAAGTTACAGCATATTTCCTGTATTTCTCATGATTATTCAGATGGAAACAAGATACCTCTGTTTTGTTGGGGTCCAAGACATCATCGCCACTCAGCAAAATAATTCTTCTAAATCTCCAAATCACGTGAGTTTATTCTGCAGAGTACCGAAATCCGAGTCGTGGGTAAATCACTGAGATATAAGAACAGATCCTTGTGGAAGACCGTTTTTCAATGTTTTGAAATTGCTACTCTTATTGTCAACAAAAACACGAAACCTTCTATTGGAAAACATATATTCTAATAATCTCACAATTTTTCACACTTCAGATGGGTGAACAGTTTGAAAATTAATCCATCTTTCCACACAGTGTCATGAGCCGAAGATAAATCGATGAAATCAGCTCCTTTTTTCAACATATAGATGTAGCCAATGAAACTAGAAGACTAAAAAAAAAGAAAGCTCCTGGATACGACTCCATAATGGCAGAAACTCTGACCCATGAAAATTATAGTACTGCTCACAACACTGTATGATGAACTTATGAGCATATTCTAGTTCCCCATCATATCGCATTATGCTGAGGTTATAATGATACCCAAACCAGGTGAAGCAGAACAAAATGTGGAATCATATAGGCCTATAAGTCTTCTGCCAACCCTGGATAAAAAAATTTTGAGAAAGAAAGATGAATGATGAATGAATGATGAATGATGAATGAATGATGAATGAAAGATGACAACAGATATCAAGTCCCCGTGAGAACCACTTGAAATAAAATGAATTCAGAAAACCGAACGACATGAGCTTCAATAGAAAATTTATAGAGTCATTCATTAACAGAAAATCGACAAGTTTTTTTCAAAGTGGCATAGGTTTGGGATATCGTGGACTAATGGTACCTTGGACTGAAATCTTGAGTTATTCAAATAAATGAATGAAGAGCGCGCTCTCATGCCTTCATTGAATTATCACTTTCTCAATCGTGGCGATAATAAAAGATTCATTGAACAATTGATCCACCAATTAAGTAATCAAAATACGTCAGAAACCCAACTTTCCAAAATACAATCGCCTTTGGTCCAGATGGACGTTAAACTCGGGATCGCGCACGGGAGTGAAGTTCATTCAGATTTTAGCCTAAGCGTATAAATAGAGAGTTATGTAACGAAGTACGATCGCAAGAAGTCAGGAGTGGATGAACGGCCCCGGCTAATGCCAAGTCTGCCACTTGGGGCCAATGCACCCGCCCGGCGCTGAGCATGCAGCATTTCACTCCCAAGCTCCGTTCGAACAGGCTGCACTCGGAAGATTACTCCTATATCGCTACTGTCATTGACTTCTCGGGGAGGTGGTCTGGAACCTACCGATTTTTCGGGATATCAACCGAAATGGAAAGATTTTGAAACGATTTTCAAAAATTTCAAGCTTTGGCTTCGCTTTTTCCATTTTCGAATTGTTTTGGTTCTTTTTCTGTATTCACGGCGGGCATTGGTCATTGGTAAAGCATTTATTGCTGATTATTCTCAAATCCTATTGAACAGAATGTATTCATTGTGGTACTATCAAATCTGTTTGGGTTTGGAACTACCTGCTACTCCAAAATGGGAAAATACCATCAATAAGTAACTGTAACCCGAGTGAAAGTAAATATAGAATTAAGAATAAGACATTGCAGACGAAATTCGACATTTGAAGTGCCGGAAAAATGCATCCTTGGACTGGACTCGAACCTGCACATCCAAATTGCCGGACTTGCGCCTAACCAATGCAGCTACCGTGGTGATGCTTAATCCAAACGTATCGAGGACCCAAAATTCAAATGATGTTAGTATTACCTTTGCGAACCACAGTGTTTGCAAATGTTTTGAATATGTTATTGATGGAAGGTAAGTCACTCAACATCAATGATTACCACAACTCATCTCAATCTTTCGTCCTATGCGTCATAGACATTTTACCGACATCAGTAGGTATCAGATTTTTCTGAATCAAGGAATCAATGAAACAGTTCAGCCAATATGAAATGATTATGTCGAATTTCGTCTGAAATGCCTTAACCTTAATTCTATATAACCGGAGTATTGCCAAAACATAGCATCCGGAGCGGCCTCGCCCGGTAAATATAAGGTGAACCCATACCTATACCAGGTATACCGGTATGGAGTGAGCGTCAAGATACAAATTTTCGATAGGGAGCATTTGTGGTAAACGAGCTTTAATTTTTTGTTTGTTTGTTTGCTAGGACATCTGTGAAACATTTAGTATACATCAAGTCATTGAACAGACAACATCATATTTTTTCATTGTGTTAAAAATATAGAATTTTGTACCAGAAAGTAATGATTTGCGGAAAGCATCAATATTTTGTTTTCATTTGAAGAAAAGTGCTGCCAAGTCGCATCAAATGCTTGTTGAAGTATATTGTGTGGAAGACCAAAAAAGTTTGAAGACGCCGAATTGCACACGATATTGGATGGAGATGACACTTTGAATCAAAAGTAAATGGTAGAAATGTTGAATGTTGCACAAAAAGCAATTTCTGACCGTTTAAAAGCTATGGTAAAGATCCAAAAGTGTGGAAAATGGGTGCCACATGAATTGAATGAAAGACAGATGGAAAACCGAAAAAACACTTGTGAAATTTTGCTTTCGAGACACGAAAGAATATCGGTTTTGCATCGGATTGTTACTGGAGATGAAAAATGGATTTATTTTAACAATCCTTAAAGAAAAGTTCATGGTTTAATCCCAGACAACCATCAACATCGACTGCAAAACCAGATGGATTCGGCAAGAAGACAATGCTGTGTGTTTGGTGGGACCAGAAAGATGTGGAGTACCTCAAGCTCCTAAAACCTGATGAACCATTAATACTGATCGCTACCGACAACAAATGATCAATTCGATCCATGCATTGATCGAAAAACGAGAATGGGCCAGAAGACACAGCCAGGTACATTTGCTCCATGACAATGAACCTGCACAAAAAGCAAAACCGGCTCAGAATACAATCAAAACACTTGGCTGGGAACTGCTACCCCACCCGCCGTATTCGCCAGACTTGGCTACTTCCGACTACCATTTGTTTTCATCGATAAGACACGCATTGGCCGAGCAGCACTTCAATTCCTACGAGGAAGTCGAATATTGAGTGTCTGGTTGGTTTGCTTTAAAAGACGAACAATTTTGTTGCCGTGGTATCCACGAATTGCCAGAAAGGTGGTCAAAATGTGTAGAAAACAATTGCCACTACTTTGAATGAAATAATTTCTGATTTCCCATTAATAATAAGTGTTTTATTTTCACAAAACTCCCCCTTCAATGTTTGGTTTCAAGACGCACCCATGCGGCTGTTTATGAAGTTATTTTCGAAAGATCGTAGTCTCCTGGTGGATTATTTTGAACTATTAAGCGTAAAAAATGAGTCTCCCACCAACACTTTCAAACTGAATGTAAACTTGTTACAATCATAGTCAGGATATAAAAATTGTCACAGAATGATACAATCATAATATATTCAAAAGACTGGATTATTATTAATAACATTCAGGCATTCATAAAAACAAAAATCATAAGATAAAAGCATTATATTTCCATCTTCAACGGTATAAAAAAGCTAACAAAGTGGACAACGCAATGTACATACAAAACTGAAAATATTTAAATAAAATTTTTGTCAAGAATCTGAAGGGGGTCATATAAAAAATGTTACATTAAAATGGAAAACCACCCATCGAACAGACTCGGATGTTTTGATGTATAAGGAAATCTGTGTCGTTAACAGCTTGTCACTTTCCTAACCTCATATATATATATATTAGACATATATTGTGAATGTCAGTCCAAACGCACCGAAAATTGATGCCAGGATAACCTCGTAACATCATTTCTACTGCGCATGCGCAAAATCGCCGCTTTTTGAAATTGACAGCTAGATATGGCGCATGCACAGTTTAGACTATGCTGTGAGGTCGAAGGTGTCAAAGCCTACTATGTTGGCTTCAAAGTTTTTATTATATTCACAGTATTGTTCTCATAAGTATATGCCTAACCTTCGTACATAACCTCTTTGCAAATGAAATGCGAATCACGTCACGTAAAAGCGTAAACAGAGATGCGAGCGCCTCATGCGGCTGTTTAAGTAGTTAAAATCAGCTCAATTTCTCGAAATATTCAGTATGAGAGTTTCCCATCTTAAGGGCGAACCTTTAATTGAGCATAATCTTCCAACGAATGCATTATGATTAGTGAACAGTGGACCTATTTCACTTTTTTTAATCAGGATACAATATACAAGTGTTTCGAGATGAATTGTTCAAAAAGACCTTTAATGATATGTGGATAAAGTGTCACCGAGAACTTGGGATAGAGACCACCTATTTTCTACATTTTTGTAGTTGATGTTGAACGAAGTTTTTCAATTTTTAAACTTATTTTTCCTGACAAGAGATAAAGTTTCTCCTAGAAAATTATTAATAGTTTTTACAATAATTGTAAGAAGTGACTTATCTCTGTTTAAAAATTGTTATTTCGTTTTATTGTTACCATAATAATTTTAAGGGCTCGTTTATACTGGCTGGTACCTTATGCCCTAAGCCCTTACCTTATTCCGTATGCCGTAAGAATTTCAGTAGGCGTTTATACTGGCTGTTAACTTAACCTTAAGCAGAACATAGAGTTTATGGATTTTGCTCTACGCTTATTAATAATTCGTCATTTTGAATTTGTGTTTCTACCTTTTGATACGTGCTGATCATCTTATAATTTATGATATTATTTGAAATTACCGCTATTAAAACAGAGATCCTTTCCGTATTCAATACTCTGATATAAATAATTGACCCTCTATAGAATGCGCTTGTGTCAAAAAAACTCGCCCAATATTACATTCCCTTAATTTGTCTTACTTATAAGATAGTCTTATACACTTATAAGATACTCTAATCTAATTATCTAATATATATATATATGTAATTTATCCAAATTATTTATGAATATATATTTCTATGAATTTGTCCCTAGAAGTTGAACATTTTACAGGTAAGGGAAAAGGTTAGGGAATGAGTATGAACGAAAGCATTGAATTCCTATGGTTCAACTTTTAAGGTTAAGGTTACGGCATAAGGTACCAGCCAGTATAAACGAGCCTTAATAGTACCTATGTATTATTATTATTAATAAAATTTCCAAAATGTTTGCATTTTTGTCAATTTGTGATGCAGTTAAATGCGCATTTGCGCATTTGTCCGAGCTCTATGAATCACAATGTTCTTGCTGTCAAGGTTATCTCTGAGGAAGCAGACAAGACGCTTAATAATTGGTTTGACAACATTTCTCTTCATTACTCCGTCTAAGGATAACTAAATGTTTTGTGTTCTAGTAACTAAACTAAAAAACACTCAGTGCTGATTGCGCTCTACAATATTCTCTTCACAAATCAGTTACTTCCATTTTCAGCGATCTACGGAAATGAATGGCATAACAATCTTCTCATAGATTTTCCTTTCGAAGGTGCCATTAGCACCGAGCAAATTAGATGATGCAGTTGGAAAGTGAAATCACAGAGATAGTGTGTGTGGATAGAGGCAACTTCTCTAATCGCAACAAATGCGCGCTAGAATTCGCACAGGGTTAACGAACTGGCCTTCTATGCAGTGGGAACCATCACGATAGATCGTTCGTTGAAAAGTTTCGAAAACAAATGGATCAACTGATGGCTTTGACACGCTCGTGATATTATCACGTGTGACAGAAATTATTTGTACCGTTTTGGATGTAAGGGTACATTGCTCTTTGAGTACCTTGTAAGTTTTCATTGACACACGTGTTTGAAAATGTAGAATAGCACTGAGATGAGGAAATAGATTTAAAAAAATAAAGATAGAATTGCCTTGTATTGCCTGTACTAAAAAGCGACTACATTTTAGCAATAGTTGTTATTTCTGTGACAGTAACACATGGATCAATAAGTCTCGAGACTAACAATGAAGACAAAATTTTTTTTTATTCATCAACATAATTACCTTCTAGGGTGATACAATCGTTCCAACGGTTTTCCAATTTTTCAATACCATATTTATAAAAAAGACGGGTTGCACTCCGGGAGTGCCGGCAGAAGTGAAAACTTCAATATTAACGTTGTGCATTTTTGATATTTTGGAATGGTTAGAGAATAATTTTGTATGAATTGCTTTCATTATCAGTATAAAAGTGCTATTATTTATGTGGTGGAATACAATATTCATTTATTGCGCTATCGTACACAAAAATGACAATAGGTTTGTTCGGGTGGCAGTTCCCAGTTGTACTGGGGTCACAGAGAACCAGGTTCTGTAACTCTTGGAATCGTCGCAAGTTGTTCTATGACACGAACGGGTGAGAACAGGTGGGAACAGATAATTTCAAAACGATTTCGTTAAGTGCATAGATAAGTGAAAGTAAGGTTATGTTGTACATCATGGACATTGAACTCTAAATACCATATAGGTATTCATATAGAGTTCAATGATCATGGATCATATCATGGATAGTGTTAAAAAGATATTGAATAAGTTATTGTGTTATTAATACGGTGGAAATACTTTAGAAATTACAAATATTAAAATTGAACAATTTTTTTGTCATAAATAAATAAACATAAACATATCCATATAAATAACTGTAAATATAATTTATATGTAATGAAATATTTAAAGAAATGATTTAATTTAATTATAATTTGAAATTTCAATACATGTAGTAGTGGTCATCAGTGGAGAAATTATTTTTGTTAGTTCATATCTGGATAAACTGTGAATTTTTCTGTTATTTCATTGTAATTTTGGTGGAAACTGTGTACAGAAAATTTTATATAATAGAATTAGGTAATTGTATATGGAACTGGCGGCATTTGGGAAATAAATAAAAATATTTTCTAACAATTTTCATAGCTTTGTAATTATTTTTTAGATAAGAATTGTTTTAACAAGTCGTTGTGTTCTTGAAAGAGGTCATTCCTCCGTTTCCTTCCTAAATTTTCAATACATTTTGAGTGGTTAAAAAATAAAGATACTACAATCACGAAATAACAAAAATAAATATATAGTATATAAATACGAAATATCGTATATATAAATAATATAAAATAATTATCTTACATACTTTGATCAACAATTATGCAATTGTTTTATTCATCTATTGCAAATGATCCTTCCTCTTCTTTGAGATAACAAAAATTTTGAGAAGCTATTATAACGAATTGATTAAAAATTCATACTCCCACAACATCAAATATACTCAAAAACAGCTATGCGAATATCCTAGTCACCAAATATATAACTTATTTGCCAATTAGAACTACTGAAAATTTGAATCACCGATGATTTGAATTTACCGCTTCTTCTGTTGTACCTTGTACCATCTCTAGATCAGGAACCGTAAGAACAGTAACGAACAGTTCCGAAATCAAGTGTTCCGACCACACGAACGACAAGGAACTCCTGTTCCGTCCCAGACGAACGGGTGGGAACCACAAATTACCAAAAATTACAGTTCCGAACTGCCACGCGGACAAACCTAATTTATATTACATTAACATACACAAACATTCGCACAAGCGCCCTGCACCGCCTAAACGAAACAGCATACGCAGGCACGGTAGAAAGAGTGGGGGATATTATTCCCTCTCCTACTCCTCGATCTTACGCTTTTTCGATCAGCATCACGTGACCCTGACGCGAGTTTGGATGTTTTTACCCATACAAGAGAGTGCTCAGCGCCGCTAAAGAAGTTTTCACTTATCTTTCGCTTCAAAATATGCTTCAGTTTCAGCGATGACCTCCTCATTTGAGCCGAATCTTTTTCCCTGGGGCATTTTTTTAAGATCAGCAGTCACTGGGGGCTAAATCTGGCAAGTATGGGGGGTGAAGAAGCAGATCAAAGCCCAATTAGTTCAATTTTGCTATTATTTTCATCGACTTGTGACAGGATGGAAAAGGACTTTTTTCTCTGCCTTTGCAGTCGTTTTTTTGCGATTTCCTCCTTCAAACGCACCAGCAAGTCAATACAATAATTATTGTTGATCGATTCACCTTTTTCGAGGTAGTCAATGAGAATAACGCCATGCGTATCCCAAAAAACTGACGCCATGACTTTGCCAGCCGACTGCTGCGTTTTCGGGCGCTTCGGACGGCTTTCGCCAGCTGTGCGCACTCAAATGACTGCCGCTTCGACTCTGGATTGTAGTATTGTATCCATGTTCCGTCCATGGTCACGTAACGACGCAAGAAATCTTTTTTGTTGCGAGTAAACAGCGATAAACAGCTTTCTGAATCATCGACTCGTTGCGGTTTTTGTTCCATCGAAAGCAATCGCGGCACCCACTTGGAAAAACCATTTTCATGCTCAATTTTTCATGTGTCATCTCAACAACCTCAAGGAGCTTCACTTTACGATCTTTCATTATAACTTTTGTCACTTCACTCACATTTTCCGGTGTAACGGCTTCCACAGGTCTACCCGAGCGTTCCGCGTCATTTGTGTCGGTAAGACCACGTTTAAATTCGGCAAACCACCGTCAAATCGTTGCTTTTGATGGACAAGAATCCGGGTAACATTTTTCAATCCATTGTTTCGCTTGCACGGTGTTTTTACCCATTAAAAAACAATGTTTTATCGAAACTCGGTTTTTCCATTTTATAAACAACAAAACGCCTTTACTCCAACCTCGATAACTCAGCTGTTTCTGGTCCGATCGACTTAAAATTTTGACACGTTTCAAGCAAAGGTTAGTACTATAGAAAGACGTGGTTAGTGGTTACTACGAGCGCCAACTCTGGGTTAGTATCGGGACTTATTGATCCATGTAGTAGAAATGTTAACTATAAGATCAACATCTCAGAATTCAATCCACTTTCATGCGCTGAAAAATACAATAATTTATCGAGAACTATGTTTCACTTCATTCGGGCGAAAATGAATATTCGAAATTCCGTAATAAGGAGCTCCCCAGGCAGGAGTCGAACTCGCGTATCTAGATTTCTGGTCTGGTGCCCACTCAGGACCATCAGGAAGAAGCATTGTTCCAACCGAATCTGGGACCCTTTCTCCCAGAATCTGAATGTTATTAATGGTTTGTAGGTATCACTTGGTGGACAACAGGGGTCGCAAAGGTTGGGGACGTGTTATTTGAGGAAGTAAATTTATTGAATAACAGTGGGCGGCCACCAGACCGGAAATCTGTATACGCGGGTTTTTTCCGGAATTTCGAATGTTGATTTTCGTTTGCATGCCGTGAAACATAGTTCTCGATTTAGTTCTCGTTAAATCTAATTCCATCCACAATTCTTTATGATTTTGTAATAATCGATTGAATACTTATTCGAGTTCTTTGCTAAATTGAAGAATGTAACTTATGGTTTGTTTATTTTGTCATTGCCACAACTTCTCAGCATACAATATGCACCACCATGAACAGAACCATTTTCAAATCAGGAAAATAAAATTTTTCGAAGTTTAAAACGAAAAAATTATTTGTAAACAATAACAGCCCCTAACCTCAACTTTGTTTCTTTATAATAAATAGCTTCGGCTAATACGAGTTAACATCCTTTATCACTATATCCTATGTTTAGTGTTAATATCCACATCCCCTTTAAGTAGAAACTGAAAAATCTTCAGTAACTTTGATATTAAGAGCTATTCTACTAGTTTCTAACCTAAAACAAGTCCTCAAAAACGACTCAAAATACATTTTGAAGATTTCTTCATCATCATTCACTGTTGATACGAAATATTCAAATAATTACAGTAATCTTCAATCAACTACACATTAATGCACATAGAATTCAAAACTATATTTCGATGGCTGAAATTTGGAGAATTCAAATTTCTCAACTCACTCTGATGTGGCTTAAACCTCCTCTGGGGCATCTCTGCAGCTTCTGCAACATCCTGTTTTTTTGAACATCCCGCTTTTGGCTGTACCTGTTGCGCTGGTTTAGGATTATCAATAATCTTGTGCGCACTATCATAGGCATTGAGGTTATCGTAGCATTTTTTACTCGTAAGATTCAAATTTTTCGGGTCACTTAATAAAACTTGCACAGGATCGAAATGCTCACTGCTAAAGTCAAAACGAGGGTCATATTTATTTTCTGTTGGATTATCATTCTTTTCACGGCCATCTTTTCGTTTATTTTCATCTTTTCCGTACATAGTTACAAGCCTAACCTCACTTTATATCACATGTTGATCTGATTCCGACGTACGATGAAACGTCACGTTGTTTGGTGGGACTCACTTTTCATCGCTTCACTGAACAGCGTGCGACATCTTACGGCGTCTAAGCCAAGTGGTGGATTCAGGTGGCGTAGGTCTCTTCATTGAAGGTTGTATCAAAGATTCCAGATGGAGGCAGCGGAGGAAACAAATCTTTTCAAGCTGAAACAGATTTCTCTATATCTGGACTAGAATTTCCTTAGAATGTTATCCAGGAATTCAATTTTTGCGTGATTGTTTTAGTAGATCATCGTGCTATCGTTTTGCCCAAATATCTGTAATTTTCGAATATCGAGCCCAAAATGGTCTCAATCAATTGAGTTTGATTTCCTGATGAAGAATACATACAGGGTCAAACTTGGGGTGTCCGTTCCGCCGTATACTCTTTTTCATCCAAAGAAGATGAGCTTCTTTATTTCCAGAAGAAGTAAAACTGTTGAAATTTCTCGTTTCTCAAGTTCATTATTGGGCCTCTAACGTCTAATGGTTCAGGATCTATATTCCAAGATTACAGACATGGAAAAACCGAGAGCACGCTCTTCCACTGCGCAAAAAAGAGTGAGTTTTTGAAAACTTTAATAAATTTTTAACAAAACAGTATGTACAACTCATCTATAAAACGTCATTTAATCATCTGCACAAGAAAATTTAATGGTTCAAAGTTAAGCTATAAACCGATTATATCCATATGATGTCAGAAAATGACTACCTTTATATCCCATAATTTACGAGCAAAAAACCGGAACACACCCATCAATTTCTGCAGTACTAAATATTTTCCCTGGTACATCTCTCAATTAGTCATATTAACAGGAATTATATCACTTAATATTTCAATAAGGAATAATTTAAACGGTAGAATGAATCCCACAGATTGCCTGCTACAGTTGTAAAGCTATTATTCATCAGATCTACAACATTTTAATGGTAGCATGATTGATATCATTATTATTCTTCGCTTAACTCTTTCTGATCAGGAAGGATTTATTTCTTCTCATAATTATAGCAGTGCACATCACTTTCACTGCGTATTTTATTGGTTATAAGTTCGTTTGCCTCCAACGGTGAAAGTTCATTTTATGAAAATGGCGATACTACAATATCATTCAATAATGAACTAATGTTCATTGTTTGTGACTTCATAATAATAATAATTATTATTATTATTTTATATAAAATAATATATAATAATTATTATGATTACCGTTATTATTATAATTCAAATAATACAACTCTAATTATAACAACAATAATAATAATAATTATTATTATTATATAATAATAATAATAATAATTTATTATTATCATTATTTTTATTGTTGTTATTATTTTTATTATTATTAATTAATAAATAAAATGAATTATCAAAAAAAATTAATAAAACGTTGAAAAATTCCGAATTTGGTAAACGGTAGAATTTCAAAGCAGCCAAAAAAAATATCCAAGCTGTTGGAAAAATTTCTAAGTAGCAGAAAAAATTTCAAAGCAGTTGGAAACATTTTTCAGCGGTTTGAAAATTTTAAAAGCAGTGGCAAGATTTTCAAAGTGTTTGGGAAAATTACAAACATGTGTGTGAAATCTGCTTAGCACTTTTTGATTTTTGGAAAATTTCTGCCTGGCTGAATTATACTAGGTTTGTGCTGTTGGAATTTTTTCTTCATTCTATGAAATTTTATAGATGTTACACGAAATTAATTAAATCGGCAGTTCAGTCTAAGTTTTAATTACTCATATATTAATGATATCCAATAAAATTAGTTGGGAAAAAACAGGAAATAAATTTCCCTAGGCTTATAAAAGAGCACTGCCCAAAATGTTGCCAAATTACGTTCCTTTCAGTGGCGGCTCGTGACAATATAGTATGGTGAGGCTCATATGAAAAAAAATTTAATAATGTAATATATATTTCGTCCTCGATTTGTTTATTCACAACAAAAGCAACCGAATCAATTAATTCATTTTGAATGGTTTTAGATGTACCAGAAATTACCGTTTCATTGTTGGTGTCATTTTCTAAAAAGGTTTTTAAATTCGTGTCAAATTTACTAACAAGAACTACCAATCCTTTGAAATTTCCGCGATTTAAAGACTCATTCGATTCATCGTGCCCCCTAAAAGGTAACTCTTGCATACAGAGGTGCATCGTAATATCTATTAAACTTCTTAGAATTTGTCGATTTTCTTTGAATCTAGCATTGAAATTTTCAATTTCTAATTGAGCGGCATTGTCTATTGCTGTGGCGATATTTTGTTTTTGCTTTCTCATAACGGTAAGCTTGCAATTAGATGAAATATGCTGAGCACTTTTATTGTGTAGCGATAGACCCCGAGATAAATTTTTCAAATCACTAAAACCACTTTTCGACCAAACTCTGTCGGAATTTCCATTAGTTGCTGAGAATAAAATGCACGGCCAACAAAATATTTTTTTCAAAGTAATACTTATAGTAAGCCAGTCGTACTTGTCATACCACGTATTTTGGAATCCCCGATTTGATTTACCGACCCCACCACTAGACACTAAAGATTTACTCAAATTTGGAACAGGTCGCTTAACTTCCTTAATTAAATATAATTTATCACAATACGAATGAGTCGAAAATGTTGCTTATTTATTAAAAAATTAACAATATCACAAATACACCGAATATGTTCCTTAGGAATTTCAAAAGATTTACTATAACTAGGTCCCGCTGAATCCATTCCGCGATCTGTTAGTCACTTTCGATAAAAAAGATTTATATTTCAGAAAAAATTCACCTGATTAAGATTATAATCATACGCGATACACAGCAAACGCGATACCACTAAATAACGACAAAGTGAACTAACCCTATTTCTCTATTTCCCGCTTCCCGATTAACTCGAATAAAAACCTGAGGCCAGCCTCTAATTCCTCGAGAAGCCGCCTTTAAAGCCGTAGATATGTTCTCATCGCTTCGACGCAGATAACCCGCTGGACATCGCAGAAACGAAACGATCTCAGATCGTCTAAGATCGCGCAGAGGCCAGCCTCGGATTAATCCCAGAACGGCTTTCCATTACGTTCTCGTAGGTCATCGAAGTAGATAACACGCTAATTCAGTCAAAGAAGCCTGGGTTAGGCATGCCTCCAACCGTTTAGTCAAAGAGGATTTGATTTGTTATGAATATACAAGGAACGTGACATTGGGAAAAATATTGAGGAAAAAAGTGATGATGAAAGGGAATGAAGAAATATACGGTTACACTGGTTCCTTTATTGTTAAAATTGAACCTACATATCAAATACTATATTACAATTCGATATTTATTGTACTACATGACGACTGAGTTATTCTGTTCACATTTTTGGGAGAATTCAATGAATTTCCAGGAAAATCGAAATTGAAAAAAACCGTAGGCAAAGCCATTGTCTTTATTTTAATCTCGAATAGATGTGAAAAATTGTCTGGAGAAACCCCAAGATATATAACAAACCCAGCAGAGCAATTTATGCCTTCTTGAGATGTCTTCGTGTATTGACATTAATTTTTTGTTTCAGGACTGAATTCAATCAAAATTCATGTATTGGAAGAAGGAACAAATTCATCATAATATATCGAGGTAAGTATAGTCGAATATTCATTTCTAAATATTTATTTCTTCGATGAACTTATCCTTCTTGTACATAACTATACAAGAATAATTATAGAAGGGAAATTGAGCATTGTAATGCATTCAGAGATCGGTTTCTGATTTCAAATATTCACCGAAAGATGTGTCTGTTAGGAATCCAATTTCGCTTCGATTAAGCGATTAACCTACTCAATTTTTACTAAAAAATAAACTATATTCATTACAATATTAGTCCTAATTTCAGCAACCGAAGAATTTTACGTGCCATTTCAATCCTTTTGCTCTTCATGAATCTGCAACTTTTTTGATCGTATATTCCTTCTTCCTCAAATCGAGGTCTGTTCAAATAGAATCACAAATTTTAATTTCCGCTGGCTACCTGTATTTGACTTTTAATTCTTTGTTACGTTGTGTTGGCACTCATCTCCATTACTTAGGCTGACAAACTAGGCCATTTTGAATGATAAGCGTTTTTTTGAAAGCTTGCAATTTTTACCTATCCCAAAAAATTGATCAAGCAACCTGTATCAAATACGCATTCCGAATGTTGACTGTGGCATTTCTTGATAGCAGTAGTTGTTTGTTTTGAGACAGTAGATGGCGCTGAAAATGCATCTGTAATTCGACGAGAGATCTGTAATATAAGGCGGGAATTGAAATCGATCATTAGCTAAAAATTAAACCATTTTTATAGAAGTTGGGGTTCAACAGTTATAATTATAAAAGCTTCTGGAGTTTAAACTTTTTAATGTATTTGGATTGATGAGGGATAATTATAATAATTGATATTTGATAACAGATGCTTCAATAACAATAATTTATGACATAGGCTCTTGAATTACAATACAATGCTTCTTTTTAAACGCATAGCAAAGAGAAAAAAAATCACAGTCATATTCTACAGATTAATGATAATAAGTTCATTCATTTAAATAAATTGTTCTCTTGGAGTTGACACTTGGACGGCATCAACTAGGAGCTGAACAGAATCGCAATATTTTTTTTTGTTAAGTGCTTCGAGGATTTGGAAAAAATGTATTATATCCATGGAGAAATCCGTTGAAGGAAACAGAATAGATATTCATGGAAGAATAAATAATTTTTTTTAGAAAACTACACTATTAGCGATTTTCTATATTTATAATAAGCATTTTGAAATTAATTAATAATTTCCAAAATAGATAGAAGTCATTGAGAATGGAGATATCGGTTAGAGAAACAATAAAATGCTAGATGTCTGTGACGACGTTTCAGTGGTTCATTTCTCACCTTCCTCAGGCCGAGAGATCAAAGTTTCATTCCAAAATTGGGATACATTCTAAATTCAGTTCTTATGTGAATGAATAATGAGGGTAATTTTCAATTTTCGAAACAGACATTTCTTAAATAGTGCATGCATATTGGTCAATATATTGTCGACATTTTGACCAATATGCATGCACATACTTGGTCAATATGTTGACAATATATTGATCAATACGCATGCACACATCTGAAAATAAGCCGGTCAAATAACCCTATTGCCCAATTGTCAATATAAATGATTCGATAATTCATACAGCTCTGAAGGAGAGACAAAATCAATATTCTAAAAACTTCCCCATATTCAATTAATACCTACAAATAATTAAATTAACGGTCTTCATTTGATCTCAAATAAATGTTTTTTTTAGATTTTTTGTGAAATACCCTCACCTCAAGAATCCATTGGACATCGGCTAGAGGGCCGCTATCCGACGAGAAGTCCTGACATATTTTGGTCATTGAAGTCCCCCAGCCCCACCGTGGCGGGGACAAACATTCTGGGGGCGCAGTCGCCCATCTCTTTAGCAATGCCATTCATAGACAACGATCTTCTGTGGAGTTCCGACCATGACGGCAAGATGGTGGATCTATCCTCGTGCTTACAGGTAATTGTTTTGAAATGTTGAATCAAACATGTAATTTGCCTTATTTGCAGTTTATTGATTTATTTATTTTGTTCATCGTGTGTTCACAATATTTCAGTTGTCGAACAATATTGCCTGTGCGTGTTGAAGGTATGGGCAGAATGGCAGAGATGTTTTGAGTGCTCAAAAATGCAGTTGTTTGAGCCGATGTGCGATCCGTCTTCGACGGTTGGTTTTCCTGATTTCTTGGAAGACAACTGGCAAACATATGGTTGTGTACCACTCAGAATTGACTGTTCTGCGTTGTTCTATTGCTACGATTGCGACATGTCCAGTTTTTCCGAAAAAAACAGGCGACCTTAGAAGTGCTTCGTGCGCTAGCAACTTTGGATTTGGCTCATCTTGAAACACCCATACAGACGACTGCTGTATCCACGATGTCATGAGACGTGCTTCGAAGCACCGCGATCGTATTTTTGGAGCATTTCTTTCGACCAATCGCCACAAGCCTATTTTTAAGCTATTGACAAGTTGTGTGGGATCCAACGCGAACAAATTTTTTTTGACGTTCACATGTTCATGTCATATTGAATGTATGCTGGTCCCATTAATCCCTAAGGTTGTTTCAGTCTCACGATAGATCAGATGGACTTTTGGAGTGCAATGCTTTACGTTAGTGTTTGAATATATAGAAGTTTCGAAATCCTATCTTTCAGACAACTTACCTCCGATTTCTGAAAATCTTTATGATTTTGTAATAGTGGTCTTATGGATGACTTTTCAGTTCATCTACTATAATTATTGTACAGTGAATCAAACAGTATACTGAAATCAATCATGATTGACATAACTTTATAGAGTTTCGTCAAAAGATTTGAATCAAGTCAATTCAGTGCCACGCAATTCCCTTTTGTGGATCTTGCTAAAAGTTTGAGCCTTGGACATCTATTATTTTCTTTCATACTTCCTTTTTCATTGATCAACTGTAATGATTGAAATTAAAATGACAATGGCATATGAATTTTCGCGAAGATAAACCACTTTCATGAAAAAACTGAGGGTATATTGATCTATAGTCCTAGCGAATGTTTCAACAGATATCTTCTGTCGTTTTCTAGGTAGAGATAAGCTTTTACTATTCTTTGAATTTTCATATCAAGTAGACAGATTGCGAAAACAAGATAAAATCAGCACATATCTGTGATTTGGGGACCTCTTCAAGTTTCTTCGAAGAATTGGCTTTCAAACTTCCGGTAACTCAATTGATGGTAGACTTGGTCCTGAACATAAAGTAATTACATATATTGTATATAGTTCAATTTACCGCCGCATGGCGTCTCTGGCTTCTCTGAATTTTGGTTTGTTGACAAAGATATTGAATAACAATATCTTTGTTTGTTGATATTTTCATAACCTCGCCATTTCCACAGAACACACCTCTACTTTGAGAACTCAGAAGCACTTGTTACATCCACAAAGGATGAAAACAGAAATGACGAGGTTATGAAAATATCACCAAACCAAAAATCAGAGATGCCAGAGACGCCATGCGGCTGCAAATTGAACTATTATTGTGAACCATGTTTCCTAATTACTTTATAGTCCTGAAGAGATTTTTGTGATTTGAAGAAAAGAACGATCAGAAATATATTCATTATCATCAATTAATTTTTATAGGATGCTTCGGTGGCAGTGGGACAACAAAACACAGCTCAAGGGGGTGGCGGTGGAGCTCTAGGAGAATTATCACAATCAGATCTCAGTTCTCTAGTGCCATCGGCGTCAGATGGCCAAATGAATGATGAGGATCTCTTGAAACATCTATCAGACAGTGCCGCAATTGAAATAGATAGCCTCCTGAACGAATTCAACAATACACCTTACATAAAGGTAAGTATCTTGTAAATTCGAATAAAAGATTGTTTCATTGCTCAGTATTTGAATTTCCTTCCTCAATTATAAATATTTATGTGTAGCGCATCCACCATAATGCTAGAGAATAAAGTTCATTGTATATAATGCGCATCCACCATAAACGATTTATAAGATTCTTCTGAAATGAACAAATATTTCCCAAATTCCATCCAGTCTAATTGTTCTTCGTATTCCTCGAATGGATGAGAAAATTTCCATTCTCCATCAGGAATTCTTTTTCGAGCTCATTGAATTTTCACTAACGCGCATTCACCATTTTTGATTTTATTGCAGCAGGAAGAAAACAACAATATTCCGAACTCATGCTCAGAGGATGTGGTTAGTAGTTCCAATGGACATCCAAAGAGTGCGTTAAGTTTAGAAATGCGTTCCTTGAAATTTACAATAGCAGCAGCGAATCCTATTCTCGCGGAAAAACTGGCGACACCTAACGAGCATAACCTGCAACAACATGATGCGAGCAATCGACCAGAGCTGGCGCTGCTGACACCGAAAATAGAAAAAGGTGAGGATATTCATGGGTAGGCAATATTGGTTCATAGATGAACCCAGAAGTTGTCACTATTTTGTGAAACAATATTCTGAATTACACAATTTAATACACAGGGCTTCTAGATTAGAGGTACAAACGAAAAGAGGAAATTCCTTATGTGAAAAATACTATGAACGTGGAATGGCAAATGTTCCATTTTCGAAATACAGGGTGTTTTGTTTCGTTCAAGTAATTTCACCACAAGATATATGCTTCGCCAGATATCCAACTGAAATTTTCCATAGATATCATAATTTGGAGTGCACACCATAGCAGCACTACAGGGTCATAATTTTTCTCAAACACCCCCTTTTAGCCTTCAGTATTTTTTGGTGGCGCGATTTCAATTTAAAAAAATTTGAGGATGCTTTCTTATTCTTAAATGTAATTTGACTGTATCTATTTCCTTTATCGCGAAAATTTTTTCGAATGATTTTCAAGAAATCCTCAGATTTCCTCATATTTTTGTTCATTTTTTGTTTATTTTTGTTTTAAGAAAGTTGTTGGAGGAGCCTTTATGGGGTGAATAAACTCTTTGTGAGTCGTTCACATCGATTTTGTTGCCATATCTGTTGAATATCTTGTGAAATCTGAATACTTTGAAAAAATTTCTTGATAACTTAACGGTTTTTGTTCAGGGGATTTAATATTCCTGAAATTTCTCAAGGACCAAAAAGAAATATGGTTGTACCTCCAAGCTCGAAACATAATGTATTTTGAAGAAAAAAACTTCCAATTGTCATTTATACTGAAGTATATATATATAAATGACTGGAATTTTAAGGAAGTGATGTGTTTGTATTACAGCTATACAATTGTGGAAAATCTGAATATATTAACTATATATAATGTGATAGGCTAGTTAATAAGTACGAAATGACAGGATATACTTTCACTAAAATTATGTGATAAAGCTCATTCTATTCTGGATTATGTCTAGATACTTGTATGAAACAATTATATTAGTAAATTGACTTGGTTGAAAGTTATAAACAATTAAATTATTAGTAAGTTATAGTTGATAATTTTCGTATTATATATAGTAAATAAATATAGTAAATTTAAAGGTCTGAAATATTATAGTGTGATCTTAAGAATTCAAAGTACTGATTTCTGTTACAATATTTCATTGAAGTTAATTTTTCAATATACTAGAACCTTGTTGATTAAATTTTTTCCAGAATTCTTACAATCATTGCAAATTGTAAAAAAAAATTAAATTGTTGCTGTAAAATTTTTTCGCTTCGTTGAGCCTTTCTAGTATACACAACAAATAATACAGTGTAACAAAAGTTGGACAAAATTCAATACTTTGTGTATTATCATTTTTTTGAGTTGGCACAAAATGAAATTTTACCATTATGTTGTAAAAAAAATTTTTTTCGGAGAAAACAATTATCAACCAAAAAAGGATTATTCTTATGGACTGTTTCAATATTTCCTAAAAATATTTTTTACAATTTCTCAAAAATCTGTTATTTGAATTTTTTTAATTTAATTTGTTGAAATTTTTTTATTCATTATTGGCGGTCCTCAATAAATCAAGAAACAAAAATTATTTATTTAACAATTTTTAATCTGTTAATTATGCTACTTATCTGTTATAAACAAATTATTAACTTTTCTTTATTGATTTCTGATATTTTTAAAAATTATCGAAACGCCCCTGTGCATCAGTGTACCGACAAAACATCATTTCGATTTTTTATAGTAGTTTGAAAATATACGTAGTACAAAAGTGGCACCAGCTGATCTATTTTCTTACTATAACTTTTAATCTGTTAGAAATACGACAATAAAAATCTCATTTTTGTTGATAGTGAAATTGTCGTTCAGATAGGTCATTGACGAATTTTAATTTCTCTATTTTATATTTACCGCGTTTGTTTTTGAAAATTATAGCTTTTTCCGAATTTTTCGAAAATTTCGCCTTTTAACTCGGTAAGTAGAGTTATTGGTCATCACGGCTATTTTATTGAATTAAGTAACAATTGCTTCTCTTCATTCATTTTTGTTTAATTTTTCCATAATGCTCTTAACGTTTTCCCGAATTTTGAGTATTTTTTTCTTTCCAGATATTTGCTACACTAGCCTCTGGCTGTATTTTGTTTATGATATAAAAATAATTCTTAGAAATAATTTTTTTTGTATTCTTATGCACAGGGATGTGTTTGTAAATTTTGAAATTCTCAAAAATAAAATAGAGAGAAGTTCATAATTTGTTTATGACTAATTGCTATTTTAATTATAAATGAAATTGTTAATAAAAAAATTTGTTTGCTAATTTGTAGAGAACTGTCAATTATGATTAAGAAAGTCCCAGAAGAGAATGTTAATTTACAAGAGTTTTCTTTTTTGGGAAATTAACTTTAGTGAAAAATTTCAATAAGAATCTGTTCTTTAATGTAGTAAGAATAGATCATAATTTTTCAGATTTTCAAATCAAGTATGCAAAAAATTTAACGTTAAATTAAAATTATCAATAATGGTGGTACCGTTTCGAGATCTAAACTTTTTCCTAGTACATTTCCACCTCTATCAGAATCTCTTTTCCAAAGTCCAAAAAAATTTATAATTAATAAGTGAAAAATATAAACACCACTTATTTACAATCTTCAGTAATTTTTAACTTTAGGAATATTTAATGTACCAATACAATTTCATTGCACAATTATCATGATCCCGAATTGAATAAGCTATATCGCACTGTTCCAGAAAGAGCATATCCTATTAACATCATTTCAAACCCAATAAATGCACCAGGAAAGTTATTTTTGGTAAAATTGTTTTTATCGACACCGATAAAGTCGAGATCTCTAGGGGATATACAGGGTGCCCCGTAACTCAACGTCAAGCGGTTACTGGGCGATATGCTAGGTTATACTAGTTCTAGCAAAAATTAGAAAAAATAAGAAATGATAAAAATAAAAAAAAAGAAATAAAATAAATTAAAATAAAACAATTGTACCTAACAATGGATTTGTACCGTAATCAATAACATGGTTATTTAATTGAATAAAAAATAAAATAAATTAAAAATAAAACAATTGTACCTAACAATGGATTTGTGACTGTAATCAATAGCATGAACTTAGGATTACGTTTAAAAAAAATCACTGCAAAATTAGAAAATTTGTGACTACAAAAATATACCTACTAACACTTAACCAAGTGACATAATTTTTTTAAATTTTTGCTAGAACTGGTATAACCTAGCATATAGCCCAGTAACCGCTTGACGTTGAGTTACGGGACACCCAGTATTAGATAGTAGTTGTTTAGTTTGTTTGCAAGAATATGTGATTTTTTTATTATAAAGACTGAATGATTTCCAAAAAGTTTTCTGCTGCTTTTTTCAGAGCAATTTAATAATAAAACCGGTGAAAGATATCTACTGAAACGTTAATTATGAGAAAATTAATTATTCGTTATGGAACTAATCAAAGAAATCATTTTAAAGAATTGCTTATTTTTGATAGCGAATGTTTTCATTTATTGGTACTGCCTCCATGTGTTAAGAAATATAATAAATAATAATAAGATAAATAAAATATAATATATTGCGAACAATGCTTCATAGTTTGTGATTTCGAATAGCGTTTAATTGTGTGTTGATTGTTCATTTATTTTTGGTTATAATCCTCTTTCAAGCTCTCACCTAATTTTTGCAATAACAGATTAACATAATAATCAGAATCTACATTTTTTTAAGAAACTATAGCACGAGGTTCTACTAGTTTTTCAAACTAGAACACGCGTGCTAATTAGGTCAGTTCTATGTCTCTCCCCTTCCTATCACACAAACCATATAAAATATAAAATTATTTCAAAAATTACAGCTGATTTTTTCATTATTCAAGATCTGTGGGTAGTCTGGTTTAAAAATAAAATTGTTGGAATTAAATCATTATTTAACGATCCTTCGGAGTGATAATAAAATTGTTTACATAGTTCTAATGACACCCCTTAAGAGTCAGTTCAAATTTAATGTTCTCATAAAAATCTGGATGTATGCGTTCCCCACATACTGGCCTGGAATTCAGCTTCAAGTTGTAACATCATCTAGGGGTGAAATTGTGCTGTTGTAAGGGCAGCACAACATGTGTTTCTAGTTAAGACTCTATTAATGAGACTATTATAATTAAATATTTTGTTGGGACCATATTCGACTCATAAAGATGGGAGTTGCAGATGAAGTCAACCGCTACTGTGTTATAATAATTGATGGGAAAGATGAGGTAATCGGTTTTGAAAGGAAAGAGTTGACTGCCGGAAATAATATAGTTTCATTTGGTTCTGGAAACTCTCTTGAGAAGTAACATAGAGTGGTAGAATTAGACATGTCATGATATCACTACAAATTGATTTTATAAAGTGTGAGTTTCAATGCAAACTTTCATTCTGCAACCAATAAAACTAGATGCCTAAGAAAATAATGATACAGAAGAAAACTTGTTAAAATTCTTCGGGATATTCAGTTAAATAATTTTTACTTGTGATACCTATTTTCAGATGTAAAGGGTGATTCATTTAAAGGTACATTTTTAATGAAAAAAAAAATATTAAAAACAATTTTATCTTATAATTTTTATTGACAGATAAAAAGAACTATATTTACAATTATTTTTAAAGATGATTTCTTTCAAATGCTGAACTCAACTACGGTTAACAAGATCCATTCGATCTCGAGTGATATTTCTCCAATGGCTGGAGTAATATTGGCTTCCAATACCTTAATCGTAGGCGGCTTGTCCATGTAGACTTTGGACTTCACATAGCCCAAAGGGAAAAAATCAAGACGTGTGATATCACATGATCTAGCCGGCCAATTCACTAGTCCGAAGCATGAAGTGATCTGCTCGCCGAAATGCTCTCACAGTAAAGCCATGGTTTCACGGGCTGTATGGCAAGTGTGACCATCTTGTTGAACCACATTGCGTCGAGACCACGGGCTTCAATTTCGGGCAACAAATAGTCTGTTATCTTGGTACGATAACGGCCACCATTCGCAGTAGCATTCCGGCCATCCTCTCTTTTGAAGGAATATGGAACGATTATTCTATCGGCCCATAAAACACAGCAAACAGTTGTTTTTCCTGGATTTAACGGCAATTCTTGAGCCTCTTCTGGTTGTTCATCACCCCAGATTCTGGAATTTTGTTTGTTCAACAACCTATTAAGTCAAAAATGGGTCTCATCAGTGAACAAAACTTTTGTCGAAAAGAGTGGGTACTCTGCAAGCTTGTCAAGAACCCAACGACTAAAACTTGAACGATTCGGTAGGTCGGTCGGCTTCAGTTTTTGAACTTATTGAATTTGTAAGCTTTCAAAGAAAGATCCTTACGTAAAATCAGCCAAGTCGTTGAATACGAAAGGCCAACTTGTTGAGAACAGCGACGAATCGACACTTCAGGGTCATCAAGTACACTCTCCCCACCGCCGCTATGTTCTTTTCACTACGAGCTGGATGTTGTCTATTTGGTCGAGTATTATCCAATAACGAATATTGAGTCTCAAACTTCGTGATGGTATGCAATATTGAATGTATGCTGGTCTCACTAATGCCCATGGTTGTCTTAATCTCACAATAGGTCACATGACGATCTTGCAACGACAACAGCGACAAAATCAGTGAACGAGTTTTTTGGAAATTAATTATTATTTTTTACGGGTACCCTGGCATTAATGTAATCTACTTATCATGAATGTATGTAAAAATTGCGAATTTGATTGACGATGAATGTAGAGATTTTGCAGCCGGATCTCAGATTAATAGGTTCGAACGTGCTCATGGAGGCAAACTCTGTCAGGCTAGACTATTATTCATTCACCTCGCGTTCAATTACAACTCTCTGGAGTGTCAGAAAAAATTAGCCACCTGTTCAAACGTAAACTGATTTCGATCGCGAAAAATTCCCTCTTGGCCGTTGCTGTTTGTGTTCGCACCGAAAGAACCGATGTCTACGTGAAATTATTATGTATCCGAACTGAACCCATTCCGTTCAACTTTCTGGCAGCAGTCACGAAACAAGATGTTATCTCGTCAAGTTTTCCAATTTGTGGAATAAAATCACGCAAACGTCTACTAAAATATGCAGGGCATTTCTTTTCCGCCATATAGGTGCCTTGCGTCTTTTTTGCCCGAGCTGATTTATGAAATGGGTGAGTTCTCAATTTGGGTTTCGAGTCTGGATCAGTTCACAATTGTTGGCGTGACAGGCTCTGCTCCAACAGAGGCTGATGAACTCGGAAAATGCTTTGATATAAGCGAAATTAACCATGAAAGTAGCTCAAATATTTAACGAACATCAGAAAAGATATGATGAAATCCGATATACAGGGTGAGTCTTTGACCACTGCGTTAATTTTAACCATAGATTCTTGACGTCAAAAAAAAACATTTTCCTCCTATAACATTTTTCCAAATTTGGCCCCGTTCAAAAGTGTTGAAATTTCATAAAAAAATTGCATTTTCAAGGGTAGTACCACTAGAGGTGATAATTTTTTGAAAACACTCTTGTTTTTTGGGAATTATGCGTTTAGATTTCACGAAACAAAGTTACGACAGAGTGTTCTCAAAAAAAATTTGAATCCAGTGTGGTATTTGGAAAGATCATTAGACAATATAAATCAAACGAAGTAAAAAACAGTTTTTTATTCAAAAATAACTAGATAGAAGCATAACAACAAATTATTCATCTTTATTCTCAAAATAATAATTATTGATAGTACAATTATTATACACATTACGAGCATTATTTTCGAATGATGAAGTAGATTCTGATGTTGTTTCTTGAAGGACATTTTTTTCATTCCTTATGGTTGTGATTATTTTTTTGAGATGTTGTTGGTCCAGTTGGAGATACGGTTTCACTGACACTGCAGAAGAATGGCCTGTTATCTTTATCAGCTGTTCCTCGCCAATCTGTGCTTTGGCTGAGAGCAGTACCTCGATGCGAGTGGTTGGTTATCTTCGACTTGGTTGTGTTGATGCCAATGAGTTCTGCCGATTCTTTTGTCCATTTAGCTATCGTATTGGGACCGACTGGGGAGTTTTTGAACCATGAACCATATTTCCAATTGTTATGTGGAGTAAGGAATAGTCTATCAGTGGTTATCTTTGCAGTTCTTTTGGATACAAGTAGCTTATATAACCTCACCGGGCAAATATCTTCTTCAATATTGGGAGTCAGCCATTTGGTTTCCGCACATTTTTGGGCACCACCTTGTCTTGTTTTAGAAAATATCGGATTGTAGGCAATTCGGCCCGTGGGATTACCATCCTTTTCAATTTCGAATTGGAAATGCGAAATTAGGCATGATGAACCCTCTCCTCCGCGCCAAGCAAGCTCCAATGCAGCAATAAAATAAAATTTTCTGTTCAAACCGTCTGGATTATCTTCTTTACATAAGTTGACCATCTTTTTGTGTTGCTCCAATGACAGAGCCTTGGCACTAACTTTTCTTTTCTCAGGGTCCACTTGCACAATACGCCTCTTGGCATTTCGTGCATCCCGCGCCGTTTTAAAAGCCACGTCTGTGAATGGATCAAACCTAACGCCCCATTCGGAATAGAATTTTTCCTGCAGTGTTCGGCAGTATTATTCCACAAAGTTTTTACGACAGTTTCCTTGTAGTCTGATCCATTTCTTTTCTTCATATTGAAAGCCCAGTCTAGCATAATATTATTGAGCTCTGACAAACTTGTTTTTTCATATACAAGGTATTCCTGGGCAGCACATAATTCTTCAATTGTTGACGGTTAGACAAGGAAGACGTAGTTACCAAAGTGAGAATCAGCATTTTCCTTCGTTAATCTTTATATATTTCTTAGCATAAATAAACTGAGAATAGAAGAGTCGTATTTAGCTTCGATGTGAAAGAATATTAGTAGGCCTAAATCTATCATAACCCTACTACGTAACTGATGAAACAAAGCCTACAGATATATAGATTGCTGCAAAAAATTTTCGCGGGGAAATCACTTTCAAATGGAGAAGCGATGTTCTCACTCTCTGTGGCGAAGAAAGAGGTCATGGCTATAATCGCGGATAGGATTGCGTCAGTTTCACTTTTCTGCATAAGGAAGCGGAGAAAGGGAAATCCTAGTCGGCCGTGGCTCACTGCGACCGGCCACATAAAGATGTAGTGGCTGACGGCTTTTCCGAACAGGGCCGAACTCAGTATGAAAGAGTCAAATTTCTCATTCATTTTGGAATGAAGGTTCAGCCATAATGGATGTTAGTCGATAATTTTCCTACGTTATTCTTTAAAAGAGAAACCTGTTATACACAACTTTCTTCCAGTTTGAATGATGATTTCCCTTTGAATGAGTTCCATAACAGAGTTCCAATATCAGAAGATCGTTAAAATCGTCACTTGGACCGCAAGACCAGATTTGCAGAATCCTCCTTGCAGATTGGCGACAAATTTTGTGTTTTGAATTTGAATATATGTATTTCTAAGGACAAGAGTGATTATATTTCAAAATTAGCAGAGGAATATAGTGCAGAGATTATTCTCCTTCAAGACACACATACAGATAGTGAAAAAATCTTCCGCATCCTTCAATTTATTGTGGTGATTTTAATTCTCACTACGTAATGTGGGATTATATCGGGTTTTCGAATGGGGACTTGACAAGTTTGAATTTAATTTGTGAACGCACCCTTAGACCAATCAATTAACTGTCAACGTCAATTCATTCAGTAAAATGGATATGTTCATCATGGTGAATTACACGAACGAACAACGTTTGCAAGTTATAAAAATTTACTACCGAAATTCGGACTCGGCGACCGCAACTTTAAGAGCCTCAACTCCAATTTTCGGTCGTAATTCGCGCCCTAGTAGTGGGACTAAGGATTATGGCAAATTTTGAATAAAGATCTTGGTTTACACCCGTATAGGATCAAGCTGACTCAAGAATTGAAGTCGTTGGAAGATTTGAAGCGATGTACGTTCTCCGATTGGGCTCTGAAAAAGCTTCGCCACGATTCATGACTTTAATCGAAAAATCATCTTCAGTGATGAAGATCATTTTTGGCTCAATGGCTTTGTCAATAAGCACAATATGCGTTATTGGACAGGCAGCAATCCACACGTGATTCACGAGAGAGTGGTGGCCATATGAAGGAAGTCGAGTTCCATTCATAAATGCTATGTTTGTACTCCAAACCAATAATAAAGTTTTTGAAATATCTCAAATAGTTTGTGTTTTTTTTAGATTCAAAGTTGTCAAGTCCCTGTTGGACTTTATTTTGAAAAGAGAAAAAATTCCGTGGGATCCTAATAGTTATCGCCCAATCATCTTAGCTATATATCTTGTTTCCATCTGAATAATCATGAGGAATACAGGAAATTAGCTGTAACTAGTAAAGTTTCAATAGGGAAAGTTTTTAATGAGATTATTATAAGATAAAATGAGGTTTTAGACCCAGTCGAATCTCGAATTTGCTCGGGCGACCTGTGCAGGCTTGAAAAACTACGACACACACGCACCGGTCGACCTGCGCAGGTATATCTGTACAGTTTTCCTCTCCGGTTTACCGTAGCTTGTATGCCCTGCATAGGACTTATTTTTTTTTCGCAGGCGACATCAATGCGCGAAAAATAATATGGGAAAATTATATCAGAAACTTATTCTCGGATGACAGAACTCTTGGCCAAGATACGGAGGATGATCTATCAGGACCCTCAATAACAAAAGCAGAAATAGAAAAGACCATCCGCACACTGAAAAATAACAAAGCACCTGGTCCCGATGAGATAACTGCAGAGCTTATTAAACTGCTTGACGACAAAGGGGTAACAGTTCTTCACAAACTCTTCAATAGAATATATGAAACCGGTCAATATCCCGCTCAATGGTTGTCATCTACCTTCATACCTTTGCCAAAAAAGAATAACGCTGGGAAATGCGAGGATCATAGACTTATCAGCCTTATGTGCCACTCCTTAAAACTGTTCCTCAAGATAATTCATCAGAGAATATTCAGAAAATGTGAGCAAAACATCAGCGACTCGCAATTCGGATTCAGACAAGGCCTGGGAACTCGAGAAGCATTAGTAGCAACACAAGTACTGATACAAAACTGCCACGATCAGCGGAAAGATGTATGCCTATGGTTCATAGACTTCGAGAAGGCCTTTGACAGAGTTCAACATCATAAATTACTAATAATTCTGAGGCAAATGGATATAGACGGCAAAGATATTCGCTGCATTGAAAATCTCAATCTGAAACAATCTGCTCACATAAAGATCGATGGAGAACAAAGCAATAATGTTGAAATCTGCAGAGGAGTCCGGCAAGGGTGTGTTCTCTCACCTCTGTTATTCAATTTGTATTCTGAGAACATCTTCCAAGGGGCACTTGAGGACGTTGAGAGGGGTATTAAAGTCAACGGAACATGGATTAATAACATTCGCTACGCGGACGACACGGTCTTAATTGCTGACAATATGAATGATCTTAAAATAAATGCCAAAAAAACAAAATATATGGTCATTACTCGTCAACCAGACAGACTCAATAATGCAAAACTAACATCTGATGGGTCATTAATTGAGCGTGTAAATAAGTTTAAATACCTTGGAGTATGGCTCACTGAAGACTGGACATCTGACCTGGAAATAAAATGTCGTATAGAAAATGCCCGCAACACATTCATGAAATTTAAACGTATTCTTACCAATGCGGACTTTAACCTAAACCTGAGAATGAGATTTGTGAGGTGTTACATTTGGTCGGTGTTACTGTACGGTGTGGAGAGCTGGACACTAAAGGTGGTCACAATGAATAGAATAGAAGCCTTCGAGATGTGGATATATCGCAGAGTACTAAAAATCACATGGACGGCCCGAGTGACCAACGAAAATGTCCTACGAAGAATAAATAAAGAACGTGAATTGCTGCTGACGATCAAAAAAAGAAAAACTGCATACCTAGGGCATATAATGCGAAACCCGAAATACCAGCTTCTACAATTGATTATCGAGGGAGAGATTGAAGGAAGGAGAGGAATGGGAAGAAAGAGGATGTCATGGCTACGTAACATAAGACAGTGGACAGGCTTGCGAACAATGGAAAGCCTAATACATACAGTGAATCGTGTGGTCGCAAACATTCATTACTGAATATGCATTAGAAGAAAAAAGTTTTTCGAATTTCTTCAAACTCCGGTCCTGGCCAACTGATGCTCACCGGAGGTATTCCACAGACGGCAAGAATCTCTTTGTCGAACTGGAAACCATCGAAAGTAAGTGGCTTATGATTTCTAACGACTTACAAATAGTAAACGGTGGCAGATGCAACTGACCTGGTTTTGCAACACCCTCAATTACTGTCGTCACGTAAAGCAATTAACAAATGCTAACTGTGTGTGTTTACGAATGTGCGATTACGACCCATCTTGATGATAGAGAACGTTCTCACATTTATGGAATTGAGGTATCCATTCTATCGTTCTTGCGATTCTTGCAATAATGCGAATATGATTGGTTCGCCGACATGGCATGAGTTAACTGAAGATTTTTTCGATGCAGATCTTGAAACTGGTGTTCGAATATTTGGTAATTGGTTGAACGATTTGAGGTACCAATCAAGATTACTGAAATAAGCTAAGATTTGATGTGTTAGAATTTTTCTTATTCAATCATTGTCCAAAATGAACTTAGATTAGTTTACAAATTTCTTAAGCAAGAGGTGGTTTTTTTAATGAATGAGTGACAATAATGTAAAAGAAAATTTATTCATTAAATTTATAACAGACTTTCTAAATGACCACCTCCAGCAGCAATGCACATTCTCCATCTATGTAAAAATTGTTTTTAATAGCCTTAAAGCTTTCCTGTTTTCTTTTATTTTACGTTCGGCTTCTGCAATCTTCGGGGATTCTCTAGCGTACCCGATTTCTTTAAAAACTCCAAATGGAAAAGTCTATGGTCATGAGAGCCACCTAATTGGACCCCGTCCGATTCATCTATTGAGGTAATTTTCGTTCAAGAAATTTCGTACTATTTTGGTCTTAGTTCATTTGGCGTTTTTTATCTTTTTGAGACTAATTTTTGCTGAACCTACATTAAAGTTTCAGAGCTGATTATTTTATGTGTCAAAGTACAACCTATGGAGATTTCATTGCAGAAGAAAAAAAGGCAAAATAGTTTTATACTTATTGTTTAGAATTTTTTTAAGTGATTGAGAACAAAAAGTTCTGAAATTTTCTGAAAATAATTATAACTCGAAAACCTTTGATAGTAGCAGAACATACATGAGGTCTTTCGGATCCCCCTTAACACGAGGAATCTTATTTTTTTTAATGTCAATTCCCGGCCACGCTGTATGATAAGCAATTATTATTTTTCCAAGTACTTCCTTGATCACTTTTAAAATGTTCAATATATTCTTAGGGTTTATTTAATAACTAACCCTCATCTCTATTTTTACGTAGAATTGAGTAAAAAATTAGAAATACCGGTTCTTATTTAAAAATGTTGAGTAATGATGAATTTAAGTGGTTCGTGTTCTCCTCATGAACGCTCTATACATTTTGAGTCCATACTGCAAACAGCTTTATATGACCATCAGAAATGAATAGAATAGAATAGATTTATTCATGTTAACACCAAAATAGGCTTACACTCGTCACATTATACAATATAAAATTATTGTCAGATATTAACAATTTTGCATTTTAATAATTCTTCTACACTAAAAACACACTTTCAACAAGAAAAGACTTCATTCTGTTTTGAAAATTCATCATGGGCAGATTCCATACATTCTTCGGGATTTTGTTATAAAGTTTGGCTGCCAAATAAAATGGAGCCTTCTGCGACCTACTGAGCCTGGCATAATATGAATAATAATAATATGAATATTATGTTTACCTCTAGTATTATAATCATGACCATCCTTATTTTGTACCCAGTTTTCATGATTTTTATGGGCGTAAGATAAAATCTCATACAGGAACAGACAGGGCAGCGTTAGGATCTTGAATTTCTTGAATGATAATTTACAGCAATCTCTGTATCCCAAACTATCCATCACTCGTATAACCCTTCTCTGGATCCCGAACACCCGCCGAAAATCACTACATGAGCCCCAAACCACAATTCCATACCTGGCATGTGACTCAAAAAGAGCAAAATAGGCTGTCCTCAAAACAGGTAACGAAACGGAGGCCAACAGATTCCTCATCACAAAAGCGTTCTTAGCTAATCTGCCACACAGAACATCAACATGAGCCGCCCAGGTGAGCCTTGTATCCACATGGATCCCCAGAAACCTGACATCCCTCCTATCAGCATCTCAGTTCGAGACCACAAGCTTTCCGTCTTCCCATCATTCACACATAGGTTGGTTGAACGATTTGAGGTAAAGGCAGTGGCGGCGTAGCATAGGGTTGGCACCCAGGGCGACTTTCTACCGAGCACCCTCAAAATAAAACGACAAATATTAAACGTGTTTACGTGACTTTATTTTTGCTAAAATACTCAATGACATTATCAAAATTTACTTTCTCTCCTTTTCAATGGGCAATATGGATAGACTTGAAAGTCGTGTTTGGCTCATTGTAGATCTTAAGTAAGATTTTATTAACTTTAATTTTGAGAAACTTTCACAAGTAGCCACCAGAAACACAAATAGTTAAAAAAATCTTAGACATAGAGCTAGACTTGGAACAGACTCAGAATAGTCCCATTTTACAATAAATTTCAGAAGCTCCAAGGTAGTCCATTGGATCGCTTCTTGAAGAGAGAAATGCTGGCGGCTTCAAGTGGCGCCTCAGTCGTAAAATCTCCAAAATAATGTCCTCTGCAGAAAATTCATCATAGATTTTTGTAAGATCTGGAACTTTATCACGAAAGTTCTTCTTCTGTTGACGTAAGTAGAGTTTCAGACTGAACAACACCAAATGTTATGAGAATATCATCCATTGCTTTGTAGCGATGCTCTAGTTTTCTTCGTAAAATCTATCAAGACATTCTAACATAGCTCTATGCAACTCTTCTGGCAATGTTAGTCCAACATCTTGGGACATTTCTCCTGGCATTCGTTTTCAGAATGTCCTCCTTCCTCTTCTTTCAACGGAGATATCCAAGTCCTCACATTTCTCAGTTGCGTAGGAAATAGCTCTTTCCACTATTTGTATACGTTGAGTTTGAAGAAAAAATTTAAGGCTTTAATTTTTTATAACACACTTTTTCAGCGATAGTCAGATATTTGGATATACTTTTGTGTCTGATTAACTTCTTCTAGGATTTCACACCAAAAGAGAGGTAGCATAAAAACTGGAAGTCACATAAAGCTGGTAAGAGTGTGGATGCTGCTTCTCTTGTATCGACGTTTTCTCAGCTGCTTCTGGGATCACACATCTCTTCGAGTGTTGATACAAGTTTCTCAAAATTATTCTTCAATGACTTAACAGCATCGTGATGATCACTCCATCTTGTCTCTACTAGTCTTTTTGACCGATACGCCTACACTTTTCATTAGAATTTCCCATCTATGTGTGGATGACAGAAAAGAACGTGTAAACTCTTTCTACTGTTCAAAAAATGTTACACTTGAACTAACACTCATGAAGAGTGCACCCCACATAGATTTAGCGAATGATTAGCACAAAGGCATAAACAAAGCTTTAGGATTGTGTTCCTTAATGATAGATTGCACACCACCATGAACTCCTGCCATGTTTTGCAGCGTTATCATATCCTTGAGCCGGACATAGATGAATGTCCAAGTTATCACTCTTTAACTGCGTAAGGATATTTTCCCGTAAGTTCGATGGCAGTCTTTCCAGCTATAAGGAAGAAACCTAGAAATGATTCCTTCACTTCAACTTGATCGCCTTCAATATGAACATATCTGATTACATAACTCATCTAATCAACATGTGATATGTCTGGTGTACTATCGAAAATAATTCCAAAATATTTAGCTTTCTTTATGTCGTCCAAAATGTTATTCTTCACTTCTCTCCCCAAAAGACTGATGGACTCATTTTGAATGTCTTTAGACAAATAAGAATCTACCCGTTTACTTTTTGTACAGGCGATAGCATGTTCAATTCTAATTTTGTGCTCTTTTAGCACTGGATCATATTTTGACAATAGATTAACTAATTCTAAAAAGTTCCCTCTATTGTCTGATGAAATCCCTTCTCTATGTCCTCTTAGAGGAAGATTTTGGCGTGCCAGGAAAAGAATGATATCCCCTTCCGCCCGCGATGCGCCAACTTAGAGAAAACCAAATATCTTTGTGTTGGTGGAGAACCGGGTGATCTGGTATTGGATGATGACAGGGATGAGATGATAACCCACTGCCTGGACTATAGCTTTTGTAGCGGCACTATGTCAGCGGCAGGGGAGTGTATAGGGATCTCTTGGCGGCACTCTATATAGCCACGCATAGCTTAGTTCACAGCGCTTCGGTGGCCTAGAGGTTTGCGCTCAAGTTTCACACCGACTAGGTACTAGATGCCGGGTTCAACTCCCGGCGGCTCCCTTAAAACTTCTAACCCTTGCGTCTATGGCATGGCGCACACAAGCCATACTGATGAGTCCAAATGTGTGCGCCAGGGACGAAACGCATAAGTAGGGATAAATTCCTTCGATTCTACATTGGTGTCCCCGACGTGATGGGAACTGTTGTCTTTACGACGTGTCTTGGAAAAGCAGACGGTTGACGCTTGAGGTATACTCGCTCCCTCTCTGCAACTACCAACGAAACTCTAGACGCCTTTCCCATTCCGTTACAATATTCATGGTCTGCCGCGGTATTTATTAATATAAAAGAGAAAATTATTGTTCTGTGAAGAAAAATAATGATTACATACAAATGTTTTTTTGTTTTATCAAATTATTCCTTTGCTAGTGTCAAAACCCTTCAATTTAGCTCAAATCAATCAGTTTCTTAACCCAAGAAACTTTCACTTGACATAAGAGATATTATCATTTTTATCGACTGAATTCTCGACCCATTCAACTACAAATCGAGTTTCAGTGAAATGTAATATTTATTTACATGAAACCAAAATTTTTATTCTACGAAAAGTATCAATAGTTACATACTAATAATACCGTTGGATCAAATTTTTTTACCACCTGAGTCAAAAACTCTGAGCTTGGTTGAAACTAATCAGTTTCTTAACTCAGGAAACTTTTATTTAGGGTAAACGCCATTCTCAACCGTAGAGGGCGGTAGGGTGAAGTACTTTATGCATTTGGCTGTATTCAAACGTACGGAGTACTTGAGACAAATTAATATGGTTTGAGATGAGGAACTATTTTTTACAGTGTAGATGGCGATGAATCTGCATCTGTGATAAGACTAAAAACCGGTAATTATCCCAAACTATCCATCACTCGTATAACCCTTCTCTGGATCCCGAACACCCGCCGAAAATCACTACATGAGCCCCAAACCACAATTCCATACCTGGCATGTGACTCAAAAAGAGCAAAATAGGCTGTCCTCAAAACAGGTAACGAAACGGAGGCCGACAGATTCCTCATCACAAAAGCGTTCTTAGCTAATCTGCCACACAGAACATCAACATGAGCCGCCCAGGTGAGCCTTGTATCCACATGGATCCCCAGAAACCTGACATCCCTCCTATCAGCATCTCGGTTCGAGACCACAAGCTTCTCCGTCTTCCCATCATTCACACATAGGGCATTACCTGTAAACCATTGACGGGCTTCCGCCTCCATTGCCCCAAAAAAGATCCTCAACTTCCGATGGGCTGTCACAAGCTGATAGTATCGTGCAATCATCAGCGAACAAAAGGCTTGAATATTTCTTCAAGTAATAGGGGAAGTCATTGATGAATATAAGAAACAGCAGAGGACCTAATATGGAACCCTGTGGTACCCCTACCGTAACTGATACCTTTTCTGATGTACAATTACAAGAACGAATGAGTTCAACACTGCCCTCATCGAAACCGTAATAATTTTATTTTTGTAGGAGAATCTTATGCGACACGCAGTCGAAAGCCTTGGTCAAATCTAAAAACAGAGACAGTGAAAACTTACCCTCCTCAAGGCACTGTACCACAAAATCTACCAAATTTATTACAGCATCTGTGGTATTTCTATTTTTACGGAATCCGAACTGTACAGATGTAAACAAATTATTTGTCTCGATGAACTCTAGTACCTGCCCGCTCATTATCGTTTCCAGAACCTTCGAAAATACGGGAATAAGTGAAATGGGCCTGTAATTCTCAACATTATCATGGTCACCTCCCTTGAAAATCGGTATCGTCTTGGCCACCTTGAGACAACTAGGAAAAACATTTTCACGAATGCATCTATTTACGAGCTTACTCAACGGAATAACCAGTGTATTGATGTTCTTCTTCAGTAAGATAACAGAAAAATCATAAAAATCTATCGAATTACTATTCTTCAATGAAACGATAACATCTCTGACTTCATTGAATGTAACCTCTAAATGAAAAATGCAGACCACCAGGTACCACAGCTCTGAACAATGACCTACCGTCAAACTCTGTCTTTGTCAAAGTATCCAAGGTTTTATGAGGTATGCTGGCAAAATATTCGCTTAAATGATCAGCATCAAACTTCACCGGTCTCATTGAATCGTGTAAATTCTCTTTTATTAATCATGTTCCACATAGTTTTTACTTTGTAACCAGAATTTAATATTATTTTGTCATTTTTACTAATTTTAGCTCTCCTGATTTCCAATTTATAACGCACCCTTAATTTATTCCTCAGCAATCTCAGATTTTCCGTTCTATATTTCCTATATAACTCACATATTAATTTCAAGTCATCTCTCATGGCTCTAAGCTCCCCAGTGAACCAGCCAGAATTCAGCTCAACCGCTACTCTGTCCGCGGGCAAAACCCTCTCCGGAAAGGCTGAACGATGTGAACTCGCAATGACCTCAACGAACCTATCAAAAACATGCTCTACACTATAAGTCTCATCCCCCACAAATGACCAATCGACATCATTCAAAATGTTAAAAAAGTCGCAAAAACCCCTCTGTGTTAAGGGTCTGAAACATCGCAAACCGTCAGTGACCGAGGTCAGCTCATCCGCCAAACTCAAATCGATAAACTGCGCTCTATGATCCGAGAAACCACATTCATTCACGGACACTATTTCTTCAATAGCTTCAAAATTCAAAAAAATGTTGTCCAAACAATTATCACCTCTGGTAGGTTCAAATACCTTCTGTTTAAAGCCAAAAGAGCTCAGTAGGTCAATAAGGATCTCAGCGTCCCTGTTATGTGTATTGAAATGCACGTTAAAATCACCACATAAAATGAAATTTTTGGATAGGTCAACTTTGCCCAAGATCTTATTGATATTTTCAATGAATATTTCAAAACTACCGCTTGGTGAACGGTAAAACACTACAACAGAAATTTTAAAATTAGTTAAAAATATTGCAGTAACCTCACAATGATACTCAATCGACAAACAATCTATCTCATCTAATTTGTTGAAATTTTTGGTCTTAGAGAGTATAGCCACCCCACCCCGATTCATTACAGTTCTACCGTAGGTTGCAGCAGTAAACCAGCCATCAATATTAAATAGGCCACACAATCCGGCCTCCAGAAAATGTTCACTAATGCAAACAACATCCGGACTCCTCATGTCTTCAAGAAATGCCTGTAATGCCCCAGACTTATCACTCAACCCCTGTACATTCAGATGTAACACAGATATTGTTTTATCCTCTGAATCTGAATATATTATTGTAGAAGGAAATACAAAATTTATCCATTTTCTGAATATATACTACCAACGATTAGTAAGAATAAAGATAGGAAGCTGCCTTATATTACCAGTACAAAAAGGCGACTACATTTTAGCAGAAGTTGTTAGTTTTGAGACAGTAGATGGCGATGAATCTGCATCTGTGATAAGACTAAAAACCGGTAATAGAAGGCGGGAAATTCGAATGTACCCATAGTTGAATTTTTTTTCATTGCAATGCTACAATGAATGGTTCTAATAATGGAACTTTTAAATGGTTGGAAATAAATTGAAACAATTTTTACAAAGGTTGGGGTTCAACCGTTTCAATTATAAAACCTTCTGGAGTTTAAACATTTTAATCTATCTGGATTGATTAGGGATACTTACAATAATTGATATTTTATAAAAAATTAACAATAATTTATGACATAGGCACTCGTATAATACAATAATTTCTTTCTATACGTATAAATAAACAAAGAGAAAAAATCGCGATCAATATTCTATAGATTAATGATAATAAGTTCTTCCATTGAAATTAATTGTTCACTTGGAGTTAACATTTGTGCTGAATAAAATAATCCATAGTGACTCGAGACTCAACGCTTTTGTCAAAGAGACAATAGTTCAAGTACCATGTTAATAATTAATATTCTATTAAAATATTAATTATATCTTCAAAATTCATAGTACATAACTTATGTAGGTAAATATTTTTTCCACAATATGATGTATATTACATCAAATACCATAATTTATGAAATATATGATGAATAACTGAATAATTTCTTATTGGTTGCATACATTAGTAAGTTTTGGATTTATCGTATGAAATTTTGTAATTTTGTTCTTATTAATGAAACGAGCATCCCATAAGCAACACATGGACATAAATAACTTGAGAAAAAGGCAAGAGGTTTCTGATGATTAACCACTTGTTTCTAATTTTATAATTTATTCACATAAAAAAAGAAAAATTCATCTGCATTGAAATGACATGCTCCATGTTGTGAAGATCTGGAATTTTCAACCACTTTCCTAGGTTCATTAAGATGTGGAATACTTCCACATTACTACAGCACCCCTGGATTTCTTGTCCTAAATTGATCCTCAAAAAATGATTACTGCAAACACAGTATACAGTGTGCTGCAAATCCCGAAATGTTAACTATAATCCTACAGATCAATATCTTGACGACCAGAGAATTTAATCCACTGGCGTTTGGATCGAGGTCTCTTCAATCTATGTACACTACCTCATATAATATTCAACATTTTTAAAATTACATTGTCTTGCTCAGAGAAGAAGAAAATTCCCCCTCCGATAAAGAAACAGGAATTCAGAGTCTAGTCAGAGGCCATGAAGAAATGGCATTATCACCCTATTAGTGCATCACTTCTATCACTCACAGCTTCTTTGCCAAAAGCCGACACACGTTCTGGGCCATCCCCCAATTATGTACAACACATAGTTTCACCTACGTCGGTGCAAAAGTCACGGATGTCGGGTCGAATGTCGTATGTGACGTCGTTTTTTAAGGGCATTTTTATGTTTCCGAAAGGAAATGTTTACTAACCGGTCCCTAGGAGGATATATAAATACCTAAACGTGGCGATTGTAGCCCATATGCGGCAATTTTTTCCAACCGTCAAATTATTAATAATTGTTTAACGCCCTTTTCGGATTCAGATGTTTCTCCGTTCCTGTGGGGTTTCCGACAGGGATGAAGCGTTGTGTGAAAAAAATGGGTTGCCTGGCACCGCAGAGGTCTCGAAATATTTGGAAAAAATTCGAACGCTGGGGGATCACCCAAGTGGCAGTAACACTTGTCTTGTTATAATCCTAGGTGAAATTTGAGATTGAAATGATGGAAAAGAAAGCAAAAACCTTTATAAATACAAGTTTTTTATAGTTTTCACTTCAGAATTATTCTTTAACATTATAATCTGCGATGAAATGATGAAACATAATCCCAATTTGACACCATTTACGAAATATCATCCTATAAATCTTCAAGAAAGCGGGATATCCTACAAGAATTCTCGACATGCGTCGAAATCTCATTTCAAAATTAACAACATATGAAAAAGCACGATGAATCATTTTTATTTAATTTTGTTTTGTCGCAGAATTTTACTTCGTAAGAATTAATAGTTAAGAATTTGATATGCAGAGTTTAATTTTATATACAATGTGACTGTTTTGCTTCAACGTTTCAGGAAGTCACCTTTTTCAAGCCTGTGAAAAACATTTTACACAAAACAACAACAATAGTTTTAAAAAACTAAAAAAACACGCTTTTGTTAAGAATCCAACTAAAAAGTAGAAAATAAATTTCAAAAAGTTTGAATTAAGAATAATGTAAATAAGAAATAAATGTTTATTGTTGCAAAAAAGCGTGAGATGAATTTCAAGTCATTATAAAAATGTTAATCCCTCTACTGATATCTGTCAATGAATTATTTATAATTATTGACACTATGCTCCTCACACTTTTTACAATAATATGCATTTATTTCTTATTTATTTTATTCTTAATTAAAACTTTTTAAAATTTATTTTCTACTCTTTAGTTGAATTCTTAACAAAAGCGTGTTTTTTTAGTTTTTTGGAACAATTAAGTATTTTTAATTCTTTAGTTATTTTTTATTAATTTAGAACAACAAGATTGTACATCTGCCACTTATATTTTATCGTCCTTCAGAGAGTTACATAAAAACAAGCAAACATACAAGTGGAGCTAATAAAGGCGTGATAATAAATACAAACAAACTATATACAAGTATCATAAACTGTAAAACATTCGGTTGAATAGATACCTAATTCTTATATTACCTTTGAAAATAATGTATTTCATGTCTATTTCCAACTCATTTTGTTGAGTCATTGATGTTATGTTGTTAATTGATTTTAGAGGTGTCACGTCACATTTGATTTCATTTTCTTGATCTCTGTTGGTATGTTCAAAAGAGTGGATAGATGTTGTGTAGGTTCCTAATATCTGCTGTCATCAAAGGAATTCTCATTTTGATGACGAGATATTGTTGGTGATGGAGCTCGTGTTGAATGATTGTTTGGGCTATTACCATCATCTATTGTGGATGTAATGTTTTCCGAACAATTATATTTAGTAGTAATTCACGGAAAATTTCTGAGTCATGTTTATGGTCCTAAATAGTCCAAAATAGATCTTCAAAATGTTTGAGTATATTCAGAAGAGTACTATGCAATCTTCAACTATATTTAATTCTTGCAATGCATCGGAAATGTTGTAATACTTTCGAATATATTCATCGATTTTCTTATTATCAATAGGAGAACTATTTCACTCCATAATGTGTTACATAATCTGAAAGTATTGGCACATCTCACACACGTATATGCTAATATGAACAATCCATTCTGTGGTACCCTATAATTTTTTTTCCGAAATAGAAAAGAATTGAATTAACATACACATTTTGATTTCGTTCTCTTTGTTACAGGTATGTACCGCCTACAGATACGCCGTACTCGAACTTGGGTAATAAAGAAAAAGTAGGACTTATCCGATGGACAGGTAATCACTCATGCAAATCACTACGAAAATCAACAACACTCCTATTCTGAATTAAGTATGTCCTCCTTACTTAATGTTACCGATTTTAAATCGCCGGTTATTGCCAAATTTGTTGCCACACCGTCAATACCAAAATTCTATTTCCTGCCTCCGGCCAGCCCACCTCACGATTCTTCGGGTTAATCGTGCGCGTTCTAAAGGTAGGTACACACGTGATGGGATATTTGAATATGTTCAGATTCGAACTGAATTTTGTATGTATTTTGTTGAATCTTTCAACAAGAACTTTGTGTTTTAATTATTGCCACACCTACCACATGACAGCATTGACAGTTAGTTTTTTGACATAGTAGATGCTTTGGCAATTGTTACAATGAATTCAGTTTCGCTCGAAAATCGCATTCAAATAATTAAAACCCACTATGAGAATGGGGGTTCTGTTGAAATTACATTCCGTAAAATTCGTGATATTTTCGGACAACATAATCGAACTTCTGAGACCGCTATTGAGACGTTGATCGCTAAATTTGAGTCGACGGGCTCGGTAACAAAGGTGTTTGAACACCAACGTGGCTTTGTTCGTTGGCTTTTTATAACAATGAGACACGAAGGACAAAGAACTGCATATATGAATTACCTTGATTGTTTAGAAGATCTTACATCAGAGAAACTAAAACGCCCTGTAGAATGTACGAATAAAAGAACATCAGAAGCTTCTACTAGTACTAGACAGGGACAAATCCAGGTTGGTCCAACATGCTGTAGATGAGAATCATCGTATAAAGTGGGATGTAGCATCAATAATAGCCAAAGAAGAAACACTTAGAAGAAGTAAAATCAAAGAGGCAGCATTTATGAAAATAACACCTGATTCCAAAAGTGCTCCATCTATAGATCTGCCAGAAGTTTGGACGCCGATAGTTCGATCCAACTTAAAAAGATCATCATATCACAGATGAGTATATAACATCGTTCATTTTCTTTCATGACTTCTGTCAATATTGACTTTTTTGAAAATTGATAATTTTCAAAAGGTTTTTTACTTTTCCTGATAGAAGATAGAAGATGTCTATCGAAACGTCGGAAAACATTACATCCACAATAGATGATGGTAATAGCCCAAACAATCATTCAATAATCATATTAATAGTTTATTTGCATACTATAAAATTTGTTCGACATCAAATATCTGTATGTGTTTAATTTACTTCATCAATTACATACAGATAAACATTTAGTAGCAGAGGCTCGAACGTTCCTTGAATAAGTTTCGTCTTGCCTGTACGCTACTTTAGATGAAAGTTTAAAACTATTTGGTAGACATTTGCCAGATATCATTTATTATTCATAATTGCCGAACTTTTTTTTTTGTAATACAATAAAAATTTAAATCATCATCATTAACATTTTTGTTTTATTTTGTTTCAAAGAACAAAGATCGTGTTGAAAGACCTTTCGTACACTTAAAAGGCTTTTCGAGATTTTCTCAATTTTGGTGAAGTCAAAGTTATATATTATTTATTTCAAGCAGATTGTCAGTCTTAAATTTAGTTCCAGTGTCATCCTATTACCATTCTTCTTTGTTTGTTTATTATGTGATTTAGGCCAATTAAGAGTGAAATGAACTGATTCAACGATATAACGAAAAATTCTATTCTTATCCAATTTTAACTCTCTGTCTGCATTATTGAAAATGGTTTTGAAAAAAGTGTTTTTTTTTAACTTATGAATGGTTGAAATAAATTTAGTAGTCAAAGACTCATCCGGTATTATATGGTGCATCAAAAAATTTTTGTCCTGGAAGCACTCATGTTTAGTACTATTATTCAGAAGAATGCCGATTAATTCAGCCCTTACTTCTTTGTAGTAATGTTCAACCTACAAAAAGAGAAAAAAATTGGAAATATATTTCAATATCCTACTTCGGAGGAATAGGCGAAAAAATAGCCAATATTTTCTCAAAATTAAAAATGAAAGTGGCATTCATACCACAATCTAAACAATCCTCTATGTTACCTCAAAGATTGAAAGTTTACAGGTTAACACGTCCGTATTATGATAGTATTTACATAGGCCAGACTGGACGTTCATTCAAAACAAGACTCAAAGAACACAAAAGAGATTTCACCAAAAATAAGAAAAAATCTACTTTTTGTGTCCATTGACAACAACATAGTTTTTCACAAATTGAAGAAATGAAAATACTTCTCACGAATTCAAAAGGCAAAAAACTGGATTATTTAGATTCCCTAAGGCTTTTCAGAGCCATAAATGAGGCCAATTCCTTTATAATGAACGACTAGACTGACTTATGTAATTCCAAATTATTTACTACCTTTCTGAGAAATGAACTGCACTGTAAAAAATAAAATTCTGCGCTCAAACTCCTCAGGAGTTTGAGAATTTTTTTTTCAATCAAACCATTTTAATTTGAATTAATCTAAAATTGATTACTCCAAATGAATTATTTTTCTTGATTAAAACAACCTAGTTGATTATAGAGAACAGCTAAAACATTCGCTTGAAACTTTTCACATTTCAGCGAAATGAAAGAAACAACTGATTCAACATAAACATACAATAACAAGAAATTGTTTATGCACTTGTCTCAATATCCATAATTGATTGATACAAATACATTATTCTAAATAGGTTTTAACGAAACCATTCGTTCGTTTCATTTTTATTTGTTCAATAGAACGAAGGTACGGTTGTCGTAAATTCTGTCAGTTGATGCAACGACTACAGTTTCTTGAGACAAGAATCTCGTGAGATTATATTATTCGCCTCATTTACTTGAAGAAAACTATAAATATTTGAATAAAATTGAACATATAATTGTTGCAATATGAAGTGACATTTGTAAAAAAATATTGCGTAATTGATTTAATAAAACGAATTAATTGTAGCAATTTTTTTATATTGGCTGCAATTAAATCAAAACTCTATCTCTTTTATATTAAATATATCCCATTTAAATGCAATTATTTGTGCATTTTACTCACAATATTGTTGTATTCGGTGATAAAGATGACATGGAATACATGATGCGCAAGCTAATTAAAGAATACGAGAAGTGGGGCTTAAATGTCAACTTAGAGAAAACCAAATATCTTTGTGTTGGTGGAGAACCGGGTGATCTGGTATTGGATGATGACAGGGATGAGATGATAACCCACTGCCTGGACTGTAGCTATTGTAGCTGCAGGGGAGTGTATAGGGATCGCTTTGCGGCACTCTATATAGCCACGCATAGCTAGGTTCACAGCGCTTCGGTAGCTTAGAGGTTTGCGCTCAAGTTTCACACCGATTAGGTACTAGGTGCCGGGTTCAACTCCCGGCGGCTCCCTCAAAACTTCTAACCACTGCGTCTATGGCATGGCGCACACAAGCCTTACTGATGAGTCCAAATGTGTGCGCCAGGGACGAAACGCATAAGTAGGATAAATTCCTTCGATTCTACATTGGTGACCCTGACGTGATGGTAACGGTTGTCTTTACGACGTGTCTTGAAAAGCAGACTGTTGACGCTTGAGGTATACTCGCTCCTCTCTGCAACTACCAACGAAACTCTCTAGACGCCTTTCCCATTCCGTACAATATTCATGGTCTGCCGCGGTATTCCGGTATTTATTAATATAAAAGAGAAATTATTGTTCTGTGAAGAAAAATAATGATTACATACAAATGTTTTTTTTGTTTTATCAAATTATTCCTTTGCTAGTGTCAAAAACCCTTCAATTTAGCTCAAATCAATCAGTTTCTTAACCCAAGAAACTTTCACTTGACATAAGAGATACTATCATTTTGTCGACTGAATTCTCGACCCATTCAACTAAGATCCTTTAAATCAACTACAAATCGAGTTTCAGTGAAATGTAATATTTATTTACATGAAACCAAAATTTTTATTCTACGAAAAGTATCAATAGTTACATACTAATTAATATTACCGTTGGATCAAATTTTTTTACCACCTGAGTCAATAACTCTGAGCTTGGTTGAAACTAATCAGTTTCTTAACTCAAGAAACTTTTATTTAGGGTAAACGCCATTCTCAACCGTAGAGGGCGGTAGGGTCAAGTACTTTATGCATTTGGCTGTATTCAAACGTACGGAGTACTTGAGACAAATTAATATGGTTTGAGATGAGGAACTATTTTTTACAGTGTGGGGTAAAATCCTAATTCATCTTCTTCTAAACTGAAATTTTAACTGTAACGACTATTTTTATATACAGTCCACTGCGTTAATTTCAACCATAGATTCTTGACGTCAAAATAAACATTTTCTTCCTATAACATTTTTCCAAATTCAGCCCCGTTCAAAAGATATAGGGTGTTAAAATTTCATGAAAACAATTGCATTTCCACCTGTAATATTCAAACGGCATTACCAATTGAAATGATCTCTTGTAGAACTTTTTTGATTACATTCATGCATATTTTGGCATCAATAGATTTTTTCTATTTTTTGTGGGTTTCTCACTTCTACTGTACAGATTGGTTAAATTGCACTCGAACCGTATCTTGCACTTCCTAGAATCATTAGTCTTTTTTGCAGATAAAATCATTCATCATCTTTTTCACTAAATTGCTCCATTTTTGAGTTATTTGAAGTTGAAAGGAATCAAATCGTATTATTTATTCGAACTAAACTGGACTACAGAGGGGTATTTGCCCAATGTGAAAACTTAAAATGCTTATAACTCTAACGCAGCTGAACATGGAAAAACGGTATGGGAAAAAGTGTTTCTTTTGATCTCACCTATGATTATAATTAATGCAGTGGCCAAAGAGTCACCCTGTATATAGACCATTTCTTGTTTTCAAAGTTTAATTTTAGGGAGAATTTCAACGTTGTTGTGTAGTTTACTCTTTGAGTTGACTATTATATATCACTAGTCAAAAAGAAAAAGGAACTAAAAGAAATTGAAAATTAAACATGGTGTGCACCTGGCTGTGTCATGCAAAAAATCTGTCTTATAATCCCGTACGCAATGCTCATTTATTGCGCAAGCTAGTGTTAACCTCGTTCCAAATTTTCGAGTAGCTTCAAATAAACCGAATCATTCTGATCGTTCTGTATGCGGTTCGGGTTTTCACCATGTTTTCGACTTCATGACATGTCGTAGGATTACCTCGTTCGTTTATTGCGAATTTATTGGCCTTTCGCATTGCGCAACAATTGGAAGTCTCTTCTACTTTTAATTATTGCAATTCCTCGAAATCGGGAAACGGTGGCAAGGCTGACACATGTTTAGAATTTAATTCAACGCATTCCAATGCGGTTACTGAGATTTGCAATTATGAGATAATTCAGTGGCATCAGTTATACAAGGGTTGCGTTTTATATTTCGGGATTGGACAACCCTATTGTTGCAATATGTCAACTGACAGCTCTCTAACGTAAAGCTCGACATTTTTGAGGTTAAAGAACGTTTTCACATACGAGTGCTATTTGTGTTGTTCACACTACCTTGAAAGATGGAATCAAATCGTGAACTTTTTCCATCGATCAGCGTATGAAATGAGCGTTCAGCTGATCTACGATTCAAAACTGTAGATCAGGTTTCTTTGAACTCTAATTTAAAGTTGAATGCAACTGGCCTTAGCGTCCCAACAACTGTACACTGTAAAAAATAGTTCCTCATCTCAAACCATATTAATTTGTCTCAAGTACTCCGTACGTTTGAATACAGCCAAATGCATAAAGTACTTGACCCTACCGCCCTCTACGGTTGAGAATGGCGTTTACCCTAAATAAAAGTTTCTTGAGTTAAGAAACTGATTAGTTTCAACCAAGCTCAGAGTTTTTGACTCAGGTGGTAAAAAAATTTGATCCAACGGTAATATTAATTAGTATGTAACTATTGATACTTTTCGAAGAATAAAAATTTTGGTTTCATGTAAATAAATATTACATTTCACTGAAACTCGATTTGTAGTTGATAAAGGATCTTAGTTGAATGGGTCGAGAATTCAGTCGATAAAAATGATAATATCTCTTATGTCAAGTGAAAGTTTCTTGGGTTAAGAAACTGATTGATTTGAGCTAAATTGAAGGGTTCTTGACACTAGCAAAGGAATAATTTGATAAAACAAAAAAAAACATTTGTATGTAATCATTATTTTTCTTCACAGAACAATAATTTCTCTTTTATATTAATAAATACCGCAATACCGCGGCAGACCATGAATATTGTACGGAATGGGAAAGGCGTCTAGAGTTTCGTTGGTAGTTGCAGAGAGGGAGCGAGTATACCTCAAGCGTCAACCGTCTGCTTTTCCAAGACACGTCGTAAAGACAACTGTTCCCATCACGTCGGGGTCACCAATGTAGAATCGAAGGAATTTATCAGTACTTATGCGTTTCGTCCCTGGCGCACACATTTGGACTCATCATTATGGCTTGTGTGCGCCATGCCATAGACAGCAGGGTTAGAAGTTTTGTGAGGAGCCGCCGGGAGTTGAACCCGGCACCTAGTACCTACTCGGTGTGAAACTTGAGCGCAAACCTCTAGGCCACCGAAGCGCTGTGAACTAAGCTATGCGTGGCTATATAGAGTGCCGCCAAGAGATCCCTATACACTCCCCCTGCCGCTGACAGAGTGCCGCTACAAAAGCTATAGTCCAGGCAGTGGGTTATCATCTCATCCCTGTCATCATCCAATACCAGATCACCCGGTTCTCCACCAACACAAAAATATTTGGTTTTCTCTAAGTTGACATTTAAGCCCCACTTCTTGTATTCTTTAATTAGCTTTGCATCATGTATTCCATGTCATCTTTATCACCGGATACAACAATATTGTGAGTAAAATGCACAAATAATTGCTTTTAAATGGGATATATTTAATATGAAGAGATAGAGTTTTGATTTAATTGCAGCCAATATAAAAAAATTGCTACAATTAATTCGTTTTATTAAATCAATTACGCAATATTTTTTTTACAAATGTCACTTCATATTGCTACAATTATATGTTCAATTTTATTCAAATATTTATAGTTTTCTTCAAGTAAATGAGGCGAATAATATAATCTCACGAGATTCTTGTCTCAAGAAACTGTAGTCGTTGCATCAACTGACAGAATTTACGACAACCGTACCTTCGTTCTATTGAACAAATAAAAATGAAACGAACGAATGGTTTCGTTAAAACCTATTTAGAGTAATGTATTTGTATCAATCCATTATGGATATTGAGACAAGTGCATAATCAATTTCTTGTAATTGTATGTTTATGTTGAATCAATTGTTTCTTTCATTTCGCTGAAATGTAAAAAGTTTCAGGCGAATGTTTTAGATGTTCTCTATAATCAACTAGGTTGTTTTAATCAAGAAAAATAGTTCATTTGGCGTAATCAATTTTAGATTAATTCAAATCAAAATGGTTTGATTGAAAAAAATTCTCAAACTCCTGAGGAGTTTGAGCGCAGAATTTTATTTTTTACAGTGCAGGTACTGGCCAGAATCCGTTCAATGAATATCTGAAACTTTGCCATATGAAGGTATTCTGCAAAATTTAGTGAAAATCATCAGGCTAAAAAAAGGTTTGAAAGTCACCAAAACTATTTTTGAAAATATTGGATTACTCATAATTTATTTGTTGGATCTGAACAGAAAATTGTGCATAAATCGAGAATATCCCGATGAAATTAGTAAAAGATGGCGCAGAACAAATAGTGGAATCCCTAACTTTCCTAATGAATGTTTCCATAAAATATGGTGTTGTCTCAGACCTGCTTAAGGAAGCATTGATAAAACCGGTGTACAATCGCCAACAGCAGAGATTTCAAAACAGCCTTCTGAAAAAGATGCAAAAAAGAAGAAAAGCAGAGACAATTGGAGAAACTGCAGAAAGAAAACGTGGAACGCGCGAAAAAGAAAAGGGGGCTTCTGGAAAATCAGATGAAAGCTTCTGTTTTTTGTGCACGAAACCTGGAGGTGTACGAATATAGCATAGGGCTACAACCGCCAAATTACAATATGTTCTGGCGGTTCTCCATTTTCGCCGACAAATATTGTTGCAACACTGTCTCCTGTCGGCAAATTGTATCTTCTAGGATCGTTGTCTGTACACGCAAAAACCATTCGAATATCTGGTAATTCACGATTTTGGCCAGTTGATGCAAATTCTCTTAAGCTAACTTTTGCAAAGTCACTGTTATACTGGCGTATATTGTTTTGGAAATTCTTCGATTCTTCATCTGTTCCTGTATAAAGTTCTCTGAGCAAAGCTGGTACTTCTTTCAATTGCATTACAACTTTGCCTTTCTGGCAGCACTGGCTGAATCCATCTCGCCCTTTTTCACCCATAAAATGCAGAGCATTGCAAAATTGACACGATTTGCTCATTTCGCCGACAGAAAACGCGGGAATTTCGTCTTCAACCGGACCCCTTCTCGCTACAAATACTGATCGCATTGCGTAATTATTGTTATGAACGCGGCGTCAGTTTCTTTCAGTTTGGGTTGTCCGGGTAGCGTTTCGAGAACCCACTGGTCTGCCTCATTTTCGTGTCTCCATTGTAAATTAAAATTTTAAAATTTTACACTGGACCTAACTCAAAATTGTTATTATTTTTCTGCATCAGTTTAGAGGTCTACCGTTCATTTAAAAAAATTGATACAAATCGGTTTAGACGCTAGACTTTACTATGCATCATATTATTATAATAGATAAGAATGAAAAATTCTCTCTTATTCATTGAAGAAAACAGTGTTTTCTAAAATAAATAAATGTATCATTGATACTTTCAAGAAATGTTAGACTATAATTGTCAAGTTAAGATATTTTTGGTTTATTTACACTTTCGAGAATAGACTTCTTCAATTAAATAACATATATCGAGGTTATTTTTATTTTGAATATTTCAAAAGTTTGTCAGTGTGTCATTGGTTGATACAGTTTGATATCCCTCTAGAAATGTGGATTTTGGTGACATTATTCCGGAAAATATTAAGTTATAACTTGAATGATTATCATGAACTCTATGCAGATGATGATTAACACAACAAAAATTATTCGTTATAACGTTTTATTCCATTAAAGCAAAAAAAAAATTAAATTCAAGAAAATTCATGTAGAGTTCAATCCCCTCATTGAATCAATTATCAAGACATTCTATTCATAGCAAGGTGATTGAACAATATGGAAAATTTTTCAAACTTTAACACAAATATTTTATCAGAACAAGGAAATAAAAGTTCATATGTTGCAATTATCTATTTAAAGAGACATTCTATTCTTAGCATGCCGGAATGAAATTCCTTAGAAAATCAACTTGATTTTCAATAGATAATTTGGAAGTTTGTTATTGATTCGGCTCTTTCGTTAAATTTCTATATTTTATCGCTGATCTGTCTTGAGAAATCATCCGAAAATTTCATCAATATGGGGAATGAAATGAATTTTTTCTGGAAGTGCCTAAATGTTTGTTTTGTTTCTAATATTTGGGTAAAAAAGGATTCAATTGTTTTGTTTGGATTCACTGATGATGAATCCGTGGTTAAAATAAACAGTAATCGTTGTTCTGACGGAGGCACGATTATTGAGTGATCATTATTCGGTAGAAATGTGAATTTAAGCTTTTATAGGCTTATCTAAAGTATTTAAAGTTCGTCGGATTACTGAATTTTCTTCAATACGCCAAAAATTTGATATCGTCTGGTCAAGAAAGAACATTAATTACAAAATCTTTTCTTTATTGTTCAAACCTATATAATTATATATACACTGCGCAAAAAAATTAACGCACATTATGAAAATCTCAGTTTGAATGAAAGTTAACTCTACATTGACTTTATAACTAATTTTTTATGTTCTCTCAGGAAGATTTTGAACGAAACAAGGCACATTAAATGCAAGAAAAATTCAGGATTTCACCTAATCTTATGTGAAAGAAGAGAAATAAACAATTTTCAATATACTGGGATGCTGATTGGTGATTTAATTCCTCTCAAAATGAGTGATCTTAAAATGTTCTGATCTAATCCTTCCCAGATTTCTCTGCGTTGGATTCCTAAGTCATTCTGGATGATTTTCTGAACTTCTCAGCCTTCTATTGAGCTTGTCTCAAACGTGCTCAATCGGAGTGAGATCTGGACTTCGTGCTGGCCATTCCATTATAGAGACTTCAACCTCTCCAAGGTACTCCTGAACGATGTGCGCACGATGAGGTCTGACATTATCGTCCATGAAAATGAAATTTTCACCAATGTATGGGGCATGCTCTTTTAGAATATTCCTTATATACCTATCAGCATTCATAGCTCCATTATTAACGACAACTAGGTCTGTGCGAGCAGTCAAAGATATTCCACCCCATACCATAATCGATCCTCCCCCAAAACCAGTAGTATTCAGGAAATTGCACTAAGCATATCTTTCATGGGGACGTCTGTATACAAGGGAACGTCGATAACACAAGGTAGAGGCAGAATCTAGACTCATCTGTGAAGAGGACTCTTTCCCAATGGATATGCTCTCTCACAAAATCCAAACGTGCCCTTCGATGTGCTGGGGTAAGAGCTGGGCCTTTTGCCGCGACACGAGGCCTAAAATCATATTCTCTGAGGCGATTTCTTATTGTCTGAGTGCTAATTTGCACCCCATGAGTTTGCTCAATCTGATTTTGAAGGAGGCGAGTGGTTGCAAACCGTTGTCTCAACGAAGATGCAGTTGTTACGGAAATAATATAGTTGATATAAATCAAGAAAAATAAAGGTCCGAGATGAGAATCTTGTGGCACACCAGATGGACATGTGAATTCGGCCGATCTACATCCTGCTACAGAAATGAATTTCACTCTATCAGTTAGATAGGATTCGCACCAGTGCAAGAAACCACCCCCCACACCGACCCCAGAAAGACGACGACTGAGAATTCTGTGTGAAATTTTATCAAATGCCTTACTGAAGTCGGTGTAGACAGCGTCAACCTGCAGACGCTCATCCATTGCCCTCTCCAAAGAGGTCATGAATAACAAAAGGTTAGTCTCTATAGACTTTCCCTTTAAAAACCCGTGCTGTTCAGGAATTATCTGATTTTTCACAAAATTGTACATACAAATGATCATAAACAAGCCTCTCGAAGAGTTTGGAAAAGGCGCATAATTTGCTGATGGGCGGGTAGTTTTCAATAATAGAATTATCTCCACCCTTGAAAATAGGGACAACCGATGCAATCTTCCAGAGCCGAGGAAATCTGCCCGTGCGAAGGGCCAAACTGAAAATATGCTCAAGTGGAAGGCATAAAGCAGGGCAATTACGACCAAAATATGATGGAATACCGTCAGATCCGGCACCCTTACATTGATTCAGGGATCTTATAGATTTTTCGATTTCTTTGGCAGTTATGACAATTTTTGAGAGGTAAGCAGGAGAATCAGCTGCAGTAGAGTCTATACCGTTAGGTGAGTTTAGAGGTTCAACGAAAACACTACCGAAATACTGAGCAAAACTATTACATATCTCCACCCCGCCCGTGCTAACTTCATCTTTATATTTCATCGAAGAGGGAAGCTTGCTATGTCTACTTTTTGCTGATGCAACATTGAAAAAAATCTTGGAATTATTGGGCAGTTCATCTTCCACAAATTTAATATAATTAGAATAATCACATTTGTTCATGATTTTTGACAATGCTCTGAGACGCCGAAATTCAAGTTCAATTCCTTTGTATTATTATAATTTTTCAATTTTCTATGTATTTTATTCTTTTTTTACTATCTTCATGGTGTGTTTAGAAAAATATCGGGGAAACCTAGAGTTGATATGCCTTACCATAAAATAAATCAAGATCAAAATCAACATCTCCACTACAGAGCAAATTAGACCACGGTAAGGAAGACAGTTTATTGTTTATGCTATCGTAATCACCTTTTCTAAAATTATAGATCCAAGTACTTGCTTTGGAAAGATATTTGATGGCTTGTATGGGAAACTCCAAACCTTTCTGCGTTCATATCGCAAAACTACCGCTTGGGCACATTCCTCTTGGGTCAAATTGCTTGTTTCGCGTTGCATAGCGATCGAGTGTAAAAATCAAACGAAAGAAAAACTATTGATGACTAGAATTGTTCGTGAACTGATTTCAGAATGGAGCCAATACATATGATAAATGTATAATGATAAAAATAATTATCATTGAGAACACTTTCATGAGAATAAATTTGAGATTTCCATTTCTTCGCGCAGTGTATTTAACTCAACTCATCAACCAAATGAGCTAGAAATTGATGCTTACCACATTCACCCATGCATCTATCCTAATGGGTCGTTATTGCAAAAACGTGCTCCGCTTGTGTTCCTATCAAAAGAACGAAGCTGTTAGATTCTTCGGATGTTTCAAGCACTTGACAGTCACCTGTTGGAAGCCGCTAGTTCTGAAGCTATGCAGTTACATGACAAAAAAAGTCAATTAGTTGGAATTTTAACACTTGGGCAATTCAGGAATCCATGCTTGAAAACACCAGATTTATTTTCTCGGAAGAAACACTATTTAAATGAATTCTTTTTAATTCCTTTGAATCCGTATAAGTGGTTCAAAATTTTGGTAACAAAATTCCGATTTCGTCTTTCATTCAGTTCATCTATCTTCCCTTTTTATGCCACAATTTTCTGTAGGTTACAATAACAACTGAAGACATAAGCGCCCCAAGATATTCCAGCTAATTTTTGTGATATTCCTATTTTCGGAGCAAGTCTTACCAATGAGCACTCCCCTACACACTCAGTATAGAAATTATGTTTTAACCGAAAATCCCCAAATGCAGTGGCAGCTCGTGACAATATAGTATGGTGAGGCACATATGAAAAAAAATTTAATAATGTAAAACATATATATATATGTAGGGTTTACGTGGCGAACAAAGTTTATATAGTGAACTCTACTTCGTCAGTTGCATAATAAATATATTAAAAAAATTTTCTTCACTACTGCTTTGAATTTTTGATGAATCCTCAAATTATTTACATACATAATACTTTATTTTATTCAGCAAAAAAAGCCATTAATTTAATTGTCCCAATATATTATGAACTTATTTTCGATATACTAAATTGCTCAAAAATATGAAAACCATTATTATGCAGCTGTACAGCAAGAACCAACGTGGAGGTGTAGAGCATTCCTGCCACGTGTGGGATGGGAATGACGGAAATCGGATCAGATCAAGTTGAAAATTTTCAAAATAACGAAATGAACTCTAAGTAAATAAAATAAACTCTGAAAAAAATTAACACTGAATAAAAAAATTAAAAAGGCAGTGTAATATAGGATTTATTCTGAAAGTTATAAATGAAAATTATTCTAAATTGAGTTCTCAATATTAAAATTTTTTGTAAATCAATGGAATTCTACGATATTTCTGATCAGCGAAATGATCTATAACCTTGTCAATAAAATATTTTCGTCCTGTGATTTTATGAATCCTTTTTCGATCGAAATTTTAGCCATATCACTCAGCCGCGCTTGTCCAGTTGTATTCCTAATATAATTTTTAATCCTTTTCAACGCAGAGAAACTTCTTTCTGTGGAAGCAGTTGTTAAATTTTCCGAATTTTGAAGATAAAAATTGAAATAGATCATCAGCAGAACGCCCAGAACTAACATCATAAAATCCCATGAAGCGCTCAACAAGTTGGTCATCTATTACATAACGAAAAATGACTGATAACTGGGAATGACAGCTTATGTTAGTTGTTTCATCAACTTGCCAAGAAAAAACAATGATTGTGAAATTTCGTCCTCGATTTGTTTATTCACAACAAAAGCAACCGAATCATTTTGAATGGTTTTAGATGTACCAGAAAATACCGATTTACTGTTGGTGTCATTTTCTAAAAAGGTTTTTGAATTCGTGTCAAATTTACTAACAACAACTGCCAATTCTTTGAAATTTCCGCGATTTAAAGACTCATTCGATTCATCGTGCTTCCTAAAAGGTAACTCTTGTATACAGAGGTGCATCGTAATATCTATTAAACTTCTTAGAATTTGTCGATTTTCTTTGACTTTAGCATTGAAATTTTCAATTTCAATTTGACGCGCATTGTCTATTGCTGTGGCGATATTTCGTTTTTGCTTTCTCATAACGGTAGGCTTGCAATTAAATGAAATATGCTGAGCACTTTTATTGTGTAGCGATAGACCCCAAGATAAATTTTTCAAATCACTAAAACCATTTTTCGACCAAACTCGGTCGGAATTTCCATTAGTTGCTGAGAATAAAATGCACGGCCAACAAAATATTTTTTTCAAAGTAATACTTCCAGTAAGCCAGTCGTATTTGTCATACCACGTATTTTGGAATCCCCGATTTGATTTACCGACCCCACCACAAGACACTAGAGATTTCCTCAAATCTGGAACAGGTCGCTTAACTTCCTTAATTAAATATAATTTATCATCATACGAAAGAGTAGAAAAATGCAAAAAATGTTACTAAAAGCGACTAAAAGCGCACAAGTAGGTGGCGCTAAAGTATCAAAAAGAGTGTTTTTCATGTTTTTCGCCCTGAAAATGTTGTTTTAATGCAAAAGATTAAATTTAAAAGTTGTTCCTTACATTATTATCAACAACTTTTATTTTAACATTTTTTTCGTACAACTTACCATTTACAAGTTATAGTAATACATAGCGCTGCATATACAGCACTGTTCTGCTAACGGTAGTTTTCTCGGTCCTATTGTGACTTTCTCCGACGACGTTGGCATAGTTCTAACAGAAGGGCCGGTTTGGTCACCTGCCCTAATCTGTTTAATTGATGACATTTTTTAAAAAATGAAAAACAAAACTGAAAAACATTAAAAATTGTCTTTGTTAATAACATTGAGAGTTCAACAAAATAATTCATAACAGAATGCGACTCAAAAAATCAAATAATGGATAATACTTAATTAAATTAGTAAAATCTTGATTTAAACGTGCACTACCGATGTGTACTCATACTGCGTACAACAGTATATTTCTATTTTTCATTCTTCCGCAAGCTGCAGCTTCGAAATGGTAAGTTGTACAAAAATAATGTTTAAATAAAAGTTGTTCATAATAATGTAAGGAACAACTCTTACATTTAAAATTATTTGCATTAAAAAACATTTTTAGGGCGAAAAACATGCATTAAAATAACCTTTTCATTTTCACGAAAGATGTGAGGCTTTGTGAAAAACATGAGAAAGAAAGTACACTGGTTGTTGGTTCATTTTATTTAGTTTGATCATCATTAGCACCATTTTTAATTTGTATGGATGAAATTTGTTTTTAGCCAACACCTATGTACTGTCCTTTCTACTTTGTCGGCTACAGTACGTACCATTTTGCCTATGTAAATACGTCTCGTTAAACAATAGCTTAGGTAAATTTTCAAGGTATAAACACTGTTGACAAGTAGAGAATTCAAACACGTAAACCTTTTTGACAATTAACCAGAGGCGTACTTTAAAATCTTCATTTATTAAATGCGAAACTATAATTTTCGTATTTCTTCAATTTATCAATCAAAATCAGCCGGAACCCAAACAAAATTGGTATGACTGAATAGGTATTTTCAATACCTTTCTCACTTGCCATAGGGTTCTATTTAAAATTATTGGTCACAGTGGCCTTGTGACGTCATTTATGGCTATTGTCACCTGTTATGACCAAGAAGCCTACATCCGTTTATTTTGTTCCTCCAAATTTCATTTATAAGTATACCCGTTCAAAAGATACGAGGGGGAGGGGACTTTGACTAGCACTGCATACTTTCTCCACGACTGTTGAAATATGCGTGCAGCACTTGTTCAGGGCATATTCAATGCAGAGCTAGAGCCAGTTATGGAAGAGACTAACTTCCATTCGATTCTTCATTGAATTTTCAATGTATCCTTCAGCAACTTCTGATGATTTCCATTCCCCGTGTCAGGGTATTCAAGATTTAAATAATTAGCTATTTGTTTGGGCATATTTCCCAATTTGTTGATCCCGATTATATGCTTCGTATATCTCCCTCCTCGAAAAATAACGAAAAAAATTATCCAAAGTCATATTTGACGGTCTTAAAAGTAAGTATTTTTTTCACAATGTTGTAGAAGTTCTCAGTAATTGTGAATTCTCTCGGTTTATTAGTACTCGTGTTTGGAATTGATATTAGAAATGCTGAATATAAATCTTTGACTTCTGTAATTTTCAAATTATAAAGTTCAATCTACGATGCTCCCATGACACCAATGATAACAGAGAAAATACATTTGTTCAACGAATTGCGAGTTTTACCTTTGTGAGTTGTTTAAAAACCGTTTAACATTTCAGCGAGGCCATTTTCTTTGGGAATATTTTTTTGAGCTTAGTTACAGTTTTCATTTTTCAACAAGTGTACCAAATTTCATCGAGCGGGTAATTATATGAATTTCAAAACGATTTATTTTTCGACGACAGATTGACTGAACTACTATGGAGAAAAGTAGTTTTGCTGACATTCTATGGTCAAATTCGATGTCGGAAGAGCTGTATTCTATGGAGAAAAGTAGTTTTGCTGTCCATTTCAACATTCAACAACTTAAATTCATTCATTCGGCTCCATATTCGAAAATTACAGACATTTCGTGGATCGTGGAAAATGAGGCTACTGGTATTTTCCATTCAATATTGCATGATGTCACAATGAATTCTATGTACTATAAGTGCATCAATGTATGTTGTAAGATGGCGCCTGACATATTACCGAAGCAGATGGAATTGAATTGAAATAAATCATCCGCCAAAGTTAATTGAAAAAAAACCTGCTCCGTTTCTGAAAACTGCGTCCTCTAACCACAAAGACGTCATAACTCAACAATAAATACCAGTTTTCCATATCTAATAAATATCACTGAATTATACAATTCAAACGGTGTTATATCGTATCGCATAAACTCAAAATCAACTTAGCCTAGATCTAGTATTGCAATATGCATCGATTTTTCTGAATTTTCTAATTCTTAGGTAGGGCTGACATCATTATTTGGCTTGCCCACCACGATGGTTGTCCCACTGATAAGATTGACATAGTTTCAAACTCTGCATCTGTTTCTATGTTCTGTCGGTGACATTACGTGAAAAAAGTCATCGTAGATGTAGTACGATTGCGTAATACACTTAGACAAATTGCTGTAGTTCCCTTTGAGATTCGTCGGTTGGTCGGAACACTTTCGATTCTAGAATAGGTTCTGGTTGCTTAAGTCATCTTTGACATTTGTTGTAAAAGGTTCGGTTATGTTGCTTTGATTAGCATTTTTATTTGGAGTGGTACTAATCAGCTTAGTCTTCAGGCAAGCGTTGTTCAATATTTGTTGGGATCCGATGATTTCCATCTCCAATCACAATAAAGTCATGCAAGTTTATTGATCCATGAAGTAAAATTTTATATAATTACACTCTAACAAAAATGTATCCGCATATTCTCATTCGCGTTGATTATTTTTAAACATTTTAGTTTCTGTATGTTGGTAGGACTGTCCGTGATTAGTATGCCAATCATGAACGCGCTCTGTCAAATAGTTTGTGTAGTATCGTGGAAAAAGAACGTTGAACAAACAGATGTGTTTTGAATGAAATTATGTGTGCTGACTCGTTGCTAATGCTGGAAATCTCATCGAGCCTCGATTATTAACGATTTTAAGACCAAACACTCGATAATTACTATCGATCAGCCACTTTAATCGTCAGATCTATCTCGATGTGGCGTTTTTCTTTTTGCCAGACTGAAATTACCGCTCTGAGAATCCAGATTTGGTTCCATAGACGTCATAAGAAAAAATAAGCAGAAAGAACTGAATCCAGGGTCTATGAAAAATGTTTCCATGATTGGAAAAAACGTTAACTAATGGAGTATTATTTGAATTCGATTCAATAAATATTGAAGATATAAATAAAATTAATTTTAATAATCGGGAAATTTTAGCTGTCTATTTATAGGAGCAACTGGGTCTACTAACAAACTGGACTGATATATTAATGGACAATTGTGAACACTTGAGAAACTTACTTATTGCAGAAACTTCGGCTGGATATACACAACATATATACACAAGTCAGCTACACTAAGCCATTCGGTTTATAAGGCACCAATTCAAGCAATATGATCGAAATAACAGTACTTTTGGCTTGGAATTTTGGGTTAGTAAAAAATGTGGCATGCAGTGTTAGATGACGTGGTGCTACACAATTCAGCTTAAGGCATAAAAGCTTAGGGAAAGAACCCTGAAAAAAAAAACTCAGGCTCCCTGGCTATGTGCTGTAATTTTTACAAAAACAAGCTGAAATATACAGGGTGAGTCTTTGACCGCTGCGCTAATTCTCACCATTGATTCTTGATGTCAAAAGAAACTTTTTCTTCCTACAACATTTTTCCAAATTTGGCCCTGTTCAAAAGATATAGGGTGTGGAAATTTCATGAAAAAATTGCATTTTCACCTATTATATTCAAACTATTTAATTAAAATGATCTCTTGTAGAAGGTTTTTGATAACAGTCATGCATATTTTGACACCATTAGATTTATTCTATCCCTTGTGGGTTTCTCACTACCACTGTACAGATTGGTAAAATTGTATGAAAATTTAAAGTTGAAAAAAATCAAATCAATATAATCATCTGATGGAAGATGACTGAGTGAATCATTTCTTAGAGGGAAAATAATGTTTTTAAACAATGCAGATCAATAGTAGATGGTGTAGAAGGTAATTTTCATTCAAACTAAACTGGACTACAGAGGGGTATTTGCCCAATGTGAAAACATAAATTACTTATAACATTTTAACGCAGCTGAACATGGAACAATGTGTTTTTTGATCTCAAGAACCTATGGCTAAAATTAACTGTGGTCAAAGACTCACCCTATATATGAAAGACTTCTTTTCGGAAATATTTCTTATAGTTGCTCAACATATTCAGAAAAGAGGAAATTTTTAAGTAATAAATTTTCGGAACTGAAATGTACCCAATGAAACTACAGTAGACTCTCGGAATAGTGAACAATGCTTATAATGAACTACTCCAAATAGTGAACAAATAAATATTTGCATTGAGACTCTATACAATGAACAACTGAAGCCTCTTAATAGTGAACCTGAAGAATTTGACAAGTCATAACAAGAAAACGATTGTAAAACGTTTTCTTTCGTTTTATTTTTGATCATTTGCCTTAGTTGAGCGGTATCAAATTGTTTTTCTCGTTTTCTAGTAAGCATAAATATGGCGAGGATTCATTTAAAACTTAGTCAAAAGGTGAAATAGTTGAACAGTTAGATAAAGGTGTTGGAGTGACGGTTTTAGCGAAAAACTATGGTGTGGCTAAGTCTACCATTTGTTCAATTCGAAATAGGAGAGTGAATATTATGAAGAAGATCAGCAATACCTACGTGGGGCCAGGAAAAATAAAAACACTAAGATCATCTGAATGCCCTAGAATGGAAAACGCTTTGTATCGGTGGTTTTTGAAGCAAAGGGAAAAACATATTCCAGTCACAGGTTTCATGATTAAAGAAAAAGCAAAAAAATTGCACGAAGAATACAAAGAGACTCCATGTTTCAATGCGAGCAGCGGATGGCTGCAAAGGTATAAAAACGTTTCGGAATTCGATACCTTAAAATCTCTGGAGAAAAACTGTCATCTGCAATTGAGACGGTCAATCCATTTAAAAAGACTTTACTTGAAAAATTGGATGAACTTCAGCTTTTGAAGGAGCAGATTTATAATGCTGATGAATCTTCCCTGTACTGGAAATTGCTTCCGGACAAAACATATGTAGGTTCTGAGGAAAAGACAGCTCCAGGAAGAAAAACAGAAAAGCAAAGAGTTACCTTTCTAGCCTGTACAAATGCGGCCGGCAATCATAAGCTGAAACCGTTAGTAATTGGGAAAGCAAAAAATCCTCGATCGTTCCGTAATTTCAATTGTCCAGTACATTACAGGAATTCCAAAACAGCTTGGATGACTAGATTCATATTCAAGGAATGGTTCTTCAAGATGTTTATTCCAGAGGTAAGTTGCCATAATTTTTTTCAAAATTTAAGGGTATTGAGCTGGATTCATTTTCTTAGGTTCAAGAATTCTTGAATGACAAAAACTTCCCGTTAAAGCAATCCTTTTGCTGGACAATGCGCCAAGTCATCCGCCAGCGGACGAGCTAAAAAGTGCTGATGGTTCAATTTTCGTTATGTATATGCCACCTAATATAACACCTCTGATACAGCCCATGGATCAGAATGTGATAAGGCTAACAAAACTCTTCTACCGTAAGAGTTTGTTGTCACGCATCATAAATGACAATGTAGACTGTATCGGAACGGCATTGAAATCTCTCTCTCTGAAAGATGCAATTGTTAATTTAATTTTGGCATGGAATTCTTTGAAACCGGATGTTATCGAGAAATGTTGGAATAAAATACTATCGCCTTTGGAGGAAACACCATCAGATTCCGATGATGAATATGACATTCCCTTATCTGAATTGAAGTTGCGATGGCGTAATAAGGAAATGGACCATGTGACGAAAGAAATTAAAAATTTGCTACTTCATGTAAATCCTCGTGTTGAAATTGAAACTGCTGATATAGATGAGTGGAACAGAGATTACGTTCAAGATGTGGAGGAAGCTGAAATTTTTATTGAAAGTGATGAGGTTTCTGATGATGTACCAGATGAAAATTCAGAGAATAATATACAAGCCATTACGACATCTAATGCATTAAAATCATTGAATGAGGTGATACAGTGGACGGACGAAAATCAAAATCGTATTGACTACTCCACAATAATAGTCCTACACAATTTGAGACATGCAATGTTTCAGATGAATGTAGAAAAAACACAGAAACAAACAAAAATCACCTCATTTTTCGAGAAAATTTTTTGAAATTTTAAATTTAGGTAGTAAAAACACTTCTTTATAGTATTAAGTACAATAAACAGTTGTTTATGACAGTAAATAATGTCGTTTTATTTGAACTTCGTTTTAGTGAACAAATCAAAATAGTGAACTGGACGTGCACTAATTAGTTCACTATATCGAGAGTCTACTGTATATGCAGCTATTTATAAATATTGGGCTATCATTCTGTCAACATTGCTTGTTATTGCTTGATATTTTCCGTACGGCCCAACATCGCCTATACGACCTTCTGGCGTAAAAATTCAACTCAATTTTATTTATACCTTGTATGCAGTTTTTCAAGCAATAATTGCTTGGAACAGGAATAGGTGGATCTGAAGTGATCAATGCAGGGGTATGTGGTAATTTCAAAAAATTGGGCAATTATTTCGGCAATATTGCACATGTCTATTTGCGGGTGGAAAGTATCTGCCACAAGGCACTCAGAAGTTGCACTTCTTGCAGCAAAACACTTTATCTATCGTTAAATTGCATGCCTTGCGATTTTTATTTGGTATTCCGTGCAACATTGAGATATATCAATAAACCAAAACAATCCCTTTACAGAAATCCAATACCCACCGTGCCATCCTTGATAAACATCTGGAGCATTGTAACTGTTAACTGTAACAACCCATATATTGCTGCAACCAACATTACATGTGAATTACTTATTCCAATGCGTATACGATCCGTTAACCTTCATCATAAGTCGAAATATCTATGAGGAGAAGTTGAAGTTGTACCAAACTCTTCTGTGGTTTTCAACAGCTGTTGATTCCAAAATATTATCTTCAAGACTTCAAGAGTAATGTTGCATATAACAAATTATTAAATAACAAAACAATCCCACAAATATCGAATTGTAACAAAGTCATGAAAATTTTCACTGAATCTGATGTAATTAATTTTATTTATGATTTAGCTTAACATTTATATTTTCAAATAAAAAGATCCACTCTTCGAGACACTCTTTGATATTCTGTAAACCGTTGAAAAAGTTCTGAAATTGATCTCGTTCGATTTTGATACTTCAATATATCATTGTAGAATAATTTCAATTAGGACGAGAAACAATCAGTAATAATAATGACCAGTGACCGTAACATTTTCTCACGGAACGATTCTGTGTAATTATCTATCATCTCGTTCTATCTCACGCGAGTGTATGGTCTGGTAGCCATAGCTGCCAAGGGTAATATTGAAAGTGAAGTTGATAGCTAGCCGCATTTTGTCCGAATTAAATTTGCAACACCTGACCATTTTGTCTCTTTAAAATCATACGCGTCTCTGATTTGAACATTTTAATTTAAGTGTAGAGCGCCCTTCAGTCTGATTTAGCACATTCTAAGGGGATCAGAGGCACTGACGTGAAGTCAGGAGATTTTGCTCGTTTTAGCGAGAGATACATTCATCACACGAATTCGTATTGAAGGAATCGATAATTTATAATGCCCACTATCACGGTGATAAATGTCATTATTAGTTAACGAAGGAATTTCAAGATGCTGTATCCAGTATTTCGAAATTTTTAGGTGAAAGCTTAAGGAATCTCCAAACATTGAATTCGGGACCAACTCCTAATCATAGGTCGAAAGAAAAGGGCCATTTCAGATAAGTAATAGATAACAATGTTACATATATTCTAACGACCTCGTATGTAGAACTTTAATTACAAACCATTTAGGTTTGTCTATTTCACAATATATGGCTGAAATATCTGAGATAGTTATCGATGATTTACTTTTTCTTCTACAAACTCATCGCGAGCCAATACTTCATTCAGTTATCCCAGTAGGCATCGCATAAATTAGTGGAGTTTTTGCTCCTAAGAACAGATGTTCGTTGAAAATTCTCACCTCTATTTCAGACCTCTTCTAGCACCAAGCTACTATAAATTAATTCTGATTAGTACAAATATTTGCTCAATGACGGAAAAAAAACTTGACATTTCATCTCTGTTCACAGGTAACAAAATATAACTTTTCACTAAATTACTTTTTTCCCGGATATATACAGGGTGATTCCGGAGGAGACCGTCAGATTTTAGGTGAAGTATACACTAGTCAAGGCAGTTTCGAAACAATGTTTGGTTTATGGTTGGGGGCCTTTAATGAGAGTGTATAGGGTGATTTGTCCGATTCGACCGATATTTCTTTTATTCATAACTTTGGTATGGCTTGATCAATCTTGATGAAATTTTCAGTGTAGAACAATATGATTCTCTTCTTTCAATAATTCCAACACTTTCTCAATAATACAGGGTGAGAATTATGATAAGTTCTGATTAAGTTAGCAGGTTGAAAAAACACCCTGTACATTCCGTTTTCAAAAATTTTCTACATGCTTCAGATTCCATCATAAGTTTACATTACTGGAGCTTTTTTATTTTTTTTGGCACACATCCAGTTCTCCTAGAAAAATTTTTCAAGGATGAACAATATCGTTATTTCTATAGTTGATATATCAACTCCGGTGGAGTCAGAGAAAACTCTGGACGGACGTCAACCCATCGTTTTGCCAGGGTACGATTCTAAATTTTTTAAGAGAAGGCCATTCATCTGTCGAACAAAATCTACGGAATTATTCTGAAATTAATGAGGATCTCGAAAATTATTTTCATTATGAGATGAGGCAGTAATTAGAACTTTCCCCTCAAAAATATAATAATCTCTGTGCGTATGTCAGAAATTCAAACATTTAGTAGATGCCTTCTGAGCAAGATTTCTGTTGAAATGAGTGAAAGAATCACCCTTCGAATCCAGATTCGATGTACACCATGTATAACAGCAATTTATATGATAGTAAAAGTTTCTACCTGTGTACATATCAAGGAGTTGATGACTCGGAACTTGAAAGAAAGTCGATAGGCAGGCAGACGAAACGTCGAATTTTAAAACGAGCATTCTGTTCCATTCCAGTGAGATGTAAGGTAGGAATGAACCATAAATGGGTGTAACCAATAAGTGAATCAACTTCTTGAATATACGTTTTGCAACCTACCATATTATTATCCTTGGCAACGGTGATCACCAGACTGTGGTTATTAGGTCCCGGGGGTCATGATTTCATTACCTACAGATTGTCTGAGATGATTTAATGAAGTGAGTGTTAGACGAATCGGATATTTTCAGCACCGTATCTCTTGATAATAATATATCAATTTGCTGCATGTCGTTTATGTTTATAGGGTTACAATAAATGTCGATATGAATCATGGAGAAATGCTTATTCTTATCTAGTTGGAATGCAGTGAAACATTGTTAGTTTCATAGTTTTATTGTGAACAGTGTATTAAACTTCTGCTATCACATAGATGACCATTTCATAGCCATGATGGATCATATTCACGATCTTGGAGTCTTGTTCGATTCTACTTTCAGTTTCATTCCCCACATTGAGGAGCTATGTACCAAGGTTAGCAGAACATTGAGATTTGTACTAAGAGCAACAGCAGAATTCGAGGATCTATCGGTTCTGCGAAAATTGTATTTTACATAAGTCATCAGTAAACTGGAGTACGCAAACTTGATCTGGTTTCCCATCTACAATTGTCATCTTATGCCATTGGAACGTATACATAGGAAGTTCTTCAACCACATTATATTCAGGCGTACTGGTAGGTTACCTTAGCGTGGAGCAGATTTATCAGCATGGTTGAGATGAGAATACCATCTTTGCTTGCAAGGCGTGAAGAACAATGTGCAAGATTCGCTCAGAGACTCCTAAATTACAGAATTCACTGCCCTTTTTGGCTGTCCAAAATTATGCTGAATGTTCCAAGATTGGTGTCAAGATCTACGAGTACGTTTTACTTGCCTACAGCACGTACAAATATGTTCGAGCGATGTCCCATTTATAGTATATGTCGGAGTGCTGATAGACTGGGGATGGATGTGTTCGGTTAAATTTGGGATTTGAATTGTGTGGGGTTCAAAGTTTGAGTGTATCTCTCATTATTTTTGTTTTTTTTGGATTATTTCATAAATGCTGTAACTCGTAATGTACAAATGTTTATTACTTTATCCTGTAATTGGGATATTCCTGTTGGGAAAATAAAGAATATTATTATTAGTATTATTATTAGACATCAACCACTCCATATGCCTATTCTGCTCTAGGATCGAACGAAAAGTTTTTATCAGTGTAAAATGTAGAAAAGTAATAATATATTTTTCCGCAAATCGCCAGGAAATTTTGACATTCCTGTCAAAATTTCTTGAAGAAAAAATCAGGACTTCCTTACTGTAAGGAAATGAAATGATATTTCCGTACAGTTGTTAGTGTTCTACATAAATGATAGAAAACATATTGCTTATAAGGACTTAATTTATATTTTGAAAACATCAAGTCATTGCTGAATACATTTTTAAGATCAGATCAAGATCAAGATGTTATATTTACAGTAATTTGACAGTTAGTACAATTATTGAACATTGGAGGAACAATCTAAGAACTATGAGAAACATTTTGGACAACATGCAGGGTGGAAGGGTCATTTTGTTGAATATTTTGTACTGTGAAAATTTTATTTGCCACCTCAACCTCATTGTTAAGCGATTCTTCGATATATCCTTCAGCAACGTTTGATGACTTCCATCCGCCATGCCTCTTTAAACTAGTTATGTCGGCACCAGAGTCAACCAATATTGTTGCAGAACACCGAGGAAAGCAGTGACCAGTATATTCTGTCGGATTTACCAAGTTCAAATAAGTAGCAACTATTTTGGGCATTTTTCTAAATTGATGAATTCCTACCACTTGTCTACAACCCTTTCCGCTTTGATATTTAAAGAAAAATCGGTCACTGTTCATATTTTCTGGTCTTAACGAAACATACTTTCGATAAACATTCAAGTAGATCTGATTAATTACAAATTATCTTGGTTTGTTGGTTTTCGAATCAGGTATGCTGATTAAAAGCTTAGATTCTAAGTCTTCTATATCGTGTACAGTCATTCGGACTAACTCATCCATTCTACAGGCCCCAGAAATACCAAATATTACAGCCACCTAAAAATAAATAAAGCTATAATCTAAATAGAAATTAAAAACTTGTAAATTACCTTAATCATTAAATTTTCTTTATCTGGAGCTTCCTGGATAAATTTTTCAATTTCTTCCTTCGTTAAAATCTTAGATTTCTTTGCCCTATAACCTTGAGCTTGCCGTTTCAATAAAGAACGAAGTTTTGAGTATGTAGATATATCTACATTGTGTTTAAGTGCAAGGGTTGACTTCAGCATTGAATAATTGGCCCATAATGTTGAAGATTTCATCTTTAAACAAAGGTCTAGGAAGTATGCCATTACAACATTTTCTGAGAAAGAACTCGTATTTTTACTCATGCGATAATCCATAAAACGTCTGTATGCATTTTCGTACTTTTCTCTTGATTTCTTTGGCAATAATACTAATGAAGCAGTATTCACTGCCTCAACCAGCTCTGGAGGAGTCCCAGGAATGGAAATTTCATCATCACTTATCATTTTACTTTCGAGAACACCAGCAATTAAATTTATAAGCGTCAAGTTTGACAATTCAACCTCAATACGTTTTCATAGTAACCCAAGTAATTTTATTAGGAATTTATTTGGGAATAAAATTATCACGTTTTTTTTTAAATCAATCAATTTCTGTCGAATTTTAAACGATTTGCGGAAAAATAGTATGTTTACCTCGTAGGAAAAGCCACATTCCTGGACTCTGTGTTGCTAAGTCTTAAATAAATAAAAAAAATAAAAAAATAAAAATAAATCTTGAATAGACGGTTTCGTAAATTTTCCGCGATTTAGCTGGCAATAATTTTCGTGACGCTACTTGCGCTGCTTCTATCAACTCCAGTGGAGTCAATTAAAACTCAGAATCAAGTATTTTTAACTTTATAGTATTCAAAATAACTACTAAACGATTACTGAGTTCGCAACTTTTGAATCAAATCCCAAAATTAAATTGACAGATATTTGATTACATACGCAGGTCTAAAAGCTTTCTAGTTTGAAAATTCAAATTTCATATCGATAACATTCTGACTTTAATATACTGTAATAATATGTTTTTTCACTGTTAAATCGTCGTTACGGGAGAATATTAGATTTAAGCTCTCGGTTTTTTGTCTAAAATCTAATACTTTTTTCCCTTGTATAATAAATAGCTATATACCTTCCATCTATTGACTGAAACTGGTCTACTCGCTCATTCTGATCTATAGGCTCATATTATTCTACCCACTACATTGATCTACGGACTCAGCAGATCACTTTTTGCTCCAATTCTAGGATTCCTTGAGGAAGAAAGCACCACTGTATCCCGGTTGATCTGCATCATTAATGAAATATGAAATTCCTTGAATTAAAATAATTTCCGTTCAGCTGATACATAATAAGAAAAAATAAACCCTAAATCAAAGTCATGATGTCACCTGTATCTCAATTAGGCTTCACACATCTGGTATCTCAGAAAGATCGACGTATTCAATCATGTGGTTGGTCTAGTTCGAGTATCGGGATTAAATTTCAACCTTGAGAACGGTCCATTTACTATGGCACCTACCATAGCGCCATCGTGTGAACTACAAAAGGGCCATAAATCAGGGCGGGTCCTTTAAATCTTCTTTCCTTAATTGACTACCGTTTGATGAGTGGAATTTCTGGAGTTCTAAGAACATTTGGTTCTCGACACCTTATAGAAAAAAGTTCTCATGATGTGGAATTTATATGCTTCGACATTCCCCAGATTCTCAAAAACGCATGAGTTGTGGAATCATGAAGTAACGAGATGCTAAGAATCAAGGTAAAACATCTTCAAAATCGTTCAAAAGTTCATCCTAAATTTCGAAATTGGTTCCTTATCGTAAAAATGTTCACAGAAAATTCCATATTTATGCCGAGATTTATTCTTAATATATTTAACTACAGTAGTAGATAGGATACTGACCTAAGGAGTTTTCATACCAGGGGCCATACAACCTTGGACTTTATAAGAGAGACAAAGCATTCCTTTATAAAATATCGATTTGTTTTGGCTCCCTCATTGAAAGTCTCTTGTGAAACCTCACTCGGCAACACCGCATAAAATCTTTTTCCATTTACTCGGGTCACAATATCTTCAAATTCAAAATAATTTGAACAAATGAAAATTGCCTTCTCTGGTCAAATACTTGACCATCCCAACAGACAAGCCCAAATTCTTCTTTTTTCATCGTCATCTGGGAACCTTAATTCAAGAAAACCTCATTTTATCTTATCATAATCTCATTGAAAACTTCCCTATTAAAACTTTCTACGCTACTGAACATGTAAATAACTAAATACTTCGGTTCTTACAATACACTTATCTATGGAACATTATTATATACAATATTATATAATTATATTATATACATGTATATAATAATACATTACTAACGACCAGCTCTAAGTTTCAGATGAGACACGTTTCAATGTAAATAAGGGGGTCTATTGTCTAAGCGTACAACCTTTGTTTATATTCAAAATTTGAGGGTAGGAGCTGCCTCTTTCAGGGCTGTTTGTACCAATCTCACTCAGTGCTAAACGTCCCTTATAATGAACCCTTAACTTATATTGCGTTGCACCAACTTAAGCACCAGCACTTAAATATCTAATTTTAAGCGCTTATGTATGACCACTTAACTATTTTTGAATGATTGTTTGGGCTATTACCATCATCTATTGTGGATGTAATGATTTCCGACGTTTCGATAGACATCTTCTATCTTTATCAAGGAGAAAAGTAAGAAACCTTTTGAAAATTATCAATTTTCAAAATTAACAAGAAGAAAAATCAAAGAAGCAGCATTTATGAAAATAACACCTGATTCCATAAGTGCTCCATCTATAGATCTGCCAGAAGTTTGGACGCCGATAGTTCGATCCAACTTGAAAAGATCATCATATCGCAGATGAGTATATAACATCGTTCATTTTTCTTTCATGACTTCTGTCATATTGACTTTTTGAAAATTGATAATTTTCAAGAGGTTTCTTACTTTTCTCCTTGATAAAGATAGAAGATGTCTATCGAAACGTCGGAAATCATTACATCCACAATAGATGATAACCACTTAACTATTTAAAAAAGAGATTATAACCTAACCTGAAATAATTTGTTCTGTTGTGGTTTTCGAATAAGGTTGTCTCATAACATCGATTGAAATATGAATATATCCTTAAATATAATAATTATTTTCATGGACTTCTATAAAGGATTTTATGTATTTATGACGACTGTTAAATAGTAGGAATTGTGGAAAGAGGATTCCTTAGGCGTATGTAGGAACCACATTCATATTTCAATGAAATGGATGAGTTGCCTTTCCTCCAAAGATTTCGCTTAGATAAAAGTCTGTCTTGTATTTACTAACGTTAATATCTCTGGATGGGTACAAGTTAAATTGCTTTTGAATAAAAGTAAAATACTCAGAAAACATCAGGATACATCACTGCATAGTTTTTAGAAGCCCCAGGTATCTGGTATTGCACACAGGCGTTAATCTGTAATGAAAAAAACCCGAAATTTTAAACGCCCTGTACAGCATGATGCATTTATCTTTTGAACATCTCATTGTAGTATCATATTCGCCAATAAAAGAGCTATAATTAAAAACAAACATTCAAATCGGACAAATGGTTGCGAAGATATTCATGGCTAATGCATAAAATACATGAGTTGATAAAATGTTGAAGATCTCTGGACGATTCAATGATAAATTGATTTTTAAAAAAACAAAATACTGAAGAAATACTAGGCTACAACGCTTCATTGTATTTATATGCTTCAGCAACCTGGCATGGGCCACAGAAGACATTATTCAAACGCCCTGTACGACATGAAGATTCTATTTTTTGGACTTCAGTTTATCGAAGGAAATTCGCCAATAATAGAGCTACAATTGAAAAAAAAACCTTGAAATCCGACTGAAGATTGGGAAGAATTTAACGAAAATTTAGGTGTAGTATATTTCGATCCAATTGTTATTTTGAAGAATCAATATTTCTAAGTAGAATAGTCTTAGGTCATATTCAGCTCCGATGATAACAAAAAGGATTACATCAGAATTGATTAGGGCGTGGCTCCCCAGAAATACCAATGAATAATCGAAATCTATTCGCGAATTTCGAAAAGGCTGATTTCATAATAAACTTAATTATACGATTAAACGAGAACACCGTACCTAGAATTTCTCCAAAACTCGTTTTACCTGCTCGTATCATATCTGCCTTTGTATGCAAAATCCAAAATAATTACATTATTGAAATACTTAGTCTACCTATCTGACATTTCCATATTTAAATTAGCGCATTATTTGTACAGTACCTATGACCTAATCGGCGTTTATGTGTGTACATATTGGAAAGTGTCTCTTTCCCAGTGTAAGAAATCCTACGAGACTCAGCAGGTGGCACAAACCCATTAGCTTGGTCTCTTGGGCGTGATAGACTAATAGAAGGCAAGTACTTTTAGTTTAGCACGTGACTCGTACCACTTAATTATTTTGCAAATTTTCCCCAGGCGTACGTGTCCTATTATCTTCATCGAAAATTACTAAAATCATTGGGATTCATTTAATCTATCGTGTTTGAAAAAAATTTTGTGATTGTTGGACATATGGTTTGATATCTTACACATACTCATTGTCTTAGATTTCCTCCACCAGAAGATACAATCATTTTTTCATTTTTACAAAAGTTAAAATTAATGTTAATTAATTACGTTGACATTTACGTTCCGTATCGACACAAGGCCCGTTACAACTTTGAGGCGACCGTCGATAATGAAACTTCCGGAAATTTTCCATCACCATGTTCGCCAATTTTCTGTCAAACTTTCAGAAAAAGTCCTAAATTATTCATCTGAAAATACGGATTTTTCGTGAAATCAGAAATGAAAAAAGTCAAGTAGTTCGTCAGAAATTCCTATGCTCGATGCTTTCACAGATACTTTCTCGATTGACTTCGGTCGAACTTAAGAATTAAGTTTCAGTTGGTAAATAATTAATCGAAATGGGTCTTTTACGGTAATTCAATGGTTATTTTTAATTCAAGATATTCGTAATTTAGCCTTAAATATACAGGGTAAGTTATTGACCACTGCGTTAATTTTAACCATAGATTCTTGACGTCAAATATATAAAAGTATAAAAGTATACAATAATCAGGTTGTGGGTAAAAATCAGTTTTATAAGGTACCTGGAACAGTATTATTTAATGATTAAAAGTATGTTAAGATCCAATTTCATTTCAATTTCTGAGAAAACGCTAACTCATAGAAAGGTAAATCATTTTGTAAGATCACGAGATATTGAAACTTGATGATGGAGCTGTAGTGTTGAATGATTGTTTGCCTGTTTTATGCATACCATCATCTATTGTTCTATATAGAACCCCTAATTTTCTTCAACTAGAAAATGCTAACTCATAGAAATATCATTTCGAAGATCACGAAATTGAAATCATGTTGGCGGTAGAAGAAAGCCCCTAAGACGATACCAAAAATTGAAATCATGTTGGCGGTAGAAGAAACTGCACAGAAAATTCGAGAACCTGAAAAAGCCGAAGAGTACAGATAGAAAATCAGAACCTTGTTAGACAGGAATAGCAAAACACCTCTACCCAATATAAATAAAGTTGAACAGAGGGCATTAAAAGATCTTAACAATAGTTCCATAAAGATACTTCCAGCAGACAAAGGAAACGCCACTGTAATTCTAGATGTTGGCTCTTATAATCAAAAAATCAATGAATTATTAGAAGCAGGAAAATACAAATGACTAAAAAAGGACCCTACCACCACAGTTGAAAACAAGATTACAAAATCCTTTATAAATATCGAAATGAATTTCCAGATCAATTCGTTAGATCAAGACTTACACCTCACTTCAGTAAACCACCACATTTATATGGTCTAACAAAAATACACAAAGCAAATATTCCTCTAAGACCAATTGTGAGTTCAAGAAATTCAGCATGCCACCAATTGGCTAAATTTCTGCTGAAAATTATATCACCATTAAAAAGTAATTCAACATCGATGATAAGAAACACGAAACACTTCATAGAAATAATGAGACATCAAGAAATCATGGAAGAAGACGTTATGGTCAGCTTCGACATCACCAGTTTGTTCACTAATATTCCGACAGATAAAACACTTATCATAGTTAGGAAAAAGCTTGAAGAAGATCAAACTCTTAGTGAAAGAACTACACTAAGCGTGAATGCAATTATGGAAATGCTTTCTAGTTGTATTGAAACAACATATTTCCAATTTGAAGACATGTTTTATCAACAAGAATTAGGAATGGCCATGGGTTCACCACTATCACCAATTTTAGCTGATTTATATATGGAAATTTTCGAACAGAAGGCATTAGAAAAATATGTACTTAAACCCAAACTGTGGAAAAGATATGTAGATGATACTTTCATTATTTGGCAACATGGAAGAGACACTATAGATGGATTCCTTCAATATCTAAACAATCAAGAGGAATCAATTAAATTCACAATGGAAATCGAGAAAGACAGACAACTTCCATTCTTAGATGTACTCGTACATAAACCAAATGGAATCCCAAGAACCACTGTGTATAAAATGCCAACGAACACAGGACAATATCTACATTTTGATTCAAACCACCAACTAAACACTAAATTGGGAGTAGCAAAATGTTTATTTGATAGAGCAATAAATATTTGTTGCACTGAAGAAGACCAAAATGAAGAAATAAATAAGATCTCGAAAACTCTTAGAAGCAATGGCTACCCCAAAAAGATATTAAAAAAAGCTAGACGAATAAGAGAAAGTCAACCTGAACCAACAGATATAAATCAGACCATTAAAACCGTAATTCCTTACGTAAAAGGTTTGTCGGAGAAAATGACAAGAATTGGAAATAGATACAACATAACGACTGCATTCAAAACTCAAGACACTATCAGAGCTAAACTTACAAAAGTTAAGCCTAATAATGAGGCACAAAGGACAAAGAACTGCATATATGAATTACCTTGCGAGTGCGGAAGATCTTGCATCGGAGAAACTAAACGCCCTCTGAATGTACGAATAAAAGAACATCAGAAGCTTCTACGAGTACTGGACAGCGACAAATCCAGGTTGGTCCAACATGCTGTAGATGAGAATCATCGTATAAAATGGGATGAAGCATCAATCATATCCAAAGAAGAAAAACTTACAAGAAGAAAAATCAAAGAAGCAGCATTTATGAAAATAACACCTGATTCCATAAGTGCTCCATCTATAGATCTGCCAGAAGTTTGGACGCCGATAGTTCGATCCAATTTAAAAGATCATCATATCACAGATGAGTATATAACATCGTTCATTTTCTTTCATGACTTCTGTCATATTGACTTTTTGAAAATTGATAATTTTCAGAAAGGTTTTTTACTTTTCCTCCTTGATAAAGATAGAAGATGTCTATCGAAACATCGGAAAACATTACATCCACAATAGATGATGGTAATAGCCCAAACAATCATTCAACATTTCGAAGATCATCTGCTGAACTTTTAGTTGAATCTGGGGGAGACTTGACGTAAAAGTATTCACTTTTTTCCTGAGGAAAAAAGTAATTTGGTGAATAGTTATATTTTGCTACCTGTCAACAGAGATGAAATGTTAAATTTTCGTCTAGATAAATAAGCGTTATAATAATTTTTTGTCAATGAGGAACTGAGCCATCTACGGATAAAATATTACAACAGATAGCATTAATGGTACTATTTTCTTTTAAAAGTTCGGTTTCGTTTGGAATGCAGGCTGTATTGGTCCTAGGGGGGGATACTCCAGCCCCTGCAAATTGAATTGGAAAGAAGGGTTGACTTGTTATACCCCATTTGAAAAATCTTGAAAGATTTTTTATAAATGTGTATGAAATGCATACTTTCGTTTGGAAGTTCTCACCAAGTATTCATGTATGTTACTTGTCCTATTGCAATTGGAAGGATTTACTCCAATTAATATTATTGGGTAATCTTTTGAATTTCATTCGAGGCCTCAAAATTAAATCAATTTCAAATAATCAAATTGAACAAGTATATTCATGAAAAGTGTATATAAATTAAAAAACACAAACACCGTCTAAACGAACATGAACGCAATCCATATCAACGTAACAAGTTGCCTTCCTAGCGTTACATAACAACAAGAATTCAAAAAAGACAGAAACAAGACTTCCTAGAACAAGCTGAATGAAATATTTTGGGTGTAGAATAAGGCGTCGGTTGTTTTTACATTCAGGTCAATATAATGTCACCAAAACTTGTTTTATCGTTTATTATCTCAAGCTCCCGATAAATTGATTGCGCAAAAATTGCTCGTTGGTTGTACATAACAGGGATTATATATATATATATGTAGTCGTATGCCAGCTATCATGAGTATAATGACACTAGTACTTCGATATCAATCACATTGAATAATAGATAAATGTAGTTTTAGCTCAGAAGGTCTCCCAATCAAGTGGACCGATTGCATAAAGTTTCCGTTTTGTTATTAATATGATATTTTGAATCTATTTCACCTCGTTTCACAATTTCCTCGTTTTAGATTGCAATATCAACTAGTTTTTGAGCGTTGTAATTCACATGAGAATATTGGTAGGAATGGGTATAATAGGTTGTCAAATCTCCCTTCCGCTTTTTTGCATTGAATAAATGCTTTATAAAAAGTGTTATAATGATCGGATTTAGTTCAAATATGCGCCGTTTTGTTCGATAAACTGTTTCCATCTAGACGAAAACTTCATAATACCTCCCTCGTAGAAGCCCCCCTCCTTATTTGCAATGAACTGGGACAGCCACTTCTCACAAGCCTCTTTTGAGTTCAACATTACACCACCTAGGGCGCTATGTCCGGGCCATATGGTGGTTGCGCTAAATCCTCCCATCCGAGCTCCCGTAGCTTCTGACGAGTCATCAACGAAGTGTGTGGTCTGGTATTGTCCTGGTGGAACATTACACCCTTCCTGTTGGCCAATTCTGGACGCTTCTGGTCGATCGCCTGCTTCAAGTGGTCCAGTTGTTCGCAGTAGATGGTAGAATTAAGTGTCTGGCCATATGGGAGCAGTTCAATGGATGATTCCCTTCCAATCCCACCAAATACAGAGCAAAACCTTCCTGGCCATCAATCCCGGCTACCGGCTACTTAACGATCATCCAAACATCTTTCTAGTTAAAATCGTATTGATATGCCGGGAGTTATTCTTGGGCGAGGAAACCATAGATTTGATACTCATTTGACTCGTTGAGTCCTCCACCGGCTGGTCGATGGTGTCGATTCACCGGCTCTGAATAAACCAGTGAACATAGAGATCCCAAAACAGATATTTGAACAACTAACGATGGAAACCTATTTCGGCGTTAGTGAAAAATATAACTGTTGGTAAACAAAGAAATCTAGCGTCGTTTTGTAGGTTATGTCAAAACCTTTCTCATTTGCGGCGAGGGCGGACATATACTCAGGGAGTTTGACCTATTATTATGACATTTGTGATTATTCATCGGTAACGATCATCAAACCCTAGTTAAAAATTGATTGAGTTATTCTGGAAACCATTTTTGCGCTCAGTCCCGAACAGAGCGAACATGATCATATTTGAACAACCCAAATGTCTGTAGCCCATCTTTTTCGGATATCGATTATTCAGCCGCCCTTTTTGGCGCTCACCCGAACAGAGCGCCAAATGGATATCGAGCCGAAAATGGTCTCAATCGATTGGGTTCGACTCCCCGATGAAGAATGCGTGGCGAAAGTTGAGTCTGTCAGGGCGGCCGTATCCTCTCTAACATCCAAACGAGATGAGCTAGAGTTTTCATATTTTCAGAATAGGTTAAATGTCCGAATATCTCGGTCAAGTCCGTTATTGGGCCAAATCCGTCGGATGGTTCAGTAGTTATGAGCATCTGAAATTTTCTTTCCTCAATAACTAGTAGAATATCCATCCGATCAAGTTGATACTTGAAATATTGTTGAGGGAGGCTGAAACAAAACGGCTCGCAAAATTTCGCTAGAAAATGTGTGGGCCATCCATAACTGTCCACCCCGAATTTTGAGCTTAGGGATGGAATAACGAAAGAACGCTTGGACAGGTTAAATTTTGTTGAAAGATGGACAAATAAGGGTGTTCAGTTTGATATCACTACCTCTCTTGCCGCAACCCCTAACAGCTCTCGAGCATTACTTTGTTGGAAAAGCAATTGAATTTCCTTCACGAGTATTTTTTTTTTATCACTTTATCATTATACAGGGTGACTCAGTAGTGCATCAATATCTTTCACGACTCAAATTTGGATCTTTGAGATGGAAAAAACGCTAGGATTGGTCAAGAAATGAATTCGATATTACTTTGCCGCATGGCGTTACCACTTAGAAACAGCATGAAACAGTATTTCAATCTATAAATTTTTCTGAGATGATGTCGTGGGTAAATCACTGAGATATTCATAGAAAAGTGTGGGGATTACTTCTTCCCTCACCGTCAAGGTGGCGCATCTGTGGCGTGATTACTACGCTACGGTCATGGTGGCACCGCCAAACGCTACGCTACGCCCTTGATGCAGAGATACACCACCAGGGGGCCCAACTACTAACGGCTACCCGGAATGTATACCACTCGAAACAGAGTCCCCATCTGGAATATATAGTCGAGGACGCAAACTAAACATCAGAACAGTCACAATATATTGCAGTTCTCAAATTTTATAGTGTATTGGGTTGTTTATTGTTATTATATACATAATTATTATTGAACTCTCATAATCCATGTCTTCTTCATTTTATTTTATTATCTAACTAGGAGTAGGCAGATTGAGGCCTAGTTAGAAAACTTTATTTTTCCGCTGAGTAGGAGTAGGCATGTTGAGGCATAGTCAGCGCATGTTGACTTTCGTTGTTATTCTGGTTTAATCAGGAGTAGGCAGATTGAGGCCTGATTGAACGTCGGCATCGGACAAGTTGTCACGCTGTCCCAAAAAAAGTAATGAGGATAGAACTCATCCATGTGGAAGACCGTTTTTCAATGTTGTTAAATTGCTACTCGTATTGTCAACAAAAACACGAAACCTTCAATCATATTACATATTTTCGAATAATCTTACCATTTTTCCACACTTCAGATGGGTATAGAGTTTGAAAATTAATCCATCTCTCCACATAGTGTCATATGCCGAAGATAAATCAATGAAAGCAGCTCCTGTTTTCAACCTTTATCGAGGCCAGATTCTATGAAAGTTTTAAGACTGAGAACCTGATCTGAACAATTTCTATTTTTCCTAAAACCTGCCTGGAAATTTTGTAGAGAATTTTTTACAACAGATTCAATTCTAAAAAGAATTAATTTTTCTAATAGCTTGAAAGGACTCAATAAACTGATGAAATTCCTAATAACATGGTATATATCACCAAGCTCAATAATGGACTGTGTCTGCAGCTGGTTGCTCGCAAAATATCTGAAAACAACTTTCGTATTCGAACATTATTCAAGAACCAATCCATCACAAATAAAATATTCGCCAATTGACAGAGGAAATATGTCCGTATGTCAACGCTTACAAATATGGGTCTGCGTACTAATCTAAATCTGTGGTAATTGTTCCTCATTACCGGATATAGTCAAACATAGAATTCTGCACAGTTGCCTCTTAACTCTTTCTATTACGAAACTCCGACAGTTATTCTAACATGAATTAAAGTATGTGGGCGTTAATCTGTGATAGCCATAATAACAATTTAGAACAATTGATCATGTGTAAAAAATTTCGCAACTTTCATTCACTCTAAAGCCTTGGCAACGGTGGCCAGTAGACTGTATACAAGTTACCCTGAAGCAATGGTCTAGTTTACTGGTTAAAGGTCTACTCACCATAGGTGTTTAAGGAAATATTTTGTGGTCGAAGAAAGTTTTGTCATGACGCCCTTGCAGTATCGGTTTCCTTCAACCAACCTGGAATATAATCGATCCGGAATCCTCTTGGATCGAAGTTTTTAGCTGCTGCTTCAACAAAACCTATAAATCTGTGAGAGTTATCGTGAGTGAGTTAATCCACCTAAAATCATTGTCTACTTGCTTGGCAAATTCAATCCAATTTGCCATCTTCAAATTCCAACGAGGTCTTTTTAAACATTCAGCACATTGAATGAAACTTTTCAAGGTCAACAGGCCAACATAGGCCTATGTTGGCTGTGAGGAGAAACTCGTAGAATTTTACGTTTTGTAGGAAGCGGTTTGCAAGTTAGTTTGTCACTAGACAATAATGACTCTTGTCCTTAGAAATGCCATCTAAATTTAAATTCAATCAAAATTGATAATTTTCAAAAGGTTTTTTACTTTTCCTCTTTGATAAAGATAGAAGATGTCTATCGAAACGTCGGAAAACATTACATCCACAATAGATGATGGTAATAGCCCAAATAATCATTCAACACGAGCTCCATCATCAACAATATCTCGTCATCAACTATTGAATTATGGTTATATATATAATTAGATTATAGCCACCCTGTATTTTAGTAATTGCAACAATGTATTAATCAGTTAGAATTTGAATATAACCATGTTAATTTTTGATTACTAAGCGTCCTTGCACTTATCTGTAAGCTGCGATGTTATCCACAAGGAACCCATTGTTTGAATTTGTTATAAATAGGTGGAACGTCCAGACCTCGAGGAATTGAATTGAGTCTCTGTACCTTACTGTTAGTTTGCATGTAGACGCAAAGTACATTTTTTCTAAATGAATAATTTTTTCAAAAAAGTATTTTTCTCCTGAAAAAACATATTTATATATTATATTATTGTTATTTCTATTTATAAAATTGAAAATCATATAGATGCACACTCAAATATTTATCTAAAAAAATTTCACTCTTCTGCATACGCATGCAGTAATTCCATTGGTTCCTGATATCTCAACAAATAGTAAAGAAATAACGACTAAACTAAGCCTGCTATAGGCGTAAATCTGCTACAATTCCATTGGTTCCTGATATCTCAACTTATCGTAAAGAAATGACGACAGTAGGCGTAAACCTCCTGAAATTTCATTGGTTCCTGATATCTCAACTAATCGTAAGGAAATGACGACAGTAGGCGTAAACCTCCTGAAATTCCATTGGTTCCTGATATCTCAAATATTCTCAACTAATGGAATGAAGCACTACTCAAATAACGGAGCTTTTAATAAACAACATTTTCTACAATACTATATGTATCACTCACCTGTCGGTGTCTAATGGTATTGAGAAAAAAGAATGTTTGGGATTATTGAAACCATTGTTTTTGCAGTTGTATACGCATCACAAATTTTCAAGCCTAATCTATTCACACACGATTGAGTTATAATATTTATTTGAGAGCCTCCATCTAACAGAACTCGGACCTTCTGGTATCTACCCCAAGCATCACGAATTTCGACCTCAGCGGTTGCTAAGAGAACGGTAGAATTTGAAGAAACATTAGTTAAAACCTGAGCTGAGCCTGAATCCGATAACTTTGCAGCATTGAAATGAAACGTCTCTGTTGAAGAATCATTATCCGCATTATTGCGCATGTGTAACAGGGTATGATGCTTTCCGTGGCAAATACTACAATTTGACTTTGAAGAACAACTGTTAATCTTATGTCCAGAATGGAGGCAATTGATACACCAATTTTTGTCCTTCACAGTCTTGAACCGATCTTGAACAGTTTGTTCCAAAAATGATGGACATTTGTGAATATTATGAGCTAACTTGCAATAATTACAGGTTATACGTTTCTTGAATTATTCAGTTTCCGTTTGAACGAGAAGAGTCGAATTTCTTTTATTCATTGAGAGAGAACTAGATTTCAAAACTTGAGAATTCGAAACTGAATGAGTCTTCGACGGAAGAGAAAGAGCTGCTGCCTCCAAGGCTATACACTGATTTGTCAGGAAATTTCGTAAATTGACAAACGACGGAATATCTGTTGAACATTCTTGTAATTCAGAACGCTTGATCGATGCTGAATCTAATTTCTGAATGAGAATGTGAAATAAAACAAAGTCCCACTGGTCAACGAGTAAACCTAAATTCCCTAATACCGATAAGTTCTCCGCAAAAACCTCTAGAATTCGCCTAAGGTCTTTAGCTGAATCACCCTGTAGCTTTGGAACATTACAGATTTCCTTCCAACATGTATTAGCGAGAAGTCTTTTATTCTGATATCTTTCCGCCAATGTCTGAAAAGCGCTTTCATAATTTTCAGCAGTCAATGGAAACCCTTTAACCAAACTTAAAGCATGAGAAGAAAGTGAACCTAGGAGGTATTGAAACTTTTCTATCTGACTCGAGTTAGAATTTTCATGTACCAAGCTTTGGAACATATCGAAAAAAGTAGGCCACTCTTTATAATTCCCATTGAAAATGGGCAATACTATCTTTGGAAGTTTAACATTTGGCGAACTGATAGAGCAACTACTTTGGTTTTTTACTGGGTTTTTTACTTCAGGAAATAAATTAACATAAGTCGTTCTGATGGTGTAATAATTATCCATAAAGGCTGTTCGAATAACCTTCTCAATGTTGAATTCCGGTTCTTCGGAAGATACAATCATATAGACAATTGAAGTGTGTAAATTTTGAAATTCCACGAAAATATCTTCAAGTTTTTCAAATCTTAATTTGAATCTTACGTGAAGACTTTCATCAGTGACAGCGAATTGTGCCACATTCAGAATTTCCTCGAGATCATCAATAACAATCTGACGACGAGCTTTGAGTTGTTTCAATTTTGTCGTCATTATTATTATTCAAGGTTAACTGCAGAAAACAATATGAATTTTTTATTATTGTACGTAATAAATAAAATGAAAGGTCAATGTTTTTCGATACCTGAAGAAGCGGTTGATGCGTTCAGAATGTATTCTTGGAGATACCTCAATCAGAGTGGCAAAAGTGCTTCGTCAAATGGTTCAAACGCATACAAAAGTTAAAAGATCTTAATGGGATATATTTCAAAATAATAATAAAGCGATTTTCGATGATCAATATTTGTTTTTGATCTAACCCCGAAATATAAAAGGCATCCCTCGTATGGTTGGGCAACATTACTAAGCAAATTTCCTCCAAATCGAACCTCAGCTATGCTCCAACGAAGTCTGGCTGCTTCGAGTTCTCAAACGATTCTCATAACGTACTCTGTGTACCGAATCAGCTTTTTGTATCTGCCAATCATAATCTCGAATCACGATTCGGGGATAGGGGTGACCTCTGCCTATCGACCGACGGCTGCCCCCGTTGCCATGCGACGTAGCGTCGGTGGCGGCTGGATGCTCTGAATAGGCAAGGTCGTTCGCGGCCGATCCACCTGTTCGACATCGACGTCTGCCGTCTGGAAGCGGCGCTGCGGGAACGGTGACGGCTAGGGATGCAAAAGCTGCGGCGATGCTTTGTCCACATCGATACATCCTTCAAAGACATTCAAATTCAGAAATGCTCTTGAAATTAAATAGCTATACCGGTATTAAGTGAGCGTCAAGATACAAATGTCTAGATAAGGAACATTTGTTGTGAACGAACCTTAACATCTGTGAAACATATTTAGTTTACATCAAGTCATTGAACAGACAACATCATATATTTGCATTGTGTTAAAAATGTCGATCTTTGTACCAGAAATTGATGATTTGCGGAGAGCATTTATTTTTTGGTTTTATTTGAAGAACTGCTGCAGATTCACATCAAATGCTTGTCGAGGCATATGGTGATCATCCTCTACCAGAAGCAACATGCAAAAGATGGTTTCAACGGTTCAGAAATAATGATTTTGATGTGAGAAATGAAGAACGTGGAAGACCACCAAAAATGTTTGAAGACGCCGAATTGCCAACGATATTGGATGGAGATGACACTTGGAATCGAAAGCAAATGGTAGAAATGTTAAATGTTGCACAACAAACAATTTCTGACCATTTAAAAGCTTTGGAAAAGATCCAAAAGTGTGGAAAATGGGTGCCACATGAATTGAATGAAAGACATATGGAAAACCCAAAAAACACTTGTGAATTTTGCTTCAAAGTCACGAAACAAAATCGGTTTTGAATCGGATTGTTACTGGCGATGAAAAATAGATTTATTTTTTGAGTCCTAAATGGAAAAAACCATGGGTTAATCGTAGACAACCATCAACATCGTCTGCAAAACCAGATCGATTCGGCAAGGAAGACAATGTTGTGTGTTTGGTGGGACCAGAAAGGTGTTGTGTACCATGAGCTCCTAAAACCTAGTGAAACCGTTGATACTGATCGCTACCGACAACAAATGATGAATTTGAACCATGCATTGATCGAAAAACGACCAGAATGGGCCAGGCAAGGTAATTTTGCTCCATGACAAGGCACCTGCAAACAAAGCAAAATCGGTTCAGGATACAATTAAAACACTGGACTGGGAGCTGCTACCCCACCTGCTGTATTCACCAGACTTGGCTCCATTCGAATACCATTTGTTTTCATCGATGGGACACGCATTGGCTGATTTCCCTAGGGAAATATGAAGTGACGTTTAATATTTCCCTTGGCAAACATGTTGTGTGTTATGACACATGGTAACTAAGGCGATATAGCTCAATATTGGTTCGATCAGAAAAAAATAATTTAAGATTATTATTTCTCTTCCTAGGGATGTGGCTTGATTTACGCATCGTTAAATGCAACGTTCAGTAACGTTAACTTACGTTTGTCAATACAGGTGGCTCACAATACAGGGAGAGGATAAATTCATTCACATTGCCCCATATTCCACACCTTTCGGCACATGCATTTTCCATCCTGACTTAAACATCGATGTTTTTCATGAACGATGTTGCATCCCTAACCGCAATACTGCGAGCGAGCGAGGACATCCCCTTGTGTGGGTTTTTCTCGTGTTGAGTCATCTCGTTTTCACCCCAGACGTTCTTTCACTTTCAATAAGGAACAATTGGAGGGAAAATAGGATCTCGTTTCATCCTTTGGCGGCGTTTGTTCTGACGTTTGAAAAATGGAATTTGCGAGGATGTCGGAAAGTTTGTCGGATGTGTTTGCGACTGAAGAATTATGTTTTCGGGGAGATTGACGTGATGAGATTTAGGAACTTTGTAGCTGATATGTGAATAGAGTCTGAAGTGAGCTGCGTATCTTGAATATCCTCAGATTCTTTTTTAAGGGCCTCATAAAGAAGCGGAGGATAATATTACCATTATGTTACATGTGAATATTAACAATTATCGTAAAGAACCAAACGAGAGTTTAGGGGCAGCTAGTGATTTCCACACAGAGCCTTCTTCAAATTGCCCATATCAAATCTGAAAATGAAAAAACAAAAGCCGAAAAAAGAACTGAATATAAGATATACTGTTGAATGATTGTTTGAGCTATTACCATCATCTATTGTGGATGTAATGTTTTCCGACGTTTCGATAGACATCTTCTATCTTTATCAAGGAGGAAAAGTAAAAAACCTTTTGAAAATTATCAATTTTCAAAAAGTCAATATTGACAGAAGTCATGAAAGAAAATGAACGATGTTATATACTCATCTGTGATATGATGATCTTTTTAAGTTGGATCGAACTGTCGGCGTCCAAACTTCTGGCAGATCTATAGATGGAGCACTTATGGAATCAGGTGTTATTTTCATAAATGCTGCTTCTTTGATTTTTCTTCTTGCAAGTTTTTCTTCTTTGGATATTATTGACTTTATACGATGATTCTCATCTACAGCATGTTAGACCAACCTGGATTTGTCGCTGTCTAGTACTCGTAGAAGCTTCTGATGTTCTTTTATTCGTACATTCAGAGGGCGTTTAGTTTCTCCGATGTAAGATCTTCCGCACTAGCAAGGTAATTCATATATGCAGTTCTTTGTCCTTTGTGTCTCATTATTAGGCTTAACTTTTGTAAGTTTAGCTCTGATAGTGTGTTGAGTTTTGAATGCAGTCGTTATGTTGTATCTATTTCCAATTCTTCTCATTTTCTCCGACAAACCTTTTACATAATGAATTACGGTTTTAATGGTCTGATTTATATCTATTGGTTCAGGTTGACTTTCTCTTGTTCGTCTAGCTTTTTCTAATATCTTTTGTGGTAGCCATTGCTTCTAAGAGTTGTCGAGGTTTTATTTATTTCTTCATTTTGGTCCTCTTCAGTGCAACAAATATTTATTGCTCTATCAAATAAACATTTTGCTACTCCCAATTTAGTGTTTAGTTGGTGGTTTGAATCAAAATGTAGATATTGTCCTGTGTTCGTTGGCTTTTTATACACAGCGGTTCTTGGGATTCCATTTTGTTTATGTACCAGTACATCTAAGAATGGAAGTTGTCTGTCTTTCTCGATTTCCATTGTGAATTTAATTGATTCCTCTTGATTGTTTAGATATTGAAGGAATCCATCTATAGTGTCTCTTCCATGTTGCCAAAAAATGAAAGTATCATCTACATATCTTTTCCACAGTTTGGGTTTAAGTACATATTTTTCTAATGCCTTCTGTTCGAAAATTTCCATATATAAATCAGCTAAAATTGGTGATAGTGGTGAACCCATGGCCATTCCAAATTCTTGTTGATAAAAGATGTCTTCAAATTGGAAATATGTTGTTTCAATACAAATAGAAAGCATTTCCATAATTGCATTCATGCTTAGTGTAGTTTTCTCACTAAGGGTTTGATCTTCTTCAAGCTTTTTCTTAACTATGATAAGTGTTTTATCTGTCGGAATATTAGTGAACAAACTGGTGATGTCGAAGCTGACCATAACGTCTTCTTCCATGATTTCTTGATGTCTCATTATTTTTATGAAGTGTTTCGTGTTTCTTATCATCGATGTTGAATTACTTTTTAATAGTGATATAATTTTCAGCAGAAATTTAGCTAATTGGTGGCATGCTGAATTTCTTGAACTCACAATTGGTCTCAGAGAAATATTTGCTTTGTGTATTTTTGGTAGACCATATCAATGTGGTGGTTTACTGAAGTGAGGTGTAAGTCTTGATCTAACGAATTGATCTGGAAATTCATTTCGATATTTATAAAGGATTTTGTAAATCTTGTTTTCAACTTTTTTTTTTCTTTCATGACTTCTGTCAATATTGACTTTTTGAAAATTGATAATTTTCAAATGGTTTTTTACTTTTCCTCCTTGATAAAGATAGAAGATGTCTATCGAAACGTCGGAAAACATTACATCTACAATAGATGATGGTAATAGCCCAAACAATCATTCAACACGAGCTCCATCATCAACCATATCTCGTCATCCACCAATGAATCTGTTTAAATCTTTTGGTGCCAGTAATTATTCTCATGGATGTATTCAATTGTGCATCTAGTTTTTGTGTGTGTACACTATTAAACCAAATAGAGCAACAATACTCAGCTGCAGAAAAGACTAAGGCTAGAGATTCTATGCGAATAGTGGTAGCATCAGCACCCCAAGATGATCCAGCTAATTTCTGAAGAATATCATTCCTAGTTTTCAGTTTTAGGCTCAGATCATCTAAATGAGCCTTGCAATTGAGAGATGAATCTAATTTAACTCCTAAGTATAATGGATAGAAATCATGATCAATATGAGAATCATTGAAAGTTACAGCCTATTTCCTATATTTTTCATGATTATTCAGAAGGAAACACGATACCTCTGTTTTGTTGGGATTTGGACATAATCGCCACTCAAGCATAAACAAAATCTTAGACGTTGTTATGGGTAAATCACTGAGATACAAATTGTAAAGTAAAAGAGCTAGAACTGATACTTGTGGAAGCCTGTTTTTCCATGTTTTGAAATTGCTACTCTTATTGTCAATATAAACTCAATATATTGTCAATATAAACACTTTTTATCAGATGACATATTTTCTAATAATCTTACCATTTTCCCACTCTTCAGATGGGTATAGAATTTGAAAATTAATCCATCTTTCCACGCGGTGTTATATGCCGAAGATAAATCAATGAAAGCAGCTCTTGTTTTGAACCTATTATTGAAGCCTCATTTATATTTTTCCTAAAGCCTCCCTGGAAATTAAAGATGGGTGTTATACATCTCTTGCTCCAAAATTTGTCATAAAAAGTTATCTAGAAGAAACTTGAACAATCGATTTCAGTCAATAGCGAATACCACAGAAATTCTATGTGCCTTCTATAGAGCTATAGTAGTACACTGTCGTTAGCCAGTTCAGTATCAATGTATGTAGCTACTTTAATTAGAAAGAGTCAGCGTTAAAGAAACGAATGTAGTTATCCTACACTGTTGTTCCTCTGTTCTGAAAACATTTGAACCATCACAATGTAATCAACCCTATCCAGATCCGAACAATTCCAATTGTAGCAAATTGCTCCAAGAACCTCCCTTCAGTGAATCCAACATTGAAAGTATTAACCCGTATCAAGGTAATCCCTGGATAAAACATGAATGGCGCATGCGACGTTGCCGTATGGTTGGGAAATTCGGGTAATCCAATGGATAAATTATTCATTCAGCGGAAACATTAAGGCTACCCGCCTTTTGAATTATTCAGTAATTCGGGAAACAAATAGTTAATTAGTCAACATAAAACAGAACTGAGCGTATACATCGACTATGGGAGTTATGAAATCATCTTTTGCGGGTTTTCTTGGAATATCAGAGAAAATTGAATGAATTATTTAAATTTATGTATTTCAATCAGAATGATTCAGAAATAAGACGTTATGAAGCATTTCGATGTTTTATCACCACAACTTCTTAAGAAATTAGCTGGATCATTTAGGAGTGCTGATGCTTCCACTTTTCGTTCAGCATCTGTAGCCCTAGTCTTTTCTGCAGCTGAGTATTGTTGCTCTGTTTGGTTCAATAGTGCACATACACAAAAAAAAACATTTTATACGTATGGTATAGACCCACAAGGAAAGCCAAAAAGAGTTGCTCTACCAATAGTAAATTAGCCAAGTAATTCATTCTACTCTCTATGATTATCATTTTTGTAATTTAAATCATATTTTAGATTATGTGAACCGACCTCAAAATGATGATTTTTTTTTCATTCATTCGGAACTCCTGAAGAAACTTCGAGGCAACAAAGTATTTATATACAGGGTGAGTCTGTGACTGCGTTAATTTTAACCATAGGTTCTAGAGATCAAAATGAACACTTTTTTCCCATACTATGTTTCCATATTCAGCTGCGTTAAAAAGTTATAAGCCTTTTATGTTTTCACATTGGGCAAATACCCCTCTGTAGTTCAGTTTAGTTTGAATGAAAATTATCTTTCACAGCATCCACTGTTAAATCTGAATTGTTTAAAAACATTATTTTCCCTCTAAGAAATGATTCACTCACTCATGTTTCATCAGATAATTATATCAATTTAATTCCTTTCAACTCCAAATATCTCATAAATGGTGCAATTCAAGGAAAAAGATGAAGCATGATTTTATCTGCAAAACAGACTAATGATTGTAGGAATAACAAGATACGGACCATTAGTTCAATCTGTACATTAGTAGTGAGAAACTCACAAGAAATGGAATAAATCTATTGATGCCAAGATATGCATGACTGTTGTCAAAAACCTTCTACAAGAGATCATTTCAACTGATATTGTCGTTTGAATATTACAGGTGAAAATGCAATTTTTTTATGAAATTTCAACACCCTATATCTTTTGAATGGGGCCAAAATGGAAAAATGTTATAGAAAGGAAATGTTTCTTTTGAGGTCGAGAACCTATGGTTAAAATTAACGCAGTGGTCAAAGACTCACCCTGTATATATCTCCGAAGGTTCTGTTCTTTTGATCATCTCCTTTCATCTAAATGTTAATTATGTGTTATTTGATTTGAGATGCCATATTTTTTATCTGCTGCCAATTATCACAATTTTTTATTCAAATGATATTTTATTAGTGAAATTGTGAATATCTACAGAAGATTAAGAAAATGGCCAATTCGTTTTCGAATCCCATAATAATATGGGATTCAACCAGATTCTCATGGAAACTCAAATAAAATGCTCTAGAGGGCGTCATTTTGTGCGATTGAAATCTGTAAAAATATCAGGAATAAAAAATAGATAGCATTGTGAGTCAAGATCAGAATCATAGCTAGATTCACGACACAGAGTTTCCTACGTACAAATACTCTATGGTATTCTTCGGCATGGAGACATCGTAGTCTTTGTAATAGATCAACACAGTCCCTTCATAGTCCCAAATGACTGTTGCCATCATTTCTTATCAATTTTTTTTCACTAGTCACTTCATCTGAGAAATATCTGTGTTGTTTCTATAGAACCCCTCTCCTGTTCGTGTTTCCACTATTGTTTCTTCAGGATTTGCTTTTAACTTGTTGATAAATAATAAATCAATTTTCATCCTCACGTTTCTCAACATCGATCATCATGTCATTTCCATATCCCACCCATCAACATGAGAACGAAAATCGATGACCACTTAAGCATTTTCCGATCGTTGTCGCTCACCAATAGACCTCCGGGAAGACCGGCAACGTCGCTCCAGCTCTAGCTGCCCCCGCTGCCGCTTGAACTGGAGTTTCCTTGAACTTCGGGGCCGACACACGAACACCATCGAAATCGAAAGCTTCCAGGGACCAGACGCTCGGCATCGATTTCTGCCATCCGGCGGATGGTAACTTTCCCTTTCGTCCTTTTTATGTGCCACTCTCGATTTTCGCATTGAAATATCGGCTCCGTCCACATTGCGGAATGCGGAAAACGATTTTCCCCCTGGTGGGGTGACGAAGGTGACTAATTGGGGTTGGAATTCCGGGTTCGATGAGGCGTGGTCGGGAGATTGAATTTTTTTGGGGAAATGTGTTGAAGGTATCGAAGGTGGTTTTCATTTAGCGGGTGTAATTGGGAATATGTGATCAAATTGAAAATTTTCTTTTCAAATTTGATCCATTGATAACATTGATTTTCTATTAATTTAGTTTACTTCACGTTTGAAACTTTTTGTCCGTTTATCCTAGTAGAACAGCGTACTATAGTATTGCCCCAGTATGTATAATTTTCTCATATCGAGCCCATAATGGTTTTAATTGATTACGATTATATAAAGAACCGTATGTCTGACCGGCTGGCCTCATACTCTCTATCTTCCGAATGAAATAGGCTACAGTTTTCATATTTTCAGAATAGGTTAACTGTTCGAACATCTCGGTCAAGTCCGTTATTGGCCCAAATCCGTTAAATGGTTCTGGAGTTATGAGCAACTAAAATTAGGATTCCCCTATAACTCCTAGCTTATCCATCGTATCAAGCTGTAACTTGGAAGGTATATAATGAGGTTGAAACAAATATTATTGCAAATTCGCAGAAATCGACACCAAAAAAAATCATTGGAGAATTACAAACAAACATTTTTCAATACATCATACCCAACCCTGGTAAACCAGGTGGAATCATATAGGAAAACCTATATAGTCTAAATGGTCTGCCAATCAGAGTCGACCGCATTGCATCGTGAACACCATACGAACGAGCCTTGAGGAAGGAAAATTTTACAGAGTAGTGTTTCTGGGCCAATCGTAAGCATTCGACAAGGTTTGGCATAACGGACTGCTATACAAACTCAAACAACTCCATTAAACTCACGAATATTGAAAAGGACCAGGCCAAACGACCTAACTGACTAGTCATAACTAACCTAACCATTTTTTTTGTGTGCTTCCCGAGAGGAAGGGAAAAAGCATCATGCCATCTCTGTAGCGGGCATGCGGATTGCTACAGACTTGTGAGAGACTTAGAGAACCCCAAGGAAACCCATTCGTCTAGTGAACATTTTGGATTAGAGCATTGTTCCGCCAGGGACATCTCAGCGACGGACTTCATTTCAGTATTTCCTTGGAAGTTTGGGATGTGGGGGAGACCTTGATGGTTCGATTTTTGGAAGCATGAACCACCGATTAGTCTTATTTGTAAAGTCAGCCACCACCAACTTTCCGCGTTCAGTGTTCGCCAGTCACCAGTTTTCTGGTTATTGAACTCGATCTTGTGACAGGTATAGATCCTCAGGGAGATCTTGGCCGCCACGACTAACCGCTATACAGACGGACGTTAAAAGGGCATCATTTGTGCGCCCTGACCCTAAAATAACGTTGAGAAGGCGGTTTCTGTCAGGTTACTCTCAAAGCGGTCTAGGCGGCCAAAAGTTCGGACTTGGAGTAAACAGGAGGTTTCAAGAAATGGCTAAAGGGGAACCTTTACTGTACTTCTCAGAACTGTACCGAGCCTTGTGATCTCTTGGAAGCGATTTAAATACTATCCTCTGTCCGCCCGCCCTCCATCGCAGGATTAAGCTATCAGTAATGGTTGGGGTAGAAGGAGCGTGATGATTTAAAATTTCTTATAATTCTTTGAGTCCATCCTGAAATTTCTTTCTGAGGACCAAAAAGTTCTAGAATGTTTCTGCAAGTGGATGTAGTTACTATCTGGGTCTTCCTAGTGGTGTGGGCCAAATAGTCGTATGGATACCAGCTATCGCCATCATTATTCGGAGACTTTTGCTTGCAAGTTTAGTTAGAAGAGAAACAATTGGAAAATTTCTCTCTGTGTAGTCAGAACGAACTATTTAATTGATCTTTTCGAGCAGGGCCTTTAGAGAAGGTTTTTTGGTGTGAAAAAATTGTTGAGCTCACAAGATGAGGATGAGATTTCCATGAGAAATTGTACGTCTTGTACAATCTGAAATATTGGAGACATTTGTTAATATTCAAAGGGTCGATTGTTCTTAGTTTCCATATTTCAACCTCCGGCTTTTAGGGCTTAGGATTTCTCACATGTACTCAAGCCCCCCGCCACGGCAAGGCAACAATCATGGGAGGAACTAACCTAACCTTTTTTTTTATCCGCCTTCGTAGGTAGTGGAAACTCCTCATGCCTTCCCTGCAGCCACTTGGGATTAGTGACTGACAGGTTCGTGTGGGACTTGCACCCACTAAAAACCCCTCCTAAGTCCTACCACAACCCTCTCCAATTAGAGTCCCAAGGACACCGACTCATACTGGCGGGTTGCAATTAGGGACGGAACATTCACTGCGCGAGCAGTATATGTGCCACCCACGCACTCACTCAAACACTCACTGGGAATTTGGGGATGTGAGGAAGAGCTTGTATTGCGCTCCGGAAAGGTTCCATTGTCTTCACGAAGAACTCGTGAAGGTCAACTAACTCTTTTCAGCCGTTCCGTGTTCGCCTGGCTCTGGTTACGGAACTAGGAAAGACCAGGTATAGATCCTCAGAAGGTCCTGGCCCCATACACCCTTCGGGCATACGTCACTCCAGTTGTATGGTTGTATGGCCCTGTTGATACTCGAGAACTTGGCTCCGAGGTTGTGATAGCGCTACGACTGTACTCCCCAGATCTATGCCAGGCCCGTTAAGAACTAGGGGGGAGAGACGGGGCTCATCCTCTCGCCTAGTAATCGGATTAAGCCAGCAGCCATATCGTACCACTTCCTCTAGCTAGTCGTTCGATAACTTTACTTGCTGGCTCTGTCTCCAGTGTCTCTAGGTGGCGAACCTAGGATGGTGGCAAAGGTATTCACGACCTAAGCCTCACCTAGACAGAGCCCTGGATGGGAAGGGATTAAGGGGTATGGTCATTCTTGGTTCGTCGCTTATTACAGCTACATAAGCCCGTACACCACGACAAGGTGATGACCACGTACAGGAACCTAACTGAACCTTACCTAACCTAACCTAACTGACTAATCATAACTAAAAATCCTTCAATGTGAAGCACTTTCCATTATCCTGTCATACGACACATTTACTAAATACTTTTTGGAAGTTCTCGAATAAGATAACAACATTATTATTCCCATTATTTCATCATCAGAGGAATAATTGTAATTTGCACTTCCACAATCAAAGTTTCATCGTTTGGTCAGCCACAATAGCTCAAGGCACATCGGCTAATACAACCAGATCAAAACCTCAGGCTATTCCCTCGAAATCCAATAACGATCCGGAACAAGGAAACCCAGCAGCCGGCAAATATAAATTTCAGCTTTCTAGGTCAAGTCGGTAGCCGGGAAATCCAGGAAACGGAAGTAGAGGTTTCTAGGGATTCCTCGATAGAAACGGGGAAGTGGTGGGAACAACGTACAATGGATTTATTATGTCAGGTTCCAGGTTGCTAAATGAGGGAAGGAAATCAATATTAATTATACGCTCTAGAAATTGCTCGAAGATCAGAACAGAGATAAAAAAACGTATTAAAGCCCTGAACATGGAGTCAGCCGCATTTAGGAGCTTTTACTGTAACAATGTTATGAAATAGAAATATTCAAAATACACAGAGATTGTGAAAGAATCAACAAACCTTTATCTTGAATTACCAATAAACAATCCTACAGTTTTCATTCAGCTTGTTCGAACCACAGATATTCTCCTTGAAGTCAATTCCTATATATCACCAAAGAAGACTGAAGTCAATTTGAAAAGTTGGAGAAATCATTGTAAATATTATGGGAAATGAACACCGGATGTTCTTCTTTATGCATAACTTGAATGATAATCATGTGCTCTTCAATATATTTCAGATGAGCTGTCGAGGCCTCACCGAAAGAGCATAAATCTCAAAATAAGCAGAATCTCTAAATGTTTGTATTTAGTATATTTTGGAACTTGTTTACAACAAAATAGAAAAATCCCAATTATTAAGATTTAGGGAAAGAAGTGGATGAGTTAGTTGAATAAATAATAGCAAAGAAACAAAATAGTGAAGATTGCCAGTACTAAAAAGCGACTACATTTTAGCAGTAGTTGTTAGTTTTGATGATTAGATGGCGCTGAAACTGCATCTGTAATACTACGAGAAATCTGTGACAGAAGGCGGGAATTTTATATATTTTTTTCAAGTCGAATTTTTCACATTACAATGCTACAGTTAATGGTTCCAATAATGGAACCTTCAAATGGTAGGAAAATATTCAAATCATTTTTATAAAGTTAGGGTTCAACAGTTATAATTGTAAAAGCTTCTGAAATTTAAAATTTTACAATGTATTTGGATAGATGTGGAATAATTACAATAATTGATATTTGATAACAGCTGCTTCATCAACAATAATTTACAACATACACACTTGAAGTACAATTCAAGACTTCTTTCTATACTCATAAATAAAAAAAAGAGAAAAATCACAATCAATATTCTACAGATTAATTATTATTAGTTCATTGATCGTAATAAATTGTTCACATGAATTTGACTCTTGTGCTGAATAAAATAATAGTGACACTGGATTGAATGCTTTAGTCAAAGATACAATAGTTCAAGAAACATCTTGAATAATTAAAATTACACTGAACAATCTATTATATCTCCAAATTTCATTGATGCATATCCTATGTAGATACATATTTGTTTCAAACGGGCACCCCTTAAGCAACGCATGGACATAAATAACCTGAAAAAAACTAGACGTTTTTGGACAACATATATTAAATACAATATTATTTATTTAGTCATTAGGTCTTCTGCTATGTGATTAATACTAACAAAATTTTAATCCTAGGAGAAAGAGGTCCTTGATTCGGTTGGATAACGCATCTTCTTGGTGACTGAATGTTATAAGCTCAAGACCGGCAATACGGATATGCAGGTTCGAGTCCCGTCCAAGAATTTGATTTTTTGCGTTGAATTTCGTCTGAATGCTTTAACCTTTATTTAATGTTTAATTTCACAGACGATAAAATCAATTTCATGTATGATTACTGCAGAAAAATTGTTGAAAACATGTATTATGCAAGTTTTTCAACATAATCAAATTGCACTTGAGAAGCATAAATTAATCCCTTTGAGTGCATAAAAAGAGAATGTGATTTATGTTCTGATTTATTTTGAGAGGAAAAGGCTAAATTTTCTTCACAATGGAATTATTTGGTGATTAAGAGATGCTCGTTATAATAATATTGATTAGTTTATTTTCAAATTGCAGAGGATTTAGGTTACGACAACAAACATGTTGTAGCACAAAAAAATTCTAGGGAATCTTGATTAAAATTTCCACTATGACTACACTGATGTTCTAGTTACTTAGAGCTGACTATGATACGAGGTTTTAAGTCCTGACAAGGTCAAGGCAGTTTTAGATGTCCTTCATGTTGACACTATTAATCATGTACCACCTCAACTACTCGTTTCTAATTCTATAATATACAGGGTGAGTCTTTGACCACTACAATAATTTTAACCATAGACATATAACCAGAAACATTTTCTTCCCATAATATTTTTCCAAATTTAGCCCCGTTCAAAAGATACAAGGTATTGGAATTTCATAAAAAAAATTGCATTTTCACCTGTAATATTCAAACGACAATATAAATTGAAATGATCTTTTGTAGAAGGTTTTTGATAACAGTCATGCATATTTTGTCATCAATTGATTTATTCCATTTCTTGTGGATTTCTCACTACTACGGTACAGTGTAACGTTTCGTTGGTGTAGTGTGATATTTGTGATTTGAAGGCGGTCAAGGGCGCGCTCGCCGCCACTGGACCAGTTTGCCATTTCGGGCGATGGTCATATGTGATGTCACTGTCACGATTCTTTGTCCCTTATGTCTTTGTCAGTTTCGGCGGAAAACCAAGGTTAGAGTTATCAAGACCGACTTAATGATTGTGGATACAGGTTTTCTCAATTTTTATATATGATATATGAAATCATCTTAATTGGATTTTGATTGGAAAACCGTTGAAAACTGATACTGAAAATAGTTGGTAGAATAGTTTCATTTCTGGCAGCCTTTGTCACAATTGTTGAGAGCTTTCACATCGTTTTCCTGGGTGATTTTCAGTAGAGGATAACGCCAGGAAAGAAACCCTAGAAATTTTGGGGTTTTCAGAATAGAATATCGTCCTGAGATTGTGTGAGATAACTGATCATATTTGGCTATTGGATATTGTTGGGATTGACGTACACACGATAGTTGGATTAGATAGTGTGGTGTATGGAACAGCCAAGATATCCATACTGGGAATATCGAGTAACGGAGAGCGAGTAGATAGGTTGAATTGAGTAGCCAGAGGAGTCAGGAGTGCGGTACATGGGACAGCCAGCATATACCGGGGCACTCGAACAATTAATTGGGAGAGCATCTAGAATTATTGAGATGAGAACGTTGTGGGAGTCCGGAGAGTGGTATATGAGACAGCCAACATATACCAGGGCACTCGAACATGGAAACGGACGAGCATCTAGAGATATTGGGATGAAGATGGGAGTATACGAGACAGCCAACGTATATTGTTTTGGATAAGGTCCCTCACGAACTAGGAAGGTTTGAAATATCAAATCTTTATGCTGATGGTTTTACATGATCAAATCTAATGTAAGGTAACATTTTATCAATATTTTTATATATCTTTTGAATTGTTCAATCGGAATTGAACGTGGTTTTAGACCTAGTTGATTTTTTAATATATATGATATATACGTGCTGCGCCTGAGCTCATGCGACGCGTCTCAATTATTGGTTCAGAGTAGATTTATTGTTCAATTCACGATTTACATATTTTGATTATTTGTTGCCTTGAACATCGATCAGCACCATATTTTGGATTCATAAGACCCTAGAAATATCGTTTATTTTCCTTTTCTTTGTTATGTAACTGTATATTTGGAACATTATATATATCTACTGGGATTAGTTAGTATTTAATATAATTGTCCTTTTGGCTGATTTGGGGATCATTACTTCCAACTTGGGGGTTTCGAAATAGGAAAAATTTGCCTGGCGCCCATTGATGTATCCACCGTATTTAGGGAGAACCCCACCCTTCTCCACTGAGTTAGTTTCGGAAACCCTGCAATAGCAGTAGATTTTAATTGTTACCAAATACGAAAGCGGTTCGTAGGTAATAACAGATTGGTTAAATTGGATGAAAAACAAATATCACTTGAACTGAATTTCCTAGAATCATTAGTCCTTTTTGCAGATAAAATTATTCGTCAGATATTCGAAGTTGAAAGGAATTAAATCGATATAATCATCTGATGAAACATTTGTGAGTGAATAATTTCAATTCAGATTCAATAGTGGATGCTGTGGAAGGTAATTTTCATTCAAACTGAACTGAACTACAGAGGGGTATTTGCCCAATGTGAAAACTTGAAATGCATATAACTTTTTAACGCATACCTAACGGTATGGGAAAAAAGTGTTTCTTTTGATCTCAAGAACCTATGTTTTAAATTAACGCAGTGGTCAAAGAATCACCCTGTATATACATAAATAGTAGAACAATTCACCTTTATTGAAATTAGATGCTTCATGTTGTGAAGACCTGACATTTTCAACCATTTTCGTAGGCCCATTAAGATGTGGAATGTTTCCACGTTACAACAGCATCCTTGGGTTTCGTGTCCTATTTGATCCTCAGAAAAATGATCACTGAAAACACAGTATACAGTGTGCTGCAAATGCATGTTACCTACAATACTATAGATCAATATCCTGACGATCAGAGAATTCAATCAAATTTTTTGTGCTCAAAAACTCAATTATTTATAATTTAATAAAAATTGATTAAATAAAATTCATCCATTTTTGTGTTCTTTGGTAAATTGAAAAATGTAACTTCTGGTTTGTTTATCTTTTCATTGCCACAACTTCTTAGAATACAATATGCACCACCATCTACAAGAACCATTGCAAATCGGGAAAATAAAATCTGAAAACGTTATGTTAATTTTTCGAAATTTAAAACAAAACAATTATTTGTTAACGATAACTGCCTCTACCCTTAACTTTGTTTCTTCGTAATAATTGGCTTCAGCTAATACGAGTTAACTATTCTTTATCACTATGTCCCATGTTTAGTGTTAATTCTGAAGCTCAGTTTCCCATCTTGTTCTCTTTAATCTATGGATAGTTGTAGCTTTAATTCATGTTGAATTCGAATGATTACCCGAATTTCAAGTAATTGAAAGCTGAGGAGGACATCAACAGAGGAAAAATTTGCAATTCCAGCCATTATCGCTGTGGAATTGGTTTGTCCAGTGTGATATCATAAGCAAAGATTTTTTCGAAATGTTAGACAGAAAATTGAACAAAGGAATATTCGAGCAAGAAACTCCTGAGCAGTTTCTCATTCGTTCTCTTCTTGCTAAAATTCTAATCATCATAAATCCCCAAGAACCCGGCACTTAACCCTGCTTCTAAACTACAATTCCCAGTAGTCTACACCGCACCATCCAAATCCTCAATGAATCCTTCCAAGCGAAACTTCCATCATTAACTCTCTAAAAACGCTGCGATGTAGAGGAGAGCGAAAGTAAAACCTCCTGGATATCGGAGCTGGAAAAGCTTATTTCCAGGGTGCGTTGGGGAAGGTTCGGTTGAAGTCAAGGTCGCCGCGGTAGACGTTACCCCCACCAATAAAACCTCGGCGCGCCGGCTTTTGCTCCATGCTGGTGGGGGAAATGGCTCCGAAGCACGTTGTTATGTTAGCCCCGGCAGGCACTGTGACTCGATTTTGATGTATGGATTATGGGTTGTAGGAAAACTTGTAGGAGATGGTGAAATGAGGAATTTACATATGTATATGCAAGCTTAAATAAATAATGAAACCGAAAAAGTCATTCTAAAAAGTGTATACTAATTAATAATAATCTGAAAAAAAACTACAATAATCAATACACTTCTAATTAAATTATTTAGTAATTTCAATAGAAAGTCAATTTCATTCTTTCATAATTTGTTCAATTCTGTGGAAAGCAAGGAAATGCATTTATAATTTTCCGTGGTTGAACTGGTGAAGTGATAGAACTACTCTATGGTCATTTTGAGGTTGGTTAGTTGAACATTGGTTGATTTCAAAGTTCTTTTCGACATTTCACGATTTTAAGAATCATTTAAATCATTTTTAAGTGAATATGAATGTTTGACGAGGCCAAAATATAAAATACAAAGGGCCGATACACTTGTCGTATTATACAGGGTGATTCTTTGATCACTGCGTTAATTTTAAATTTTCACATTGGGCAAATACCCCTCTGTAGTCAAGTTTAGTTTGAATGAAAATTTTCTTCCACATCATCCACTATTAAATCTGAATTGTTTAAAAACATTTTTTTCCTTCTAATAAATGATTCAATCACTCATGTTTTATCAGATGATTATATCGATTTAATTCCTTTCATTTCAAATATCTAAAAAATGGTGTAATTTAGGAAAAAAGGTTGAGGAATGATTTTATCTGCAAAAAAGACTAATGATTATAGGAAGTATAAGATACAGACCTTTAGTTCAAGTGATATTTGTTTTTCATGCAATTTAACCAATCTGTAGAGTAGTAGTGAGAAACCCACAAGAAGTGGAATAAATCTATTTATGCCAAAATATTTATTTATTTATTTATTTATTTATTTATTTATTCTTGTTACATATAATATAATAATAGAAACAAGAGTATACAGGATAACCCTTTTAAATAACAAAATCAAATTAAAGATGAACCCATACTACTTGACTATATGTCTTCATAGCACGAGTCTTACAAGTACAATAAACAAGCCAATAAAACAAACAGCAATAAACAACAATAATGATATAGACCATCACAATGTCTCAAAAATCTCTACTGATGTGCCTCAACCTTGCGTTAAATGAAAAAAAGTGAGCCTGAGAAGAAATCCAAACTGGGACCCAGAGCATTCGCCGCAACCATGCTTCTATTGAGGAACGAGTTGGTAGCGTAATTAGTTCTATGTGTGTGAATGTAAAAGAAGGGGTATGTCTCGTGATCCTCGAAGGCAGATTAAAGTTTATTGCAGATAGAAGTCTGGGACAGCTCATGCTGCCATTCAAAATTTTATAGAGGTTGGACAAGTCCATCCGGCGGCGTCTTCTACGTAGGGTGTCCAAACTAGATGATAGACTGGCAGCCTCAACACTCCCTCTGCGAAAACCCAACCTGAAGGCCAGATGACGCACGAATCTGCGCCGAACCCTCTCAAGCTGTCAATGTCACACTGGTAAAACGGAGCCCACGCACTAGAAGCATATTCCAGAATGGGCCTACATAAAGAGGTGTACAAAAGCCTCACGGTGTCAGAACTGAAGAGAGATGAGTTTCGGATTATAAAACCGAGCGACCGATAACCCCTCGCACATACACTTTGAACTTGCTCCTTAAAATTCAAATTACAATCGAGTAAAATACCAAGGTCGCGAACACAACTATGCCTAGTCAACTCAATATCGTTCAACCTATAACTGTGTAATACGCTTGTGAAATGATATTATGCTACACTTATTGATGTTAACACTAAGGTAGTTAGAAGTTGACCATCTGTGAAAGCTATCAATCTGTTCCTGAAGATGAAGGCAATCGGCCACAGAGTTCACAGGTTGGTATAATTTCAAATCATCCGCAAAAATCAAAAAGTTCGAATTGAGGCAGCCCTTAACATCATTGATGAACAAACCAAAAGTATAGGCCCCAAATGGCTACCTTGGGGAACCCCGAAGTAACCTCGATGATCCCAGATAAATAATTTTTATATCGGACGATTTGCGTTCGACCACATAAAAACTTCCAAACCAAGTTAGTAGGAAACCAGATATTCCAAAGGCTTTCAGCTTAGCCAACATAATATTATGGTTCACTTTGTTAAACGCCTTGGAAAAATCGGTGTAAATTGCGTCCACCTAGCGACCCTCCTCCAAATAACCGACTATATCCTCGGAGTACACCAAAAGATTGGACAGGGAAGACCCCCCACGCCTGAATCCATGCTGTTCGTCAGAAAAAAAAAGCATCAGAATGCAAGGTCATGTAACTGCCCACCAAACTATCCAACATCTGAGGCATAACCAATTGAATGCAAATCCTCCAGTAGTTAGATACCTCAGATTTCGTTCCCGATTTAGAGATCGGTATGATGAAGCTGCTTTTCCAAAATTGGGAAAATATACCCTGCCTCAATGAGACATTGAACAGACTGCTGATCGGAGTTGAAAGAGTGCAAACACATCTCTTGAGTACGTAAGCAGGTACACCGTCAGTTCCGACCGACAGCTAAGGCTTGAGCCCCTCAATTATCTCAAAAACTTCGACACTTGAAAATTCGCACCTGGACAAGTTCACAGTTTGAGGATACCTTATATTTGGAGGTACTACACAATCCTTTTTATAAACACTAGAGAAAAAATCAGCGAAAAGGTTCACAGTTTCAGCACCATCGGAGCTACTTGTACCGTTATAAGACATATTATTAGGAAGGCCAGAACTTTTCTTCCGCTGGTTAACATATTTCCAGAAGGACTGTGGATCTGATCGTATACTGCGCTCAATATTACTAATGTATGTTTCAAACAGAGCACGATTAAGAGATTTACATTCGGTACGTAATCGACAAAATGCCAGGTAGTCTGATCCATCCTTCGTAGCGATGTATTTTTTGTGTGCCTTCTTCTTTCCACTGATTAATCTCCTCAAAGTTGTATTGAACCATCTGGGAAAATTACAATTTTTAGTTATTTTACGTGGAATGAAACGAGAAATGCCATCATATAGACATGCATAAAATAACGATGTGGCCTCATTCGCTTCAAGAACGTCGAAATTCCAGCTGCAAGAGGACAGGTAAGCATTAAGAGCATCGTAGTCGCCTCCCCGAAAATCGTAGGTAACATCCTCATAGGGCAAAAATCATTTTCGACGCTCCCAGAAACAACAACAAATTGGATTGCATCATGATGAATCCCAGGAGCCTGGAGAGGATCGGATGCCAACGAAACCTCGGTAATGGCCTCGTGTGCATATACAAGGTCCAAGAACACGCCACGACCATTCGGATTGTGGTTGACCTGTGTTAGTCCTAAAAAATTCAAAGAATCACGAAGAGGTCGCGCCGAAGCTCCGTCCTCGCACAAAACGAAGGTCTGATCCGGCGTCAGGTGAATTATAGTCCCCACAAACATAGATAGGTGTATCTGGTAACGCAAGGGAGATCTCCTCCATCGCAAGCCCGTGCGAAAGGTAAACTAACTCATCGGATCGTGGGGTATATATACACCACCAAGGATAAATCTCGATGAAGGAGTTGTTATCTTTACAAATAGATGTTCAACATTATCAAAGGAGTTAACCACAATCTCCGCGCAGACATCAGCACGAATGAGTATCAACACACCACCCCCTCACTTTTAACACTATTTTTAGAATTTCTATCATCTCTAAACACGACATAATTGGACGGGCATAACTCTGAGTCCAGAACACACGAATTTAACCAAGTTTCACTCAAAACGACGGCATCGTAGGAACTATGCAGAAGCATGTGATAAAATTCGCTTAGCTTGGTCTTCATTCCGCCAACATTTTGATAATAAACACAGAAATCCTTAGGGGGCACTTAGTTTTTTCGAGAAACTTGTTTGTGACTAACTATGGAAGGCTTACCACCCAAATATTTAATGGTGAGGTCCTTCTCTCCAGTCTTTTGTCTCTGCTCCAGCTGCCCCCTCAATTCCGCCAAGTAAGCTCTCTGGCAAGGGGTTTGATCGGCACTGATAGATAACCCTTGATCACACCGCTGCAGAATAACAGATTTCTGCTTGAGCACTTGAAACGCGGTATCCTGTTTAGAAAAAATAATTTTTGTTGGTCTGTCCCTGGTACCTTTTTTGCCAATTCGAGTCACCCTGACAACTTCCTCCGCCTTCAGTTTAAGGGGTTCCAGGATAGTCTGAACCATGGTCTTATCGTGCTCTATTCTGGCCTGGAGATTAGGGTCAGTGCTCTCCTTCACATTGTAGATCAGAATATTCTTTGCCCTCTGCTCTCTCTCCTTAATTTCAAAAACAACATCTTCAACGCACTCAGATATCCTCTCCGTCAGAGCTGTATGATCTCGCTGGATCAACTCGATTTGCGAACGCTGAAGGCAAGGGCCGACTCATGGTCGGCTAGGGTGATGGAATGTTGAGTCAGAGTCTCCGTACATGCCGTAAGCTGCTCGAGCAACTCATTCTGTCTTTTCTCAATCCGACCAACACTCGACGATAAATCCAACATCCGCTCCATCAACATGTTGAAATGCTGGATAGTTAAAGGATCATCAGATGGTACCTGTGAAGAGGAGAGTCTCGAAGGAGACGGTGCGACCGAGCGCCCACTCACCGAGTTACTACGCAAAATACGCTCGTTCGTTGTACAAGCAGAGCAGTACCACACGTTAGTGGTTCCCTTCAAATTATTACGATCCCCATCAGATTGGTTAACACAGCCCAAGTGAAAATCCCTGCTGCATTTCGAACACGACATATATTTCTGGTTCGCTGAGATAGATTTAACACAAACGGAACAAGAACGAGCCATCTCGAACACCGCGCCTGAGGATTAGAGAAGGAATACAATTAGGACTCTTCACTTTCTTGGGCCTCTAAGAAAGTCTTACACAGAAATGTGGGAGGGCCACGGATATTGGAAAGTAAGACGTGAAGGATCAAGGATCAACGTAACACCCCGTCCCGTAACGCAAAACAATACAATGAGGATCGAGGATCACTGTAGCACACCACGTCTAGCAACCGAAAAGCAATGCGCGAAGGATCGAGGATCAGCGTAGCATACACCGTCAATAATAATCGGATGAGCCAGCCGTACTCTCCACGCGCAGCGATGACAACGGACCGCCTACAAATTTCACGCGCCGTCAACCGGCCGATGTAAACAAAAGAAAAACTGATGAAAATCTTTCAAGAAAAAATATCGATCCCTCTCAAGAAGTGAGAAAATGTAAGTAAACTCAATAGGAATATACTCTCTACCTTGCTAGGTGCAGAAGCAACAATAACTTCGGAAAATTTCGAAAATTGGAGGAGCACAGCAACACACGTCAGTATTCAACGCAAATATGCATAACTGTTATCAAAACCTTCTACAAGAGATCATTTCAATTGATATTGTCGTTTGAATGAAACAGGTGAGAATGAAATTTTTTTATGAAATTTCAACACCCTATATCTTTTGAACGCGGCCAAATTTGGAAAAGAAAATGTTTCTTTTGTTGTCAAGAATTGGGTAAAATTAACGCAGTGGTGAAAGACTCACCCTGTATTTTATTCATTGTGTTTGAGTAGTTATTTCTGTGTATTTTTTCCATCCTTCAGCTCTCATTTTTATACAGAGTGACTCAGTATTTCATCAATAATTTTCGTCTCGATATTCTAAAATCACAGACATTTTGGCACAACGATAGCACGCTATTTTACTAGATCAATAAATTAGAACAAGTCAGCAAAAGCAATATTCTAGGCGATTGTTTGAGTATTCTGTTCTTATTAATTCATGAAATTTTAGTTCCTCTGTATGTTAATGGGGAAAATACAATCTCGGTTGAAGAACCAATAAAAATGCTTCCATCTACAGCTACGTTTCGTCGTCTATTTAGCCTCTTTTTCCGGTTACAAACAACAAGTTACATACATGTAATATTTGGAACTTAAATTAATATGAGCAATAAATATACAATATAAAGACAAAAAACAAAACAACAGTAAATAATATTAAGATCGCAGAGAAGAAACGTATGAAACCAGAGAAAATTCGAAATATTTCGACAATTCAATTGCCTAATCCTTTATATTGTTCTGTGGTTTTATATGTCTCTTCCATGCGATCTCAACTTTATTTACTGTTCTTCTGTTTTTGTCCTGTAATTTATACAGTGCTAATCAAAAGTCCCCTCCCCCCCTCGTATCTTTTGAACGGGTATACTTATAATAATGAAATTTGGAGGGTGGGAAATAAACGGATGTAGGCTTCTCAACTGGTCATAACAGGTGACGCAATAGTCATAAATGACGTCACAAGGCCACTGTGACCAATAATTTTAAATGGGACCCTATGGCAAGTGACAGCTCGTTTGAAAGGTATTGAAAATACCTATTCAGTCATACCAATTTTGTTTGGGTTTCGGCTGATTTTGATTGATAAATTGAAGAAATACGAAAATTATAGTTTCGCATTTAATCAATAAAGATTTTAAAGTACCAACTTCGAGCTCTCAAGACCTCTTCATCTCCTACATTCGACCTAATTTTAGGCCCCCAAAAAGATGTTCTATACGTCCTCGAACTCGCTGAAACAACCTCAGACGGATTTCCCAAAGTTTCCAGACATCATTCGAAAACCAGCCGAAACGGGGGTAAACAAACCGAAATTGGAAACGGATCTCTTGTTTGCCTTTGCAAAGGATTTTAATTAATCTGCCGTGCCGCCATTTGTTTCTGGCATATCCAACTCCGCTTTTATTTGTTCGGTATATAGCAGAGATCAAAACGAAGAAAGAGGAAAAATAGGACGCCCCAGGGTTCAATAATAATTTTTAATCAACCCGCCCCCCTCTTTATTCAATTTACTTATACAAGTTTTTGTTCCAGGTGAGCATCTTCTTGACTTTGGACCCGAAAGGATTCTGGTAAGATTGTTGAGATTTTACATCAGCAAAAATGCATATAATCCTTTAAGCTATGACAAAATTTTGAGGATTTATCAAGGGTTTTCGATATAATAATTCTTTATCCTGTAGATTTCAAAGAAGTGATTGTCAATCTGATGTTTGATTCATATTTATTTAATGCCTGTGAATGGATGAAATTTCACACATGACTCTAAATGAAGTAATTTGATTGATTTCTACAGTTAGGATAACTCAATGAATTTGTTCTACATTACTACCCATTCCGAATTCATGTAGTCTATTCATTACACTGGTCAACAGTGGTTTTGGTGCCGAAGATCTTGGAGGTGATTTCATATGAATCTGATGCCCTGAATTCAAATATGCTATCAGTTTTTGCCTGTCAGCTCGAAATTTTAAGATATCAACATTTTTGTGAATTATACATTACATTATTCTAAATGAAAAACCATGGTTTAAAGAAACAAATTAATAAAGGAATTTTCATTAGACCCAGCTTGATATGCAGGGGTGGAAACATGATTTTCTCTCGCGGAACTAAAGGATCATTGATGATATTCTTTCCCCCAACATCCATGTTTTCTCTTCTAGACCACTCTTTTCTAACCCAGTGTTGCATTTTGTCTCTGCTATCCCAGAGGCACAAGAAACAAGGATACTTGGTGTGGCCACTTTGCTGTCCATGGAGAAAGTTTACCATTTTTAAGTCTACACAAATCACCCATTGGTGTTTATGATACTTTATTTTTTCCAAAACCAAAGCTAGGTTGTCATATTGCTCTTTCATTTTCGTTGAGTGAGCAATTGGTATTGAGCCAAATTTTGTTCCCATTATGTAGAAGAACACATTTCAAACTTCGCTTTGAGCTGTCAATAAATAGGCGCCAATCATCCAGAAAATATTCAGGAAGGCCCATTTTTACCAGGAGTTCTCTAATAGTATGGCAAAATACAAGATTTTGTACTTCAACGAAAAAAGGTAGCAGATCTTTCTCCCTTGTGCGATAAAATGTAATTTTCGTTCTGGTTCAAGTAAATTTTTTCCTTCAACCTGGAAGCTAGTAATTCAGAAGCTTCTTTCGACAGGTTGAGATCTCTAAAGTCCTTAACTCATCTTGGTTGAAACATTGGGGAATTTATGACATCGTTTCAAAATCACTGTCACCTTCAGTAGTAACAGAATTCTGATCAGAGAGACATGAGTCCTAACAGAGTTCTGGTAGCTGCTGAAAATTTGGAATTGTTGCTTCTTCTGAGTGAGGGATAGGGCGTCTTGCAGAGGCTAAATCTGCATAAGTCCACTTGTTACGGTTATTTCGATTGATTCCAGTGATATTTACTAGGCAGAAATAACCGTCATCGAAGTGATTTTCTGGTTCTCTCCAAACCATTGGTACTCCGAATTTCAGACTTTTCCTTTACCCGGTAGTCCACTGTCGTAAATGCTCTGTACAAATTTTACAGACAATATGTGGTGCCCAAGTTTTTCCTGATCACCAAGCTTAACACCAAAATATCCAAGATAAGCCCTCTTTACAAAGTCACTAATAGTTTTTCTGTTTTCCAAGAACGTGTATTCTCCGCATATGTCGCAAAAAATATCAGGATGATGTAAACAGCTTCTTCTATTTGAGCTCATTTTTATTTAACAACACAAATACAACAATTCACATTTACAATCTACTTTTTAGATTTACTTTTCAACAACTCGTTACTAAAGAGAAATTTCATATGATGCTAAGTTCTATCTATCTGCACCGCGGGAATTCACAAACGTACCTTAACTCTCAACTGCAGTTGAAGTTCACTTCAGACTGGACAGCTCCATATATCGGATTTCTATAGAACTAACTGCTTGACACAAAATAGGATTAAATTCCAGTTGTTAACAGTTTGTCAACCAATCAATTATATATCTCATATTGTTAGTCTTCTATTAGTTATAAATGAATTAAAATAACAATTATAATAAATATTATTATTTTAAATTCAATTTGTTACAAATGAAGACTGACAATAAGGAAAATATACAAGAATCTATCTCTTGTAAAAATTTTACAACACTCATACTTGAAAGTATTAAATAGGAAAAAGCATTGATAGATAAGTTGTTTCGATGTTGATAAGGAGGTCGTTTCTTGCTCTTAGACATCTATACAGGTATCGACGCATTTTGCGTTTTAGTTCGCGCAAATACCTCTGCGAGTCCCTCGTTATGTCATCCTTAAGTTATGGATTCGTTGTGTTTTATCCTTGCCTGGATTCAATCACGAAGTACAGACTGCAGAAGGTCCAGAATGCGTGTTGTCGATTCATATTTGGTCTACGAAAATTTGACAGAATTTCAAGTAGAATAAATCAACTCAAGTGGTTGAGAGTTGATGTTTTATTTGTCTTGCAGTTGGCTGCTTTGGTCTGTAGGATTTTGTCAACATCTAGCCCTTCATATTTGCGTGAGAAGTTGGTATTTCGAGGTGATGTTCATGGTGTATCTGTGAGACATAGGGATCGGCTTATGTTGCCAAGGTTTAGGTCGGCCGTGTTTCAGCGATCTTTCACATATCAGGCGGTTAGTGTTTATAACAGCTTTCATAACTTTTTTAAATGTTATTCGGTGAATGGTCTGAGGAAGCATTTGAGAGCTTTTTTATTATTACGCCAATAATGTTAATTTGCTTGCATATATAATGTATCTTGTTTTTGAGTAAAAATCTCTTTTTTTTCATTTCTGTACATGATTTGTTTATTTTTACTGATTGCTTTATATGTATGTTGTATTTTTTTTATGGTCTTCATCGTAAAATTGAGGTTGAGTGGAATAGCGTAAGCTAAACTCCGCCTCTGAATTGTATTTTATAAAATACATAATAAAGACCCTCGTAACTATAGTAACCATGTATCACAATGTATGTATTAATAATTTTATTTATCTTAATTCAATAACATGCAAGAGCTCATTCATCAGTATATACTGTTTGATGAGAAGGTTTAATCCTCGATACAGCAGCACATCAACGGTTATGATTTATGGAGGGATTTCATTACACTCGATATCTGACAGACATTTCAATAATTGCTGTTCATTTACCTGTGTTGGAAACCTGATGCAACTAGAACATATTATTACATGATCGTGGATGTTAGCATTCGGTGGAAGTCTAGACGAATATCAGACGGAATACGATAGTCTATTGTTATCCTATGACTTCGGTAGCCGATAAGAAAAAGTTATTAAAATGAATAATCACGAAGATAATCACCTAATATTATGAACGTTTTTCATGGAGATTCAGAATATTTTTGACAAATATTTGCTGCTTAGTAATCCATTTGTTCCATGTGTTAAATCAGAGATTTAGGCAGGGGAACTACATTAATTATGTCAGAAGACAGAAAAAAAACAGTATCAGGTATACCGGTATCAAATGAGCGTTTTTTCGTAGAATAAAACACTAATTATTAATGGAAAAGTATTGACCATTGTTTTATACACGTTTTGATCACTTTAATAGCAATTTTTGGATGCCACGCCAATAAAATTGTTTGTCTTTTGAAGCAAACCAACCAGACACCAAATTTTCGACCTCCTCGTAGAAATCAAAGTGCTGCTCAGCCAATGCGTGTCCCATCTATGAAAACATATGGTGGTCGGAAGGAGCCAAGTCTGGTGAATACGGCGGATGGGGTAGCAGCTCCCAGCCAACTGTTTTGATTGTATCCTGAACCGGTTTTGCTTTGTGTGCAGGTGCATTGTCATGAAACATTGGCTTCTGGCTCATTCTGGACGTTTCTCGATAAATGCATGGTCAAATTGATCATTTGTTGTCGGTAGCGATCAATGACGGTTTCACCAGGTTTTAGGAGCTCGTGGTACACAACACCTTTCTGGTCTCACTAAACCCACAGCATTGTCTTCCTATCGAATCGATATGGTTTTGCATTCGATGTTGATAGTTGTTCCGGATTAACCCATTATTTCTTCCGGTTAGGATTTTCAATCGTCAGTAACAATTCGATGCAAAACCAATTTGGTGTCTTTGAAGCAAAATTTCACAAGTGTTTTTTCGGTTTTCCATCTGTCTTTCATTCAATTCATGTGGCACCCATTTTTAACACTTTTGGATGTTTACCATAGCTTTTAAACGGTCAGAAATTGTTCGTTGGGTAACTTTCAACATTTTTGCCATTTGGTTTTGATTCAAAGTGTCATCTCCATCTAATATCGTTTGCAATTCGGCGTCTTTAAACTTTTTTGTTGGTCTTCCACGTTCTTCATTTCAAACATCAAAATCATTATTTCTGTACCGTTGAAACCATCTTTTGCATGTCGTTTCTAATAGAGCGTGGTCACCATATGCCTCGACAAGCATTCGATGCGACCGTTCAGCATTTTTCTTCAAATGAAAACAAAAAATGAATGCTTTCCGCAAATCTTCACTTTCTGGTACAAAATTCGACATTTTTAACACGATGAAAAAATATGATGTTGTCTGTTCAATGACGTGATGTATAATTAGTGCTTCCAACTTTCCGCTAACTTCACGGCGCATAATCACTTTTCTAGAATAGGAAAGAATAACAAAAAGTGTGGAAAATCAATCGAAGGCCAACCGTCCGCTGCTCCCATCGGAGATAGTGATTAAATCAGTTTAACCCATTCCGATTGCATCTCGAAATCGATACCAGTAAGTACTTCTTCATTCTGTTGAACACCTTGACATGTTTGCTTCATGATTTAGCAATGTCCTGAATTCGGCTGTCCGCTCAGCATTTCATTTCGACGGTCTACGGTAAAAGGAGAAAAGTTCCTCAGGAATTGATTGATTATATGAGTATGAAGCCGACGGATGTATGATAATTTGTAGATGCAATACCGCATTTCATAATGTACATTTTGTAATGGAGGAAAGCCAGCATGGTCGATTATCGACAAATTGTCTACAGATGATCATTAAAGTTGTGGATTCATTCATGAGAGGAGTATGTTGAAATTGGAGGAATTCGTATTTGGTGATTCTTATTAGTATATATCACTGAAATAAAATGAATGAGAAATTTTGGCTTATTATATTTTGGATAGCAAACAATAGAGCACGTAGTGTTAGCAGGGTGTAATAACGGGGTGCCATACAATTCAGCGTATGACATGAAAGCCTAGGGAAATAACCCCAGTAAAAAAACCCTGGCTGTCCGCATGTGTGTTGTTGTTTTTAGCTGAAATATATTTGAGGGACTTCTTTCTTTAAGAGTGGTCTTCTACTATTAAACAAAGAGACTTTTTCAAGTTGCCCACATCGAATCTGAAAATAAAAAGACGAAAACAGGATAAAGAACTGAATGCTAAAAATACATATCAATTTTATTTGAAATTTATAACCTACAGGGTGTCTCAAGTTCGAGTGCCTATTAGACGTTTCTGGAGAACTAGAGATATTTGAAATCTGAAAATTGGGATTATGATATTGTTCGAAATTCTCTACAGAGCTAAAATATTTTCGAAGCCCAAAAACTTCCGGTTATACAGGGAGTGAAAATAAATTCGACGAAAAATTTTTTTTTCAAGTTTTCCATTCCTGGTATGATCGAGTATTCAATAGTTAATACATTTCTGTTGAAACCATTGTATTAAATCGAATAATTTTCAAAGTATCCAAAAAAAACTGGAAAAAAAGTCAAATATGTTCAGTCAGTAATATGTTCATTATTCTTATTTTAAATATCCTGAGCGTAAACCGTTTTTACAACATCGAAGAGGAAGTATGTTAAAAAGTCATGCATCTTCTGGATTTCAAATATATCATCACAGGGTGTTTCAAATTTTGTGTTGAAAATTGTGATTGTTGAATTGGCCATAACTTCTGTTTTTAAAATTAGAACCCCATTTTTTATAATTGTGTTGGATTCTGCGGTCAAAAATAATGATAGTTTTCTCACATGATTATGCTCCTAAATTCAATAATTTCTGAGTTATTTCAGATTTTCTGGATTTATGGTGTACGTAGAGTCAAATTGATTGCATCTAAAAAAATTCAATGAATATTCTTTCGCTTCGAAATAAGTCGAAATACTAATTTCATCAACTGCCCTTTTTTGTATTCTTTAGGGGCTCTTACATTCCACAATTTGGAAAGTTTGAAACATCTTTTCAGAAATTGTAAAAAACAATGGGGATACTTCTCATTGGATACTCAACATTTTGTGTCATCCACCATGGATTTGAAATAAACAATATCATTATATCATTAATTATCAAAATTACTCCTTAATATTACGAGCAAATACCCTAAAAATTTGGTCATTCATTTCGAAGATCATCTGCTACACTCTTAGATGAATCTTGGGGAGACTTGATGACACTAAAGAAACATAGCGGTTGGAAGTTATCAGCGGTCGCTGAAGGGTATGTTGATGAATCGGTGGCATACAGAACAGATTTTGCTGATAAAGTGTTCAGAACGTGTGGCAGTTCTGAAATAATACCCGATTTGCGACCAGGTACATCAACAGCAGTTGTGTTCATGTCAGAGAATATTATTTCAACACAATAAAATTCGTCTGTTGTACCGAATAGTTCAAGGAACATGTCATTCACACAATGCACATTTAATAATTTTACTTTTGATATAAAGGAAATGTAACTTATATTCAATAAAATATTCTAAAATCAAATATCTTTCATTATGTATATGTATATATATACGTAATTCCGTGAAAAGTTATATTTTGTTACCTGCCAACAGAGATGAAATGTCAAATTTTTTCCCGTCACAGAAAAAAAACTTGTTCATTCTTATTTTTACTGTTCCACCAATTTGAAAACCATCCGTTTTTTCTCTCAGGCCCTGCATTATTGAATCAACGAATGTAATCAAATGAATGACGATAAAGAATAACCTTGCTATAGATATCGAATATTGCATACCTGTTCACTCAAAATTTTATGAATTCTCGTCCTTACATTATATTCTGCACGAGGTTCAGAATACCCGTTCAACCCCAGTCAATAAATTAATTCATTCACCGTGTTGCAGACGTGTTCGAACTTCAACCTACACAAACGTAGGTCTATAAACTTGAAAATAACGAATGGCAACACACAGTCAGCTAATCTTATTATCCGAGTTTATATTGGTTCACACAAACCCGACTCTTTTTTTAGGGTTTGATTAACTTAGCCCAGGGTTTTTCATTACCTTCTGAAACATACCTCATTCGTACCTACAGAACAATAGTGTCTGTGTGGACCAGACTGAATCGAATTTTTAGGGGATGATTAGGTTTTCGCATAAAACTCGAGAAAGGTTCATGGCTATTTGTAGGTTATAGGATAGAAAAAAGATCCCCCAATTCGATAGAAACCTAATTGAAAAATTCAAGTAAGACAAATTTATTCGCAATGTTGTGACATCAGAAAACATCTTTAACAACGGCAGATCCAGAGCACCACAGACAACTAATATACAAGAAATTAAAACCGGCGGGAAATTTGAATTACTATAGCAGCGGGAATTTTGTTTTTTTTAAATTTCAGCCTGAAATATTGTGACATCAGATAAACTAGTCGCGTTCTTAAAAATCCGAAATAAATCAAAGCTTTTAACAACAAAAGAAATGAATTGGTGAAAATATCTATTAAAAAGCTGTAAACTTGTTAAAGTACCAAAACTAAAACCGGTATGTCCAGCAGAGCATAGATTTGACATTGATGTCGTTTGTTTGAGTTGTCACAGACAACTGGGAAATAAATACATTTAAAGCTCAAAATTAAAATTCAAGTGAGACAAATATTGAATTACATATTTAACAACGGCAGATCCAGAGGAATATACAAGAAATTAAAACCGGCGGGAAATTTGAATTACTATAGCAGCGGGAATTTTGAATTTTCTCAAGCATACATGGTAAATATGCACTGAATTATGCTATTCATGAGAAATTCATGCATATGCTTAATGATTCAAAATAAAAAAAAGCTCTTATAAATATTTATGATTTTATTATTCGTTTTTGTGGATATTCAGGAATCTACAGAGTATTGTATCATATGAAATTAATTCCAAAACAATAAAATTCAATGAATTCATATTAACTAAATAAATCTGAATGGAAGCGAATTGATTAGATGATATCAAGATAATAAAGAAAATGCCAAGAAAAAATCAGATGAAGACTAGAAAAATAAACGATACTGAAATTATACAAAAATAAGTAAAAGAAGATATTTTACTGATTATCGCAACAAAATCAACTCAATAAATTGTGAAAATCATAACATGACATTCAACCATGAATACAAATTATTCAGAAGCATAGCTTAAAAAATTTATAGGAAGACTTAAGTTTTCAGTAATGCTAGCACGTAAACAATAGAGACAATAAAAATTATTCCGAGGATTCAAGGTTTTCGATAAGCATACTTTGAAACTACAATGCAATGGAAGAACTGTATGAAAAATAAATAAAATTGATGTGAAATTGATACATCTAATGAACTTTCAGATTTTATAAGAAATGAATTCATAAAAATGAATTCAAAGTTTCAACAAAAAAATTGAAGAAACATATTAGAAAACCAGTCATTCTACATGAAAAAACTTATGCTACATATAAAACATTTATGAACAATAAAAACATTTATCGCTACGAAAAATACTTAATCTATATCAAAACCGGCGATACTAAATGAAAAAAAATTCGTTCATATAATGCTATGAAAAAAAAATTAATAATTATATATATAGGGAATCGAACAAAGTTTATATAGTGAACTCTATAGTTACATAATTATAATATTTTCTTCACTAATTTGGAATTTTTATGAATCCTCAAATTATTTATATACTTATTAATTTTATTCAGCAAAAAGCCATTAATTTAATTGTCCCAATATATTATGAGCTTATTTTTCGATATACTAAATTGCTCAAAAATATGAAAACCATTATTATGCAGCTGTACAGCAAGAACCAACGTGGAGGTGTAGAGCATTCCTGCCACGTGTAGGATGGGAATGAAGGAAATCGGATCAGATCAAGTTGGAAATTTTCAAAATATCGAAATAAACTCTAAATAGATAAAATAAACTCTGAAAAAATTAACACTGAATAAAAAATTAAAAAGGCAGTGTAAAATAGGATTTATTCTGAAAGTTATAAATGAAAATTATTCTAAATTGAGTTCTCAATATTAAAATTTTTGTAAATCAATGGAATTCTACTATTTTTCTGATCAGCGAAATGATCTATAACCTTGTCAATAAAAATATTTTCGTCCTGTGATTTTATGAATCCTTTTTCGATCGAAATTTTAGCCATATTACTCAGCCGCGCCTGTCCAGTTGTATTCTAATATAGTTTTTAATCCTTTTCAACGCAGAGAAATTTCTTTCTGTGGAAGAAGTTGTCAAATTTTCCGAATATTGAAGATAAAAATTGAAATAGATCATCAGCAGAACGCCCAGAACTAACATCATAAAATCCCATGAAGCGCTCAACAAGTTGGTCATCTATTACATAACGAAAAATGACTGATAACTGGGAATGACAGCTTATGTCAGTTGTTTCATCAACTTGCCAAGAAAAAACAATGATTGTGAAATTTCGTCCTCGATTAGATTATTCAAAACAAAAGCAACCGAATCAATTAATTCAATTTGAATGGTTTTAGATGTACCAGAAAATATCGATCTTTGAAATTTCCGCGATTTAAAGACTCATTCGATTCATCGTGCCCCTAAAAGTTAACTCTTGCAGACAGAGGTGCATCGTAATATCTATTAAACTTCTTAGAATTTGTCGATTTTCTTTGACTTTAGCATTGAAATTTTCAATTTCTATTTGACGCGCATTGTCTATTGCTGTGGCGATATTTTGTTTTTGCTTTCTCATAACGGTAAGCTTGCAATTAGATGAAATATGCTTAGCACTTTTATTGTGTAGCGATAGACCCCGAGATAAATTTTTCAAATCACTAAAACCACTTTTCGACCATACTCTGTCGGAATTTCCATTAGTTGCTGAGAATAAAATGCACGGCCAACAAATTATTTTTTCAAAGTAATACTTCCAGTAAGCCAGTCGTACTTGTCATACCACGTATTTTGGAATCCCTGATTTGATTTACTGACCCCACCACAAGACACTAGAGATTTCCTCAAATCTGGAACTGGTCGCTTAACTTCCTTAATTAAATATAAGTCGAAAAATGTTGCTTATTCATTAAAAATTAACAATATCACAAGTACACTGAACATGTTCCTTAGGAATTTCAAAAGATTTACTATTACTAGGTCCCGCTGAATCCATTTTCACCTAAAAGATTATAATCATACGCGATACACAGCAAACGCGATACCTCTAAATAACGACAAAGTTAAATAACCCTATTTCTCTATTTCCCGCTTCCCGATTAACTCGTATAAAAACCTGAGGCCAGCCTCTAATTCCTCGATAAGCCGCCTTCAAAGCCGTAGATATATTCTCACCGCTTCGACGCAGATAACCCGCTGGACATCGCAGAAACGAAACGATCTCAGATCGGCTAAGATCGCGCAGAGGCCAGCCTCGGATTAATCCTAGAACGGCTTTCCATTACGTTCTCGTAGGTCATCGAAGTAGATAACACGCTAATTCAGTCGAAGAAGCTTGCGTTAGGCATGCCTCCAACCGTTTATTCAAAGAGGATTTGATTTGTTATGAATATACAAGGAATGTGAGATTGGGAAAAATATTGAGGAAAAAGTGATGATGAAAAGGAATGAAGAAATATACGGTTCAGAATTTTTTCGATGAGGCACTGGCTCACCTGCCTCATAGGACAAGCCGCCACTGGAAAAATAAGAAATTGATGGAATATCACAGTGAAAATAAAATTGTCAAGAAGAAGCATTACACCAAATCACAAGATATCACGTGTTAACAGTTGCAGTGCATATCAGGAATTGTGGATGGTTTTATGGCATCTGCCTCGTTTGTATCACCCAGGTGTCCTAGAAAAAGTAAAACTGTATCAAAACGTTGCTCTCAGAAAAAAATTTCTCATCTTATGATGGCCTTTAACCTAAGATATATTCTGCTGATTTTTTTAAAAATATGTTTGAAAATTATTATTTCCATACAAATACTAGCAACATTTTCAATAACATAATGGGTGTTACAAAAGGTGAACTCCCCACAATCTCTAATTATTATTTCAAGGAATTTATCTTTAAACTTATCCCAATGAAGATAATGGACTGAAAAAGTATAAAACTTTTAATGTTAAATATTGATAGACGTGATGAACTTTGCCCTAGCATAATTCAATCTAATTTTATCACCATTTTAACATACATATAAATGCTCTACTGGAAATTTACTTGAAAATAAACTAATTCTACAACCATAGCTATCATCGATAAACATTTCTTTCAATATGAAACTTGCTTCATGAACCAAGTAGGCATCCTCGGGTTATTATAATCAGATGTAGATCAGTGATAAATAAAAACTTAATAATTAAGTGTTTTAACCGATAGAACAAACTTGTTTCCATGTTAAATGCTAAATAGAATGAATTCTTTAAAGTAAAATAGAATAGGTGAGATGAATAATTTGGAGTTGAAATATGTTACAACTCACCCAATCATATGAATTAATATGAGAATGCATCCACTTCTTCATGTTCCCCATGAATTAAATATGATATGAATTCTTTGAATATTCACTTGAAAACATCGAGTACAAGATTTTAAAATGTTTATAATGATAACCGAATTAATTTTATCTTCTTGCTATAAAATCTAGATATAAAAAAAATATAACGGCAGGAGAGATTATACTTTTCCCCAGAATCTGAGTACCAAAATTCTTCTTTGTTCGAATATAAACAAAGGTGTCAATCTACCAAAATATTCCTCTTGTCATGCGTCAAGTTTAGTGCTTCCGGTAGCCATGTTTGGGAGAGCATAGAACGTGTTGATTCTCCCCCTGACTATACCCCCTTGTATTACTTAAAAATTCCGCCATCGTGGCGCTGGCATCTTAGCAGAAGTTTCCATTATTGTATGGTTGAAGTGAAGTAATCAAAGACTCGGCGGTAATAAACTTTCTTGGTGTAGGGATACTTTGATGATAGATGTTATGATCTGATAGGAATAAACTGAAATTATGATTTAACTAGAGTAAGTACAACTACACCTTCAGCAACCCTGCATTACTCAATAATCACGAATTACGACTTCCCCAAACATTTCCGGCAGAGTTGTTTACATTCGTTTCTTCCTTCTTAAACATTTCAACTTTCGATAATGACAAGTTTATTTACATTCCTCGGGAGGATATCCATGATATAACTTTTTCAGTCGTTCACTGCAATTTACGAATCCGGTGGTACTTGATTGCTGAACGGAGTAACGTCAACCGGATTTCTTATTTCAAGCAGTTGAAATAAGCATGTCAAGGCGGTTTAGACTGACAAATACATCCATACTCGCCTTTAGTGTCTGTATACCTGAGCAGTATTAATTATTTATGTTTTGTGTCGTTCGTTTTTTATATTTATTTGGGTCGAAATAATACTTTTTGCCTTGAACGTTCTTGTACACGTCATATGTTTATGAATTAGGAGCAATCACGATAATGGCGAATTAAATTTTTCCTTTTCAATTGAAAGTATTTGTCTGATTGCCGTAATATGACAAGCATTTTTGAGAATAATGTTTGTTCATTATGATTGATATAACTCAAATTTAACACATGGAGTATTGATTCAATTTTGTTCTATATTTCAGCTTTTGATTTCACGAAAGTTTTTTGCGTGAAAGCATGCCAATTTTTTTAAATTCTATATTGAGTATATCACTTTTCATCGAGTTCTGAATTTCTGTCATTAATTGCCGAAGTGGGGAAAATGTAAGCTCCCAAAGATCGAACGAATTGCGAACTGAAAACGTAAAATTTTCCGTGATGAATAATAAATAATAATAAAATCAATTCGATCTTGAGGGAGCTCATTATGTTTGTCACGATACAAACAGGCCGTAAAAAAATGTAATTTCTTCGCTTGATGAATGTTGTTCACATTGTCTCGAGGGCGAGGCGTCTGTTGCCAAGGTGACGCCTGTCGCGTCTTGACGTCAGGATCCTTCTCACCACCTTCTCCAGTGAGATGGGTCAGTGATATCAAACTTCTTTTACCTTTCATTCAAGCGTAGAAGCAATCGGATGGAAATATAATTGGTATCGTTGAAAATGTAGTCTGCTTCAGACTTTTCTTTAGAAACGAACAAAATTTTAAGGTTTGTTCTATATACAACAATTGAAACTGCTTTCAGGGTAAAGGAATTGAAATCCATCTCTGCTAAAATTTCACTTTGAATCTTAAATTTCTTGAACTTTTTCATGCATATTACCTTTTTCAATTATACAGGGTTAGTCTTGGACTACTGCGTTAATTTTAACCAAAAGAAAACATTTTCTTCCTTTAACCTTTTCCCAAATTTGGCCCTGTTCAAAATAAAAAGGGTGTTGAAATTTCATAAAATAATTGCATTTTCACCTGCAATATTCAAACAACAATATCATTTGAAATGATCTCTTGTGGAAGAAAAGATTTATTCCATTTCTTGTGGGTTTCTCACTAGGTACTACTGTACAGATTAGTTAAATTGCATGAAAAATAAATATCACTTGAAATAAAGATAAAATCATTCTTCATGTTTTCCTAAATTTCACCATTTTTGAGATATTTAAAGTTGAAAGGAATTAAATCAATATAATCATCTGATGAAACATGAGTGAGTGAATCATTTCTTAGAGGAAAAATAATGTTTTGAAACAATTCAGATTCAATAGTGGATGCTGTGGAAGGTAATTTTCATTCAAACTAAACTGGACTACAGAGGGGTATTTGCCCAATGTGAAAACTTTAAATGTTTATAACTTTTTAACGCAGCTGAATATAGAAAAACTGTATGGAAAAAAGAGTTTTTTTTATCTCAAGAACCTATGGTTGAACTTAACACAGTGGTCAAAGACTCACCCTGTATAAGCGAAAGTCATTATTGTTTCCTTCGAGAAGAAATACTGGAAATGTTATTCACCAAATAATTCAATTGAAAATGCCGCCAATGCGACAAATAATTTATTACCGGAAGAATCCAGAACAATTTACGAACAGGATTACGAAATATTCTATCAATGGAAGTTGAAAAATGAAATTAATTCCATAAATGAGACCGTTTTATTGGCGTATTTTCAAGAGTTGCTATTCTACCTTTCGTTTTGTTTATGTGTTCAATTTTTTTAAATTTCAGCCTGAAAAATTGTGTCCTACGTAATTGTGGACGAAATAATCTGTTTTGAAATCTACACTGATTGTCAATGAAACTATCAATATTTTCCAATTCTCCCAGCTAGTCGCGTTCTTAAAAATGAAATCTAAGGGAAATGTTCCGAAAAAAATCAAAGCTTTGACCGCAGATCAATGAAGCTCCTGATGAAATTTTTCTATTACATAAAGTAGTTTTAATAATGGGTGTTTTTGGATGGCTAAAAGAAATGAATTGGTGAAAATATCTATTAAAGATTAGGAAATAAGGGTAGCTGTTAACTTGTTAAAGTACCTAAAGTAACTAAAACCGGTATGTCAAATGCACGGAAGACGGAAAAGTGCATCTGTGGCAGAAGGTTACATAGAGCAGAGCATAGATTTGACTTTGATGTCGTTTGTTTGAGTTGTCACTTGTTGTAGTAACAACATTCTGGGAAATAAATAATTTCATTTAAGCTTCTCCTTCTCGCTCAACGAGCGGACCTGATGATCCATAACGCCCGCTAAAAAAAACCCTGGGGCGTTATGAGTGTATTTATAGCAACCGGTTCCTAATTAAAATAAACAGATAATGTTCAAGTGATCATTCAACACTATACTACATCGTCCAATGAAATCGCTCAATTTTTGAAAACGGACCAATAGAAACAAACTGTATCTGAAAACACTCAACCTCACAGTGTTTTCACTTTTAGAAATTTGTTTTTATCAAATGCCTAATTTGCATAGGAATATTAATACGTCCGGAAAGCTTTGGCCGTTGGTGGAAGTAGCGGTCGTCATGGTTACGATAAACAAGCAGTTGTTAGCGATAACTCAAACAGCACATTTGGCAGTTCTGTCAGTTTATTTTCGTATTTTACCATAAAGTAGATAAAAATGAAACGTTTTGGGAATTGTAATATTACTTCAATTGAGGAAAGTGTGAAGAAAAGTGTGCCGCTAAATACAGTGAAGTCAAGATCCTACATTTGGAAACAATTTGAAGAATTCTGTGCTGCCCGGGAATACCTTGTAAATGAAAAAACAAGTTTGTCAGAGCTCAATAATATTATGTTAGACTGGGCTTTCAATATGAAGAAAAGAGATGGATCAGACTACAAGGAAAGTGTCGTAAAAACCTTGTGGAATAATACTGCCAAACAGCTGCAGGAAAAATTCTATTCCGAATGGGGCGTTAGGTTCGATCCATTCACAGACGTGGCTTTTAAAACGGCGCGGGATGCACGAAATGCCACGAGGCGTATTTTGTGAGTGGACCCTGAGAAAAGAGAAGTTAGTGCCAAGGCGCTGTCTTTGGAGCAACTCAAAAAGATGGTCAACTTATGTAAAGAAGATAATCCAGACGGTTTGAACAGAAAATTTTATTTTATTGCTGCATCGGAGCTTGCTTGGCGCGGAGGAGAGGGTACATCATGCCTAATTTCGCATTTCCAATTCGAAATTGAAAACCAAGGTAATCCCACGGCCGAATTGCCTACAATCCGATATTTTCTAAAACAAGACAAGGTGGTGGCCAAAAAATGTGCGGAAACGAAATGGCTGACTCCCAATATTGAAGAAGATATTTGCCCGGTGAGGTTATATTAGCTACTTGTATCCAAAAGAACTGCAAACATAACCACTGAAAGACTATTCCTTACTCCACATAAGAATTGGAAATATGGTTCATGGTTAAAAAACTTCCCAGTCGGTCTCAATACGATAGCTAAATGGACAAAAGAATCGGCAGAACTCATTGGCATCAACACAACCAAGTCGAAGATAACCAACCACTCGCATCGAGCTACTACTGTCAGCTAATTAGCAAAAGCAGGGATTGGCGAGGAACAGCTGATAAAGATAACAGGCCATTCTTCTGCAGCGTCAGTGAAACCGTATCTCCAACTGGACCAACAACATCACAAAAAATAATCACAGCCATAAGGAATGAATAAAATGTCCTTCAAGAAACAACATCTGTATCTACTTCATCATTCGAAAATAATGCTCGTAATGTGTATAATAATTGTACTATCAATAATTATTATTTTGAGTATAAAGATGAATAATTTGTTGTTATGCTTCTATCTGGTTATTTTTGAATAAAAAACTATTTTTTATTTCGTTTGATTTATATTGTTGAATGATCTTTCCAAATACCACACGAGATTCGAATTTTTTTTGAAAATTATACAAATTTCACTCAACAAACTGATCCCGAAATACCACTCGCTTTCGGCTCGTGGTATTTTAAGGATAACTTTGTTTCGTGAAATTTAAACGCATAATTCCCAAAAAACAAGAGTGTTCTCAAAAAATTCTCACCTCTAGTGGTATTACCCTTGAAAAATAAAAAAAATCGACGACATTTATCCGCTTTGGAATATGGAGAATCAATCAGATAGATCATTGAATATTATTTTGTTGATACGTTACTATACGTAATGAAAAATGATACGAAACTAAAACAAAAATAAACACTTCCTCATTTTCAAACACCACCACTTGTGTTTCAACTATACTCAAGGAAACAACATTGAAAAATCGAGTTTTAATTATTTCAGCTGTCCATCGTACTGAGCTATAACTCACATTAGTCACTTATGACACAACTGGATGTTTAGGAAGGACGAAAAACTATTTTTACTCAAGGCGCAAGAAATAGACCATGACTGGTACCAGTGAATGTTTAATTAGGTGCTTAAACAAAATTAATTTGTAGAGAAAAGTGGTTGCAAATTCTCCACGACAAATTTTAGACCTTGAATATTTCTGATGTTCTCAAAATAACAAATGTTTTGACCATCAGAGTTCATTGATTAGTACAGCAGAAACCCAGTAAAACTGATGTTATCCTAGTGAATTACCATCATCTATAAGTGTTATTCTTCCCAATGTTTCAACAGACATCTTCTGTCGTTCTCAAGTTAGAATTAGCGTATATAGTTGGTGAACTCAGGAACTATAAACTAGAAAACTAGATAAAATTGGCATTTATCTGTGGCCTGAAACCTTCTTCAAGTTACATTTGAATTCAATTGATGATGCGCTAATGGAATTGAGAGCGCATGACTGTTATTCTACAAGTGATTTCAATTGATATTGTCGTTTGAATATGACAGGTGAAAATGCAATTTTTTTATGAAACTTCAACACCCTATATCTTTTGAACGGGGCCAAATTTGGAAAAATGTTATAGGAAGAAAATATTTCTTTTGACGTCAATAACACAGGCCTACGTGCCTAGAATTTTTGAGCTGATTTTAACTATATTTTTATCGCTGAATCTAAATATGATTACAGTTTTTCTGTATCAGCTCTAGATTTTTAGAAAATAAATAATAATAATAATAAATAAAAATAAAAGTCTGAAATTTGGAGAGAATCAAAAAATCACTTCAATGACTGTTATTTCTGCCCAGTAAACATTACTGGAATCAATCGAAATAACCGTAACAAGTGGACTTTTAGTGCAGATTTTTAGTCTCTGCAAGACGCCCTATCCCTCACTCAGAAGAAGTGCTAATTCCAACTTTTCAGCAGCTACCAGAACTCTGTGAGGACACATCTCTCTGATCAGAATTCTGACACTACTGAAGGTGACAGTAATTTTGAAACGATGTCATCAATGCCCCAATGTTTCAACCAAGATGAGTTAAATGACCTCACTAGAGATCTCAACCTGTCGAAAAAAGCTTCTGAATTACTAGCTTCCAGGTTGAAGGAAAAAAATTTACTTAAACCAGGAACGAAAATTACATTTTATCGCACAAGGCAGAAAGATCTGCTACCTTTTTTCTCTGAACAACAAAATCTTGTATTTTGCCATGCTATTAGAGAACTCCTGGTAAAAATGGGTCTTCCTGAACATTTTCCGGATGATTGTCGCCTATTTATTGACAGCTCTAAACGAAGTTTGAAATGTGTTCTTCTACATAATGGGAACAAATATGGCTCAATACCAATTGCTCACTAAACGAAAATGAAAGAGCAATATGACAACATAGCTTTGGTTTTGGAAAAAATAAAGTATCATGAACACCAATGGGTGATTTGTGTAGACTTAAAAATGGTAAACTTTCTCCTTGGACAGCAAAGTGGCCACACCAAGTATCCTTGTTCTTTGTGCCTCTGGGATAGCAGAGACAAAACGCAACACTGGGTTAGAAAAGAGTGGCCTAGAAGAGAAAACATGGATGTTGGGGGAAAGAATATCATCAATGATCCTTTAGTTCCGCGAGAGAAAATCATGTTTCCACCCCTGCATATCAAGCTGGGTCTAATGAAGCAGTTTGTGAAGGCTCTTGCATATATAGGGAAAAAAATGCCTCAGCTGAGTAAGGAAAAAATTAAAGCAGGAATATTTGATGGCCCACAAATAAGACAGCTGATTAAAAACCCTGACTTCATAAATTCAATGATTGAGATTGAACAAAATGCCTAGAATTCATTTGTTTCAGTTGTCCAAAATTTTCTGGGTAAACACAAAGGTGAAAACTATATTGAATTAGTCAATGAGATGCTGAATAATTTCAGATCACTTGGGTGTAACATGAGCATTAAGGTGTATTATTTACACAGCCACTTAGACCGTTTTCCTGATAATTTAGGCGACATTAGTGAGGAGCAAGGTGAAAGATTTCACCAAGATATCAAATGTATGGAGGATCGCTATCAAGGAAGATGGAATACCCACATGATGGCAGATTACTGCTGGTCTTCAAAACGGGATTGTTCCAAAATGATGACTTTTTCTGTTTTCTATAGTATATAATGAATGATATCTGTAATATCTGTGTAATATAATAAAAATTCCTTTATTAATTTGTTTCTTTAAACCATGGTTTTTCATTTAGAATGATGTAATGTATAATTCACAAAAATGTTGATATCTTAAAAATTCGAGCTGACAGGCAAAAACTGATAGCATATTTGAATTCAGGGCATCAAATTCATACGAAACCACCTCCAAAATCTTCGACACCAAAACCACTGTTGACCAGTGTAATCTATGGTTAAAACTAACGCAGTGATCAAAGACTCACCCTGTATATTGGTGAATGAAATAAAAATGTTGTGATTTTTTTTCAGAACAAGAGCAATATTCAAAATATGAAAGATTTTTTGGGTTATTTCCATGATTGTTAAAATCATATAACACTTTGGTGTTTATGCGACAGTTTATTACAATCAAACTTATATCACAGAAGTCTTATATAATTTTCATAATTATAATGAATAATGGAAATAACCTACAAAATCTTCTTTATCATAGTTTGTTGTTGAGATTATTTGTGGAGATATACTATTAAAAAAATTCCGTTATAACAGTATCAAAAAATCGATTTATTTCTTGCATTCATCATACGCGATTTAAGATATAAGAAAGAAAATGAACACATATTCTCTGTGAGCAAATCCCTTTTGTTTAACTGAGAATGCATTTTTGGACGGGAAGTTACTAATTGAAGGGGGGATATTTTCCGGTATATGATTTCCTTAGATCCAGGGTATTTCGCTTCTTTGTACGTACGTGCAGACAAGGAAGACAATGATGGCCCACGATAGACCCCACTTCCTTTAATTCATTCTAATTGCGAGAACCGTCTCCCATAACAACTATCTCACGGCATGAATACCATTGTTTTTTTTTAATTGTCGATATTCTAAACGATTATCATTTGATATGCTATTTTGAATGGAATCCCCTCAGTACTGCCTTCTTGAAGACTTGGCTAATTGTTGATAACCTGAATCTAATACGAGGGTTGCTATTTAAGAACAAAGAAAATCGCTTTATTATTTTTCAAAATATTACCCGTTAAGATCTATACACTTTTGCATGCGTTTGAACCAATTGTCGAAGCACTTTTGCCACTCTGATTGAGGTATCTCCAAAACATTCATTCTCAACGCATCAACCGCTTCTTTAGGTGTTGAAAAACGTTTTGTGGATCCACAGAAAAAGTAAAATTATTTACATCATTGAATAGCAAAAGTTTCATATTTCCAAATTTCAAATTATTCAACATTAAATATCTAACGGTGCATTTTCAAAATATATTGAATGACAAATTCTTCAAAAATGTTCAAGCATGCAGAAAATGCTGGAATATGTTCAGTAAGTGCCTATTTTATATAAGTTTTGATGGATTTACGAGTTGGTGATGTATCAACTCGAAGACCTCAGAGGATAGGTCTAGTGTTTTATCTGAACTGTGTCCTATGTGTTGTTACATCCCTGTACATCGAATATTCATTTATCGAGTCTCCCCGATGAAATCGGCACATATGCACACCAGTGGCGGCTCGTGACAATATATTATGGTGAGGCACATATGAAAAAAAATTAATATAATAATATATATATATATAGGGTTTACGTGGCGAACAAAGTTTATATAGTGAACTCTACTTCGTCAGTTGCATAATACATATATTAAAAAAATTTTCTTCATTAATGCTTGAATTTGTAAGTGCCGTTACTCCTGAATTCACGTATTCTATTCAATGTTGTTTGCAGTAAATTTCTCGCCTTTAAAATGTCTATATTTCTATTTCGTAAAACAGGAAAAACAGTATCGGGTTGATCAAAAATCAATACAACTCTTGACCAGTGTAAATTTTTTTGTATGCTGGCGGTCTTGAGGAGCTCTCGACAAATCAACTATTCGGGTAGCTACGTTGTCTGCTGTGACCGTAGTTTGCTTTTGGGCGACAGGTTTACTGGCACCAAGTTTTTCAGAAGACTCCAGGCTTTCCGACTCGAACGCCCAAAGTCAGCATACAAAATTATAAAACACGATCTAAAAGCGTTAAAACAGTCAAGCTCAGAATTACCTGAACTCTCTGGAGAATTTAGTGTCGATGAGGTGGGGTACTGCGACTCTGAGCCTAAAAGTAGGGAAGGCTCCAGGATTTGATGGAGTCCACAATGAGTTCCTCATCAACTGTGGCCCTTATGCTAGACAGTGGTTAACGAAATTTCTCACTGACATCCTAAATACGAGTAGACTGCCTAATGAATTTAAAAGAGCAAAAATAATTGCCGTACTAAAACCTGGAAAGCCGAATTCTCGAGCCGACAGCTATAGACCAATCTCTCTTCTTAGCTCCTGCTATAAACTCTTGGAAAGACTTATACTAAACAGACTCCAAGACAAATTAGTTGCGAACATCCCAATCGAACAAGCTGGATTTAGACCGGGCAGAAGCTGCACGGACCAAGTGATGAGTCTGACAACGTTCATAGAATCAGGATACCAGGAATGTCTCAAAACCACGGCTGTATTCATAGACTTAACTGCTGCCTACGATACAGTCTGGAGAGAAGGCCTGCTCTACAAATTCCTGAAAGTAATCCCCTGTAGAAAGCTTGGTAGACTCTTGAACAACATGCTCTCTGGTCGAAGATTCCAGGTGATCATGAATGGCAAAGCCAGCAGGCAGAGAATCCTAAATAATGGCCTCCCTCAGGGCTCCGTAATTGCTCCTGTGCTGTTTAATCTGTACATTGCTGATCTCCTGCGACAACTGCTCATAAATTTGCGTACGCCGATGATCTGGCTATAGCTGTTAAACTTAAATCTTGTGATACAGCAGAGAGAGTATTGGAAAAAGATCTCGAAGCTTTAGATAGCTACTACAAAAATGGAGATTAGTTCCAAGCCCCAGCAAAACAGAGTGCTCTTTCTTCCACTTGAATAATAAACTGGCCAACCACGAACCTGACATATTCTGGAAAGGTGAACGGCTTAGGTACAACCCGAACCCAAAATACCTGGGTATTACACTGGATAGAACGCTCTCCTTTAGAAAACATCTAGAGAATACGGCTGCAAAAATTCAAACGAGGAATAATATTCTGGATAAGTTATGCGGAACTTCATGGGGCGACTGCCGAAACTTTGCGATGTTCGGCAATGGGTCTCGTCTTTAGCGCGGCTGAATATGGGGCTCCAGTTTGGATGAACAGCCACCATGTCTCTAGAGTGGATGTGCAGCTCAACAGGAGCATGCGTATCATAACAGGGTGCATAAAATCTACTCCAACCTATTGGCTTCCAACTCTCAGTCACATTATGCCGCCACGAATCCGCCGAAGAGAGGCTCTTCTTCGAGAATACAAGAAAATAATGGATAACCCAGAGTTGCCTATCCATGACTATATACCCACTGCTTGCCTAACCAGGTTAAAATCCAGACATCCACCAATCAAGACCGCTCAGACATTACATGAAAGCGATTTCAGGGGCCTCCAGGAATGGGAAGCAGGCTGGAGGGGAGGACGCCCGGGGGGGTACTCAATTGTGTAGAAGTCCAAACAAAGCCTGCGGGATTCGACTTGCCTCGCAAAGTATGGAAGACGGCGAACAGAATTAGAACGGGACACGGTATTTGCGCGGACATGTTGTATAGGTGGAATAGACAACCCTCGCAAGCAATCTGTGAATGTGGAGCACCCTATCAAACTGTAAAACATATATATCAAGATTGCACACTTACGGCTTACCAGGGACCAGCTACGGACATATATTCTCTCCTCCGACAGCGATTGAATGGATAATGAACTTGCGTGTTAGTTTGTGATAAATATGTGTGGACTTGTTGTTTACAAATGCTCTGCAAGTCTTTATCTTTGTATGTTTTTCTTGGGCTTGCTGTTGTGATTGTTGTTGTTTTAATCTAATTTTATATTGTAAAATCATATTATGTATACTGTTGCCATACGCTAAATAAATACCAGTGTAATCTATGGTTAAAACTAACCCAGTGGTCAAAGACTCACCCTGTATATTGGTGAATGAAATAAAAATGTTGTGATTTTTTTTCAGAACAAGAGCAATATTCAAAATATGAAAGATTTTTTGGGCTATTTCCATGATTGTTAAAATCATATAACACTTTGGTGTTTATGCGACAGTTTATTACAATCAGACTTATATCACAGAAGTCTTATATAATTTTCATAATCATGATGAATAATGGAAATAACCAACAAAATCTTCTTTATAATATTTTGTTATTGAGATTATTTGTGGAGATATACTATTAAAAAAATTCCGTTATAACAGTATCAAAAATATCGATTTATTTCTTGCATTCATCATACGCGATTTAACATATAAAAAAGAAAATGAACACATATTCTCTGTGAGCAAACCCCTTTTGTTTAACTGAGAATGCATTTTTGGACGGGAAGTTACTAATTGAAGGGGGAATATTTTCCGGTATATGATTTCCTTAGATCCAGGGTATTTCGCTTCTTTGTACGTACGTGCAGACAAGGAAGACAATGATGGCCCACGATAGACCCCACTTCCTTTAATTCATTCTAATTGCGAGAACCGTCTCCCATAACAACTATCTCACGGCACGAATACTATTGTATTTTTTTTAATTGTCTATATTCTAAACGATTATCATTTGTCGAAGGATATGCCATTTTGAATGGAAACCCCTCAGTACTGCGTTCTTGAAGATTTGGTTAATTGTTGATAACTTCAATCTAATACGCCTTTGAAAACTAAAATCGAAAATCGCTTTATTGTTTTTCAAAATATTCCCCATTCTTTAGGTGTCGAAAAACGTTTTGTGGATCCACAGAAAAACTAAAATTATTTACATCATTCAGTAGCAAAAGTTTCATATTTCCAAATTTCAAAATATTCAATATTGAATATCTAACGGTGCATTTTCAAAAGATATTGAATGAATAATTCTTCCAAAATATTCAAGCATGCACAAAATGCTGGAATATGTTCAGTAAGTGCCTATTCTATATAAGTTTTGATGGATTTATGAGTTGGTGATGTATCAACTCGAAAAACACAGAGGATAGGTCTAGTGTTTTATCTGAACTGTGTCCTATAAGTTTGAAACCTCTGACAATTGAATTGATTCGGATCATCCACTACGAAGACAAAAGCAAAATGATTTTTTGAATGAAATTTCAATATCCAGTATCTTTTTGACGGGTTCGAATATCAAGTATTCCTTTGGTCTCAAGGATCTCAATGATCAAAGTCCAAGACTACACCCTATACAGGGTGAGTCTTAGACCACTGCGTTAATTTTAACCATAGATAGGTTCTTGAGATCAAAAGTAACAATTTCTTCCCATACCGTTTTTCTATATTCAGCTGCGTTAAAAAGTTATAAGCATTTTAAGTTTTCACATTGGGCAAATACCCCTCTGTAGTCCAGTTTAGTTTGAATAAAAATTACCTTCCACAGCATCCACTATTGAATCTGAATTGTTTAAAAACATTATTTTCCCACTAAGAAAAGATTCACTCACTCATGTTTCATCAGATAATTATATCGATTTAATTCCTTCCAACTTCAAATATCTCAAAAAAAAGTGCAATTTAGGAAAAAAGATGACGAATGATTTTATCTGCAAAAAAGAAAAGATACGGACCTTTATTTCAAGTGATATTTGTTTATCATGCAATTTAACCAACCTGTACAGTAGTAGTGAGAAACCCACATGAAATGAAATAAATCTATTGATGCCAAAATATGCATGATTGTTATCAAAAACCTTCTATAAAAGATCATTTCAATTGATATTGTCGTTTGAATATTACTGTTGAAAATGTATTTTTTATGAAATTTCAACCCCTATATCTTTTGAACGGGGCTAAATTTGGAAAAATGATATAGGAAGAAAATGTTTCTTTTGACATCAAGAAATTAAGCAGTGGTCAAAGAATCATCTTGTATATCTATCCCAATAATCAACGAAATCGAAATCTAACATCATTTACTGTGTAATGTATGATAGTTAGTCGCTATGTTAAATAGACCAGATATATCAGAAAGTGCATGGAAAAAGTGTAAGTATAGTGCAGGCGAGAAAGTTTTTCATTTCTTGAAATCATCTCGTGATGCATCCCGTATAATGATGCAAGCAATTGATGCACTCACGTCGCGAACATTCGCACGAAATACTTACAAGCTTAAGTTTCATATTTCAGCTATTATCTCTAACTTCACACCTCATTATCACCAATCTTGGCATTGAGTATTAGGACCGAGATAAGAACAGACAATATGATTTCTCTATAAGACTAATTGGTTTGAGAAAATTATCAGTAGATATATTCCTAATAAATAGAGGGTTATGCGAATGTAACAATTCACTAAGAACATTTTCTTAAGTATTGATAATACAGCTTTAGTGGAATTTCGTGGAGTTGAGTTAAGTTGGATTCTGGACTATATCAAAAACAGGAACTAGTCTAATAGGTACTAAACTAGAAACATCCTGTATGATGTATAGTGAAAACACTTCCTGAACACCATAAATCTTTTTGTCATGTATAATCGTTTATAGTCAAAATAGTAAATCATCAAGGGTAATACCACTAGAGGTGAGAATTTATTGAGAACACTCTTGTTTTTTGGGAATTATGCGTTTAAATTTCACGAAACAAAGTTATCCTTAAAATGTGGAGTAAGAAATAGTCTTTCAGTGGTTATGTTTGCAGTTCTTTTGGATACAAGTAGCTTCTATAACCTCATCGGGCAAATATCTTCTTCAAGATTGGGAGTCAGCCATTTCGTTTCCGCACATTTTTGGGCACCACCTTGTCTTGTTTTAGAAAATATCGGATTGTAGGCAATTCGGCCCGTGGGATTACCATCGTTTTCAATTTCGAATTGGAAATGCGAAATTAGGCATGATGAACCCTCTCCTCCGCGCCAAGCAAGCTCCAATGCAGCAATAAAATTAAATTTTCTGTTCAAACCGTCTGGATTATCTTCTTTACATAAGTTGACCATCTTTTTGTGTTGCTCCAAAGACAGCGCCTTGGCATTAACTTTTCTTCTCTCGGGTCCACTTGCAAAATACGCCTCTTGGCATTTCGTGCATCCCGCGCCGTTTTAAAAGCCACGTCTGTCAATGGATCGAACCTAACGCCCCATTCGGAATAGAATTTTTCCTGCAGCTGTTTGGCAGTATTATTCCACAAGATTTTTACGACACTTTCCTTGTAGTCTGATCCATCTCTTTTCTTCATATTGAAAGCCCAGTCTAGCATAATATTATTGAGCTCTGACAAACTTGTTTTTTCATTTACAAGGTATTTCATGGCAGCACAGAATTCTTCAAATTGTTTCCAAATGTAGGATCTTGACTTCACTGTATTAAGCGGCACACTTTTCTTCACACTTTCCTCAATTGAAGTAATATTACAATTAGACATTTGATAAAAACAAATTTCTAAAAGTGAAAACACTGTGAGGTTGAGTGTTTTCAGATACAGTTTGTTTCTATTGGTCCGTTTTCAAAAATTGAGCGATTTCATTGGACGATGTAGTATAGTGTTGAATGATCGGTAAAATACTGTGAAAGCATAAAACGAAAATTTGTTTCCGCCTGGGTTTGAATGAAGGGTTTCAGCAGGCGTTGATTCGGCCCAGAAGGTTTTTTTGCTTCAAATTATGCGGCACCCAAACATCAAGCTCTTTTTTGTATCCAGCCTTCTGGAGATGGTTTAAATTGGTTTGGTGACTAACTCCCATCTCCTGGGCGATGCCACGAGATACCACATGCCGGTCTAACTCGATGTATTCCATGATTTGATCGGTATTTGTCGTAACAGGTGTTCCGCCGGCTGGCTTATCCATGGTGTCGTTTTCACCGGCTCTCTGAATTGTCGAAACCATTCCTCCGCGGTTGGAACTAATAGAGTACCATCCCCCAAAACACCGTTAATCTCACGGAACGTTTCTCTAGCGGATTTGCCTTTAACGAAGGAAAACTTTAAAATAGTGCGAATTTCGGCGTTAGTGAACTCCATGTTTACACGTCTATAACTGTTAAACGCAATATCCGAAATCATCATGCATAGCGTCGTTTTGTAGGTTATGTCAAGACCTTTCAAATTATGTATAGTATTACCAGTTACGAGCTCTGTACAGAGATATAGAGTGGGGAGAATACGCTTCGACCACTGCGCATCCAAAATTGGTGGCTAAATTCTTATGTCAAATTTCGACCATTTTTATACTTTCGTAGTCAGCTGTTCTAGGTTGACATACTTGTCAGGAGAATTAGAAATTGCTCGAATTTTACATCGTGCTGATAGATACTTCGATACTTCCAACATGTCTTGTTTTGTTTAAACGTGTAAAAACTATAAAACAAAGAAGGTCGAGGGAATATCATTTATACGTAAGTTTATATTGAAATTATCCGACTGATCATACCGCATGGCATTGTTTATCTGCTCAGTGGCGTGTTGTTTACTTTCCACAGTAATATGATATTTTTAGTTTCACAAAATCAGTTGATATGAGGACAGTTTGGACTCATATTCTGAGTATAGATTGTGAAGCTATAGATTTATCTAAGAAATTGATATGCTCTATACATTTCATTTTCATTTTAATTTTATACCAACTATCCTTCAGATACACTGCTTTCTACGCCAATGAACCGAAAGTATAAAAATGGCGGACGATAAATTAGCCACTTCGCGCATCTCGAAGATCATTCTCCCCACTCTATATCTCTGGCTCTGTAGCGCTTTGTACATAGCCGCGAAATTCAAAAGGCAATAAGGCGGAAGGCAGATATTTGGCAACCTATTATTAGTTTTTTAGAGATTAGTGATGGACAAATGTGTGGAACCAAGAGAATATCTCTGGAAAAATTATAGATATCAAAATGAAATTTGAAAGATGGATACTGCAGTAGATTGCCTATTTGTTTTCATATTTTGCAAAAATTTTGAACTTCCGGTTTTACCGGAAGTAATGGCAATTTATAATTCGCAGTAGAATTTATTATTTTTTATTGCGAATTTTAGAATTGACTTAAAATTAACTCAATCGGACTTCTAGTTGCAATCAAAATTCAGTGTAAATTGTGATCGGAGTATTTGAAAACTCGACTTAGGTTGTCAAACGTTTTAGAAAAATTTCTTTAATCTTTCACTAGTCTGCAATTGATGTTCATTGGTCTAGGATTATTATTAAGTTTTAACACCCTATATAGTACACGTAATATATATTCTTTTGAACTTTTGGCTTACAATATTTAGTTAGCAAACAATAAAGCATATAGATCAGGGGTTAGTGACGGGGTGTCATACAATTCGACGTATGACATAAATGCCTAGGGAAAAAACCCCAGTAAAAAAACCTGGCTACCCGCCTAAATGTGAAAGTACAAAAATAAGCTGAAATATATTTGAGGGATTTCTTTCTTCAAGAGTGGTCTTCTATTGTTGCAGACAGAGACTTCTTCAAGTTGCCCACATCGAATCTGGAAATAAAAACACAAAAGCAGAAAAAAACTGAATCACAAAAATACGTATCATATTCGTATATTTATAACCCCTTCCAAGAAAGAATCGGAAACATCATGAATAGCCCTGAAACCATCTTGAAATTTATATATGGGACAACTATTGATGAGATGAGGTATTGTTTCTTCTGCTTCTCCACATTAACAACTTGCGCTTGGAACTGAGTTCCCTCTGAATAGCATGCTATAGGTACGACCATGACCTCTTCTCAAACGATTAAAACTGTCCGAATTTTTCTTGGAAGATCAAAACTAGGTATTTTTTCAGAAGGATCAGAAACGAGACACTTATGGAACATTTCGTAAGAGTTTCAGTCAGTCTTCCATAACTCTTCATTGCTTATGTTAATTTTGATGGTTGTAATGATGAACCGAGAATCGGTAAAATCTATGCATCGAAACAAAATCAATCCTCTCGTAATTTATTGAAGATCTATCAAAATTATTTAACTTCTGTGATAACTATTGATATGAAATTCCAAGTTTGCCTCTTATCTTGACAGCCATAAAATCAAAATCACCCAAGTTTACGAGCCCATTCGATCTCCGCACCCAATCCAGGTTTTTCAACAGATTCTCATCACGTTCTTGTTCAAGAAGCAGACCCACCAGGATTGCTACTCTTCCGTTATTCACTGCTATTCCAGCGAACGGGTTGATATATCTTCTCTAGAAAGATCCATGCCCCCTTACCCCTTTCGATCGATGAGAGGTCAACGCCAACAAGGACCCCTGGCCTTGAATTCGAACTTTGCACAAAACATCTTGAGTCAGTTTCGTTTTTGCCCGAACCAGTTTCAATTTTTAGTTTTTTTTTTGGACGAATAATGACGCCTTTATACAGCTCTATCCATCTGACCAGAATGAAAGAGGAAACAGTGAAGGATTAGTTTCGAAATCTGGAATATGTGGTCGGTAAATTAATGTTTTTTGTGTCGGGTCGTTAACACAACTTTTCTGCACCGGTTCTACACTAGTTGGTTTTGTTATTTCGTTTTTTATTCATTTTCTCGTATTTTTCTTATGTTAGCCCTACTGCAACTATTTTACTGTAGTGTAAAAAAACAAGCTTTATCACATAATGTAATAAAAATCTTAGCTTCCCATTTAAAAATTTGTTGATGGCGTCATAACTTTGACAAATTTGACTTATTAATTGTGTAACTTATGTCAAGAGATGCGGAATATAAAACACCGTTCGACGTGTTTTATGAATTTTGTGCATTACTTTATCATAACCCGGTATATATCCCAATGAAAATATCTAGTAATGAAAAATGGTTGTTTTGAAGTCTAATTTGAATTCAAAGATCGGTGATTTGAATGCAAAATGTATGTTTCTGCTGGAATTAATTGAAGGTAGATCCCCATCTTTCTTGATTCTCCATTTTTAATGAATTTTGAACAAGTCGCGATTCTCAGCTACCAATATATACATTCAAGAAGCTCTAATATTAAATAATTAGATTAATAATCATCATCATGCCCATTTTAAGGCACTCATTGATATCCGGGATGGTTTAATTTCAATAACGATTTGCCAACCAAAGCCTATTTGTGGTTTTTTGGTTAGGAGAAAACTTCCTGCCGATAAATCGAATAATTCATAAATCTTTCACCATGAATCATGGGTTCGTATTGTTAAAACTACAACAGGCGTATTTCACTGGAATCAGAAACCACAAGACGTGATATTGAGGCCTAGGAAGTTATAAGTCTTCAAGATCTTCGCGATGATAAAACGAAATTCGCCATACTTCCTTCACGAAAGAGGATGGATAACTTATTCATATTAATTCATTGTTTAGGAGGTGAATACATGACGTGATTATACACGGTAGAAAGATTTCGCTTCCAGGGATATATTCAAGAAGATAGTCGACATTTGTTTCAAACATTGGTAGTTTTTGTCCCTCTCCGACCGAACATAGTTACCATATTCTGTAGGAAGAACAATAAAAGATGGTGGTTATAGCTTTTATTATCATTATGAATTATATATTCTTTATTTCCAATTTATTCTAGATATATGCTACAACCTGGCTTTCGCAAGAATTTTATTTTTAAAACAAAATCAAACCAAAAATGTTGACGACCATGATTCAAAGTTTTATTGCTTTACAAGAAGAAAAGTTCGGCAATTATAAATGGAACATGATATCTGGCAAATGTCCACCACGACCACCCTGACAGAAGTAAAGTCTTTCATCAAAATCACTCTTTGGCAAAATGTCGGGTCTATTTCTGCTATCAAATCACAGATTCTGAGTTTTAAGGCTACAATCGATTCGATTGGCTCCGTATAGACTCTGTACTTAAGATAGCCCCACAAAAAATAATCCAGTGGTGTTAAATCACACGATCTGGCTAACCATTTAACAGCTGAATTTCGTGAAATTATGCCATCAGCAAATTTGGTTTGCAATAAATTGATCGCCTCTTTGGCTGTGTGACAATTGGCAACGTCTTATTGAAACTACATGTCAGTAATATCCATGTCATCAATGATAGGCCAGAATTGAGTTTTTAACATCTGGCGATGGTGTTATTCATTGACCGTTGCCGCATTTCTAGCCTCATCTTCGAAAAAAGTGGCCCAATCACGCCTCCAGACCACATAGAGCATCATAGAGTGACTCGTTGTGCATGCAAAGGATTCTCAATAATCACTCTATGATTTTCAGAAGCCCAAATGTGTCAATTTTGCTTGTTGACGTATCATGGCAGTGAAAATGGGCTTCATCTGAAAAAATGATTTTACAGAATATAATTTTAACACAATAATAATTTTCATAGTGGGCTTTGATTATTGCGATTTTCAAGCGAAATTGAATTCATTGTAACAATTGCCAAAGCATCTACAACGAATATGTCAAAAAATTAACTGCCAATGCTGTCATGTGATAGGTGTGGCCACAATTAAAAAACAAAGTTTTTGTCGAAAGACCCTTTACTTTGAACGTAGATACGTGCTTGTAACGGTTAAGACTTCATTGTTTTCAGATCATGATTTGCGACATGGTTCTATTCTCGGGCCTGCCCATCTTCTAACACTAAATTAGCAACAATTATATTAATTTTAGAAGATTTCATGAGACACCTTTGAATTCTATGTCTTTGTGATATTGAAACGTTGTTTACAAAGCAATAATTCTATACGAGATCCATTATCATCATCAACATCTCGTCACCAACAAGCAAATAATTACCGGCTTTTTTGTGAATCTGCATGTCGTTTGGTCAATTCCAGCAGATTGATCCATTCGCGTTGCCCGGCAACTATATCTCAACAAATTGTGTGTATCAATGCACCTTTATACGTGCTGTGTAATTCCGAGACCCACCTCGTAGATATCAACCTCTGCAAATTCTCTATTTCTCCATCAACATGCGAGACAACAACAAATGACTAAATATTTTTTCTTTTTCAGGTAAGGTGCTTCCTCACGAAACGGGTTTTCTTCGAGTCTGCTGCAGTCATTAGACGAATTAAAAATGTAAGTGTGAGTCAGGTGGTGTATAAATTAATACGATTTGCAAGATAGGCCCATGCTACGGCCCTCAGGAAATCGGAAAAAAAGTCGAATGTGCACGTCGGATTGCCTTCGCTCAATCTGGGGTAATCATGATTAACTTCGTTCTGTCAAAAAGATTTGTAATGTGGCAGTTTTTGTGCCTACGTATTTTAAAAAATTCTCCTGAACAGAACCGTCACCCTGGTGATAGAGCGTTGTGAATAAAAATAATTAAATAAAACATATATAAGGATTTAAAAGTAAGTAATCGTTTTATTGTTAATCATGTGAATCATAATTATTATTATTATCATTGTAGTGCTTTGTGGTATACGATGTTTTTGTTTGATTACCTGGCGCATAGATAAACAAATCTGATGGTTTTCCAACACGGGAACTGGCAACATACAATTGAACATGTGAGAAACATGGGTTTTCTAGATTAATACCACAAACACTTAATGATTGCCCCTGAGACTTGTTCATAGTCATAGCAAAAGCAAGCCGTACTAGAAACTGTAGTCGTTTAAACTCAAATGGCACATCAGTCGGAATCATTGGGATGCGCGGTATGAGAACATCTTCTCCTTTATACTTTCCTTTGAGTATAGTTGCTTCTATCACATTGTTTAGTAATTTTTTTATCGCTAACCGTGTACCGTTGCAAAGACGCGGTTGGTTGATATTTCGCAACATTATAACCACCGATCCAACCTTTAATTGAAGATTGTGAGGTGGCAATCCTGGCAAATCCAGCGAGTTTGAAAATTCCGGTGGATAGTTGACTACATCATCTTGATTAGTAGCCGAATCAACTGATTTAATGTAATTTGTTCTTGAATTTTGAAATTTAATTCATTTACATCTATGTTTTTTGCAGCCAGTATAGCTCGTTCGCGCAACCATTCATGGTTTCTGTAATTTTGAGAAACATCTGGAAACACCTTCTGAATAAGTTCATCTTTTGATCGAGTTAACTGACAAAAACTTCGAGGAAAGTTAATGCAGCCAGTCAACATGTCTATAGGAAATTTGCCATTACCAATGTCAATGAGTTGTTTAGAGAATATGTTTCCAGATTGATTCTGTCTAAAGCCTCCAAAGATTTTTTATGTGCCATCGTGCATTCATCCCAAACAATCAATTTACATTGCTGCAAAACCTTTGCCATTGCAGAGTTCTTCGAAACGTTGCAGGTTGGAGTTTCATTGCTTTGCATATTTAATGACAATTTTAGTGCTGAATGGGCTGTTCTACCACCTTCAAGCAAAGTTGCTGCGATTGTTCCCGATTGTTGCTAATATTAATGAAAGTGCAATTTTATTTTGTGAGCCACCAGGCTAATATTAATGAAATCAAAAAGTTTTTTCCTGTACCACCAGGTGCATCAAATACATAAATCTGTTGTTCATTTCATCATTTGTTACTTGAATAAGAGTTTCAAATGAGATCATACTTCTGTTTTTTCATTTAACAGTGGAAGATTTGTTTGACGATTAATTCTTTCTAATTGAATTAAAGCTTTGACATTACCATCAAGAAATCAAAGCTTCATTGTAAATTTCTTCAAATTGACATTCTATTCCGTATTTTAGTCATATATAATCTTTGTACTTGATCCACAAATCAATTTGTTTGATGTAGATATGAAAGAAAACAAATTTGATGAGCTATTTTCAGAGAGGATCCCAATGAGCGTCATTTTCCAGCAAACGTTAGGCTTTCTGTGATTCACCATAAACAGTTCGTAACTGTTGGAATGATGTTTCGCCGTACATTGACTAAAGCCATCATTTGTAATTTAATATGAACCATAGCAATAAAGCTCAAATTGACTACGTTTTAGTTACAAATCATTTTATGGGAAAAAGAAAAAAAGATTTGGCAGCAAATTCTAATTTTCTCGCCGTAAAATCCAGGCGAACATTTTAAAAAAGTTGCCAAAGTTATGCGCTTACCAACACATTTTGCGATTCATTTTTATATTATAGATCTGTCTGACAATCTTCAAAAGACATTCATCCGATCTTTGAACCGCTATGATATTTCAATGGTTAAAAATTTCTCGTGGAACTTATTCGCTAACCATGTTATGACATGTTCATCCTTATTTTTATTGAAGCGCAAATCTTCAGGGAGCTGCTTTGATTCTTCGATGTCTAAATTAAAATTTTCAACACTTCAGTGGTTTTCATTGACACACCACATTCGAGTTCAAGTTTTTTTTACCAAAATCGAATACAATTGATTTATTCTAACACCTGTTGAATAAACCTTCATTTTGTGCTTGAAAAAACAAACATAACACTAAATTAGCAACAATTATATTAATTTTAGAAGATTCTCACATGAGACACCATTTTGAATTCTATGTCTTTGTGATGTCTACTTCATTTTTTCTTCTATTTCAGAATACCGAAAATCGATAAGACTATAATCTTATTTTCGACTTATGGCTTCAAAAGCACAATTTTCAGACACACCAATATGCGAGTTTTTGAACTTCATCAAATGAGGAATCTCTAATTGATAATCAATAAAATTTGGTCATTAATTCATTTAAATTTCAATGTCTGTTGAAACATTGTTTACAAAGCAATAAATCTATACGAGATCCATTATCATCATCAACATCTCGTCGCCAACAAGCAACATTGTCTAAATAATTACCGGCTTTTTTGTGAATCTGCATGTCGCTTGGTCAATTCCAGCAGATTGATCCATTCGCGTTGCCGAGCAACTATATCTCAACAAATTGTGTGTATCAATGCACCTTTATACGTGCTGTGTAATTCCGAGACCCACCTCGTAGATATCAACCTCTGCAAATTCTCTATTTCTCCATCAACATGCGAGACAACAACAAATGACTAAACATTTTTTCTTTTTTCAGGTAAGGTGCTTCCTCACGAAACGGGTTTTCTTCGAGTCTGCTGCAGTCATTAGACGAATTAAAAATGTAAGTGTGAGTCAGGTGGTGTATAAATTAATACGATTTGCAAGATAGGCCCATGCTACGGCCCTCAGGAAATCGGAAAAAAGTAGAATGTGCACGTCGGATTGCCTTAGCTCAATCTGGGGTAATCAAATGAATGCGAAGACGAAATTGCTTGATTTAAAATTGAGAAGGGGGCTGCATTCAGTATTTGGGTATGTTCTGTTCTTTTTTCGATAGATTCAAATGGAAGAATTTATTAAGATATCTTGAATGGTTGAGGTCCTCACTTGAAGGAAATCCATTTTCATTTAATTTGAATGTGATTAGATAAAAACTTCTCTAATAACATTTTCACATTTATTGTTTTTCAACAATATTGTGTCTGTTTTCACTTCTATTTTTGGGTAAATTTGAAGAATCAGAATTTAAATTTTTGGTCCGAACAACTAATGCCAGCTTGACATTATGGTGTTCTAGAAATTTTAAATATAAGAGACCAAGGTGAGCTGAAAAAATCTTATTAAGTGAAATTCTCACTTTCGAACCCATTTTATGATTAAGACCAATATATTTAGGGTCTTCCAGTATCTTCTATTCTTTCGACAAATACTTTTTCATCAACTTGGAACCATCTCAATCCGTATTTGTGATCCAATTTCCTGTCGGGATCCCCTGTATGCTGGAGCTCATTACGCAGTCGAGATTTTTTCTGCAAGGAGCTGTCTTCGTCTTGGGCAAATCGAGAATAGGATGTGCATCTCAAACAAGAGGTAAATTATAAAGTAATTATGCGTTGCAGCCGTCTGCTCTGCCAAGATTTAAGCATCGCTTCCCGGGATGTTTGTCCCGGTTAGTTACATTCGCAGATTGCAGATGGCCTTGAATTTCTTGTCTTGAGCAGGGTTCTTTATATCGCTTTGGAAGAATATTTGCAAATGTGTATTTTTGTGCGTGCCGTAGTAGCGAAGATATTTTATAATTTCAAAGTCTTCGTGCCATTTTATTTCATAATAACTCGAACAATTTGGTTTTATTTGAATTGCCGATCACAGAATTAAGCTTTAGACAAGTAAATACAAAACAGTTTTACAGAAAATTATAATGTTGTTCTATAAACGTTAGCACGATAATTTTAAAAGACATTTCAGTTTACCGAACAAATTTGTTTTATAGTATATTTATACTGGTGATAACTGATACTAGTTTGTTGCTTTGCGAACATTCAAAAAAATGTTTTTCGTACTTCCAGGCCTAAAGTGACAACTTCACTCCCTTGTGACAGGTACTAAAGTGTCACATTTATTCCCTCCGGGATTAAATATTGACGAAACTCCCGGAATGATTAAATCACAAACAAACGAATTTAAGGGATATTTTATTGAAAAATACAATTAATTCGAATGGTAATTAACGTTGATATTCAAATTGATATTGTAACAGTTCGTCATATTGACCAGTCTTTCCTGGGTTAATGCAGCAGGTAACTGACGAGTAACAGATAGGTCCTTATCATATTGAACTGGTGTTTGTTTCGAAGATCCTGCAGAAACAGGAAGCGAGAATGAGGACTGTGGCATAACTATAGCGGACGAATCGGCGACTTGACCAAATATTTTATCTGAAATTTTTTGTTTATTTTTAATAGACGATTCAATATATCCCTCGGCCACGTTGGAGGATTTCCATCCTCCATGTCTCTTCAGCACGTCTATTGTTGCTCCCGAATCAGCTAACAAAGACGCAGATGTGCGTCTAAAACAATGTCCCGTATAAGACGTCGCATTTTCTAATTTCAAGAAAGCTGCTATTTGCCGTGGAAATGTACCAAACATGTTTTTTCCTACTACTTGCGTAGTACATTCTTTGTTGATGTATTGAACAAAATATTTTGAATGAGGTGTCCCTGTCTTTCGCAATGCCACATATTTTCGAAATATCGCCACAAAACTGAATTTTTGATCACAAAATTTCGGTCAATTTTATTTTTGGTGTTTCTAATCGCAATTAGGAAGGAATCGCCCAAATCTCTCACATCGTCGATTTCTAAATCAACCAACTCTTTTCCACGACAAGCTCCCGCAACGCCCAAAATAAGTGCAACCTACAAAAAAATTGATTTCTTAAAATTTCTGAATATAAACACATTTCCAAATTTACATTAAATATTTATCATCCGGAGCCTCCCGTAAGAACTGATCTACCTGCTCAGACGTGAGAATTCTTGACTTGAATCCTTCATTTCTTCTCTTCAAAAAAGCTAATGATTTTGGAAATTTACTTATATCAATATCTTCTCTAATGTTAATAACCGATTTCAGCATTGAGTAATGTGCCCAGAGAGTTGAGGCACAAACCGCTTTTGATTTATCATTGAAGTTGACTAACAGCGCATTTTCAGTAGGTTGTCTCATATTTTTTAAGCGGCACCACTTTTTGAAAGCATCGTACTGCTGCTCCTATAGTTTTCTAGATTTCGGTGGTAACAATTCTTCACCTACTTGGCTGCTCTTTCATCAATATCAGATACACCTTCTTCACTCATGGTACCAATAATTATCAATAACAATGTTTCTTTACAATGACACTAGTAATGACAATGTTTCTAAATTATAATTGTCACAACGCAATGTTACTATGGTAACTTATTTTAATGACAGTTTATTAAATGAGTTGAAGAGAGAAAAAACTGATTGAAATTATTGAAATAATTGATAAAATCATACCGAAAGTACGAAAAGTATCGTATATACCTTGCGACTGAAGTACATTTAATCCTTCAGGTAAATTAAACTTTACCTTCATTATTAAATGTACTACTTCAGTCCCGCGGTATATAATATACTATTACATATTAGTGAAACATTTATAAAATCACTCTTTAAAAGTTGTATCTCTGATATCATTATTGTCTGAATCATATTGTACCCAGATGCAATCTTAAAATAATCATAGTTTGAATATCATGAAGACTGTTATCATAAAATCAATTTATGGTAATTATAAAACACAAAAATGTTTATGGGGATACAATAGTATACAGGGTCTTTCACGAGGAAGCTCGCCCATATTTATTCGGGAAACTACTGAACGTATTTTCATGAAATTCAGCAGTATTTCACGATGCTGATGAAATCTAAAATATTTTCAAGGCATGAGCACCTCCGGTTGTTCCGGAAATGACGTCAACTTCCGTTTTTCAAATAACAACACCATTTTTTTATTGCAGAAATAGATTCCTTAGAAAATTTCAAGTTATTTTGATGTAACATTTTTCAGTTTTGGTTGGAAAATTCCCTCTGAGCGGGAAAATTCGAATAGAACTCCGCTGAAACAAGAATAACTTCGAGGTTTTTGGATGGAAAATTTTCATTTTTGGGATTCTTCAAGATGTAAGATTGATGTATCCACTTGAAAAATCGAAATCGCGATTCATGATACAGGGGGTGAAAAACTCGCTTTCAAAGTTAGGGATGACAAAATCGTGAAAAATCAATTTTTTCAAATTAGAACCCCATTTTTTATGGCAGATATTGAATCTACGTTAAAAAATAATGTGAGTGTATGCATCACACCCTTGCCCTAAAGTGGATATTTTCCGAGTTATTCACAAAAAACTGTTTTTCGTCTTGAATTTTCAGCTATTTTTTTCCCTTCACGCCAAAAAGATGAAATTTTTATGACTTGAGTGGACCAACTAAATACGTTACAATCAACCAGCTCTAAGTTTCAGATGCGACACTTTTCAATGTAAATAAAGGGGTCTATTCTTATATAGTATGAGGCCAATACTGTCTAAAAAAATTGTTTAGTGATTTTACCACAAATCGGCTTTCAGTTTAACGAAATCTGGGGGTAATTTTCGTGATCCTAATAAATCTGAAGTATCTTTCAGAAATCCCGTTGGATCGTAGCTGCAGATTGTCTGAAGATATTGCGACATAACATCCATCATCGGCCAAACCTCTGCTGCTCCCATTGCTCATCAACAATTATGAATGAATTTCCATCGAGGTCAACACAGATAAAAATACGACAACTTTTCCTTTCGTTGTTGATAATTTATATAGTACGCGAGTGCATGCGTGTGCGATAACTCCGTACGAATGAATATGAGGCAAGTGGGTTTTTAGGTTAAAACCAGGCAGAGAACGTAGCCAACGTTCTATGCGAAACGTCCAAGCTCTCAGCATCGGTATGCTGTTCAGCCTTGAATCCGTTCGCTGCACTTGCACTTCCCGCTTGCTTGCCCCCCTCGTGACCCCCCTAGACGGTCTGCCGTTGCATCTTCTTCTACCGATTGCCATAATAGAGCTCGCTGCCCGCCCGGTCGCTAAATTTCTCGGTTTGGTTTTCAGGTATCGCGTAAACATTGGGTTTCGGCCATTCTCCCATAAATTAATAGCCCGTGGTAATTATAAAATGGACGCGTCGGCGTTTATTGCCCCCGATGCGCCAGCCAAAAAACAAAGATGCACTCTTCGAGAACGAATTTTATTTTTCATCCACAAGCGTAATATAATCGAAGTTCAATATAGACAATGAAAAAGTAAAGAGTAACACTTTATCCCAGTGGTTTCCAACCTTTTTGTAGCGGCGCCCCCCTTTCAAAAAAATGCGCCCCCTTCAAAGGATAAATTCTTGGGTCTCGTTAATCTATCTACAAATCAAACTTCATAATTACTGAACAGATATTATAATTTATTCAATGGGCTACAGTAGTATATAACATTACTAGCAAGGTAAGAGTGTATTTACTATATTGTTTTATAATTTATAAAAGAGTAAGCTATGGAAGTGTTGCCACGAACATGTCTGTTTATTTTTCTTCACATTTGTTTTGGCGAAAGTGAAAATGAATGTACCAAAAAAAATTTTATACAGAAAATATGCAAATCTTCGGCCCCCTGGAACAGAAAGTGCAGAACTGGAGCCACTATTGTTGCGGATTCGGGTGGAGATATTTTAGCACTAAAGCGTGCAGGAGGGTGGAAGAGCACCGAAATTGCGATGAGTAATGTCGATGATTCGATCAACAAAAATATCTAGCAAATTATTTGGTAGTAAGGAGATTACAAATGTTCCATGTACCATGATTTTCAACATATATGACGATAAAACAAAATTTTCTAATGTAAATAATACTACTAACTTGTAAGAGTTTTAGAAGTTAGTGACTTGATAAAATAAACTTTCTTGATTAATAGTGAAACTGATGTTTACAAATGAGAAACGAATAAAATAATATGCAATATTATGTAGAAATATAATAAATTTATTATAAAAAATATAATAACAAAACAAAATCATAATAAATCGGATTTCCCATGGAGGATGACCTATAAAATTATTATGTAAACTATACATTCAAAATATTTAAAACTTTTTAGCTCAATATTAGGTTATCTAAAATACATTTCTGAAATACTTTCAAATTCACAGTGTTGCCTGATGTAGGCAAATTTGGTAACAGCTTTGTGATTCCGAATGGGACACCTGTACTTCAATTTTTTTAATGATTATGATGTTCCATAAAAATCTTTACTTACTTTCTTATACCCTTTATCAATCTATAACGGTTTTTGAGTTATAAATTATATTTTTTATAATTTTAAATCAAAATTGAGAGTTAGGAAAATGGCTATATTTCGCTCAATATTCTAGATTTCAGTTCGACATTTGGCTTGATCTTAGATTACAGTTTGATTTCAGTCACCATTTTTGAATCTTAGTTCTCAGTTATACAGAGTGGTAGAAACAAATTACCATTTTCTAACTCACAAAATTGTAGAAAACAACGGATTAACGGTTCAGAGTTTACTCATACAATTATTATGTCTACGTTTCGAATATACTCAAATTTAAGCTTAGATTCTTCATCAGGAAGTCGAACGCAATCGAGCAATAACACCTTCGGTTCGATATTAGAAAATTAAATACATTTGAAAAAAACTTAAGTACGCTGTTCTACTAATTTTTTTTAACTAGAAGAAGCTCGCAAAATTTCAAAAAAAAGACCAAATTTTCCATTAATCTGAAAAAATACATTTAAAAACATAAAATGCTAGCTGGCAGTTACACATTATACAAATAATTAGTGTATTTCATTACACGTTATTCATCAGAACTCGTTCTTCGTAGAGATTCCGAATTGCACCTTTTTTGAAGTAGAATTCAGGATTCATCAAATGTATCCTGAAAAACAAAAGATTTCATGTAACACTGGGAACTGAGAAAAGTCGATGGCGAATTAAAAAGAACGTGCTACCACAAGGAAATGTTGTTCCTATCTATACTTTTTGAATGCAATAAATCTCAAAATGGTGAATGCGACGGGATCTGTGCAGCATTTTCCCCTAAATTATAACATAAATTTGGAAAATCATTTTTTCAAGGTTGTAATCATATGATCATCGCAAAATTGAGCTTGATTGCTAACGTGGTTTTTTCCAATTGAATCACTAGTTTCATGAAAGTATAATATTAAATTCTAATGTAAATAATACTACTAACTTGTAAGAGTTTTAGAAGTTAGTGACTTGATAAAATAAACATTCTTGATTAATAGTGAAACTGATGTTTACAAATGAAAAACAAATAAAATAATATGCAATATTATGTAGAAATATAATAAATTTATTATAAAAAATATAATAACAAAACAAAATCATAATAAATCGGATTTCCCATGGAGGATGACCTATAAAATTATTATGTAAACTATACATTCAAAATATTTAAAACTTTTTAGCTCAATATTAGGTTATCTAAAATACATTTCTGAAATACTTTCAAATTTACAGTGTTGCCTGATGTAGGCAAATTTGGTAACAGCTTTGTGATTCCGAATGGGACACCCGTACTTCAATTTTTTTTTATAATTATGATGTTCCATAAAAATCTTTACTTACTTTCTTATACCCTTTATCAATCTATAACGGTTTTTGAGTTATAAATTATATTTTTATAATTTTAAATCAAAATTGAGAGTTAGGAAAATGGCTATATTTCGCTCAATATTCTAGATTTCAGTTCGACATTTGGCTTGATCTTAGATTACAGTTTGATTTCAGTCACCATTTTTTTGAATCTTAGTTCTCAGGTATACAGAGTGGCAGAAACAAATGACCATTTTCTAGCTCACAAAATTGTAGAAAACAACGGATTAAAGGTTCAGAGTTTACTCATACAATTATTATGTCTACGTTTCGAATATACTCAAATTTAAGCTTAGATTCTTCATCAGGAAGTCGAACGCAATCGAGCAATAACACCTTCGGTTCGATATTAGAAAATTACATACATTTGAAAAAAACTTAAGTACGCTGTTCTACTAATTTTTTTAACTAGAAGAAGCTCGCAAAATTTCAAAAAAAAGACCAAATTTTCCATTAATCTGAAAAAATAAATTTGAAAACATAAAATGCTAGCTGGCAGTTACACATTATACAAATAATTAGTGTATTTCATTACTCGTTATTCATCAGAACTCGTTCTTCGTAGAGATTCCGAATTGCACCTATTTTGAAGTAGAATTCAGGATTCATCAAATGTATCCTGAAAAACAAAAGATTTCATGTAACACTGGGAACTGAGAAAAGTCGATGGCGAATTAAAAAGAACGTGCTACCACAAGGAAATGTTGTTCCTATATATACTTTTTAAATGCAATAAATCTCAAAATGGTGAATGCGATGGGATCTGTGCAGCATTTTCCCCTAAATTATAACATAAGTTTGGAAAATCATTTTTTCAAGGTTGTAATCATATGATCATCGCAAAATTGAGCTTGATTGCTAACGTGGTTTTTTCCAATTGAATCACTAGGTTCATGAAAGTATAATATTAAAGCTACCATCATTTTAAGTGGGTCCTTTCTAACTAATAGCTAAGCTGAGTTATTGATTTTGAGTGTGAGTATATCCAACAAATTTGATTGCTTCAACTCTATTACTCCAAAGGTTATTGAGCTGATGGAGGCAAATGAGTGTAATGGAAATTTACATAGAATTCATCAAAATAGTGGATGAATTGAGGTTTGAATTCCGAAAATTTCAGACACTCACTATAAGAAATTAATTGTACTATTAAAAAGAGTGTAAACTTTTCCAAAATTAATGTTTGTTGGATATTGAAAAATTTTTACTTCGACTCTCGAAGCATTACCTATAAATAATGACATCTGATGAGCATCCATTTCATCTCATATCACATATCAATTTTTTTTTTAGATAAATTAAACGAAATCACTTTCATATTACAAAAAATTGTACCACTATACTCAATAAACCGGCTACATGTTGGCTACAAAGAAGAGTTTGTTAAGACAAATTAAATTTAAAATTTAAATTAAATTAAGATAAATTATAAAACTATCTAAAAACAGTAAAAATCTAATATCAATTAAAGAAATAACTGAACATAATTATTAACTAAGACTAAGTGATTTTCAAAACAACAAAACTTAACCAACTTAATTTTAATGTATTAGATGTTCAAACTGAACACCATTTACTTCTTGACAATAAGCAAGTCGGTTTGTAAAATCTCTAGTAAAATTAGCTATTACTTCTGGTGGAATTCTCTGTATCTGGTGAGTTATTAATTCTTGCTAATTATTTGGTCTATCAACATAAACCTTAGACTTTAAATAACCCCACAGAAAATAGTCCGATGGATTAAGGTCGGGGCTTCAAACAGGCCATTCATAAGTACACCTCCTTCCAATCCATCTAAGCCCTATCTAAATAATCTTAAATAATAGATATTTTGTAGTACTATCAGACCTGAACAATTATAGCTTCGATACATTGAATCACCTCTGTTTTCCAATACAGTTACCATATTTAATATTACTTCCTCTTGTTTCGTTTTAATTTAAGCGGTCCCCTTTTTACATTCTATAGGTCGGAATACACACAATTGATAGCAGGATTTTTTCTATTTGCGATATTGTGACCATTTCCTGCCAATGATTAACGTTGGTTCAATGTACTTTCAATTATTTCCGATGCCGTGTTTACATGATAAATCATTATAATGATGACGAGTTAAGCGAAGGAATACTTCTCAGTATTCACCAGTTGTTGTTATTGAATAATTTTCAAGATATGCAATAGCCTTGTCCAATAACAGGCGAAACTTAAGAAATGTATTCATGGCCACATCAATTCACCTAGTTGGAAGGTTTCACGGTTGCTTTAGTGAAAATTAAGATTGTCAGAAATTTTTCCCTCATTAATATTTCGGATTTTGATAAGCGTTTGGTTCTTGAAAGATGATTGTACAGGTGAATGATAAAATGGTACCTCCGGTAACAACAGTTAATTTGGTCAGATTGTAGGAGATCAGAAAATGAGCATATATAAATATATATATTCCTTTGAAATTTTGGTTTACAATTTCTGGTTATCAAACAATAGAACGTGTAGTATTAGCAGGGATTAGTGAAGGGGTGCCATACAATTCGGCGTATGACATGAAAGCCTAGGGATGAAACCCTGGCTCATCCCCGCGTAACTGTTATTATGTGCAAAAGTAAGCTGAAATATATTTGAGGGACTTCTTTATTGAAGATAAAGAGTAGCTTCGCCTAATTTCCTCAATACTCGAATTTCCCATGAACTTCTACTCGAATGTGTGAAATTCATTTTTGATACAACACTTTCCCATTTAGGATATACCTCAAAGAAATAAAATACTATTTCAAACTGCAAACAATGAAATCCACACTACGTAGGTAATTGAAAAAAATTGAATATCCTTTAATGTGTGAAAAATCCGTACAAATATCCCATTGCTTGAAGGTTAGAGAACCGTAAGTGTGATTTTCTATATTTAGCAGTCTTTCATTTACTTAGTTACTAACGTGGGTGTATTCCACTACTTATCAAACCAGCATTATCGAGTATCTAAAGAGGATTCATTACAAAACGTTGATTCCACTTAGATAAAAGCACACCACTATCGTCGATTAAACACGTGCTGTAAACACGTAATTGTTGATTTTCCGTCATTCTTCCTCATAACGAAATCTTTTCCTGTTTACTCGCGACATTCGCAATGAATGAGCAAATACGAAGTTTTACGTTGATTACTACAGAAATCATTCACTTAAAATGGAATTCTGAGTAAGCCAAACTGAATGAGTATATATGGTCCGGCAGAAAAACTCCCCGATTACAAAGTAACGTGATGCGGAATATAAAAGGAGCAGAGTGATGGGGGGCGCGTTCTTGAGTAGCTGCCCACGTGCAGTTTTCGGTGTACGCCAGGTTGAAGCTATTCCACCTGAAATGAATCAAAGAGTAATGAATAACATCAGGGAAAGACTCAACCAGTAAAGGAAGCCATTTAAGGGATGTTTTATTCAAAAAGTAAGATTAATGGTAGACCCTGAAAATGGTACTTTTTATAAAATGGCAGAATGTGTGCTTTTTCTTACTATAAATAAAAATGTCCAACCTTATTTGGTTTTGTTTTTATTAGCTTCCCTTATCGGGGAGGTTTTTCTGCCGTACCTTGTAGGTACAGACATTTAAGAAGGATTTCACATTGATGAACTCTTAGTTATGATCAGTTAACTAGATCGTTTGGCCCGGTCCTCTTCGATCTTCGTAAGATGAATGGATCTTTTGTCAGTAGGTCGAACAATTGGTTGACATTTCCTTGCAACTTCAATTTTTTTGCTGACGTACGGGGCATCAACCAATGCACGTAGTATTTTTTATTACACTTGTGCAGTATTATTATTTGGGCAATATCTTCCCTTTGGATCAATTTAAATTCTCATTGTATTCAAATGAAAGAGAGAAAATAAATGAAAAGTTCCAGTGACCATTCAGTTCGATCCCTTCACGTAGTACCCTCTTAGACGCTGTGACACGTTCGAAAATAATTCGCTATTAATACCATTTGCCGAATCTTCGACGCGCCCATAAATACCACCAGGAGCGCTGCAAAAATAGATCGGCAACAGGAAAAAGAAATCATGCTGCCAACCTCATATTCCCGTTCCGTACAATCCGTTACGTACATCCGTTTGCCCAATCTTGGGGGATATGGGAATTCGTTTTTGCATGCTTGTTCCTACAAGAACAGCGTGCTATTCATAAAATTCATATAGATAAGCAATTCTGGCATGAATCTGGCCCTGATTTTCTTCTTAACTTACAGCGCCATCTATTTTTCATTCCTGACATTCTTACAGGTTCCAATCGCTTAATGTTCCCTCTTGTGGCGCCCTCTAGAACCTTTATTTTGTGTTGTCATTTGAATCCACGCAATCCCATATTTTTATGGGATTTGAAAACAAATATATTCGAAATGACCATTTTTTTAATCTGCATTGTTCATTTCAAGCGAGATTACGTACGTAAAGGTAAAGTTGCTATCTATCAAAATAGCAATAACACTACTAATATTTTAACACTAACTATGGACATAATCTCAAAAACTACTGGCGATGTGAATGTTAGACGTACAGGAGTTGGAGACATTGGTTCAGCTCTATGTAAAACGAACAACAGAGTTGAAACTGTCATGCTAATATTCTACATTTCACCAAATACAAAAATTTAATTTGTTAAACATTTCATCCATCGAGCGCTGATAGAATATACTGATGAGGTTTCTGAAATACTTGGTAGAAACTTCTATAAGCTTCCGATGGTTTTATCTGGAGACTTCAATATCAATTTTGCAGATGAAAAATCAGAATCACTAAGAACATTTCTTTTAGAAAAGTTTTAATTACATATAAATAACAATCCAAAAGAATCGACAACAAGATATAGCACTGCTATTGATGCTGTTTCTTCAAGGTACTTGCATAAAATAGAATTACAAACATATGTATCATATTTTAGTTACCACAAGCCAATAGTTTCAGCAATCGAATTAGAATTTAACGACGAGACTGATTAATAAGAAGTACTTATAATAATAATAATAAACATTTTTGTAATTATTTATATTTCATGACGAGATATTGTTGATGATGAGGCTCGTATTGAATGATTATTTGGGCTATTACCATCATCTATTGTGGATGTAATGATTTCCGACGTTTCGATAGACATCTTCTATCTTTATCAAGGAGGAAAGGTAAAAAACTTTTTGAAAATTATCAATTTTCAAAAAGTCAATATTGACAGAAGTCATGAAAGAAAACGAACGATGTTATATACTCATCTGTGATATGATGATCTTTTTAAGGTGGATTGAACTATCGGCGTCCAAACTTCTGGCAGATCTATAGATGGAGCACTTATGGAATCAGGTGTTATTTTCATAAATGCTGCTTCTTTGATTTTTTTTTTTTGAAGAAAAATTCAATTCAATAACTTAACATAATTTAAATTTAAGGCTCTGATTCTTTCTGGATAAGTCAGGTATAAATACCCACCGTCGTATACTTTTTTAAAGATAATATAGATATACGGACATGTGACATTATGGGCATATATTTCTGTCTGTTTTCCTTGTACTTTCCCGCAAAATAAATGCTCGAACAATTTTATTTATATTCTTGTGCCTGAATATTTCACGCTCAATTCTTAGCGGAACTGTTATTTGGCAAAATCCCAGCTTATGCTCACACGAGTAACAAGGAATCGTGCAAATTTGTATGTGTAGGTAAAATCTCATTATTGCGGATAAAAGTATCTAACATTGTCCTTGAATACTGTTGCTAATTTAAGACAGACAACAGGTTTCTCATCAACGATATCCTAAATACATCAATTCTGAGATTCAACTTTTTCATATTGAAATATTATTCTGTTGATCTTGTGAATTTGAAACTGTTTTTGTAATGTAATACTCATATCCAATGGTTTCTTCAGTTTTGTTTAACCCTAATTTATTTAAAATTTTATATTTAGGGACTTAAAGCATTTTCAATTGAAATAAAGAGATCACAGTTATGTTTTCACTAACGTCTTAGTTGGATAGTTTGAACTAGAATGCAAATATTTTGTTGACTCTCACATCTACAACAATAAAGATTTCATAATTCACGAAACTTTATGTACAAGATAATGTGAATAAAGAGGTATCTTTTTCCTATTCTATTTTACTTAGAACACGGAAAAATTTGAGCTTAAATCTATATGTATCATGTGGGAAACATAAACAAATCAATGAATGCATCGAGGAAAATTTGGGAGTAAGTTCTATATACTTCACGTGCTCCAAATTCATTAATTCGATGGTAAATATTTGCTCTCGTACTAGATATAGCCTTATACGAGTATTACTTTTTCGTTCTTACAAGAATTTAAAATTTCTAGAACCCTGGTGGTTGTTGAAGCGATTAATTAGTACTTAAACTTCAACTTATATGTCAGGTAATAGAATCACTCAACGAGTTGATCAACGTTTATGAAACCCAGCATAAATCAGTGAGTTTAGCTTACGTCAGATCACTTTTGTGGGTACAAGCATGAAAATGATCTCAATAATAATAATAAAGGTTTTTATATTATCAAAACTGAATTACAATTTAAAGAAGGATATATTTAAAGGGCGAGATTTAGCTCGCACAGTCTCAGACAATATAATGATGTGTCTATTCCTCCATCTAACCCGAAAATAATTTAGTACACAAGTAGAAAAAGAAAACAAGCAAATATGAGTGCAAAACCAAGAAAAAGAAAAAATGCAAACAATGCCGCACGATAAGAAAAATAGTTATTTATTATAAAAGGGAAAAAAGTATTAGACTTTAGCTAGTTAATATAGTAGTTATTTTGAATACTATGAAGTTAAAAATGCTTGATTCTGAGTTTTGTCTGACTCCACTGGAGTTGATAGAAGCAGCGCAAGTAGCGGCACGAAAATCATTGCCAGCTAAATCGCAGAAAATGCTAACGCATATACAGGTCATTCATTCCGAGGATCGTCTGCTACACTTTTAGTTGAATGTGGGAGAGACTTGATGACATTAAAGAAACATGGCGCTTGGAAGTCGCTTAAGGGTTTGTTGATGAATCGGCAGCACACAGAACAGAAATTGCTACTAAAGTGTTCAGAAAATGTGGCAGTTCTGAAATGACACCCGATTTGCGACCAGGTACATCAACAGCAGTCCATGTCAGAGAATATTATTTCAACACAAGAAAATTCGTCTGTTGTACTGAATAGTTCAAGGAACATAATACCATTCACATATCCGGGAAAAATGTATTCACTTTTTTCCCGGGAAAAAAGTAATTTCGTGAAAAGTTATATTTTGTTACCTGTCAACAGAGATGAAATGTCAATTTTTTTTCCGTCACAGAAAAAATGCGTTTTTTTCTGAACTATTTTGACTATTTTGATGTCCAGGCGTTTTCCGAACAAGATGTTTACATATTTTCGCAGAATATGTTTATTATCGAATTATCACGGTCAAGTTCTTTATTACTTTTAATATGTCATCTCTAATGGAAATTCAAACCAGTTACCATTATGATAATAATTTTTGATAAACAAGAATGTAATGTACTTCTCCATATTCAAAAACTTCTTTCTAATTTTTATTTCTCAGGTTATAATGTGACATCTTCATTTCCAACTCACTTCATACAGATCAGATCAATTGGTTTCCATAATATAAGGAGAGGAACTAAAGAAATTGGTATTTTCAAATGAAAGAACTTTACAAAAATCGGAAATATTCCTTCAGACACTCCTTTGCTCGTTCAGCTTTTTCGTGAAGTGGTTATTTTTTAGGATTAACGACATCAAGAAACTACTTTTCGAGTATTAATGGAAACTTTTATCATAGAAATCTAATCAGTTATATCACAAACCAATTCAATTCTATATAACCGTATGATATACTGTTTCGTGGAATAACTAAATTTTTTTGCAACCTAAAGAATACTAGTCGCTTTATCGGAATCTCCTATATTTACCTTAGTTTATTTCAACAAGGATCAGACCCATTGAGAAACAATGCACTGATAAGGTGAAACTTATTAATATAGATAAATGAACGGATATGTAATTCGGAAATGAAATAATCATATCAACTAGATTCAATTTGACCTCATAGATTTTCAATTTCACAGTTGAAGATGAAAAAGATGGCGTCTTAATTACGAGTACACCAAAAAAATATCTTAATCATTACCGTTAACTACTCAAGTTGACGAAGAAACGATTTTGAATAGTACAGACGTGAGATCATGTTACAAATTTGAGAATACAGACGTTATATTATCACCATCATTTCATTAATATTACTCTCGGACAGTACCGTACCTAGGGCGGAAGGAGGCAGCTGAAACGTAGCGACTTGAGTTGTCCGGGTGTAGAAGTGTTGTTGTGTTGCAATTATTTTTGTTTTTTTGTCCACATATGCAAAACGGTAAACTGACTTTTGCCGCACCCTGTATATAAAATATTTGATCGATATTAAGTATCCGTAAAATAAATTCTGACAGTTTTGAGGCATTGGAGCTCACCTATTCTGGGAATTCTGCTTTGGATGTTTGACTTTATTTCGATATCATGTAAAAGTATGTAATATTTGAGTTATAAACAATTGGCACTACCTTTTTTTTTTGTTATTCGAATATGCCACGAGGTAATAACTTTTCACGTATAAACTTCACTAGTGTAAATTTTTCAGCGGTGAATAGATCAATGAGTTATTAGGTATACAAATATGTTTCCGCGGTTTGTCAAAAGATGGCCCCACCAGAAGGTTATGGAGAAATTGTCAGATGTAAAACGTAATATCCCAAGTTAAGTCATCTGGCAACACCATCACCTTAAAGTACTAGTGATTCCGTATCAGCATCACGTAATTTTTTTCGTGCAAAAAAGTTTTATTCCGAATAAGCATCATTTGCGGGAACTTTTGATTTACTTCTTTAATGTGAAAAAATCTGCAGCTGAGGCGCATCGATTGCTTCTAGAAGCATATGGTGAAGCTGCTTTAAGTGAGAGAAGTTGTCAGGGATGGTTTCAAAAGTTTAAGAACGGTGAGTTTGACGTTAAAGACAAAGAACGCAGTGGAAGGCCGAAAGTGTACGAAGACATGGAATTAGAAGCACTATTGGAGGAAGATTCGTCCCAAACGCAAAAAGAACTTGCACTTACTCTACAAGTGACTCAACAAGCAATTTCACATCGTTTAAAATCGTTAGGAATGATTCAAAAACAAGGAAATTGGGTTCCATATGAACTAAAGCCGAGAGACGTTGAACGCCGATTATGCATGAGTGAAATGCTGCTTGCCAGGAATAAAAAAAAGAGTTTTTTGCATCGTCGCCACTGGTGACGAAAAATGGATTCACTACGATAATCCAAAGAAGAGAAAGTCATGGGTTAAGCCCGGCGAACCATCAACATCGACAGCTAAGCCGAATATTCATGGAAAAAAACTCATGCTGTGTATTTGGTGGGATCAGCTTGGTGTCGTGTATTATGAATTGCTGAAACCAAGCGAAACCATTACTGGAGCTCTCTACCCAACACAATTGATGAGATTGAGTCGGGCACTTAAGGAAAAACGCGCCCATTACTACTCCAGACACGACAAAATTATTCTTTTACACGATAATGCTCGTCCACACTTTGCGGCGCCGGTAAAAACATACTTGGAAATACTCAACTGGGAAGTTTTACCCCACCCGCTGTATTCACCAGACTTAGCCCCCTCTGATTATCATCTGTTCCGGTCGATGGCACATGGTCTGTCTGAGCAGCGCTTCACATCATATGAAAACACCAAAAATTGGGTAGATTTGTGGATAGCGTCAAAAGATGAAGAGTTTTTTTCGAAGGGTATCCGAATGTTGCCAGAAAGATGGGGAAAAGTAGTGGCAAATGATGGAAAATACTTTGAATAAAACGTAATGTACTTTTCCTTTACAATAAATTCCTAATTTTTATAAAAAAATGAAACTTATTTGTACACCTAATAGTTTAATTTTTTGAACAAAAAGCTTTCGTTTTATTTAAAAAATGAGTTTCTTTCTTCTCCTCGAAAATGCACTATATCAAATTCATTGCATACGTGCAACATTCGATAAGAGTATGTCTGCAAAAACGAAGTTTCGAATTTTTTTCATTAGTTTTATCGATTCGGTGCTTAAGGATATCCAAGTGAATATTTCAAAGGGAATAAGATAAGAAAATATCAATAGTGGATTACCTAGTCGATATATCAAATTGCAACTTCTCCCCTTCATCAATTGCATAGTTGAAAAACTGATATTGCTCAGTGAGAAGGTCTAGTCCAAGGCTACTCTCATCTCTTGGCAACTAAAGATTAAATCTGGAGAAAAACTTAAAAAATACTATCTAATCAGAAAACGGATGAGGTAATCAAATCGATAGTTTTAATCTGAAACTCGCACTTTCCTCAGGTAGATTTCAATGTCAAGTTCTATTTATACAGCGAATTCAGCCTGCAAACGAATTTCAAACGTAGCATCATTAAATGTGAAACTGAAAGTAAATTACGTAGCAAGAGACATAAGGTCGGCCAAATTGCTAAGTTTATTTATGTACATGTCATTCCTTTTCTTTGTAGTTTACGAACTTTTTTCTGCTACTATTTTCCTATACCCAGTTGGCTCTGGCATTTTTGTTGGACCCAGAAACATACTATAACTTGAATGGGCAATCCAAAGTTTTTTATTTGACATTTCAATCGTACAGGACGTAGCTACACACCATTGAGTTTCTAATATACCCACTATATTAAATACTCAATGTGAACACTCAACTGTGCGTTTCATCGCTTAGTCTACTAAATGAGCTCAAAATGAAGTTAATAGGACATAATTTTACTAAAACTATGTGATATAGCTCATTAACTTCGGGAATATGTCTAGATTTGTGGGAAAATATTGTGTCAGCACATTGAAAATTTGAAAGAGTTAGAAACAATTGTAGATGGGAAAATGTGGTGTTCGGTTTTTCACTTATATTTGTCTTAAATTATTAAACAACGTAAAAAATGTTGCAGAAGGTCTTCGGTATGCAAGCTCTTGAAACAAGAGTATAAATATATATTCTTTTGAGCTTTTGGCTTACAATATTTAGTTAGCGAACAATAAAGCATATATATATATATATTCTTTTGAAATTGTGGAAACGAGTTTACTGGAAAGGGCTAGAGTAGATTGGAGCGCACCTGGAGCGCTACCGGGGCGCCTTATTTGGTGACTGGAAAGCAGCTATGGGCTATGGAAAGAGCGTTTGATGATGCTGAATCCATCAGTTCTACCATTAGTTTGTTCATATTCCACGTGACGCTGATGCACTGAGCGAATCAAAGGAGGCATAATAACTTTGGTTGATTTCGAAAAACCAATCAAGATGTTATCTCTATTGAATTATTTCCCGAAATGTATGGAACGAATGAGATAAGGTATTCTCGTAAGTCATCTGATTTTCTATCAGTCGCGTACTGAAATGGGATACTTTATACAGCATAACATAACATCAAAGTAATTACTATGATGCAAGTGCAGATTAAAGTACATATTCAACGTTATCCTCCCAGTCAGCAACAAGGAAGCTGATAAACGATCCAATAAATACAGTCTAGTTAAGTTGTTTATGAACTAGAAATTTGAATTAGAGTCAAGTTCACCGCGCTATTCGGTCGTTATGGTCTGTGATTCTAGTCTGTGATTCATTTCATTGTTAGTTAAATAGACCACAAGGTTTGAAACAGTACCTCTTCACTTCATGATAGGTCAATTATTTTGTCATTTACACACATCAATAGATAAAATCGCATTTTCACTTTTTTACGATATTATCTTTGAGAATATGGGAATGTGATGTTCACCAGTTTATTCGGAATTGAAGTTCATTAAATAATATAGAAGTCGAAATAATGTTTATCATTTCCTTTGAGCAATTCCTAAGATGTTATTTTCCGAATTTTCACCATGATAAGATGATAATATTAGATATCAAATAAATGTTGATTTAGTTAGTCCTTTTGTCGTTATTCTTTATCTCAACAGAACAGACTGGCTATAGTTTTCCTCAAATATCAGAAATTTGGTTTTAGTTATCAGGAAACTCTTCATGAAGTAGGAAATAAGGAACCGCCATGGACGAGGGTAGTTTTTTTCGCAGAGATCAACTCAACAAGTACAGAGTGTAGCAAATGTCAGATTACACTGTTTGGTATTCACGCATGAGCGTGTTCTCGGCCAGGGCGGAAGGAGGCAGCTGAAACGTAGCGCGTATAGTAGTATATGTGTGCAGTGCGTTCATTGTCACTGCAGAGAGAGAATCCGAGAGTTCTCCCACATTTTCTCTGACACCCTGTATATTTGTTACACTTTACTATGATAGTTTATCAAGTTAAAATCTCACAGGTTAGGTCATGGAAACTCGAATTTTATCTAATAAGACATACGAACTCAGAAATGTCACCTTCTGTGTATATGTATAAGGAATTATTTCCTATCAAGAACTATCTAACATTTATTTGATGTATTGTTTGTCTAGTTGTGTGCGATAAAATTGAATTTCATTTTATTTTCATCTCTTACTGATGCTATGGTTGGTTTTCATCACGGATCCCAAGACAATGATAGAAGCAGACAGTTCTAACTACAAGAACAAAATAGCAATTCCATTATAATTACAATTTTTTGCACAATATTTGAAACATTTCGCGACGATTTTTTCATTGTCAAGATAAGGTCAATACTAAAAAAACCGAAATAATACTGTCAACCTATATCATCATTTTCTGGTATTTTTTAAATTTTTCCTCGACGAATAGGGTATATAACAAAATATTTTCAGAGGAATTCATTTTCATGCCTTCTAAATCAAAAGTGGTCAGGCATTGAACAAAATCAAAATCCAAATTTCAAATCTCAAATGTTCAACTTGAAATAAAATATAATATATTCAACATGTATTTAAAAACATACAATAATTGAATTCGTATCATTCCAAAGTGTATCCGATAATTTTCTAGAAATCCATAGAAATTTTTGAACCTGATCAATATAAATTTCAGATAATTTCTCCAATCGAAAATTGCATAATTACCGACGCTTTATAAGATTATTAAAATATAGCAATATTGGATATCGCCCATTATTCAATATTTGTTTCATCCTGATAATTATACCAAAGATAACATATGTACAAATTAAAATTATCTGAACTGAATACATGCACGATCATTTAATGTACAATTATCATTATTTTCCGCAAATCGCCAGGAAATTTTGACATTCCTGTCAAAATTTCTTGAAGAAAAAGTCAGGACTTCCTTACTGTAAGGAAATGATATTTCCGTACAGTTGTTAGTGTTCTACATAAATGATAGAAAACACATTGCTTATAAGGAATTAATTTATATTTTGAAAACATCAAGTCATCGCTGAATACATTTTTAAGATCAATTTGTTATATTCACAGTAATTTGACAGTTAGTACAATTATTGAACATTGGAGGAACACTCTTAGAACTATGAGAAACATTTTGGACAACAGGGTGGAAGGGTCATTTTGTTGAATATTTTGTACTGTGAAAATTTTATTTGCCACCTCAACCTTATTGTTAAGCGATTCTTCGATATATCCTTCAGCAACGTTTGATGACTTCCATGCCTCTTTAAACTAGTTATGTCGGCACCAGAGTCAACCAATATTGTAGCAGAAGACCGACGAAAGCAGTGACCAGTATATTCTGTCGGATTTACCAAGTTCAAATAAGTAGCAACTATTTCGGGCATTTTTCTAAATTGATGAATTCCTACCAGTTGTCTACAATCCTTTCCGCTTTGATATTTAAAGAAAAATCGGTCACTGTTCATATTTTCTTAACGAAACATACTTTCGATAAACATTCAAGTAGATCTGATTAATTACAAATGATCTTGGTTTGTTGGTTTTCGAATCAGGTATGCTGATTAAAAGCTTAGATTCTAAGTCTTCTATATCGTGTACAGTCATTCGGACTAACTCATCCATTCTACAGGCCCCAGAAATACAAAATATTATAGCCACCTGAAAAATAAATAAAGCTATAATCTAAATAGAAATTAAAAACTTATAAATTACCTTAATCATTAAATTTTCTTTATCTGGAGCTTCCTGGATAAATTTTTCAATTTCTTCCTTAAATCTTAGATTTCTTTGCCCTATAACCTTGAGCTTGCCGTTTCAATAAAGAACGAAGTTTTGAGTATGTAGATATATCTACATTGTGTTTAAGTGCAAGGGTTGACTTCAGCATTGAATAATTGGCCCATAATGTTGAAGATTTCATCTTTAAACAAAGGTCTAGGAAGTATGCCATCACAACATTTTCTGAGAAAGAACTAGTATTTTTACTCATGCGATAATCCATAAAACGTCTGTATGCATTTTCGTACTTTTCTCTTGATTTCTTTGGCAATAATTCTAATGAAGCAGTATTCACTGCCTCAACCAGCTCTGGAAGAGTCCCAGGAATGGAAATTTCATCATCACTTATCATTTTACTTTCGAGAACACCAGCAATTAAATTTATAAGCGCCAAGTTTGACAATTCAACCTCAATACGTTTCCATAGTAACCCAAGTAATTTTATTAGGAATTTAAAAGCACCATTTATTTGGGAATAAAATTATCGCGTTTTTTTTTTAAACAATCAATACCTGTCGAATTTTAAACGATTTGCGGAAAAATAGTATGTTTACCTCGTAGGAAATGCCACATTCCTGGACTCTGTGTTCACAGTCGTCCAGGAATGTTAAGCTTTTCCTACCCGGTAAACAATGTATTATTCCTGACGTTTCCTCCCTACGCTTTTCAGAAATATAAATGCAAAATAAGTTACTAGGAACAGAAAAAACCGTGGAGAAACCTGTCCAGATAATCCACGTTCAATACTAAGATATAAAGCAACCCTCTATACAACGATTTTTGTTGAAATCTTAAGGTTTGTGAAATGAAGTTATGCATACCTAACTTTGTCATGAATTCCAACAGTAAGAATTCTGCAATGTATCATGCTATGATTTAGCAATCTTCACAGTCGTCCAGGAATGTTAAGCTTTTCCTACCCGGTAAACAATGTACTATTTCTAATAACGTCAGTTAAAATAGGGAAGTAACAACACCTTACTGAGAAATGTTACGGAAGCAATCAAATTTCAGACCAATGCTCCTCCCATTAGATCTGTTACAAATCAGAGTGGTTGTTATTGACCCCTAAGATTACCTGTACCCACCCCTATTTAGTTTATTTCTGATTCCGATCTTCGCACGCTGGTAATATTTGAGAGCTGGTTCGTTGAAACCGAGAGGTCGCATAAGATTTCAGGTTTGTTGAAATTGTTTCAAAGCAAGTCAATTCCTGATATTTCGAAGAAAACAACTGAGGTTTCCAAAATCATGTAAGCACTGGTTAAATTTTGATTTCGGTGACGTCGGAGAAGTTTAATATTTTCTGCCAGTAAAATTCAACGAGGTTCGAAAGCGAGCCAAGCATTCTTTCAATATCTGAAAAATATTTTGCAAAACGCGAAATTAAAGAATATAAATAGTCAGAGAAACGGAAAATTATAACAACATAAACGTCCGATAGACATAAAAAAAAACATGTTGTTAAGAGTTGAATTGTAACAAATCGTTCGATACTTCGGATAACAAACGTTTAAATTTTCGCTTTTGAAAAATAGAAGAAAATTTGATGATGCTGAATCCATCAATTCTACCATTAGTTTGTTCATATTCCACGTGACGCTGATGCACTGAGCGAATCAAAGGAGGCATAATAACTTTGGTTGATTTCGAAAAACCAATCAAGATGTTATCTCTATTGAATTATTTCCCGAAATGTATGGAACGAATGAGATAAGGTATTCTCGTAAGTCATCTGATTTTCTATCAGTCGCGTACTGAAATGGGATACTTTATACAGCATAACATAACATCAAAGTAATTACTATGATGCAAGTGCAGATTAAAGTACATATTCAACGTTATCCTCCCAGTCAGCAACAAGGAAGCTGATAAACGATCCAATAAATACAGTCTAGTTAAGTTGTTTATGAACTAGAAATTTGAATTAGAGTCAAGTTCACCGCGCTATTCGGTCGTTATGGTCTGTGATTCTAGTCTGTGATTCATTTCATTGTTAGTTAAATAGACCACGAGGTTTGAAACAGTACCTCTTCACTTCATGATAGGTCAATTATTTTGTCATTTATACACATCAATAGATAAAATCGCATTTTCACTTTTGTACGATATTATCTTTGAGAATATGGGAATGTGATGTTCAAAGGTTTATTCAGAATTGAAGTTCATTAAATAATATAGAAGTCGAAATAATGTTTATCATTTCCTTTGAGCAATTCCTAAGATGTTATTTTCCGAATTTTCACCATGATAAGATGATAATAGTGGATATGAAATAAATGTTGATTTAGTTAGTCCTTTTGTCGTTATTGTTTATCTCAACAGACTGGCTATAGTTTTCCTCAAAAGTCAGAAATTTGGTTATAGTTATCAGGAAACTCTTCATGAAGTAGGAAATAAGGAACCGCCATGGACGAGGGTAGTTTTTTTCGCAGAAATCAACTCAACAAGTACAGAGTGCAGCAAATGTCAGTTCACACTGTCTGGTATTCACGCTTGAGCGTATTCTCGGCCAGGGCGGAAGGAGGCAGCTGAAACGTAGCGCGTATAGTAGTGTATGTTTGCAGTGCGTTCATTGCCACTGCAGGGCCGCTTGGAAAAAAAATTATGGGAACTGGTCTTTTATTTTTTTGATGCTCTATCTGAATCCGAGAGTTCTCCCACATTTTCTCGGACACCCTGTATATTTATTACACTTTACTATGATAGTTTATAAAGTTAAAAAGACATTCAGTCGAAAATCTCACAGGTTAGGTCATGGAAACTCGAATTTTATCTAATAAGACATACGAATTCAGAAATGTCACCTTCTGTGTATATGTATAAGGAATTATTTCCTATCAAAAACCGAAATAATATTGTCAACGTAAATCATCATTTTCTAGTATTTTTTAAAATTTTCCTCTACGAATAGGATATATAACAAAATATTTTCAGAAGAATTCATTTTCATTCCTTCTAAACCAAAAGTGGTCAGGCATTGAACAAAATCAAAATCCAAATTTCAAATCTCAAATGTTCAACTTGAAATGAAATATAATATATTTTATTTCTAATAACGTCAAGTTAAAATATCTGGGAATACAAGTAACAACACCTTAACTGAGAAATGTTACTGAGAAGCAATCAAATTTCAGACCAATGCTCCTCCCATTAGATCTGTTACAAATCAGAGTGGTTGTTATTGACCCTAAGATTACCTGTACCCACCCCTATTTAGTTTATTCCTGATTCCGATCTTCGCACGCTGGTAATATTTGAGAGCTGGTTCGTTGAAACCAAGAGGTCGCATAAGATTTCAGGTTTGTTGAAATTGTTTCAAAGCAAGTCAATTCCTGATATTTCGAAGAAAACAACTGAGGTTTCAAAATCATGTAAGCACTGGTTAAATTTGATTTCGGTGACGTCGGAGAAGTTTAATATTTTCTGCCTGTAAAATTCAACGAGGTTCGAAAGCGAGCCAAGCATTCTTTCAATATCTGAAAAATATTTTGCAAAACGCGAAATTAAAGAATATAAATAGTCAGAGAAACGGAAAATTATAACAATATAAACGTCCGATAGACATAAAAAAAAACATGTTGTTAAGAGTTGAATTGTAACAAATCGTTCGATACTTCGGATAACAAACGTTTAAATTTTTCGCTTTTGAAAAATAGAAGAAAACAGAACACCTGGTACCCACTAAGTTATCACCCAACTAACCATTCATGTTTTATATGGTCCAACAACGTTTACATAACAATTTTTATAGAATCTCTACCTGGCTATACTATAAACGTTTTAATATTATTTATACAACACCTATAAAACCAAAAAAGGAGCACTTCTGTGCAGCAATTTTCTTTTTTAATTCGTTTTATTATGACTTCAACAAGTTTTATCAGATGGTTGTTCAAGCATGTACCAAATTATTATAAAACATTGTTTGAAACAATTATAAAAAAGTTATAGAGCGAAATATTATTTCATTATTATGGCATTTATAGAGAGTGTCCGGTAACTCAACGTCAAGCGGTTACTGGGCGATATGATCTATAATATAAAAATGGATCGCAAAATGTGTTGGTAAGCGCATAACTCAACAACGCCTGGACCAATTTGGCCAAATCTTTCTTTAAAATGTTCGTTGAAGTTCAAGGATGGTTTTAACGGCGAGAAAAATTAGAATTATTGCTGGAAAAACCCTAAAAATAGCCCTTTTCTTTTTCCCATACAAATGATTTGTAACTAAAGGTTCATAGAATATCCGTATACCTGAGGGAGTATAAAAGGGCATATTCGAGGGAGCTGAGGCCTGTTCAGTTCAGTGTAGTTCAAGCTAGGTCAAGAGAGGTAGTATTTATATTATCGAACCCCAAGTTCCTAACAATATCTATCAAAACAATGTGCGTGTGTGCGTTGGAGCACAGAATACATAGTTGGAGGAGTTTAATGTCGCGTTCCGAAGCTCGCATTTTTTTTGTATTAGTTTCAGCACGCGAGATAAAATGCGTCAGTTTCCACGTCATTACATCAGTCAAAGCAAAATTAGAATTATTGCTGGAAAAACCCTAAAAATAGCCCTTTTATTTTTCCCATACAAATGATTTGTAACTAAAAAGGTTTTGCAGCAATGTAAATTAATTGTTTGGGATGAATGCACGATGGCACATAAAAAATCTTTGGAGGCTTTAGACAGAACCTTAACAGATCTACGGAGCAATAATAACCGATTTGGTGGTACAATGATTTTATTAGCAGGAGATTTTCGTCAAACATTGCCCAGTGAATCCACGATCAACGCCAGCTGATGAAATCAATGCATGTCTGAAGTCCTCCAATTTGTGGAAACATGTCAAAGTACTTCATTTAAGCAAAAAAATGCTTGTCGAGTTGCAAAATAACCAATCTGGAAACATATTCTCTAATCAACCCATTAACATAGATAATGGCAAATTTCCTATAGACATGTTGACTGGCTGCATTAACTTTCCTCAAAGTTTTTGTCAGTTAACTCGATCAAAAGATGAACTTATTCAGAAGGTGTTTCCAGATGTTTCTCAAAATAACAGAAACCATGATTGGTTGAGCGAACGAGCTATACTGGCTGCAAAATCATAGATGTAAATGAATTAAATTTCAAAAGTCAAGAACAAATTACAGGCGAATTGAGGATATATAAATCAGTTGATTCGGCTACTAATCAAGATGATGTAGTCAACTATCCACCGGAATTTTTAAACTCGCTGGATTTGCCAGGATTGCCACCTCACAATCTTCAATTAAAGGTGGGATCGGTGGTTATAATGTTGCGAAATATCAACCAACCGCGTCTTTGCAACGGTACATGGTTAGCGATAAAAAAATTACTAAACAATGTGATAGAAGCAACTATACTCAAAGGAAAGTATGAAGGAAAGTATGAGAAGATGTTCTCATACCGCGCATCCCAATGATTCCGACTGATGTGCCATTTGAGTTTAAACGACTACAGTTTCCAGTGCGGCTTGCTTTTGCTATGAGTCCCAGGGAAAATCATTAAGTGTTTGTGGTATTAATCTAGAAAACCCATGTTTCTCACATGGTCAATTGTATGTTGCCTGTTCCCGTGTTGGAAAACCATCAGATTTGTTTATCTATGCGCCAGTAATCAAACAAAAAACATCGTATACCGCAAAGCACTACAATAATAATAATAATAATTATGATTCACAATTCACATGATTAACAATAAAGCGATTACTTACTTTTAAGTCCTTATATATGTTATATTTAATTATTTTTTATTCACAACGCCCTATCAATAGGGTGACGGTTCTGTTCAGGAGAATTTTTTAAAATACGTAGGCAAAAAACTGCCACATTACAAATATTTTTGACAGGACGAAGTCTGTCGGGTCAGCTAGTAGATTATATAAGGTCAAGCAAATAAAATAATATAAAAAATAATTTAAATGCAAATAAAACAATTGTACCTAACAATGGATTTGTGACTGTAATCAATTGCATGATTATTCAAAAAAATAAAAAATGAAATAAAAATTTTTTAAAAAATATAAAAATGAAACAATTGTACCTAACAATGGATTTTTGACTGTAATCAATAGCATGGTTACTCAGGATTACTTTCACAAAAAAATCACTGCAAAATTGGAAAATTTGTGACGACAAAAATTTACCTATTACCACTTGACCAAGTGACATAGAATTTTTTTTATTTTTGCTAGAACTGGTATAACCTAGCATATCGCCTGGTAACCGCTTGACGTTGACTTACTGGACATATATATCATTCACCGAGCCAGAAAAAATCTGTATTTTTTTAGTAGTTTTATTATCGCAGATGTAGCTTTTTTGTTCATTTTCAAATACTTAGTTAAGAATATTTCGAGAACTAATACATAAAATGAAAAAACATTATATCAGTATAAAAATACCTTTCAAATGAAGTATCACTCACCCCATCTTCCCTATTCAAAATTTGGGGGTGAGGGTTGTAGTAGCAAGGGATTGAAGGGCTATGCGTCCATAACCTACATCTTAAGTTGTCCCCCTCGAAACAGAAATCGGCCTAATTTCGGTTCTAATTTGAAAAACAGAAGTTATGGCCAATTTAAGATCACAATTTTCAACACAAAATTTAATACACCCTGTGATGATATTTTTGAAATCCAAAAGATGCATGACATTTTTACATGCTTCCTCTTCGATGTTGTAAAAACGGTTTGCGCTCAGAATATTTAAAATAAGAATAATGAACATATTACTGACTGAAAATATTTGGCTTTTTTTTCAGTTTTTTTAGATATTTTGAAAACTATTCGATTTAATACATTGGTTTTGACAAAAATGTATTCACTATTGAATACTCGATCATACCAGGAATAGAAAACTTGAAAAAAAAATTTTTCGTCCAATTTATTTTCACTCCCTGTATAACCGGAAGTTTTTGGGCTTCGAAAATATTTTAGCTCTGTAGAGAACTTCGAACAATATCATAATCTCAATTTCCAGATTTCAAATATGTCTAGTTCTCCAGCAACGTCTAATAGGCACTCGAAATTGAGACACCCTGTAGAAAATAATTGTTCGTTAAGCTGAAATCTCCTTTAAAATTGTCGTATTGACGTTTATAGAACAATATCTATTCTATGTTTTTATAATTGGCACTTGAGCAGAATTGATGTATTATAGGTGTGAGTGTACAAGTTTATGAAAGAGCAGTGATGGCATATACAGTGTGGAAACCACTTATGGAATAAAATTCTTTATGACATTATTTTAGAAAATTATAAAAAATGCTGAGACACGTCAACTTTTAAATTCAGTTGTGCGTTATGTAAACATAAATTTAAAAGTACAGGGTGATACACGTAAGTCTGCTATAGTCGGTGTTCTCTTTTTTTATTGAAACACCCTGTATATTTGTATATTTTTGAATGAAATTTGAACCGATTTCAACAAACTAGATAATGTATGGTCAATTGTGAATTATACAGGGTGAAATTTTAAAAATTAATAATTTATTTCACTTGAAATATTGGTACTTTTTTAAATTAGCTAAATACGGATTTATCAAAAATCTAAACTTATTATTAGACGTATTTGGAAAACCTTCTGAATTAAATAAAACCTGGTACGCCAATGAATTTTATCATAAATACCTAAAAAGTGCATAGAAACGCCAATAATTAGACAAAATCGGTAAATAATGTGGATTGTTTTAATATTCTGTCGGTTGTTGATGTGTTGACAGTTTATACTGAAAAAGTAAAATCTTTGTTAAAAACTTTTTCCTTGTCCAAATAACAATGAAATATTTAACTGAGACTCACCGAATTGAGATTTTAATGATGATCGGGTACGGGGATAACTGCAGAAGTCAAGTTGAAGTGGCAAACATATTTAATCAGAGGTATCCCGAATTGACTAATATTTCACAAAGCACAGTGTCTAAAATTCATGCACAATTCAGAGAACTTGGACATGTCAAACCATTAAAAAGAAAACCAAACTTCGTTGAAGATGATGTGAAAGTGAATATTTTGTTAAGTGTCGAAGAGAATCCAACTTCAAGTACACGTCAAATTGCCCGTGAAAATAATGTTAGTTATACAACTGTTCTAAGGTGTCTTCATAAAGAAAAACTTCATCCCTACAAATTGACTTTTGTGCAGGAGTTAACAGAAGACGATCCAGATCGTAGAATGGATTTCTGCGAAAGATTGATGAATAAGCTGAACAGAAATGAGATAGCTCTTGGTACCATTCTTTTTTCTGACGAATCAACATTCACAATGAATGGGGAGGTAAACCGACAGAACTGTAGATATTGGTCAGCAGAGAATCCTAATTGAATGCTTGAAACACATACTCAGTACCCTCAAAAGGCCAACGTTTGGGCCGGTGTCATAGGCGACCATATTATTGGTCCTATATTTATAGATGGAAATTTGACAGCTGAAAAATATTTAAATATGCTTACAAATGAAGTTATTCCTGCGTTGGCAAACTTATATCCCAACGCAATAGATCCTAGCTTAGGTACCGAATGAAAATGTTTGGTTCCAGCAAGACGGGGCAACACCCCATTATGCTTTAATGGTAAGAACTTATTTAGAGGAAATCTTCCCCAATAAATGGATTGGACGAAGAGGTACTATTGAGTGGCCAGCTAGATCGCCAGACCTTAAGCCGCTGGATTTTTTTCTATGGGGTTATCTCAAGAACAAAGTATATGCAACACAACCAACTAGCATTGTAGACCTCAAAGACAGGATAACTACAGAAATACGGAATATTTCACCTCAAACTTTGAACAAAGTTAAGGAGGAGTTCTATAGGAGACTGTGCTATTGCCAACAACTAGGTGGAGAACATTTTGAGCATTTATTTTAATGTTTTAAAATCAAATACATCAGCTATTTTATGTATGTGTTTAATAATTGTAAAAATAAAAATTTCACCCTGTACAATTCATAATTGACTATACATATTTAGTTTATTGAAATCGGTTCATTAAGGGGATTTCAAAAATATACAAATATACAGGATGTTTCATTAAAAAAAGAGAACACCGACTATAGCAGATTTACGTGAATCACCCTGTACATTTAAATTTATGTTTACATAACGCACAACTGAATTCAAAAGTTGACGTGTCTCAGCATTTTTTATAATTTTCTAAAATAATGTCATAAAGAATTTTATTCCACAAGTGGTTTCCACACTGTATATAGAATATGTAATTAAAATTGGCATATTTTGGTTCATTTGTTGTCATTTTTTTCTGGGTGGTTTTGTGTTTGATAGATAGTTCATTTTGTTGAGCCACATATACAAATGTATAATTTAAGATTTAATTTTTGTGAACCTCTGTTATTGGGATTTCCTGTAGAGGTTCCTGTTCAAATAAATATGAATAAAATCAAATTGCTTTCAAGGAGTCGTAATACACTTATTATGAAAAATGGCAGGAAGAATTTTAGTTCAGTCAATCTGTCGTAAATTAAATAGTTGAAGGGAAAAAATTTCCACACTAGTGAAAGTTGTTTTTATTGTTGTAAGATGAGGTAAATAAGTTACCTTGAAGATGGGCATTTAAAATTTTACTGCGTTTTTTTAAAAACTCAAAAAAACTGAAAAAAAATTTTGAAATCGTTTTTTCTCGAAAAATATACACTTTACAGGAAAATTTATTAAACAAAAAATGTAGAGGACGTTGCGATCTACAATTAATGTCATTGACGCTATGTTGTACAACAGGAAGTGCGCACTGTAGGTGGCGCTAAAGGTGGGAAATAAGTGTTTTTCTATGTTTTTACCCTGAAAAAAATATTTTTATGCATAAATGTAAATGGAAAAGTTGTTCCTCTGAATGAACTACGAAGCTCCAAGAAAACATGTTCAGTGCACAAGTTCTGCAACAGAATCAATCAGCATTTTTGATCATTCAAATGATCATTATTAAATGAAAACTTGTATAATAAAACAAAAATTGAAGTATACTTAGCAATAAGAACTTGTTTAATGATGTGAATTGAATTTTATTCGTCTACCTTGTCATAATTTTTAAAAAATCTTCAAAAATCTTTTAAAAATATTTAAAAAATTCATGAAAAATATGAAAAAGTTAGTAACATCAATAACAATCAAAAATATAAATCTTTTTAACAACACAAAGTATCATGTTACATCAGTTTGTTCAAAACATATAGTAATGAATAACAAATTTTTAAAAAACTATTTCAAAATGTTAAAATGTTATCAAAAACAATATAAATAATTGTAATTTTATTCATATGTGTATCAAGATGAGTTCGCATACTGCGTGCAACCGAATTATCGGAATTTGAATAGCTTCGGAAGCTGCTGCTCTAAAACGGTAAGTCGTATAAAAAAAAGTTTAAATAAAAGTTGTTAGTAACATTCAGAGGAACAACTTTTCCATTTACATTTATGCATAAAAATAATTTTTTCAGGGTAAAAACATAGAAAAACACTTATTTCCACCTTTAGCGCCACCTACAGTGCGCACTTCCTGTTGTACAGCATAGCGTCAATGACATTAATTGTAGATCGCAACGTCCTCTACATTTTTTGTTTAATAAATTTTCCTGTAAAATGTATATTTTTCGAGAAAAAACGATTTCAAAATTTTTTTTCAGTTTTTTTGAGTTTTTAAAAAAACGCAGTAAAATTTTAAATGCCCATCTTCAAGGTAGAGCTCATTTACCTCATCTTACAACAATAAAAACAACTTTTACCAGTGTGGATATTTTTTCCGAGGTCCATTGACAGATTGACTGAACTATTTTGAAATTATAAAATATCTTTGCTAGTTGGTCAACCATCCTTATCAGTGTAACAAAACACCGACACGGCGCCTCCCACGCGGAAGAGTGTTGTTTACAACAGTCCACCATTAGATTGGCAATAGGAGGATCCACCTCGTGTCGGAGGATTTGCGACGACGATATCGTCTACATACACGGCGTCGAAGACGACGGCGTGTTCATAACCTAACCCAACCCCTTGGCGTGCGCAACATTATCAAATAAACGAAAGTAAGAGGATGCCGAGCGTTGCCGACGCCGCTCGATCGTAAAATCTGAGTCAGTGGGTTATGGCGAGGACTCCACTACTAGTCCACACTCCACGGTTTGTCGATCAAGTTGAGTGAAGCTATCCTGCCTACCGTAGAGCGCAACTTCGAAGTGTCGGTGTTGAGTGACGATCTTATTCATCCGAGTGTTCCAAGTGATACAAGGACTATGTTTCCTTAAGGACCTTCACGATGATGTTGTTTTCGCAAGTTATCAAAATGTCAGAATCTTCTGAAATCTTGTCGACTTTGAAAGATAAACTTGTCAAAGAAGTGAAAGAGGAGTATGAGGACTATATCTGTACGAACCTCGAGGAGGATTCACCCCTTGATTTGACTGTTAACGGTGGTAGAAGTACTCCAAGTACTCGCGATTCGGGCACCGAAAGCGATGACACTGAGGATAAGTTACAGATGATAGCTGATGGAGCAGACTGCAAACCATACAAGAAAAACCTAATCAAAAGATGTAAGTCAACTCAACAACATTCCAAAACTTTTTTCAACAACTCCTCCAACCTCTGCATCTCCGGATCTCCAATTCCTTTTCAAATCAATTTGGCATAGTAAACAACTTCTCCAACCATTCAATCTGCTTCACTCCAATCTCGAAATAGTTAAAACCCTACAAGAAAAATTTAATCAAAACACCTGACTCAACTCGCGCCCCTTCAAATAGTTCAAAACGAACTCCAACTGACAATAAGTCAAATAGAAAGGAACCTATTCGCTAAAACACATTCGCGACCAAGTAGTTTCGCTTCCTTCTCGATTTTTAATGTAATGTTAATCTCTTGCATATACCCGAGCTTGACACAGTTTACAACATGAGCATGAAGAACGGAATTAGGAAAGTATGCTTTCGTTTCACTCAAGTTTGCCGGTTTCCTGCGTTTGAAATACCGGAAGTTGCTCTCACTGTTTACATCTGTTATCGATTTTTTTTATCATCTCTCAGTTATCCACGAGATGAAAATAAATATGTACCTGTTCGTGCGTCTGATATCTATGTTTATATTTTAATTCGATCATGTATCTGTATCTTCGATCTTGTAATAACGGGAAAAGTGAATGACTCAGTTGTGATCGAATTGAGATCAATTAACGCGATTTGATAAGACAATAAGACCCGAAACACTCCCTTGTGGAATCTCATCTGTAAGCAAATGAGTAGTTACGATGCATGCGTAGTAATTGCGGTGTAGACATTGGAGGAAGCGAAGGCATTAAACTCGACAGGGTGTAATAAATATAGTTATTCCAATAATTCTTATCAATCAAGAAAAGGAAACTGGGAGCAATAAAATTCCCTGGCAAGACAGACAATCTTTAATAAGCGGATGTGACAACCAACTCCTGAAGCAGCTAGATGGCCCTGAGGAGGTCAGACACCCGCATATGATTAGCGCGCTCCGCTCGCCACTTTTCCAGGTATCTGCATTATCGGTAAACTCCCATTCGTCGCTGCTATTGGAGGAATTCAATGGTTTTGTTTTCGAGAATAACCTTCATTCCTATTGTTTACAATTATGTCAATAACCTATTTACCAAAGAGGTGTAAAACCGACAAAACTAATTTTTTCCTCTTTCGAATGTTGCGGTCGGTTTCCGTTAATTGCGAAACCACGTGATTCCGAGTCAGTGTCGTATTTTCAACAGAATAATGATACTCCTAGATGTCCATGCCTGATAAATTCGGTTCCGATCGGATTCGTCCGGTTGCCAAATTTTCATCAAGCTCAGGAAATGATATTACAAAATAGAACTCATTTTGTCGTAATTTCGTTTCTTATTATTATCTTAAATTTTTTATAATCATTTTCGATCTCCTCTTTCTGAGTTTGATTTTTGATCAATTATATTTTTTAATTATATCAGGTTATACATTATTAAGTAGCGTTGAAAGTTTTCATAGTTTAGTTTTGTATTAGTTTAATTATCCTTCAGTTGTTAGGAATTTATTAGATTCTTATTCGGTGTCTTTTTATAAATCATTACTCTAAATATTTCTGTCATAATTTCATTTCTTATTATTATTATTTCAAACTTTTTTATAATTATTTTCGTTAAATACTATCGATCTCCTTTTCTTTCTGACTTTAATATTTGGTCTGTTATATATTTTATTGTTATTAATACATTATTAAATAGCTTTGAATTCCCTACTTTTGTATTAGTTTTATTATCCTTCGGTTGTTTGGAATTTAGAAGATTCTTACTTGGTGTCTTTTCTTGAATTTTTACTTCAAATACTGTCGATTATTTCATCTCATAACCTGGATATTTCCTTTATTGCTTCAACCATTAGTTATCTCAATCTTATCGATATTACCTATGTAATCTAAACTCGTTGAATACACGTATACGTTAGAATTTTTATTTCTTCTTTCCAATTCATATAGTATAGCATAAGAATTGTTTGGTCATCTTGAAAGTGAAGATTTATTATGTTATGTTAATGAGAGTATTGCCTATGTAACTATTCGAATATATATTCATTTAGTTATTATGTCTCTCCTTTTGTGTTCGTTCTGTTTATTATTGTGTTAATTTCCAAGAGTTATTCATCAGTAATTGACCGAATAAAACAGGAAAGAAATAAAATAATAACATGTAGATCTAATTTACACATCAAATGATATTCATATAGTTCTGGAGGATTTTATTTTTGTAACAAAAATTTAAAATAATCTTGAAATGACAGTTAAAATCTTACACTTTTCGAATAAAGTATCAAGGATACCTTTATTCATTCTAGAAAATATGATTTAATGAATAAGAGAGAATTTTTCATTCTTACCATAACATCCACAATTAAAAAAAATACAAAAATACTAATTAGAAAATTAAATACAATACGACACACGTGTTTCTACTTTTGTGTATAACACTATAACACTCTTTCCAGGCATTCATATTCGATCAACAATAATTTAAACAATTCTTGGTTCCTCCGAATTGACACAGAATATACAACTGCATTCTATGATTTTCTAAAGAATTGAGTTTATTATAACTGAATGAAATTGACTTAAAATGGATATCTTTCAAATTATTTAATTGAAAGAGTCTACTTCAATCGAAAAGAGTAATTGTCATTATTTTTATTTATTTACACTTTCAAGAAGAGACTTGTTCAATTAAATAATTCCATAACTTTTCGAAAGAGTAATGAACCGCCGATCTATTGAAAACTATGAGAAAAAAAATTTATTTCAGCATAATTCGAAAGATAAATTCAGAGATAACAATTTGCAAAGACGTAACATATTGAAACAACTACTTTGAAAAATAATAATACAAAATGTCTACTTCAACTTGAAACATCCTATATATATGTGAGTATTTGACCACAGCGTTAATTTTAACAATAGATTCTTGATGTCAAAAGAAACATTTTCTTTCTATAACATTTTTCCAAATATGATCCCGTTCAAAAGATATAGGGTGTTGTATTTTCATAAAAAATTGCACTTTCACCTGTAATATCCAATCTACAATATCAATTAAAATGATATCTTGTTTTTGATAACAGTCATGCATATTTTGGTATCAATAGATTTATTTCATTTTTTGTAGGTTTCTCACTACTTCTGTACAGATTGGTTAAATTGCATGAAAAACATATCATTTGAACTAAAGGTCCGTAACTTGTACTTCCTAGAATCATTAGTCTTTTTTGCATATAAAATCATTCATCATCTTTCTTACTAAATTGCACCTATGTTTAAAATTAACGCAGTGGTCAAAGACTCACCCTGTATATATAAGTACTGAAAGGATGTATTCAATTTTACCTTGCTCGGAGTCCACCTTGATGTCCACAACTCGTTTTTCTTCGCAAAATTACTTTGCTTTCGCACGTCCAAAGAACTCGCCGTGACCTTAACCTGAATAGACAATTATTTTATCTCTCCGTCATTAAATTATTAAACATTTCTGATCAATTATTTATAAACATACCTGAAATTGAAGTGTTCGATTTCAATGTCGGATATGGAGTTTTTGTAAACTTCTCTCTTAACACTAGAATTCACTGCGGAATTGAGTCAAAACAATTTGCTTTTAAGCGTGCCTTTAAGTTATTTTAGGGTTATTCGTATCGATAAATGTTTGAAATTTATAGTACGATGGAGTATTTTGTTTATCTTTATGAAAATTAGTTATTAGCATTTCAGTTCAATACTTTGATTCGTTAAAATTGAAAAAATTCGTTGAAACTAGAACAATTTCTACCTATAACAGTTTTAATTACATACGAAATTATTATAATAAAATGGATTTTATTTTAAGTAAAACTGATTTTTTTTAAATATTTTAAACTTATGTGAGTCTTTGACCACAGCGTTAATTTTAACAATAGATTCTTGATGTCAAAAGAAACATTTTCTTTCTATAACATTTTTCCAAATATGATCCCGTTCAAAAGATATAGGGTTGTATTTTCATAAAAAATTGCACTTTCACCTGTAATATCCAATCTACAATATCAATTAAAATGATATCTTGTTTTTGATAACAGTCATGCATATTTTGGTATCAATAGATTTATTTCATTTTTTGTAGGTTTCTCACTACTTCTGTACAGATTGGTTAAATTGCATGAAAAACATATCATTTGAACTAAAGGTCCGTAACTTGTACTTCCTAGAATCATTAGTCTTTTTGCATATAAAATCATTCATCATCTTTTTTCCTAAATTGCACCTATGTTTAAAATTAACGCAGTGGTCAAAGACTCACCCTGTATATATAAATACTGAAAGGATGTATACACAATGTCGAAAATGTGAAAAATAACAGTTTTTACTGAAAACTAGATTGTTTAGAAACGGATTCAATTTTACCTTGCTCGAGTCCACCTTGATGTCCACAACTCGTTTTTCTTCGCAAAATTACTTTGCTTTCGCACGTCCAAAGAACTCGCCGTGACCTTAACCTGAATAGACAATTATTTTATCTCTCCGTCATTAAATTATTAAACATTTCTGATCAATTATTTATAAACATACCTGAAATTGAAGTGTTCGATTTCAATGTCGGATATGGAGTTTTTGTAAACTTCTCTCTTAACACTAGAATTCACTGCGGAATTGAGTCAAAACAATTTGCTTTTAAGCGTGCCTTTAAGTTATTTTTGGGTTATTCGTACCGATAAATGTTTGAAATTTGTAGTACGATGAAATATTTTGTTTATCTTTATGAAAATTAGTTATTAGCATTTCAGTTCAATACTTTGATTCGTTAAAATTGAAAAAATTCGTTGAAACTAGGACAGTGTCTACCTATAACAGTTTTAATTACATACGAAATTATTATAATAAAATAGATTTTTTTTTAAGTAAAACTGATTTTTTTTCAAATATTTTAAACTGTGAATATTCATAACAAAGCATAAATATTCGTCAGTAAGCACATAGCACAATATTCATACAATAATGTTATTGAATTCTCATACAAATATAAAAATAAAATAAAATACCCTAGAGAAGAAATTCAGACGTTGTTAAATTCCATATTATTTCTCATTAAAGTTTCAAAAACCTATTGATGCTTATTCGTGAATTATTATTACTGGTTTTATCATTTTCACAAATTATTTAAAATCCCGAATATAGGTATTATAATGTAACAGAAAATAAGGTAGGAAAAGAATCAACAAAAAAAAACCTCTCATCATTTCAAATTGAGAATTTTATTTTGAGTATCTTGATTATTTTTTATGTTGTTGAATCATAATTTCTTCATTAATCTTTATTAATATAGATGGATGCAAATATTAGAAAAAAAGGAACAGATTTATTAAAAATCTATGTATAAAAAATTAAATATTTGATTTGAAAAATAATAGAATGGTAGTACCATTGTATAAACAAATAAATAGAGATATAAATTGATTGTAAACTGTAATATTGCGAATTGCATCCATTCTGATGTCTAATATTTCATTTATACTTCACTTATATATAATTCAAAATGTCGGAAGACAATAATTCTAAATGAAAAGTGTATTCTTAAAACCAATCATACCTAACGGTAGGTTGAAATATGAGTAGGGAATTCATTTTATACAACGTAACTGTTTGTTATTGTTACCTTAGTCCACCCTCAAATGATCATTTTTTGTCACCAGGTTTTTTTAGTACTGTTAGGTATTCATTGTGGGAATTGGATTCATACGCACGGTTCCGTAAATATTTCGGGTTATATTTCTTGAGGAACAGTTGTTCACTAATTTCGCATGGGATCAAATAACCTGATTCCGCCTTTTTCTAATATAACAACCTTGCAAAAAATTCCGAAAGAGAAGGGTCTTTATGGTACTTCAATCTTACACCCACAGCGCTTGATTGAGTGTCGATTGAACATCCCTTCCTGCAGGTATAAAAAAGAACTAATCCTACCTGATGGTACTCGATGAAACCCTAGGAAATTCGATAACGGTATTTGGAAGTGGGTCAATAGTGTCCTGGTGGGTGCATCTTTACTGTTACCATGATTGATAGAAGATCTTCGAAATTGATTGGGATGATGGTGAGCTTGTTTTCCAACCATGAATAAATATAAAGGCCACAGGGGGATCTGGAACCCATCAACTATGATCTCGATCTTGACTTTTTTCTTGAATTCGTTCTATATGGTCCACTACATTTGGGTTATATTTTATCATTAAATGAATGAATCTCCTCTTTACTTTCTTGATGAATTCACTGACGAATTCGAAGATTTTTCTTTACTAAATGAAAAAAAATGGAATAACACTAACGTGTAAAAATATGCGAATCAACAATAACAAAACTGATAACATTCCTTTAGTTTATTTCAGCCACAAATCTCTTTTTCTTAAAATTGTTATCTATCTTTTATTTTTATTTAACTGAATAAATTCACACTAAAGCCATGTATTTAGAAATTACCACAAATTATATTCGAATAAAATCTCCTTTGTCGAGGGCACTTTAGAAACGTCACTGAATGTTACTATTTTATTAAATATCATGACTTAATGTTACTAAAAATATCGAATTGTTGATTAAAAATTATACGATTCAGCTACTTCAATGTATTCCCTTCCAATGTGTTGGTACGTACCATTTACCATTCGTAAGGAGTAATAGAAAAATGTCCTTTTTGAAGTTTATTTCATGAATTTCTGTGACTTCGTTTTTTTTTAGATCTGATGAATACCTTATGACTAATCAATTGTTTTCAAAATAGGTTTTTTGATTATTTCAAAGGTTGAAACGCCTGCTCTAAAAGGATGGCTAGTTCAAGCCTCAAATAAATGTCGAAAGATGTCCCTCAAGCAAAATCATTCAACTCATTTCGGGAAATTTTCTATTCACCATGGGATGAGAAGTATTGGCTCATTTGAGATAAAAGATTTATTTATGTGTAAAATGATTCATGAAAATTACTTTCTTCATATGCCATTGTAAGAGGGCTTCCAAGATATTCTCAATGAAGGATCACTCAACTTCTCCCCAATTCAGTTTTGAGGGATTGAAGCGCCTTTCTTTAGAGATGCTTGTTCAAAGCCTCAAATTTACGTTTACAAATGTTCCCTTAACGAAATCATGCTACTTGTTTCGTGAAATTTTCCTGATCCAATCCTATTATTATATATTGATATTGGCTCCTATGAGATGAGACACTGTTAACCTGTGTATTATTTATTTCCATGATATTTTTGTCTTATTTTCTTGAATAATTTACAACAGCCTTGTGACGCTACTATATGATTAATCTAGTACTTTAATCTCTCATATCTGGATTGCGATTTTCCCTCTATTTCAATGAGTCTTTCAATTGCCAAAAGGTTATTGTCATTTGAGTTTATTCTTTGAATTATTTTATTTAAAAAAATTCTCTCGTTCTACCAATTGATCTAGAGTAAAATTTAATATTACATTAACCAAATTCACCCTTCTTAATGAGTCTGGAAATATAGAATTCCATTGCTTTTTGTCATAATTATATATTTTCTCCATATACATTAACTTAACAATACTAAAATCAGGTAACTCAATGAAATAATGAATTGTGATCCGAATTTCTAACATTTTTAAGAAAGTCTTCCAGAAGGACTGCAGCCTCGGTGAATCATAGAAAAAATGAATTATACCTCGTCAACCTGAACTCTATATTCCGTTTCATGAACAGACAGCCTAATAGATGCAGTTTTAAGTACTATCATGCATATGAAACTGGATCATAACATGTGATATATGAAAGTAAGATGGGAAAACCGTTGCGGACAAATACTTATTTCAGATTTTCACGGATACGAATCAATACTTCATTTACGCGGCAGGTATATTTTAAAATGTGAAACTAAGATCTAGGCGTAGCAAAACAACTTTCTTCTGCGGATTCTCTCAGAAACGTTTCCTCTCAACGATTCAGTCTCTAGTGAAATTAATTTCTCATTTCTCCTAGCTGCATTGAATGGAGAGTAATAATCGAGATGCACTTGCACATTGACCTATTTTTGTGAACCGTTACGTTTTAAGAATATTCTTCCGACTCAACTGGTATATAGAGCTTAGGATTGGTCAGCTATGGACTGATAGCCCATGGGGTCAATGGTATTTGGATTTAACCCGACAAGAGAGGCTTTCGTAAACTTTTCCTCGACTTATGGATGGGTTCGCCGGACGTATGGCCTACATTCGTTGCTTGAGATAGGATATTTCCCATAGAACCTGATTCGAGTATCTCTTTTGAGGTCAAGTCAGCTATTTTTACGTTGATATCGTGACAAAAATCACCAATTGAATTCGTTTTGTTTATTAAATGATCATGAACAAGTTTGTATCGTTAATAAATGACATGTTCTCTGAATTAACTAAGGGATAAATTTTAAAAAATTTAAAATACCTGTTGCACCTAAACAACTTAGTCAAATGATATGATGGAATCGACACGTACCACTTCAATCGGAATTTTCAATTTTTTCTTCAGATTCGAATCTGAAAGATTCGTATCATGAATTCAGAGATGTGTGATCTTCTCGAATTCAGATCCTAAAGATGTTGCAATTAATCGAACAAAATTTATATGAGAAAATTGAATTCTAAATTAATTCAAAACACCTTTCAGACGCTTTCTGTTGAAGTATAGATTCCACAGGGTATAAATGAGTTAACGGAAACTTTTCAATGCCGTTTTATTTCTTTAGGTAGCTGTTTCTTGATCTGTATATTTATCTTGTATAATATATATAATATTATATGATATGTAATATTATATTATTATATTATATAATATGATATCGTTGGGTCGTCAATCAATGAAAAAATGTACATAACTTCTATAGCACTCTATTAAAATGTTACAAACAAACAAATTAACAGAGACCAAGAAGAAGTAATCAGAATTTAAGATAACTTCCAAACGTTGGGAATTAACGGAAAACTACTTTAAAAGAATGTGTTGAATACTGAAATAATACGAATATTAGATATCCAAATGTTAATTCTTTTTTGGCTTTTTATAATTTTTTATATATTGTATTGTAGAAGCTTGAAAAAGGACACAGCCCGAACGTCCCAAAATTATTTTAGACCATTAATAATTAATTATTGGACAATCATTATATTTAATTAATTATATATTGTTCCCATTATTGCTACCCGTTCAAATGGTCTGAATACAACTATTTATATATATATATATATATTTATTTAGTTGTAGGATTCATGTATAAATTTAATTTCATTATAATCACATGAAAATTCTTAATTCATTCATTTCTCTATTAAAAATATATTCTCATATTCTTAATAATGATATATATTCTATATTTTGGAGAAGAATGCTATTCAATGTTTAGTTAAACAAATTAATTTAGTATTCAAGAACTGTATATCGATTAATTTATTACGGTAATTGATTCAATATAAAAAATTGCGGCATGATATTCCTGATTATATAATATTATTTCAAGAAAATTAATTAAATATATATATTTATAATTTATATATATATTATTATTTATAAGAAATTTTCAAACGTGGATTTGTAGGAATGTTCATAAATTAAAAAAATCTGCAGTTAATATGTTATTGCTTCTATAACTTCTAATGGTTTTGTTGTAACCTTTGACAGTTGAATACAATAACTGAAAATCTCCCATAGAGAGTATGTAGCTACATTTCTAGTTCGACTGTAATCAACCCTATCAAAGAGAAAAGGATATTCCTATAAATCCTGTTTAAATATCTAAAATTCTATTGAAATATATATAAAGCACAAAAAGAAAAAACTTTAATTCTACTTCTCATAACTCGTTTCCCATTCGTATATGAAATCTATGATATAATTTACATATTAATCACATTTCGAAGAATTATACACCCAGTGATTATATTTGATAATCGGGTTTAGTCTTCCGCTATGAGAAACAATAATAATTAAGTTTTCATTATTGTTTGATCCATGGGAAATCATTTCATAGTTTCTTAAGACCATTTAACAAAAATGAATAGTTTTTTTCAAACAGACATGAATTTAGGATATCCAAGATTTATTTTCTTTTGACGTAGGTATACAGTGTGGGCAACTTATGAAATAATTCCCTTTATATCATTATTTTGAAATTATAATTAAGGCTGAGCCACGTTAACGTATGAATCAGGTGTGCGTTATTGAAACATGAATTCAAATGAACTGGGCAAATAGCGCAGGTCTGCCATACTTGTTATCATTACCTCAAATGGTACAACCTGTATATTTCAATATTTTTGGAATCCCGTTCAGAAACTGAGTTCGAAAAATTGTATTGTATGGTCTGTTATAAATTATACAGGGTAAAATTTTCAAATGAAGTACTCTGGAAATATTGGTATTTTTTACATTATATAAAATGTCGGTGCTCATGAAAAATCGAAAGAAATTATCAGTGGCATATTGGAATAATTCAAAATCAAATAAAATCTGGTACGTCTATGAATTTCATCACTATAGCCTGCAAATTATCTGAAAAATTTTCACGGAGTTTAATTCTTAATAGACCATTTATTATAATTATATATAATAATTATTATATATTAATTATATATTAATTATATATATATATAGAAAATTCTCCACACTGTCTGAAAGAAAACAAGGAAATAATCTTCATAGCAACAAGCGGAAGGGGATTTGAAAAGGATAAGAAATTGAGAGAAAGAACCGACCAGCTGTGGGAGAATTAAATGAGAATCAACCCTTATTGTGTAGCGCCCTTACTATGTCAAGGTCGATCCAATCGATTCGGTGGTTCTTTCTACCTTCTTCGTCTACCTGCTTTCTGATTCACCCCGAATCTATCACATGTCTCTACGGGAACGCCAGTTTTGGACTTCGATCCTTATGAATTGTTGAACAGGTGAATAAGAATTAAAAGGCCTTTTGTTGGAAATAGGCCATGACTGTAAAAAAATAATATTATTTCGGTTAAGTTTGTAGTTATAGAACGAAAACTAACGTGAATTTAGCACTCATAATAATGTTCAAAAGAAATATAAAACGAATCGAAACTGCATCAAAATCATAACATAAAGAAATCAAATTGTTTCCACACTAATAACAAATGATAAAAAATTTTGTCGCCATCGAGATGTTAAATTAAGAATCTCTTCAAATTTCGGAAGTTCCTTAAGTGGTTCAAACGCAAACAAAAGTGTGTAGATCTTAATGATAATTATTTTGAAAAACAATAAAGCGATTTTCGTATTATTCCCATGATTGTTTTAAAAATAATTTATTTAACTCATCCATTTCTTTGGCAATGCTCTAGACCAAGCAATATTTTGTAATACTCTGAGTTTCTTCGTGAAGAACGAAATTGTTCTTCTGTGAATGTGTAATGAATGATATAGTGCTCAGACGACTTAAGATGTCAATTTGTGCCCCAATTTTTTATAATCTCCGTTGAATACCACCATTGTGGTCTAACAATCAGAAGATATTCCCTATTCCATCTTGTTTATGTCAGCTCATCTTCCTCTAACCCCAGTCAATTGTCCTCATTGTATCTGTTAGTATGTACTCAATTCAACAGTTGTTAACTGGTAGCGGGACACAGGATCGTACTCCATTTATTGGGCCCTGTATACATATCATTTTGAATCCTCTTTCATTTTTGTTTGAGAGCCAAGAAAAATCCCACAATTCATAATACCCTTTTTTTTAGTTGTAATTTACAAGATCGTAGTTGCAACAAAATGTCGTTACTTTTTTTTTAAGAAAGCCCAGTTCAGAATTGACGAAATATGTGATTTAAGGAAAAAGCGAATGAAGGTAGATATTAGCAGATTCATATTTATGTTTATTGGCTTCTCCAGAACCAAGTTGAATAGAGTGAAGTGAAAAGATATACAGGGTGAGTCTTTGACCACTGCATTAATTTTAGATTCTTAACGTCAAAAGAAACATTTTCTTTCTATAACATTTTTCCGTTGTTCGGAAATACTGAATGTCTATAAGATATTTCGATTGAGAGTGTAATGTCCCCTTTGTCGTTTTTATGTTTTATTATTTAATATATCTGCACTCTCCAAGTGCAATTCATTAAACCTTTCAAACCATATGAAAGATTTGACAGGGTCACTACTGCCATTCAAATAATTATTATATCATTAATCATTAAGTTGACCTAGACCTTCGTGCAGTGGTATCGTATTGAAATATCACCCATAAACTTGGGCATTTACAAAAACGGCTTTTCAACAAGTTTTATTTTACCATATTCAGAACGTTTTCAAGATTTTTTGCTGCTCTTACTCTAGGATCACATCAGTATTTTGTTGTTTTTTTATATGGCGTAATGCTACCCCGATTATCCCATTTTTGGGCTCTTGTTACAAGGGGAAATTTGTAACTTGCACGAAGTTTTAATTAGATACGGACAAATAAGTTCGTAAAATCTCGATAGATAGTTCTTTTGGATTCACAAAATTTTCCAAATACTTGATATGTCATGAAATATTTATCAGAGTTCCACTAAATTTTGAACGTGTATCGAGGTTCTTGATATTCAGAACATCTTCAGTTTTCATCATCGATGAAAAAAATTTCATCCTAATAATAATTTCGGAGGTAAATGGACATCCGTCCCTGTATTTTAATAATTTCGAGCCTCATTCTGACGTCTAATCTTCTTCCTGTTAGGACATCACATGCAAGGTCGCCCACATTTAGCGTCGTAGGTACTTTTTATATGTTGCCCTATGAAGGAAACCACTACAATTGAGTCCCATTTAGTAGTGTGTGTCATGACGGACAGACATTTCCGGATATTGTGTTCTGTGGGTATTTCCTCCTTCGCATACGTAAATATTCCTTCTTTGATATTCAACGTTGACCGGAGGCTTTTAATACCTACCAGTTTATCTACCTGAACCCTTTGAGGAAGTTGGTTACCCTTCAGACGTTTTTGCCTTATATTTATTTCCTTATTGGTCATGGATATGCAATGCAGGAAAAAGCCAAAAAAATTGTGTTAGTATCCCTAATAAATACAGGGTGTCCCGTAACTCAACGTCAAAGAGTTACTGGGCGATAAGTTAGATTATACCAGTTCTAGCAAAAATTTAAAAAAATCTGTCACTTGGTTAAGTGGTAATAGGTATATTTTTGAAAATGTTGAAAATTGACACCCTACACTACATCCTTAGGTTTTATAGTCACAAATTTTGCAGTAATTTTTTTAACGTAATCCTAAATATCCATGGTATTACAGTCACAAATCCATTGTGAGGTACAATTGTTTTAGTAAAAAAAAAAATATAAGTTTCAATGACACATGGTTAAAAAATATGTTTTCAGCTAACTTTGGCAAAACATCTTTTAAAAAAATGTTTTTTCAAGGTATTTGCGTTAAATAAAATCACAAACATATGTGTCATATTTTAGTTAACACAAGCCAATATAATAATATATTAATAATAAACTTTTTTTGTAATTATTTCTATTTCCATGTAATTTTATGTTGTCAAACAAAACTAAAGAGATATATTTTGTTATTTTAATGGATAATTTGAATTACGATTTTTTTAAAATTACGTTATTTATTATTTCCTAAAATATTGAATTTCCTTAATACTTTCCCGTACTTAAATAAAAACTAATCAGTAAAATTTAAGAGAAAAATCTAGAAAACCTATATAAAATTGAGCACGATTTTTTTTTGCAAATTGTATCCTTTCGACATTAGCTGAAGGAACTTCGTTCTACCTAGTATACCACATCTTTTTTACTGTTTTTATTCTTTCTATAGTTATATTGTGAATGTCAAGGAAATAGGAAATCGTCGAACAAGAAAAGGAAACTGATATAATTAACATTCCCAAAAAACTAGATCATCATGATTAGGGACAGAAAATTATAACTGTTTTGGAAATGGCAAGAAAAAATGTATCTCAAATAACAAGTATTGTAAAAGCTGATTCAAGTAAATCCCGAACATAACCGCAATGATCTCGTGGTTCTGAAAATTCCATAGACGCAACGTAAACTAATATTTCGTGGAAAAAAATTCGTAACTGACGAAAAACATCTCCCACCGACGAAAAGAGGAAATAATGTTTGAAGACAGCTCAGTCAAATTTCTTGCCAACATCAACAAGTCGTTCGTTTATTTTGAAGACGCCATCATTTCCGCATGACGTCAGCAAGGTCATAGAGAAGACACAGATAGGAATTTTGTAATTATAATATGTACATTCAGACTCCATCGCATGGAATTGTTGAATTCGAAATTGGCTGTAACAACTTCCTCGCGAATATTCAGTGGCGGAGGTGATGCTTAATCAGGTCTAAATCGATATGGATAAATCAGATTATCTACAAGGCTAAAGGATTTTTTAAATCTACATGTATTTTTAACTTTTGCTTGAAAAATATACAAAAGATGCATTCAGGACGTATCATGAAACTATAATCCCTGGTTGTTTTCTTAGCTCAAATGAGGATACGTAAATTATATAGATTTAAAAGACATCTTTCTAGAATGTCAGAAATTAAGTGTGGCACATCTGTTTTGGCTGGTTCATAAATCTCTGCAGACGTAGTTAAATTTTTATTCGAATTTTTATGATCAGTAGCAGGTTTTACAATCATCCCTTTCTCGATTTTATCTAGCTAGACTGCTTGAACCGCTTCTATAACGGTGTAAGTCAAGGATAAATGTTCCCAAAATTAACTCTAAGAATAACGGGTGACTAAAGATTTGCAGGTCCCCGTAAAACTTGGTTTTTACCCGTTATTAGGGCAATAAATATTGGACGGTAGTAAACGAAAGGATTTCGAGAAAAGGATTCATATTACCCCTGTCCATCATAAACCTTAATAAATCCCAAGGTTGTGTCTGGGCAAAAATGTACATTTTGCACTTGTGGCTCTTGCCTTCGGCCAAACATGAGATGCAAAAATCATATTCCAATTGAAATACTCTTAACAGATATTATTTCAAATGTACCCTACAGAAACAATGGAATAAATCCAATTATTAGACTTTATTTCATATTTACTTATTTTTGACAGTTAATAGGGCTAGGGTGGAAATAAAACCAATTCTTCAAACAAGGCCTACTAGTTTCGACTTCTATCTGAAGTCTTCCTCAGAGCCCTATAAATGTACAAACATTTATTTAAACACTTTATAGTTTTAGCTACCTATTTCATCAAATAAAGCTCATATAATGAGTATTTCAGAAATTCAGGAGAATAAATACAATTTTTCCTTCACCATAAATAATGTTGATAGGATATGAAGCACATCCGGAGATTCTTTTATCAAAAACATCGGTTCGTAATCCTCAACAAACCAATTCATTGAAATAAACCGTGCTTTGGCATAGAGGTCCGACTCATGTTTGCGCATTGTTTTCACTTTCGCATTCTTTAGCTGGATCTCGAACCCAGAGGCCGGGACGTTTGGTATTAGGCGTCGAGACGCAAAGCGTTAACACGTTACGTCACGCGATCGATGTTGCCACGTGACGTGAACGTCCTTGGTCAAGGTTGAAAGTGACAGTTGAACGCTATAAATGATAAACACATAATTTCTGTCTGTGTCGTTATCTTTGGGATTCAGGATAATGCAAATCAACAGAATATAATGATGTATGTAGGTTGGCATCCTTGTTAGCTTTGTCTGGCGATGATCCATTTCGAAACTGGATTATTCTTTTGATATAGAGATTTGCAATTTATCGATGGTTCAAGAAAATATTGCAGTAGCTGGTTATGTAATGACATCCCATAAAATTTTGCGTACCTTACAAAAGTTTCGACACTTTCAACAGAATTTTAAGGACATGTTCTTTTGAAACATTGAAAATAATTTGAAAATAAAGAATTACCAACGCTTATATGGGAATAAAATCAGTTGATAAACAACTTTTATAGTTGCCCGGTCGCTAATCTTTAATGTTTGACATACATGTTATTGAAATGACAAAAAATAATAGGATATCTTTTAAATTCGATTCATCCATCCTCCTGTCATTTTCCGTTGATTCAATCGTTGAAAAATATGAATATTGGGTATAAGGTGAAATATTATAGTTGTTATTTCTGCACATTAATGAAGAGTTTTATTAATATATATATTTTTTTATTTCAGGTAAGTTACCGCAATTCCAAGGAGATGCATGTAAGATCACAGAATTACAGTATTAAATTATGATTGATTTTATACAGTCACATTATCTCTTCATTTATTAAGATTACTTGATTCCAAACTCTAATATCTTTGAGTTTTCAATGAAATTCATACTTCATTCTGAAGGAATATTTTACATCTACATAGAGAAAGTTGATGAATTGTACTCATTATGAAAGCTATGTTATATTTGTTTTGATTTTCATAATTTAATATCGAATCACTTCTTCGAGTCTTAATAATTTTTTCTAACCTTGTAGTTCTTTGTTTTCCATGAGGATTTCTATTTCACACTAACTTTTAAATATTTGAATTAGCTGAAAAAAATTTTAAAATATAATTTGTACATTTATAGTGTATAGTATAGAAAAACTTCAGATAGAAGTCGAAACTAGTAGGCCTTCTTTGAAGAATTGGTTTTATTTACACCCTAGACCTATCACCTGTCAAAAATAAGCAAGTATTAAGAACGTAGGTCTAAAATTATCATCTTTATTTCATATTGTTTCTACTCAGTTCCAAAGCCAATTATTTTAATATCATTTTTAATTTTTGTAATTGCGTCAACACTGTATCGTTATGATCTTCATTATTTAGGTATTTATCCTCTTCTTCTCACATACACCTTAGGTTATATCGGGTGATCTATCTAGTGTTTGGAATTTGAACTACCGATTATTTGACATTATAAACGTCAACTATTCTTTTTGACGTGACTAATATTTAGTTGAAAGTTTGAAGTTTACGAAATGGGACGCTATTCGCTTGAAGAAAGTTGGGAAATATTAAAAACTTATTTCCAAAGTGGTGAGTCTTCTACTCAAACTGTGAGAAATTTAAGAAAAAATTCGACAAAAAAATGTTCCAAAACCCAATTTGTGGATCAATTTGTGAAGCGTGTTCGTGAAACCGCAATGTTGGTGGATAAACCAACACGTGTACGTACACGTCCGGTCCGTTCGACCGAAAATATTGCTGCTGTGGCTGAAAGTGTGCGTGAACAACCATCAACATCAGTTCGCCATCGTTCTCAACAATTGGACATTTCACGCACTTCTTTGATGCGAATTTTGCGTAAAGATCTTGCCATGAAGCCGTATAAAGTTCAATTGGTGCAACAGCTAAAGCCAATTGACCATCCGAGTCGTCTACGGTTCGCAAATTGGGCGGAAAATTGTTTGGCGGAGGATAACGAATTTTATCGAAAAATCATCTTTTCGGACGAAGCTCATTTCCATCTCGGTGGTTATGTTAATAAGCAAAATTGTCGCATCTGGGGCACAGAAAACTCTCACGTCGTCATAGAGAAGCCAATGCACCCACAACGAGTGACTGTTTGGTGCGGACTTTGGTCTGGCGGCATCATCGGTCCATTTTTCTTTGAAAATGAAGCAGAAATCGCCGCAACCGTCAATGCCGAGCGCTACCGCGCAATGTTGAACTATTGGTTCTTTCAAGAAATTGAAGCTAACGACTTGGACGATGTTTGGTTTCAACAGGACGGTGCAACGAGCCATACAGCACACGCCACAATCGATGTTTTACGCCGCATTTTCGGAAATCGAATAACCAGCAGAAATGCTGATGTGAATTGGCCACCAACAAGCTGCGATCTGACGCCATTGGATTATTATCTTTGGGGAGCAGTGAAAGATAAGTGTTACGCCAACAATCCAGAAACAATTCAAGACCTCAAGACCGAAATTCGAGCTGCTATTGGTGAAATAGAGCCCCAAACAATCGAAAATGTATTAAAAAATTGGGTGGAACGAATAGGCTACTGCCAAGTCAGCCGTGGTGGTCATTTGGCCGAAATTATTTTTCATAAATAAATGTCATGAACCAACCTTTTAAATAAATGTTCAACCATTGGAAAATATTGAGCAGTTTTTTTTTTATAGCAAAATTAAATTCCAATTTTTAAATGGGCCACCCATTACATGCAGAGATTTCCACTTATTGACTACATTTACAATCTGAAGTTACAAATTATAATATGTATATACAGAGTGAGTCTTTGACCACTGCGTAAAACGTCATTTTCTTCCTCTAACATTTTTCCAAATTTGGCCCCGTTCAAAAGATATAGGGTGTTGAAATTTCATAAAACATTGAATTTTCACCTGTAATATTCAAACGACAATATCAATTGAAATGATCTCTTGTAGAAGGTTTTTAATAACAGTCATGCATATTTTGGAATCAATAGAATTATTCCATTTTTGTGGATTTCTCATTACTAGTGTACACATTGGTTAAATTGCATGAAAATCAAATAACACTTGAACTAAAGGTCCGTATCTTGTACTTCCTGGAATAATGAGTCTTTTTTGCAGATAAACTCATTCGTTTTTAAAGAATTCAGATTCAATTGTAGATGGTAATTTTCATTCAAACTAAATTTTACTACAAAGGGGTATCTGACAATGTGAAAACTTAAAATCCTTATAACTTTTTAACGCAGCTGAATGTGGAAAAACGGTATGGGAAAAGAGTGTTTCTTTCGATCTTAAGAACCTATGATTAAAATTAATGCAGTGGTCAAAGAGTTACCCTGTATAGCTTCCTCTTAGTAATGAAATTTCTTGGCATATATCACTTCCATTTATGCATAAGAGATATTGGAGCTTTTGCCATGAATCGTGTCATAAAATGTCGGCAGATTCATGCAAGCCTCATTTGTAAACAAACCCTTTTAAATTCTCAGCAATTGCCGATTGACTCTAAAACCGGACGCCATTAGAAAAAGAGTTGTGACATTTTTGTTGCCCGTAGCGAAGCTGTGAGAAACGAGCCATCTCACAATGAATAAGCAATTATCATTCTTGTTTATTATTTTCTATCACAACCTTCAGTAATCGTGATGAAGAAAAAGTACTATCATCGTACACTTTATATTGTCCACAGTAAAGACCTGAATTTGTGTAATTTGATATTTGTTTTCCCATAGATTTAGATTAGAATCACAATAATGTAAATTTTGGATTTTTTTTACTGCTTCATTTCCTACAAAAAATAAATCACTTTTACTTCGTTTTTCCTCGAACTGAAAGGTGATAAAAACATGGTTTAATCAAAATAGTAGGATAGAATAACTGGAAATAATCACAAACTGAATATTTGCCTTGGTCTTAAAAATAAAATCACTTTTAACACACTTTTCTCTATTTCAGTGTCGTAATGACTACAGTACTAAAAACAGTGCCTTCTACAACGAGTATTAGAAGATATTTTCTCTATTTCAGTCAACAATTGTGTGAAATTTATTGGAATTGAATGAAAAATTCAAATTATACCTCCTAGTGTTTTTTGTATTTTATTTTCGCAGTTGGTGTGACTGATACGAAAATTGACAGATTATAGAATTTGAATAGTGCGTCCAAATCTCTACATGGTTTAATATTGACAAATGACATGCAATTGGAACTCTGACTGCTATTTAAAGTATCACTCTTAATAACAGTTGTAAAAAAATTTATTTTCATGAGTTTTTGTATGTGTTGCGATCAAATACTTCAAGGGCGGAATCTCCTTGAAAAAATAAGATCTTTCACTTATGGTATAAGCCGATTAATAAAAATTGAAAGAACTCTCTCTGCTTCAGACTTAACTATACTTTTGAATTTAATTATTTTCTACTCAAATATTACGATTATTTCTAGGAATACCCTGATTTCTCTGACGTAAATGCATTTATTTGTACGATAACTCGTATGATCAATCAATCATATCTATGTATAAAGAATTTTGTGACTAATACTGCATCAGTTCATTCTACGCTTCAATCTGATCATCCGATTTTCGCAACTTCAATCCTGGTATGACCGGAAATAGGTGTTAAATGATATAATGGAACAATTGATCGTCGCTGGTAGACGGAAATCATGATGAATACAACCTTGGACGGTTGTCACTTTCACTAAAAATCCATTTCGGCAACATCGCGGTGTTCTTCCAATGGAGGTCAGTGAATTACACAGAAAACAACAAGGATTTCACATGCTTTGACCCACTTACATTCTTAATGTCTTCATGGAATAGGAACATCAACGTTCGGCCATCCTCTTCGTTATATAACATCATTTGGAGCTTCGTCGTGACCGCCTGCATATGGAGATGCCTTCAGGGCTTTCTACGTATCAAAAGCCAAAAATTAAGTTTTTTTTTCGTTATTTCTACACAAACTACGTGAGATAAAACCGAAGACATTTTGTCGTGATCTATGAAATTTAATTTCTGTATATTCGGTGGGACCAAAACCAAATTCATGGAATGTTCAAAGATTTGATCTTGACGCATGACGAGTACATGTCCTGATTAAGCTATTTATGTGTATGTAGCACTATATATGCTCAAGATTATAATTGACTGATTACAAACCCATTAGTCAGTTTTATTTTTGCACTCATAGTCTATAATTTATTCAAACTGCATTCCCACTAATGCCTTAGGTTGTCTCAATCTCACCATCCATTCTATTTTCTAGCTCCTTTCTATTTTCTGGAGTCGTGGTGATGACTTCACGATAGAGCTATCAATTGGCAGATTCAACACTAGGAAATATAAAAGGCAACCCTCATAATTGGTCTTATTCGCCAGAAGTAATATCTGATATCTTCATTCAAGGTTATGATAACTTACAGAGATACTAACAAAGATCTGACTGATATATTTTCATCATTTGTAGAAGTATTTGGGGATCATCTGGGAAGTTCTCTCCGATATCAAAGTCTGCTACGTCTTCATTATGAACTAATGCCAAATTGTGCAGAACACAACATGCCACTATGATATTCATGGTTGTCTCCATTTTCAGCCTAATTCCCATAGACAAACAAGGAAAACGTCTCTTCAAGACACCAAATGTTCTTTCAACAGTATTCCTCGTTTTGATCTGTGCTCTGTTGTACGCTTGCTCACCGGGAGTTGATGGCCTCAGAAATGGAGTCAATAAATATGAGCGACAAGGGTAGCCACTGTCCTCCAATAAATAATCCCTGCAGGATCGCAAATCACCTGAACATTAAGAGAAAAGTATCCCTTTCTATTTCTGAAAAGCTCACCTTGTGGACCTCCAGGTGACTGTATTTTTATATGTGTGCAGTCTACACATCCAATCACGTTCGGAAATGAACTTATAGAATAAAATTCTGATTTGATTCTATTCCGTTCATCCTCTGTTCTTGGCACAGATATGAACTGGGGTCGAAGTTCAGGAATGACTCTAGATACTTTTTTAATTATTCTACATGCTGTAGTTTTATGGCCCTTATATGGTCAGCTACTGTTATTTGGAATGCTCCTGTTGCAAAATAGCTTATTGTTAGAAGTACTTGTTCCAAGGCAGTAACTGATTTGTTCCTTGGGCTTTATTTTATCCTCTATCATATTCAGAAGTAATGTTATAATATCCTTGGACAGTCTATACCTATTTTTGAATTCCACATCATTGTAGAAATCAAAAGAGTTCATTCTTCTCCTAAGAGTTCGTGGCCTTGGGTTCTCATCTTCGCTAGAATTACTAGACATGCTTATATCCAAGCTGATATCCATAATTATTATCTACAATAAAAAAATAGATTCACCAATTGTTGCAAAAATGCTTGTTTTTTCAGAGAAAACTAAATTATTAACGAAAACATAGGTCAAATTAAGGGCTCGTTTATACTGGCCGATACCTTATGCCGTAGGCCGTTACCTTATTCCGTATTCCCTAAGAATTTCAGTAGGCGTTTATACTGGCCGTTAACTTAACCGTAAACAGAACATAGAGTTTATGGATTTTGCTCTATGCTTGTTAATAATTGTCATTTTGAATTTAAGTTTCAATGTTTTGAAACGTGCTGACCATCTTGAATTATATTTTATTATATTATTTGAAATTACCGCTATCAAAACAGAGATTGATTCTGTATTCAATGCTCTGATATAAATAATTGACGCTCTATAGAATGCGCATGTGTTAAAAAAACTCTCCCTCTATTATATTCCCTTAATTTGTCTTACTTATAAGATAGTCTTATACACTTATAAGATAATCTAATCTAGTTATCTAATATATATATGTAATTTGTCCAAATAATTTATGAATATATATTTCTATTTTCTATGAATTTGTCCCTAGAAGTTGAACATTTTACCGGTACGGGAAAAGGTTAGGGAATTAGTATGAACGAAAGCATTGAATTCCTATGGCTCAACTTTTACTGTACCGGTTACGGCATAAGGTACCGGCCAGTATAAACGAGCCCTAAATGACTTATAGAAAATTAAAGAATTATATAATTATTACAGAATTAAAGATTGTTTGTCAGATTCAAAATATCACTCGTATAGTAACTTGGGAGAAAACTCTTTCTAGTTTACTCAATGTGACTGATTTTGTTCTGCAAGAATAACAACCCTTCATAAGTAAGGAACAATACGCAAAATTAATATTAGTGTTTGTCTCAGTTCACTACAATGTATCAATAGAGAAATTCGTAGTATACATTACAATAAACTTCAATACTTTCCTCGTATCAAGCTTCAAAAACATATGCTGTATAAGAAAGTTCAAGAACAACTGTATATGGATTCGCGACTCCAATTAATCCAAATATACTCATGTGTAAAATATGAATCTATTGATTCGTGTGACAATGCCTACGTTACTGATTTCGGCGTTTCGAAATTCTGTATTTATTGAATAACAATCGCCAAGAACTCATAAGTCAGTCATTCACACCGAATTTCACAATCTCTTACGCAAATTTCCCTTCTGGAAACAAAATATTATCGGCTAATTCACGAACACTGCCAAATTTACTTATCTCCATAGAAATTAGAAATTATCTAATTGCTAATGAAGTTCAGTAGGCCATCAAACACAAAAATTCTCTCGTACATTTGAATATCCATAACAAACAGTGTCGCCATTATCTTTAGGTGCGATGTAACCTCTAAATAAACACATTGTTACAAAATATTGGGTGAATTCTTGTGCGATGTAACGACACTTGTCATTGAGTTTCGAACTACTACTCTGAAGACCTAGAATCAAATTTAAATCGAGCGGAATAATTTTAACGAAAACAGAAATTCACCATGAAAAACGCACGTATGTTTGTGTTGACGATTTCAACATAACAGCATCTCGAAGGAATTCTTGCCGCATTATCAGCTCGGCTGAATAGCGAACCAATTGTGTATTTAACCTTAAATTATTCAAAATTTGTTTTTAATTTAATGAAAAATAGGTTTAATAAAATTAAAAAAAAAAAATTTTGTTACTCTCCTTTTATCAACAGTTAACTTGGGTTGTTCATTTGAGTTCTATGATTTTCAAGCTAAATTAAATATTTTTCTATTCCAAGTTGAAAATCTTCTTTCTATTTATTTCTGAACAATAATGAAGAACAATGCCTATTGAGGTTTCTTCTATGGATAGATCAGTACGTTGCTCCCAATTTCAAGTCAACCCTTCGATTCTTCCTTTAGTTTATCCTTATTTATATTGAGTTTTCGCAATAGCAAGGCTTTAATGATGGTAACAAACATAGCCGACTTCTGTAAAAGTTCACACTTTCACGAAAGAAATGCAGACTTTGAAAAATACAGTTCACACATCCCGAGACACGCTTACATCGAAACCAAAATTTATTTATTTATTCTTCTGATATCTAGCTTGGCAATCAATATATTAGTAATCAAACAATATTGCCTGTTTGAGTTGAAGGTTTGAGCTTAGGGGAAAACCTCGGTAAAAACCCTTCTTTCTATAAGTATAGTGATAAATTAATGTAGACTCTTTTACTATCAAAGATTTAAATTTGATATTTTGAGGTCTGGCCTTGAATTATCTGAAATTGAAGGATAAAGCAACCAAATGCCAAAAATGAATTATGACGAGGGTTGTCTTTGATATTTCCGGATTAGAGAACAAAAACATATATTAATTATCGAAAATTGCTTTATTGTTTTTCAAAATATTCACCATTGAGATCTATATATACATTTCTGCATGCGTTTGAACCAATTGTCGAAGCACTTTTGCCACTCTGATTGAGGTATCTCCAAAACATGCATTCTGAACGCATCAACCGCTTCATCACCTGTCACGATGTCATAGACGTGCTTCGAAGCACCGCGATCGCATTTGAAGCATTTCATTCGACCAATCGACACGAGCCTTTCTTTAAGCGATTGACAAATTGTGTGGAATCCAACGCGAACAAATTTTGTCTTAATCTCAAGTTAGGTCACATGACGATCTCGCAATATCAGTTGGCGCACAACAACTGATTTTGGACGACCTTAACGAAATTTGACCTCGATTGAATTCACCATACAAGGGATAAACACTGGTCTTTAATGGAGCTTCATCGCCAAAAATTGAATTAAGCTCATCGATGCTCTGTTGTTGAGTTAATCCACGTCGAAAGTTGTAAATAGCGCTTGTATGTCAAAACGTTCTGACTACGTATAACGTCGAAATGTCAAGCTTTACTATAGAGTTGTCTGGTGGCTGATTGCAACACTAGAGTTGTCCAATCCCGAAATATTGAAGGCAACCATGGTAGTTATCCTTGTCCAATTTCTGATGGAGAAGCTCTGCATGTTGGGAGAAAATCGTCAGACCAAGTCCAGTGATCTATTGGGTGATTCTTAAGAATTAGATCGTGCGAAACCGGTGTGGAAATTTAGAGACAATCTCCCAAAGCGCATTTCCTACGTGAAAAAAACTTTCGCAATTGTCAGTTTTATACATTAAAATATGTTGATAAAAAATCTTGTTATATGTTACGGAAATCAATTCTAACATAATGCAGCGTTGTCATAACACAACTAACCTTCAGTTAAATCGACTGATAAGAGAACGATGAGGTAATCCTATTAGTATGAACTTTGCTTTCAGTTGGAAACATTTCAGAGTAACCTAAATGCGTCTATAATGACCCGGATTAATGAAAATTCTAAAGAATTCGAAGAATACATTCCTTTGATGTAAACAAATATAATTCAGCGACAAACTGACGATTATCCAACGAGTGGAGACACGGAAAAATAAGTCGAATAAGTGGGTCATCCAACGATATATTTTTCAGTTGGGCTATGCAGGATTCCTTATTTAAAAATACCAAGGATCGCAGATGCATTTTATTCATTGCAATATGTCGACCTCATTTCAAGTAGACGAGTGCTAGATATTTGTTTATAGTGCGTATGCAAAAATATGAGATAGTTGGGTCAGATTCGAATGAATAATACTGTATTCTGAACCTAGGGAAAATTTATCGTTTTTCTGAAAATTGAGTGATATGCGGGTCACGACACAATCGAATCTCGCTTCTGGATAAGGATAGATATAAAAAGAGTTTCCAGAAGAAAGGTCACAAACTATCGACAATCATACTCAAGAGTATTAATCCAGCATGGCCGAGATATAATAAGAATGATGAAAAAATTGATTCCTTGAAATGTTCTAGTTACAAATTGTTTTAAAAAATTTTAAGTCAAATTTAAGATTTAGGAAAATTGCTATATTTTGCTAAATATGTCCGATCGAAATTTGGCAGGATCGTAGGTAATAGTTTGTTCTCAGCCAGCGTTTTATGAATCTTAGTTGTCAGTTTACAGAGTGGAAAAAAATTACCGTTTTTTAACTCACAAAATTGTAGAAAACTCAATATTTAAATTGAACACCCAGTAAATCTACAATTTGTCTATACATTTCCTTTTACTTATCTTGTGTGAATTCTATGTTATCTGCATTATTTGAATTTTAGACTTATTGCATATGCCTTAAGTTCTTTATATCTGTGCTCCCTGAATCTTCTATAAATCGACATATCTGCTACTCAGCTCGATCCATAGAAATCCAGTGTTCAAATTTACATGACAAACAACAAGTATTCCAAGTGTTTTGCGATAGTTTTTGTAAATAATCTGAGATTCAATAAACGCAGATAACTCAGACTCTAAACAAGATAGGTATAGGAAAATGTATAAAAAAAATTGTAGAGTAGATTTTTGTCATTCGAAAAATGAAAAAACATACTGGGTATCTAATTTTAAAAAACAGGGTTCGTTACTTGACAAGTGGTAATTTTTTTGACCATTCTGTATTAATGAAAAATAAAATTCAAAGACGGTGGCGCAGATCAAACTTTCATCTAATATTAGGCTAAATTTTGAATTTAAATCTCGAAGATTAAGCGAAATGTAGCCATTTTTGTTACTATAAAATTTTATTCAGAATTTTTCTAACACAGTTAACAGATATTTATAGGAGAGTAAAACGAATTAATTTAATTTTTTATGGAGAATCATAAAAAAATAGTAATACGGGGTGTCCCATTTAAAATAAGAAAGCAGTTACCCAATTTCCATACATCTGGCAACACTTATATTGATCTTCAAAATTTGAAATATTTTGCATGAATAGTTTTCAGAATAATTTAATAGGCCACCCGATATATCGAACAGTCGCGAAATGAGCAATAATACGGGTTTAATTACCCCCACAGTTCAACCCTAGGTCGCCCCGAACGTCCTTGAAGCCGTGTGTTTTCCCGGATCGATCTTGTTTTCTGGGAAATTAGCCGGCATTCAGATAAGCACGCCTGGAAAGGGATATCTGACCCGCTTAGCTCGAAGCTGCCGACGCCATTGACCGGCTAAGGGCGTCTGTCTAGCCGTATCGACCCAAGGATTGCCACAGGTCGGAATCCTACCCCGCACTAAAAACGCAGTTAGGAGGACTGAACGCATAAAACGCAGTAGAGACACTTTCCCAAGCTGGAACTTTCCGTCGAACGCCATCAAGAAGGGTGGGCAAGTGGAAAGGGTTTTTTGCGGTTTCGCTATCCAACGGGCTTATGGGGTCGTATTAAATTGGGAATTCTGGTAGTAAAAGGTTTAATGTCTGGAGGGAGCTTGAATTACTGGAGGTATTTCTAGCCGATGAATTAATTAAGTTTGTCTCGGATCTTTTACACTTTTCTCTCGCGTTTTTCTGAAATTGAATCGGGGGTTGTTTGCTGTCTGGGTGAAGGAATTCTCTATTTATTTGATGGTTGCGTTTTTTTTCATATTAACTGATAAGCGTGGTATTTTGCTGAAATTTCAAGCTGAGTGGTCGTCTTAGAAATAATCTAACTGATACAATTATTTCAATATGATGGGTGAACATTGTTGAGTCAATCATTAGGAATCAGTCGGATAGAATGGACTTTAGCAATTTGAGCAAGCTCTTAAGCATAATGGATTGTTTTCTGTTGTTTCATTAAGCCTTAATAAGCAGAACCTAGTAAAACCTCTTTGTGTATGTCATTGCACACAATTAATTATAATAGTAAAACAGAGATTTAAGGGGCTAGTTATTTTGTTTTGTCCAATGCGGTCCGAAACAGTTGAAGATAAGTATAGGACATTGTACATGATTTATGTCTGGAATTTTCTGAAGAATCCAAAAAGTTAATAATATACAGGAGCTTGCATTTAAAATAAGAAAGTGGGTATTGGCCACTGTCACATGACGCACCCTATATAATTTTTTGAGAAAAATGCTCAGTTAAAAATATAAATCGCTGTATCCAAGCGTTTTTCCAAACACGCTTTCATTTATCCGCTATCGAATTTATTCCATTGGCTGTTCCACACTGTATATGTAGAGTAAACCCACATATTATGCAGAATGCCTAAACGTGGGCTCAAGTGTTGATATGTGTGAAAGTCATATTCTTCCAAACAATTGGTTTTTTTCTAAAAACATCAAAATTTCATTCTGCATTATCGTCATCCTTCATTCCATTCCATTACTGTTATGTCAATAAGTTATCATAGTATATGCATAAAGGAATGAATAATTCAAAATCATATTCCCTCTTTCCGTTAGCAATGACATTTCACAGGATTAATTAGCGCTTGTCAATGACCTGTCAGTTTTTCGTGCGTCTTCTTCATATCCCCTTAATCTGACAACGTTCCATTCTAAATTCGCAAACTGGCGATTTGCAACAATTAAATATATTCGATTAGCAGGTAGGTCACGTATGACGTGGCTGCAACCATGTGTTGTTGCCGCTTCTTTTTGCTCAAATGGGACCAAGGATTCTATGTTTTCGGCATTTAAATCGACTTAATGCTACCCAGAATTTACCGTTCTGTTCTTTTTTTTTTTTTCCATCGCCGATCATCATGAATATTCAACGAACGCTCGTTCAAGATGGAACACAGAATCTTGCAAAAGTTGTTGATGACATTGACATAAAAATTGGCAATCGATGCATTCGGTCGAGTTTGTGCGTACTTAATCGAATTTGTTATCTAATTTGATATTCTGTGGATTTATAAGTAGAAGAATATGATCTTAATCATTATTGATCTTTAGTAAACAAAATGTTTTGGTTTTATGCAGAAATTGTTTGAAATTAGAGAGAATAATTATTGCGAAAGGTATGTTATGACTGGTTTTCGAAACAAATATAAAAATAGAGGACTTTAATAATTGAAACCTGATAAAATTACAGATGGTTAGAATGTGTGCCAGCTCATTCTGGGAAAAGGCGCCAAAAACTGTGTAGTAATAATGCTATTTCGATAATGGAGATGAATATGTTTACAAGAGTATACTTTGATTTTCCTGGTAATCCCTGGAGGAAGCAGACCAGAAAATTTCAAATTGGGGTCACTTCAATTCTGTGTTCAACAAACTTCATTGAAAAGCCGGATATTTATTAAAATAGTTATTTATTATACAAGGGAAAAAACAGTATTAGATTTTAGCTCGACGTTATGTTGTCTCCCGACGCGAAGCGGATGGAGAAAAAAACCGAGTAACTAGTAAGCTATTAGACCTGAGTTGATAAAGAAAACTTCAGTGTAATCAAATATCCTTCAATTTAATTTTGTGATTTTGTTACTTAGTTTTCCTTTCACTAAATAATAGGAAAATATCTCAAGATAATATACAAATAATAGTAACATATATTAAAGATACTGAGCTCGCGGCTATGCTCTAGTGGAGAAGGGGTGGATTCTAATTATGAATGAAACTACTTTATAAAATGAATGCGCCAGATAGTTTCAATTATTTGAATATTTCAGGGTTACCTTTCTAAAATTTCACCAAAACTACCAAAATAATATCATTAGCTAGAAACAGAAAAGTAATCTATAGATTTTTGATGATTTAATTCAAATACTAGATCTATATAAATTATTTACACGAAGTTGATGGAAATATATCATGAATGTTTGAGTAGTCATATAAATTATCGTTTCTCAGGGATGAAGGCCGGCTTTCACTCACAAATATTGAACACAGTTAATGTATAAATTTCCTAAAAGTCTTAACCACAACGGTAACAATACTATATAAGCTCTATATATGGTCCAACTCAACAATGCCATACATTTACTGGCATACCTTAAAATATAGGTGATATAATAGATGCAAAATAGCACAGTTAATTCAAATTCCAAAAGACAGAAAACATATGAAAAGATTGTACTCATCCAAAACGATGTCCGGTGGTGTCAACTAAGGGTGGCCTCCAAAGGACAGGTCACAATTCAACCTTCCTCCCGGCTATCAAGGGCCTACAGCAGGGACGATAGGAGGGTTGTTCTATCCTGATGTGAAGGTGGTTCTATTCCAGTGGAATTCCAGGTGTGTAGAAGAATCAAACCTCAGATTATAGGTTGAAGAACTGTGTGACTCACGAAAATGTCAAGAAAATATCGTCGTTATGGATGTAAACACAAGCCCAAGATGGTGGTTGGCGTATTCCAGAATATTCTACCAGAGTGCAGAAGTTTATCCCGTACAAGACGGAAATTTCACTGAGTTTCAACAAACTCAAAAAAAATGACAAAATACACAGCGAAATTCAATTGGTTGACTTTCTCCAATATATCCGACACAAGGGTCGATAGAAAAATAATCCAAGTATGGACGAAGGTCGTGACAGCTACAGTCGAGAATTAATAATAATCATTTTTCTTCTTTTCCATATGACAAGAAACGGTGTTTCCGGAAGCATGAAATGTTGGTTGCCTAATTGATCTGAAGAATGAGGCGATATTAAATAAACTGCGCGCCAAAATTAAGATTCGCCAGAAATAAATCGAACAAAATATCAACCCTTTCGCGACATCACCCTGAGATACAACCTTTATAAAAATAAATAACGTAACAATTTGATTCAATAATTGCGAACTCTGTAATTGTTAAGTAGTTATTTTGAATACTATAAAGTTAAAACTACTTGATTCTGAGTTTTCTCTGACTCCACCGGAGTTGATAGAAGCAGTGCAAGTAGAGTCACGAAAATTATTGCCAGCTAAATCGTGGAAAATTTACGAAATCGCGTATTCAAGATTTATGCAATGAAAATGAAAAAGACATGCAGTTCTTTCTCGAAGACATTGTTATTGGCTTATTTTTCGGAACTGACACAACAACAAAAGCCATCAACAGTGTAGTCGAATTATTCAATGATTAAAAGCATGTTACGATCCAATAATAATGTAGACATTACAGGTTACACACACAAGAAAGCTGCAATTTTTACGAGTACACAAATAAGGGATTTTTTAAATAATACACCCGATGAAGTTTATTCAATGGCCAAGGTTGTTGTTGTATTTGGGATTGCAGGAGCTTGGTAACATTAGATGATATTGAAGATTCGAAAAAGTTATTAATTGTGAAACTGAAGCAAACAAAGAATTATGTAAACAGGTGATTTGTAGTTACTGAAGAATATATTAAATATTACCGAATGTACATAGCCCTTCGTCCAGTAGCAGCAAAAGATCGCCGCCTGTTTTATGCATATCGCAATGGAAAATGTATCAATCAGGTTGTGGGTAAAAATCAGTTTTATAAGGTACCTAAAACAGTTGCTAATTTTCTTCAACCTGAAAATGCTAACTGATATATAGGTTATTCATTTCTAAGATCGTCTACTACACTTTTAGTTGAATCTGAGGGAGACTTGATGACACTAAAGAAACATGGCGGTTGGAAGTCATCAACGGTCGCTGTATCCATGTCAGAGAATATTATTTCTACACAAGAAAATTCGTCTGTTGTACCGAATAGTTCATGGAACATGTCATTCACGCAATGCATATTTAATTATTGTACTTTTGATATAAAGGAAATGTAACTTATATTCATTAAAATATTCTAAAATTCCGTGAAACATTATATTTTGTTACCTGTCAACAGGGATGAAATGTCAATTTTTTTTAAGTTCTGTTTCCTTTGGAATGGATTGTGCACAGTTTGTATTCACCGTAATCTAATGAAACCACCATAGGAACATAAGGAGGGTACATGAATCATATTCCATAGATGAAGTAAGGCAAATTTTCGTGACTTTCAATTAGGATTTGATGATGATAATAATAATTATTTGTTAATACTTCGTAAGTGCAATAATTACTTCCACAGCATTGTGACCCTACTATTTTAGTGTAACTACACTTAAACTGTTAAAAATATCATAGCTCGAATGAAAGTTAGGAAATAATTTATTCTTGAGTGAAATGTGAATCCATGTTGGCTATCTTTCGCCAAAAAACATGGATGCACTCACCTGTATCCTACTTTTTCTGAATTAGTGCATTAATGACGTATGTCTCCACGACTTCAACAAACTGTCGAACGATCGTGCATAAACGATGTCAGTGGCTACAACTTTCGCTTTCGGCCAGGGTATGAATCCGCTAAGTGCTCAATTATGGAATTTGCAACAGAGAGCGCGTTTCGATTACAAAACAATTGATTTTTTTAGCTGCGTCAAACATATGGGCGGTCTCGGCAATATTCAGGTTGACCACCGCGTCTGGCTCGTTTCGAAATGCCTGGAAACTGAGGCGTCTGCGTGTAATATGTGTGAATTACGGCGGTGCTTTCACAACATGGGTCGAAACGAAAATTGCTGGGCCTTCTTATCGGCCCACATCACTTTTCCGTCAGATTAGGTAACTGCGAGGGTCGGTAGACAGATATCGGAAATCGAATTTCGAAAGATCACAAACTAGGATGCGAATTTCACGTAAGACTACATTATTTCCTAACTTAGCTTCCAGCTATGATATTCTAAACTTGTTCTGCTTGAGACTACACTCATAACACGAAAAGCCTTTTTTGTTTTATGTATCCTATTTACATCAGAACAACATCCCCATAACAATATGCCATAGGTTCCACAGTTTGAAAGTTGCCGAAGACGTTATCCTACAGATATCAGTTGAGGAGGCTCTCATTCGGCTCATCATGATTAAATAGTCCAAAGCAACTTTCTTGATAACTCAAACACATATGATGAGTTCGCTATCGAAAATAATCCCAAGTAATTCCACATGTCTTTTATTGTGGCCACCAAATCTCAGAATTTGAGCTTTGCTAGCATTCAATTTGCAGCAGAGACAGATTAAGCATCCGTGCTTCCAAAGAAGTGGCCCTGTTGTTCAAATTAGTATCGTCAGCGAAGCGGAAAGTCGCACTGACTGGTACATTTTGGGGAAATTCGTTGGTATATAGGATGAACAACACTGCGCCCAAAATCGAGCGCTGAGTTACCCCTCGATCTATAGAGTAGGAAATCTTGTCACTCTTCGAATCAACAATATTTATTCGTTTCTGAAGGAAAGACTGAAAGATTGTTCAACAGTATCTCAACCATCACTGTCAAATGTCTTCGAGAGATCACAACGCAACGCAATGATCTTTGTTATTGAGAGCTCCCGTGATATACTGTAGCAAGGACTCAATGCGGTGAAGCTATATTGATCTCCACCTAGCATACTTTTCCTCTTCGAAAATACGATCCTTAGACTATATAAGGTAGACAAAGCATTCCTTTGTAAAATGTCGAATTGTTTTGCCTCCCTCATTGAAAGTCTTAACCTTATTGAAAGTCTCTTGTGAAATATTGAAAGAAAACAATTATTTTTGTCTAATTTTCACTTTATTGATATTATTACACGACCGGTTTCGGTTGTTAAACCATCTTCTGGTGTTAGGTACAGACTAAAATATTTCGTGGGTTTTAAATCTATGGAATATTCAAAAGTGGTGAATGGTTTATTTCTATTTGGGTGTTAAGTGGGGACACATTGGGAATATTGAACAGATTTGTTATCTCCATCGCTTCCAGCAAATTTAATTTCAGGCCTTTCTCGCATTTGTGAAGGATTTTAAAATTTACGATATCCATATGATGTTCTTCAGTCACGATATGATCATAAACTGCGGACTGTTTACCTGATTTCAGATGTTCTTTTAATCTGGTCTCAAAATTTCTACCGGTTTGACCTACATATGCAGCGTTGCAATTTTTACAACAGATTTTATAAACACCTGAAGTTTTCTCGGGTTTTAGTTTGGATTTTGAATTATATAATATTTTACCTAGGTTTGGACGTCCTGAAAATGTTGTTTTGAAATCAAGTTTAGAAAAATAATTTTGGATTTGGATTGATAATTCTCCGAAATAAGTGATATGTATGAATTTATTAGTAGGTTTTTCTGTGGTAGTGTAAAGCATATTAATGGTTTTCAGCTTTCTTTTGTTTTCAATTAGTTTGTTTACTAGGATTCTCGGAAAATTATTATTAGTTGCAATTTCTTTGATTTTATCAATTTCAGATTGTAAGTTAGCGTTCGATAAAGGTATGGTGAATGCTCTGTTGATCATAGATTTCAGAGCTGCTAGTTTATGATTATCAGGACTGAAGGAATCATATGGTATTATGGCTTCTGAGTTTGTGTCTTTTCGGTAGATGTTAAAGTCTAATGTGTTTCTATCTCTACTTATGGTCAAATCCAGAAAGTTAATCGCTTTGTTGCATTCAATTTCCAATGTGAATTTTATTTTGGGGTGAATTGAATTAAGGAAGTCAAGAAACATTTTTATTTGTCTATTTGTTCCGTTGAATCCTACTATAATATCATCAACATACCGGAACCAGAAAATGACGTGTTTTTTTGATAGGTCATTTGTTTTTATGAATTCATTTTCAAGGTGATTCATGAATAGATCTGACAATAATGGGCTCAAAGGTGATCCCATCGGTAAACCTGAATTTTGAAAATATAATTTGGATTCGAATTTAAAGTAATTTTGGGATAGGCAAATTGAAAATAACTCCTGAATTTCTGAAATTAAGAGGGGGTTAACGTTATTTTTACGAAGTGACTCGCCAACTAGGGGTAAACATTCTTTTGCTGGAATGCTAGGGTACATATTTTCTACATCAAAAGATATTAATTTCATATTTTCTGTGCTGTTTATTTTAGATAATTTGTCAATTAAATCTTTGGAACTTTTTAAACTATATTCTGGTGAAAATTTCGAAAGATTTTTGAATTTATTAGATAAAAATTTTGATAGTTTACCTGTAGGTGTATTAATATAGGAAACTACTGGTCTAACGGGATTGTCTTTTTTGTGGAGTTTTATTAAACCATACATTTCTGGAGGTCGTGGATTCATTGGAAGATGCTTCCTTATTTCCCATGGTGTAGAAAAAAGTAGATTGCAATCTTCTAGAGCTTCTTTTATTTGTTTTGAATATTTGTTGGTAGGATCCTTTGGAATTTGAGTTAAATCTAATGTGCTTATAGTCCTCTTCATTTTGTTGTGGTAGTCTTCTTTGTGGAGACACACAATGCTGTTTCCTTTATCTGCTTTTGTGAATGTAAGATTTTCTTCGGTGCTTTTTCGAACAATTTCTTTAATTATCTTTGTTGTGTGTATTTCACTGGCGGTTATTTTTGTGGGTGTTTTTTTAATGATCTCTGCTGTTTTGTATTTGTGTAATGAAGGGTTATCAATTACACTTGTGTTTTTTATTATGTTCATTTCTGTTTCTACACCCAGGATTTGTTTATTGGATTTAGAACATCTTGTGAAACCTCACCCGACAACACCGCATAAAATCTTTTTCCATCTACTCGAGTCACAATATCTTCATGGTCAAAATGATCTGAACAAATGACAATTGCTTTCTTTGGGCAAATACTTGACCATCCCAACAGCGAAGCCCAAATTCTTCTTAATTCGAGAAAACCTCATTATATCTTTTAATATTCTCATTGAAAACTTCCCTATTATAACTTTCTATGCTACTGAATTATGGAACGATAAATTTGGATTAAAATTCTTATCTTTACTACAACTTCACACTTACGAACCATTTTTAGTGCGATGAAAAGTAATAAACAATAAAAAACAAGAAAAACCTGATTCTGACTCTCACAAATTATCTTCAATTTGCGTATTTATTTTCGATACAGAGGTGGCAACGTGTGTCATTTAGAACATGTGACCTTCAAATTGTCAAGCAGAGAATGAAGCAGCGTGGTCTTGACTTTCACCTGAATTTCTTTCCATCTGAGGTCTCTGACATAAAATAGCAGAATCAACTAAAGTTTTTCTTTTACTTCTTGCTAATATTTCAATTCAAAATATAAATATTTATAAAATAATTTGAATGCAAATTGGAGCAAAAGTTTTTATTCACAATTATAGGATGAGCCGAATGTACGAGGGACCTATGAATTTTATTAAGTCATCTGTGGTACAACTACATATATATAAATTTTTTTTCCGAACTTTTGGCTTACAATTTTTTGGTTAGCAAATAACAGACCGTGTAGTTTTAGCAGGGGTTAGTGAAGGGGTGTCATACAATTCGGCGTATGACATGAAAACCTATGGAAATAGCCCCCGTGAAAAAAACCCTGGCTCCCCACATGTGTGTTGTTGTTTGAACAAAAATAAGCTGAAATATATTTGAGGGACTTCTATCTTCAAGAGTGGTCTTCAACTTGTCCACATCAAATCTGAAAAAAAAAAAAAGCACAAAGAAGAACTGAATACAAAAAATACGTCTCAAATTTGTTTGGAATTTATAACCCATTTCAAGAAATAATCGGAAATATCATGAATAGCCCTGAGACCATCTTGATACTTATATATGGGCAAATATGAGATTGTGCTATGCTTTCTTGAAAATAATTTCCGTTCCACATCTTCAGTCTGCTACAGATTTTTTGTGATATTTCTTTTAGTCGAAGTTATTCTTGTTAACATGTTTTCGCCTTGTTTATTTTTTCTTACAATACCGCTTCTTAAGTAGTGTTTAATTGTTTTTATCCATTAACAATCTAATTACCAGTTGTCCGTTAGCCTCGTTTCGTAATTCCGGTCTTGTTATTCCTTAATAACAACAAATCAAACCAGAGACGACATATCGTTGTTTACTGTCAAGGTACTCTACTTATTTAAAGGTCATGTAACGTACGAGAACAATTATTATTATTATCGGCGAACTCTGTAATATTTCATTCACAATTTCACTGAATAAATGCATTAATGGAATTATGTACACCCACACGATCTTGCAGGCCAGGAACCAGAAGCTATTTGCCATATTTAAGTATCTTTTTCCAATGATTGGCGTCAGCTGTATTCAATTGAATGGACAACAGCAAGAAATTCAATTCATTCCGGTTGAAGTCTGTGTATCAGACTGTTTATTTTGAAGGTTATTTGAGATTTGCTGAATATTGTTTTTCGGAAATGATCCTCACCTATCCAGTTTCTGGAAACATTTGACTTTTTATTCAGGGTTGCGTAGTTTTAATAAAATTAATAGTTTCATAAGGGGAGTCGCAAAATTTGCGAAACCTCGAAGTATCAATAAAACTCAGTAACTATAGAGCGCAAGGGTTGCCTTTTATATTTCGGGATTAGAGAAGAAAAACAAATATTAATCATCGAAAACCGCTCAACTGTTTTTCAAAATATTCCATATTAAGATATACACATTTTTACATGCGTTTGAACCATTTGTCGAAGCACGTTTGCCACTCTGATTGAGGTATCTCTAAAACATGCATTATGAACGTATCAACCGCTTCTTCAGGTGTTGAAGATGATACCTGGTAAATGTCCATCATGACCACGCTGACAGAAGTAAAGTTTTTCATCGAAATTTTTAATCACTTTTGGCAACATGCCGGGTCTATTTCACATCACAGGTTTTGAGTTTTAAGACTGCAATCGATTCGATGGTCTTTGTATAGATTCTGTCTTTAAGGTAGCCCCACAAAAAATAACCCAGTTGTGTTGAGTCACGCCATCTGGCTGGCCATTTAGCAGCTGAATTTCGTGAAATTATGCGATCAGCAAATTTGGTCATAGATACTAGTATTTTTGTAGTACATTATTTCCCATTACTCTCCTATTATAAATAAGGCAATGTAATCATCATCACAATATTACACACAATCACACAATCAATGAGACGTATAACTAACTCAAATTAGAGTCGAATTGATAGACAACCTGGCATTTCGCTGAACGAGAGCAATATAAACACTCGTTCATATAAAAGAATCCTAGTTTAGTAAAGAGTAATTGGAACATATCGATAATATACGTTTAATAAATCACTCGACTATGTGTATGTGTGGACACACTGTTAATATTTAGATAGTTATCGTAGTTTTGGAATATAAACAGTTCGAATTGCTGTAGTAATACTTTGACTGTACAATCGGTCAACAGTACTCACTCATTTTATGAATGTTTTCAGCAATTAAGAATATTCTGTTTCATGTTTCTGGTTATATAATTGTGTACATGGGATCAAGGAGTGCCCAATGATATTTAATTATGGTGATAGTAAACATTCATTTAAATATAGTAAATCTTTAATTTCGGTGTCTTCGTAACTCGCATAAATATAGAGGTGAAGACTTTGTTATCAGCAACTTTTGATGCCCTCTCTAGAATTTTTCATTGAGGTTAATTCTAATTAGTGCGAAAAAAATAAGTCTTGAGTGTTGATATAGGAATTATATATTTTTTTGCAATTTAATAGTTTTGTTGCAATCTGATATACGTATTGTATGCATTCGCAAATAATTAAAAGTTGCAAAATACCATTACGAATACAAAAGACGCCGTAAAACTGGAGCACTAATTTTGCAAATAAATGGCGCTGATTCATATTTGGACTTTGTAAATTGTTTTCTTAAGATATCATCCATTTTTGTTGCAGTTTAATATTTTTCACTTTTTCTCTCATTGCAAATAACAGATTTTGAATTCTCGAATTCACTAATTTCCCCATATCTCCCAAAGGAAGAGAGACACAGAAAATTTCGACACATAAAACAACCGACGTGCTTAGAACTGGTAACTGAGAAAAATTCGTTAATTAAGGAATGAAAATTGTAGTTTTCCACTTAGGGTTGAAATTTTTCCTCGAATTTTCGGGTCCGAAATTTTTCTAAATGTCGACTCCTGAAATTTTCTATACAGTATATCGACATGGGTCTCGTTATATACCAAATCGAGGGCGTAGAATCCGAATCTGTAATTAGTTTTTCCGCATCTTCAGTGATTTGTAAAATAATCCAATTTTACTGAAAAAATTTTACAAAATTGGTCAACTTTAACCATACACACAGTTCAGATAAACCGAGCAGAATGATACCGATTTTTAGGTTTCACGTTGATTCTTCATCTACCAAATAATCGAAACACGACATCTCTAGTGCGTACCGTTCGAATGTTATGATTTTTTTGCAAAGGTCTATTTTTCGGAAACTTTAGATAGCGATAGTTCCCTGGATGATTTTTTGAAAAAATATCTGATATCATATTCGGAATCTACAGTCTTGATTACATAGGAAACGATGCCTGGATCGTTGTTCTCAAACCAAAATTTTTATTTTCAAAAATTTAAATTTCTCTTTTTATTTATAGAAAAATTGGCAAAAATGAAGTTTCTTCGATTTCGATAAAATTCACATCATTTACTAAACGTGTAACTGAACAATTGTCATCTTTAAGATTCTATGTTTTTTTCAAGTTTCGTATTTCTTGCAAAAGTCCATTCGTATCGGAAATACTTGAATTCCGAGAGCCGCTCCTTTCAAATCTAACAGACGGTCCCGTTTTTAAAACCTGTCCATATTTCCTCGACATATTCAGCACAAAACTGGCGGTGATTTGGTGTTGAATCAATTTTGTAATGAGACCTAAAAACGAGTCCTTTTAAAGGAAGTTGGTATTTGTGAACCGGCTATTACGTAAGAAAGACTTAAAGCAACGCTTTAAGTGGGTTAAGGCCGGCAAGTATATGAGTGTAGTAAAATAAATGCTAAGTACCTGGCACACTCGATTCAACGTAACGCATACATATGCGTTTGTACGGGGTGTGTATGATAATTTATAGGCACTCATGTAATAGCTTAATTTTTTCAGTTTTTTCAATATTTATTCTTTTCGGACTGGTATTTAATCGAATATTCTACAAGCAATTTGACTTATTTATTTATTCTTTCGATCTTGAGTTAACATTATTTCGTTTCTCAAGAAATATTAGGTTTTATAAAGGGTTTCCGACAGGAATTTGACAACTTTGGATCTAAATAAAACGCAAACCATTTGAGATTTGAAATTTCGAAAACTTCATTATTGGCTTGAAGTACAAACATAACTCTTATGAATGGAACTCGACTTCGTTCATATGGCCACCACGGGTCCTTTACAGCGGTCAATTCTCTGAACCCAATTTTCGATTAAACGGCCACACATTTCAGCCGGAACGGCCGCTATTTCGCGATCAATGTTGTCTCTGAGCTCTTGCAATGGCGTCGGCTTGTTGGCATAGACCTGTGACTTGACGTAGCCCCAAAGAAAATTGTCCAGAAGCGTCAAATCGCACGAACGAGGCGGCCAATCGACGGAGCCGTTTCTCGCAATGTATGCTTCAATAAACTGATTGTTACGTGTGCTGTGTGGCTGATGGCACCATCCTGTTGAAACCACATGTTGGCCAAGTCCATACCTTGCAATTGGGGCCAAAAAAATTCGTTATCATGGCGCGGTAGCGATCGACATTAACCGTAACGTGACGTTATCGTCCCATGATGCCGCCGGCGTGAAGACCGCACCAAACCGTGATTTTTTGGGGATGCAATTGAGTCTCGTGAATCACGTGTGGATTGCTGCCTGTCCAATAACGCATATTTTGCCTATTGACAAAGCCATTGAGCCAAAAATGGGGTTCATCGCTGAAGATGATTTTTCGATGAAAATCATGATCATGGCGCAGTTTTTAGTCCAACGGCTTCAATTCTTGGGTCAGCTTGATCTTGTACGGGTGTAAACCAAGATCTTTATGCAAAATTCGCCATAGAGCGGTCTGACGGATGCCCAATTCTTGATAACGCCGTGGAATTGACTGATTTGGGTCGTCAGACACGGAGGCCCGAACGGCAGCGATGTTTTCGTTACTGCGACCGGTCCTTTGTCTCACTGGCCCGACAACATCCAACAGCGAATATGTAGACTCAAATTTTTGCACCAAACTTGTGATTGCCTGTTTACTAGGGCGCGAATTACGACCAAAAATTGGAGTTGAGGCTCTTGAAGTTACGGTGAACTTGCCGGAAAAGGCAGCCAAGTTGATCTTTCAGAACAAACTTTGCTCCGGTCGCAAAATCCATCCAGACCGATTTCGCAAGAGATTCAGTCTGGTTAAAAACTCGTGCATAATGCAGTGCAAACAAGTTTATCTCCTGACATTTACTTTCCTAATCTCCCATTGCTTAAATGGCGACATTTTGCAAACAAGCATCTTCCGTTCTCACAAATAAAAAATTTATTGTTCGACAATCTGACCGCATCTACGGTAATTTCAGTTGTTCGGAGCGAACTTGCGCAACTCCGACAATGAACAAAGGGAGTATCATTTTTCGGTTGCAGGAAACAATGATGGCATGGCGTTTCTATTAACCTAAATAGCTGTACCGTGTGAGACGAAACATTACTAAATGTCAACTTCATTAATTTATTCCTTGTTTTCGAGTAGGAAACGTCGAAAAGATGTTTCGGAAAGTGTTACAATGCCCAGCTGTCGTTTTTACCGACTGCTGAAAATCGTTCATTCAATTTTTGAAAAATTATATTATTAGATTAAACGGGTCACTTGGCAGAAGTTGATGATTTGGATTCACAGAAAATTAAAAATAAGTTGTTGCTCAATCCTATAAGATACTTGAGGATTTTTCCAGGCAAATTTAACCTTTTTGCATCCGATGAAGAAAATATGTTTATATTTTTCATTTTATTTTTGAGCTTCCTTGGTTTCGACGATTGTATTGTTTACAACTAAAAACACACTCAAAAATTTCTCAGCCGTTCGGAATTTTATAACCGAGAAATTTCATAGAAAAATCAGATGAATGAGTTTTCAATAATGGAATTTTTAAGCATGGATTATTTCATTACGTCTCGCAGAGTTCGTGAGATAAACATCTATTTTGGAACTCATTGAGGATTTTTGTTAACCCGCAGTCATTGGCTTTCAACAAATTTTTTGAACGGTATTGTTCTTCATGTACTACTGTATACCGGGTGAGTCTTTGACCACTTTCCTATACCGTTTTTACATATTCAGCTGCGTTAAAAGTTATATGCATAAGTTTTCACATTGAGCAAATACCCCTCTGTAGTCCAGTTTAGTTTGAATGAAAATTACTCTCCACAGCATCCACTATTGAATCTGAATTGTTTAAAAACATTATTTTTCCTCTAAAAAATAATTCACTCTCTCATGTTTCATCAGATGATTATATCGATTTAATTCCTTTCAACTTTAAATATCTCAAAAATGGTACAATTTAGGAAAAAGATGATAAATGCAAAAAAGACTAATGATTCTAGGAAGTATAAGATACGGACCTTTAGGTCAAGTGAAATTTATTTTTCATGCAATTTAACCAATCTGTACAATAGTAGTGAGAAACCCACAAGAAATGGAATAAATCTATTGATGCCAAAATATGCATGACTGTTATCAAAAACCTTCTACAAGAGATCATTTCAATTGATATTGTCGTTTGAATATTACAGGTGAATATGCAATTTTTTCACGAAATTTCAACACCCTATATCTTTTGAACGGGGCCAAATTTGGAAAAATGTTACAGGAAGAAAATGTAACTTTTGACGTCAAGAATCTATGGTTAGAATTAACAAACTGGTCAAAAACTCACCCTGTATATTCGTTCTTTTGGTGTGAAAGTTTACTTTTTACGCATTTTTCGATGTTTTCTTCCGACAATCCGGTTCTAGAACAGCCTGATTTTTCGTCATCATAATATAGCGTCCCTCTACCCGATTTAATGGCCCCAACGACTCGTAAACTTGCGTACGGGATAGACAATCATCACCATATACATTTTGTAGCATTTGGCGCCTTTTCCGACCGATGTACAAAATACACTTACATTTGAAACGCAATTACTTTTGTTGTATGCATCTAAATGTCATGAAATTTATAACAGTTGTCAATGAGGGACTAAGCCATCTACGGGTGATACATTACAACCAATGGCACAAGTGGTACTAATTTTTTTTTAAGTTCGGATAATCACTTGAAAATAAAATCGTGATACAAGGAGCTTTGCAATTTGGCAGGGTTTTTTAAATCGGGTCCAGCCATCCGTATTGAGATTCTTCTGAATCTCATCTCAGGAAACCGCTACGAACCTCAATGAAATTGATGAAAAAATTACCTTCGATAGATGAAATGAATACGCAAGTCCCGAATGTGAATTCTCGTGTGTTACTAAATGGCGAATGCGCTAGTTCTTATTTGGGGATATTATTTTCCACAAATAGGGATTATTAGAGATACAAAAGTTTGCAATTAACCTATTCAATGACTTTGACATTGAATTTTGTATGTTTGATAACATTATGTTATGTGTTATCTATATCTGTGGGGTACCTGCTTCAGAAACAAGTTGATTCAATTATTATACATGTAATTAACAGTTACCTTTTATCTGATAAGGTTCTCATGATTCATTTCTAACAACTTTCGGAACTTGATAGTCAACTTTAAACTGACCAAGTTCATGAAACGTAATTCATTATTCTCATTAAAACAGATTTTCCCATCTTCATCTTATTTCGTCACCACAATCCCAATATAAATCATCATTTGGAGAAAAAAACCCATATTGGTATTTCCACTTCGATATCGTAATCAACTCAGATGCAGAAGATGAGCAATATCACGCGCATTTCATTATGTAACTACTAATTTGGCTTTTCGATTTGAAAACAACCTTTTCTGAACAATTAACGTTGTTTAATGAGAATTGTTAATTAACGTGCTTACGTTTATCTTTTACAGTTCTTGTGATATGCAACAGCTCGCCCTATATTTGTTTCATTTGAGGCTAAATCTATGCTCAAATGAAGTTGAAAATTTCGTTATTGAATCCTGTATTGTATATATATATATCGGTTTCTAACGCTCTTCGACGTCTTCCGATTTCCCTTTTGCCCCCTTCTTGGTCATTCCAGGGTTCTGACTGCTCTTATGAGTTCTACATTTATATTAATATTTTCGAGAGATTGCAAGAGTTTGGTTAGGGGTACATTATCATAAGCAATCCTGTGTTGTTATTGTGTTAAAATTAGTCTTATATCGATAATAGTCCATTTAAAATTTAAAAAATTTCTAGAATTATCGAAAAATTGGTAACGAAGCAAATTTTCAATCTATCAACTATATTTCAATTTCGTCTATCATCATTTTAATGTAACAGAAATTGAAATAAAATTTTTTTACAAAATTGGTTTATTATTGACAGTTGACATGCATTGGACGCGTGTTGACATTCGAAAGGATAAGAGGTCAGTGTTGTCAACCTCAAAACGAAAAATATAACTAAAAACTTTCTGCTATGAAACATTGATTTCTAAATATATATTTATATATAGAAAATAATTTTTTTCAGTCGACAAGGAACAGAATAACTACCTACATCAACTTTTATCGAGGCAACGGAATGATCTTCAGCATCCAGCACTATGCGATTACCAAAGGAGAAAGGCCGGATATCCTCCAACTACGGGTACGTTTAAAGTTATTTTTGCATTATTTTTGGGCTCTTGTTCTAGTCCAAAAAACTATTAGAACAGCGTGCATGCTATCATTTCGCCCATATGTTTGTAGTTCTCGAATATCGAGCCGAAAATTGTCTCAAGATGGGTTAGACTTCCCCATGAAGAATCCGTGGTCAAATTTGCGTATGTCCGGCTTTATACTCTCTATCTCCGATCAATTTATAACTTGGAAGACGTTTGAATGATGTTGAAAAGAATAGGTTTGCAAAATTTGTGGAAATTATCACTTATCTTCCGGGAAAATACTATAGAACAAGCGCGAAAAAGCTCCCGACCTGGAGTCAGTGCTTTTTTTTAAATCCATTCGAATTCTATTCAGATCTGAAAGAAAAGAATTTTTACGCGATATGATAAAAAAAAGGACAAAACCATACTCAGTCTAATTCGATTCTTCCCAAAAAAAGCATTAATAAACGAATGAAATTGACATCTAACTCCTTTTTAATGTTTCTCGGTCACATTTGGAAGTGTATGATAAAATATTTTAAGAATTCGTGGAGTAGTCATATCTTCAGGAAATGATGCAATCAAAACGATTAGGCATTAATTGGAACACATCTGCGTCCACTCAGACTTCAAAGGCTAATTTGATGATCGTTTTCATTATTGGGACAGGTTTTAAAAATATTTTTTCAACAGTTCCGATATGTTGACCCATTTGGAGATTTATAACAAATGTTGAGAGGAGCCTCTCGGAAATGAGCGCCAAATTTATCAATATTCCTAGGAATCATTTATGTTTATTGTTTGTTTAACATTCTCTACGAGGATGACGAGATATTGTTGATGATGGAGCTCGTATTGAATGATTGTTTGGGCTATTACCATCATCTATTGTGGATGTAATGTTTTCCGACGTTTCGATAGACATCTTCTATCTTTATCAAGGAGAAAAGTAAGAAACCTTTTGAAAATTGATAATTTTCAAAAGGATTATTTTTTACAACTTTCGACGTAGATTAACCCAACAACAGTGCATCGACGAACTTAATTCAATTTTTGGCAATAAAGCTACTTCAAGGGCCAGTTTTTATGGATAGTGAGATTGAGACAACCTTAGGCATTAGTGGGACCAGCATAAATTCAATATTGCATTTGACGGTCAAAAAAATTTGTTCGCGTTGGATCCCACACAGTTATTCAATCGCTCAAAAAATTTGTTCGCGTTGGATCCCACACAATTATTCAATCGCTCAAAAAAAACCTCGTGTCGATTGGTCGAAAGAAACGCTTCCAAAATACGATCGCGGTGTTTCGAAGCACGTCTATGATATCGTGACGGGTGATGAATCGTGGATTTACGCGTATAAGCCCGAAAATAAACAGCAGTAGACTGTATGGGTGTCTCAAGATGATCCAAATTTCCGCACATCTGGCAACACTGTAAATTTGATAGTATTTCAGAAATTTAACTTAGATAACTTTATGTTCATCTATAAAATTTGAATAGTTTCCATAATAATCTAATAGGCCACCCACTCTGATATAACCGATATAATTTGTAATTGATAATTGTAATAAACTTAAGATTGATTTTCTCAATTTTCTAATTTTACCATGTTATGCAACATAATATTTTATCATCCCCCATAAGGATATCCAGCTGAAAATACCTTCCACCCACATAATATTACCCCAATCACCCCAAATTCATACGCAATAATACCAAATATCAATCAATCATGAAATCCATCTTTCGAAAACAGCAGATGCAGCATCCCAACTGCGTCGACAACCAAATAAGACACTTAACTGTACACGAAACTTGTATTATAAGCCTTTGGGGCAGCAGCACGTGTTTGTCAGCTCTTCTTCTTAAATGCATAATCCGATGCAATCTGTCATATCGAGATTGTGTGTTCAGCAACCGAATATTTTCGTCAACATAGCGTACGACCATGGCCAACAATCGCATTAAGCCATACAGCTGTCCCCTGCCCTATGTACTTTTGCGAATATTTGCATCAACCCTTTCAGAGAAACCATAGACTTGTTTTCTGTTGAATTGAAGGACCGCTGGTATTTTTCTGGAAATCGCTACATTGTCCAGTAAGGATTTCCATTCGGGTTGCTTTACTGGATGCGCTGAAATATGACGTTGCTGAAAAGGGCCTTTGTCTGGAACAAAGAGATTGAACACCTGAAATCAAACCTTTACATTAGTTCTCTTTTGATATGTGCTCTTCACTGATTTTGTTACCTTACATCAGATTGAATGGTTTCACGTATACAGGGTGAGTCTTTGACCACTGCGTTAATTTTAACCATAGATTCTTGATGTCAAAAGAAACATTTTCTTCCTGTAACATTTTTCCAAATTTGGCCCCGTTCAAAAGATATAGGGTGTTGAAATTTCATAAAGAAATTGCATTTTGACCTGTAATATTCAAACGACAATATCAATTGAAATGATCTCTTGTAGAAGGTTTTTGATAACACTCGTGCATATTTTGGCATCAATAGATTTATTCCACTTGTTGTGGGTTTCTCACTACTACTCTACAGATTGGTTAAATTGCATGAAAAACAAATATCGCTTAAACTAAAGGTCCGTATCTCGTACTTCCTGGAATCGTTAGTATTTTTTGCATATAAAATCATTCCTCATCTTTTTCCTAAATTGCACCATTCTTGAGATATTTGAAGTTGAATGGAATTGAATCGATATAATTTTGTCCAAATAATCTGATTTTCCCAAATCCAACTCTGTGCTGAAATTATTCAATAATCAGATTTGTTCAATGTTGCCATATTTTATGTCTTTATTAAATATTTCTACAAAAGGTTGGGGAAATCTCTCCAGTCTATGGTTCCACCACTAAACACTATAGATGAAATTAACCACTGAACAATTTTTGTCTTACATTCACCACAAAATCTAAATTGCCATTTGCTGTATTCATTGTTGATGATGTCTAGCACCTTGTTTAATATTTAATCCAGAATAATATTCCATAATAAATAAAGAAAAAGTTTTCCATCACTCTTCGGTATATTTTGACCGTTGAAATAGGTAAAGTATTTTCTGTCAGGACCTGTTAAATTGAAGACTTGTTTTTATGAAGAGCTGGTTTTTTAAAGCTTCAGACTTTCAGGGTTCATCAAATTATATCTATTCTAACATAGGGATGCTGCAAATTGAGCTCATATGTGTTTTAAAACTTCGAACCCAGTCTCCTAGATTTGTTTTATACCTTTATGATCTTTATTTCATACACCGATTCAACCTTGTTCACAAACTTAGGAGATAATAGAATTTGACTTAGTTTTAATATTTCTGAATGTTTGTTATGATGCATGGTTAATTAAAATTCAATCAATATTGAAACTGGAAGCTCATAAACAAGACAGATTAGAATAGAATGCATTTTCTGAACATAATCATTTCATACTGAATTGAATAATTTAAAACTATCGATATTATCCTTCCAATATTTTCCACATTTTTCTAAAAGAAAGCTACAAATAACTGTTGACAGTTTCAAACAGAATCAAAACAACAAGGAACCACAGAACACTTTTTTATTTGAAACTACCCACCACAGAGACATTATAATATTTCAATGTGATAATAATTCACTCTAATTATTTTGAGGAAAATTATAACTAAAGATCAATAATAGTTACAGATATTATCTTTCATTTAGAAAAACATTGCAAATATAAATTTTTCCGCTCCTGGGGTTCGGTAATAAATTAATATTCTATGGTAAGGTATTAAAATTTGACATAATCTATGAATAACCATTATTCAATATTTATGTTCTTGTTTACGTAATTAAAACAGATACTCTGATTATAAAAATGAGTAATCAGTAATTATAGTCTAAACAGAATAGATTCATATTAATGATTTAACAAAAAAATTTTTATTAAAGAACACAAAATCTAGTTGAAAGTATTTTAAAAATCAAATTTAGGTATTTGGGACGAGTAACATCACTTTAAAATGATTATTCGTAGTGACATCATTCATTGTTGTTGAAGATTTCGAAAAAGATTTTCATATTTTTCAGTATATCACAGTTGTCAAGGAGAAGAAACTTCAGAAATATCAGTGTTTGGAAAATCATAGATGATTTTTTCTGGCTTTGAGTGAAAAAAAGCACATGGAAATGAATGGTGATAAGCAAAAGGAATGTTATACTAAGGACTAACGCATATCGATCTGAAATTTGAAAATTCTTCATCTTTTTCTAGATTCTAGATCGAAATGGCGAAATCGAATTTTGAAGAAAGTTACGATGAATGAAGTGCGTATTTTCAGTTAACGAGATTCATTGTAGGTTGTATTAATTGTTACATTGAAAAGAAAATAAATGTAGCTTTGAATTGTTGACAATTCATCTTTTGCTGAAATCAAAAACATCATTCGGCAGCTTCTGATTAATAAGGCTTACCTTATTGTTCGACACGATTGAACAACAATCCAGTTTCATATAAGCCGTATACAGGTACAGCAGTAAGTAATACGGTACCCTTCCCATTCCCGATGTAAACTAGTTCGATGGTTTAGGTACAATCAACTTTTTTCCATGGTTCAACTTTCCGTATTCACTGACGGTACGTAGAATCCAATTATTATATTCCTCATCCAGTGTCTGGTATCCCTCTTTAGCAGGAATCGAATTACTAAACAGGTCTTGTCTAAAAATAGAAAAGAACTGGTAATCGATGTCTAGTCTAACGGACCTATGAGTTCCCACAAGGATCTCTCATGGGGTTGTAAATGTCCGTACGGGGGTCAATGGCTAAAACCGGACATGCGATGACCAGTGACCACTAGCTGAAAAATTACAATCCATAAAGGGTCACTCAAATATAGCCGGGAACTGGACGAGTTCGTTGCCAGGTTCACCATTGATGGAATTTTTGTCAATTTCCTTTTGTCATTCAATTTTTAGCGACGTTCACACCCTCGAAAAATGTGGTATTGTCACTTTCGCACTTCTAGTATCCACCTTTGATTGTTCAGTTCGAAGAGGGATCGGCTAGCAAAAATCCCTGACCGGGTAATCCAATTTTTGATAATCAAGACCGGTATTGCAAGCTTTTGTATTCATTTATTGAGGACTGTTCAAGAAATAAGAATATCGGGATCTTTAGTGTGATGTAATAAAGAAGTTTATTTCAGTTGACTGCAACGAACATCGGCCAGGGCATTTTTTGTCCAAACGTGAATATGTTATTAATTGCTTAGGTTATTTGAAATACTATGCCCACCATGTGAATCTCAGCAGCTTCAATCCTTCCATTTCTGAATATTTTACTTTTTATTGTGAAAATAGATTTATTTTTTTTTTTAAATGGGTGATCGTGATGTTTTCGGCTATATTTACTTTTTAAGTTTTGATTTTAAGTAGTGCTCTTGAAGTTTAGGTATATTACTATACAGGGTGAGCCTTTAACCACTGCGTTAATTTTAAACATAGATTCTTGACGTCAAATGAAACATTTTATTCCTATAACATTTTTGCAAATTTCATTAAAAAAATTGCATTTTCACCTGTGATATTCAAACGACAATATCAATTGAAATGATCTCTTGTAGAATGTTTTTGATAACATTCATTCTTATTTTGGCATCAATAGATTTATTCCATTTTTTGTGGGGTTTTCACTACTACTGTACAGATTGGTTAAATTGCATGAAAAACAAATATCACTTGAACTAAAGGTCCGTATCTTATCATTAGTCTTTTTTGCATGAGTGAGTGAATCATTTCTTAGAGGAAAAATAATGTTTTTAAACAATTCAGATTGAATAGTGTATGCTGTGGAAGGTAATTTTCATTCAAACTAAGACTACAGAGGGGTATTTGCCCAATGTAAAAACTTAAAATGCTTATAACTTTTTAACGCAGCTGAATATGGAAAAACGGCATGGGAAAAAGTGTTTTTTTTTTATCTCAAGAACCTATGTTTAAAATTAACGCATTGGTCAAAGACTCTCCCTGTATAGGTTTGTTAATGCTTTCACTCTCATTGTGGCACTTTTTTTTTTAGTATAACCCTGTTCCAAAGTCCAGAAAAATACGTTAGAATAAGCTGTATTCAGGGGGTTTGTTTGGTAACAATTTTATATTGAAAATAATTGATACAACATTATATCAGAAAAACAAAACGGAGATCATTAAGAGAACTTTATAAAGAAACAGTTAGTAATATCTAAGTAACATAATCTATCTAAACTATTCCCTTGAAGGCAATTCATATCCCATAAAAACTCCCTTCGCTGGGTGAAATTTCAATTTCTCGTTGACTTGTATAAAAAAATTGATTTATTCTTGGGTAAATTTGACAATTTTTTTATATCATTGAGAGAAATGTTTCCCAAAATAACCCAAGTGTCTATTGGGTGTCATCTCTTCAAAAATCATAATAATAATAAGAGGAAGCCTTTATTATAGAAATCGCATTGCCATCATGGAATTCCTTAGAGATCTTGATTTTTCAATCTCAATTAATTATAAAATTATTCAATTAAGTGAAATTCTTCTCGTCTAACAAACACTGGTTTTATAATAATAATACTCGCTGCTCAAGATTCACTCTGCGGTTATTTATCCTACGTTGGTTGCAAAACATGTTCTCTCTTAACCTTTAGTTGTTACTGTTATCAGATCGATAAATACCCTTTATTTACCCATGTTTTATTCAAAGATGCGGATATTTATCGAACTCTCAATAAAACTCATCAAATGACCTATTTGAAAAAAGAAAGATAATGGAAAACAATCTTCCTCTAAGTGCAACGGATGAAAATTCGATTCGAAGATTACTTACAACCTATTTCTTTTCAACGACAATATTTTCAATTTTACGTTGCAGTGAACATGGATCCTTGTGATTTCTTTCAAATCACGAACTCTGGCTTTTTCGTATAAAACGGATATGTTGGTGTTGCATTTGTTACAATGCTACCACTCCTCTACCGTGAAAAGAGGTCAATGCCTAACTTTTTATCTGCTTTGGATATTTATCATGACTTATGTAAATTTGCAATTAAAATGGCAAGTGATTTTAATAAATATCGGACTCACTTCAATGCTTGCGATGTTGATAAGTTTTTTTTCCGGTGAATATTTCTTTAAATTTAAGTTTATTCGAAGCTAGATGAAGCCGAACATCGCGTGAGGAGTTTCAATCTGTTTCTTCTAGAATCGAGCCTGGTTCAATGAATGCTTCCTTTCAAAATAGAAAAACTTAAGTTGTAGGAGTATAAATAGGTTCATGCTGTTTCGATTACAGATGTTGTCGTTCTTTATTCTATGTGGATAATACTTCTTTGCGACCTGTCATTATCAGGCTTTGAAGTAGGAATTCTTGATGAAGTGCGATCCATATTTTTTTTGCGCGATCTCCAAATTTCATTTAGAATTATGTGTTTTGCATGGAAATTTACTTCAATATAAAGTGAAAGGCTGCCAAATGTCCGCGTATCTTTTCATTAGAGTTCACGATGAACATGCTGTAGATGAAATTGCCGACAGATTTTGTTCGATCAAAAATGCTTCCAGATTTTGGTGTCAACACTAAAAACAGTACTATAACGAGCTCATTGCAGTTTATTTTCTAGTTATACCATACGAACTTAAGCTAATACAAGGTGTCGATTTGAAAACGAAACACTCTTTTACCCCAGATTCATTTTAAAAGGGTCTTCCTATAACATTTTTTCGAATTTGGCCCCGTTCAAAAGATATAGGGTGTTGAAATCTAATAAAAAAAAATTGCATTTCCACCTGTAATATTCAAACGACAATATTAGTTGAAATGATCTCTTATAGAAGATTTTTTATAACAGTCATGCACATTTTGGCATCAATAGATTTATTCCATTTCCATTTCTTGTGGGTTTCTCATTACTACTGTACAGATTGGTTAAATTGCATGAAAAACAAACATCACTTGAACTAAAGGTTTTTCATTCAATTTAATATCTGTACAGTAGTAGTGAGAAACTCACAAGAAATGGAATAAATCTATTGATGCCAAAATAAGCATGAGTGCTATCAAAATCCTTCTACAAGAGATCATTTTAATTGATATAGTCGTTTGAATATTACAGGTGAAAATGCAATTTTTTATGAAATTTCAACACCCTATGTCTTTTGAATGGAGCCAAATTTGGAAAATATTATAGGAAGAAAATGTTTCTTTTGACGTCAAGACGCAGTGGTCAAAGACTCACCCTGTATATAAAAAAATTGAAAACTTAAGAATAAAATAAAAATAAACACAAGGATATTGAACTAACGGATTATGGTACAAAAAGTTTCTTCCAATTAAGATTGTAAATTGATTTTTACTTGGGCATTTTGAGAGCACTCTTGCGTGTAACCATTTTTAAACAGAAAATCCAAGAAAAGATGCAATCAAATATTTCAAAATCTCAATAGATTTTATCTGTGCTCCCTAAGTCATATCTATGCACTCTGATCTCACGTTGGATTAAGAAAAGTCGGTATGTAAAGAGATTAATCGCATTTAAAAGGTGCCGTACCTGAGGGCAGGATGGTCAACCATCTCAACAATATAATTACAACCAACTTCAACAAAAGATGCAACACCTGATACGGAACAAGAAGAAAAGAAATGGAATCTTGAATATCACAACAACGTAACATATACGTATGCAAAAAATGATCCGAAATTTTGGGATGAATGAGTTTACAAGGAGTGAACAAAAGGGTGTTAAGGGATTATGAGGCTGAGGTACAAAAACAGATCCTAAATGCATACAGCGGAGGTATCCAGATGGAAAGATGTAAACAGATATGGGACAGATTGCACAGATGATGCTTCCTTGTTGAAATCTACACCCTTTCGTTTTGTCTTTCCATCTCTTGCCTTAGTTCCCATATTTATGTTTTGTCTAGGGATATTTCTGAATGGGTCTATTTTTGACCATGATATATTCATATGGTGCATTCGTTAGAGAGCAATATATCAATTTCAATAAAATGATATGTACGTTAAGTAGCTAACAATTCAATCGAGATAATCCCTACTATAGTTGAATTTGAAGATATTTTGGATCAAGCACTGTACACTTTCACCCGCATCCAAACGAGATAAGCTAGAGTTTTCATATTTTCAGAATAGGTTAATTGTCCAAATATCTCGGTCAAGTTCGTTATTTGGGCCAAATCCGTCGGATGGTTCAGTAGTTATGAGCATCTGAAATTTTCTTTCCTCAATAACTACTAGAATATCCATCCGATCAAGTTGATACTTGGATTATCGTTGAGGGAGGCTGACAAAAAAATAAATAAAATTTTAAAAAAATTCCAAGTTTTAATACTCACTATCTCATAAGCCATTTTTCGGATTTCAATAAAAATTCGTGAATATATTGAGGTGATCGATATCTTACTCATTCTCAAATTTCATTGTCGTAGCTTTTTTCCATCTGAAGATATGATCATTTTTTTCATTTACTCAAGAGAAATGACATGAAGTCCCGGTGATTTTCTTTGAACGATGGCCATCACAGATCGATATTCGATTAACAAATGCCGGGGTCATTAATCAGTGTCAGTTGGCGTAATATTAATCAAAATTTTTCATAACCGGAAATCATAGAGATAGAATTCAATCTCGATGGCTGAAATAATATACGTTGTCAAAATTCAGAAAAGCACTGACGTAAGTTTTTAGGGGAAGGGAATTATAGCTTCGAACAAAACTTGGGGAAAATTATGAGTAGTTATTTTTAATTTGAGATAAAGGTTTGTTCATTCATTAGGCGTTCATATTTGCATCACATTGTCCCATAATACGGGAAAAGACAATTGTTCACCTGATCAGAGTGGTTATAGATTTGTTATGGTTTGAATATTTACTCGCAAGTAGCTCAACAAGAGCGCCAAAGCAATCTGACGTCACGTCACTGCTTTCTAAATTTCTTATGGTTGCTCATTACGCAAAATTCAACAAGAATTTTTTTTTTTAAATCCACGAATTCTGGGAATTTTTCGGGTATTTAGGATTGCATGCTATAATAAGTAAATCGTCCACTGCCCAAACAATAAAATGAAATAAATCTTGTCAAAGCCTTACTTTAACCTATTCATTGTTTTCTCGAAAGAAACAAAAAATAATCGTGATAAAGAAAGAAGATTCGCAAATTTAAATGTATTAACTTTCGACTTGTACTATTTATCGATCGTAGAAGTTCATGAAAAATTAATATATATTCTCAAGTTTATTCTGAATCTGCGAATAAAAAGACAAAAGCAGAAAAAAGAACTTAAATACGAATCAAATTTGTTTAAAATTTATAACCCATTCCAAGAAAGAATCGGAAACAGCATGAATAGCTCTAAAACTCTAACTCTGAACTCTAAAAATTATTGATGAGATGAGATATTGTTTCATCTGCATATCCACATTTACAACTTGCGCTTGGAACTGAGTTCCATCTGAATAGCCTGCTATTGGTACGACCATGAACTGTTCTCAAACGATTACGAACTGTCCAAATTGTATTAAAATTGCTACCCTTATTGTCAACAAAAACGCGAAACATTCTACTAGATAACAATTTCTCTAATAATATTACCATTTTTCCACACTTCAGATGAGTATAGAGTTTGAAAATAAATCCATCTTTCCATATAGTGGTGAAAACTAGCGTAGTATGAAAATATGATTATCCGACAAATCATTACAACAAACAATACCACGAAATCCTTCTGTCGAATTTGAGCAGTCACCTCTCCCACTGCAGCCATATAGTCTGGGATTTCTGTTGGGATTAAAGGATCTCTTTGAACATGTATGTAGGATGGGACTGAAGATATAGCATGGACCCTGTTTGTAGCTGAAGCAACTTTGCGGAAAAATGACATAAAACCTTAATGATACTATGTTGTTACACTGAAAATATTTATTTTATATAAGTTTATGATAATATTATGTAACATTATGATGTTGGCTGATGACGAAAATCGAGGCCATAAACCAAATTAAAAAAAAATCTATTTTGTATATGAATGGATTCTAATTCGTAAATTAAATCGGGAAAACCTTCTGCTTCTTCCCACGTAAAAAAATAGAGGGTAATGGTCAAACCGAACGCACCATTGTCTTCCGCTATGCCGAAACCATTGGAAAAAGGCGGATATATTTGGTCGTTAAAAAACAAAACCCTTGCAAGGACACGAACACAAATAAATCAAAACATCTTCAACGGTGAATGCTTATGCAAATTGGGACAATCCGAGAACGACAGTCCAGTCAGTATGACGGCCAGAGTTCTCACGTAGTACCTTTTTAATACGCCAGCAACTTGCGATCTAACTAACCAACGGTCAACGAAGGTAACGACATAATCGGCGATATTCAGTGTCGACCAAATCAGTTCTCACCCTTAACCATCCCCACGGGTACGTCCAAAGATAATCTGGGGGACCAAAGATGGACCCATGGATGACCCCATCCTGTATAATAGATATGATTAATGGGCGTTGAGGTCGACAGGTCAGACCGGACATTTAGGGATGGACTCGCGGATTTAAAACAGGTTAAAGGGTAACAAAGGAACGGGTTGCTCACGGATTTCGGAAGGGTGTGTGTTTATTTACTGCCGCATGAGGGTAGTTAGGCATGCATGACTAATGGGCTCATGATGTCGATTTCTTAGGAAATTCCTCGACTTAGCTCTTCCCTTTCCTTTTAATCGGAGAGGTGGACAATGGACTGCAATTAATCAGAATTTTTGTACGCTTAAATTTTCCCATGGATGTAGTGACCAAGCCGGACGGTTTTACCTGGTTCATTAATTATCCTTTCAGTTCCTGTAATGAATGGCCAGTTCCTCTTCTGAAAACTGCTTGAATTCTTGATCATTAATACGCTTAGAAATTTCAAAGCAAGTTTTCAGACAGGATCAGGTTTGTTTGCAAGATCGTTATAAATTATATTTTGCTGGGGCTCATACCTGATAACGCCAAGAATTCTAAATGGAAGACCATCCGAATTTTGTTTTAATAATCAAAGAAAATAGAATGAATTATTTACCAAGAAATCAACTGTTTCTCTACTAATGATACATACGTACAGGGTACATTTACCATTTCAAATATCAAATTCCATTATGACAATGCATATTTGACATCTCCACTTCAGTGGTGACATAATTTCTTTGAATTTTTATAATTCTTCATCCAGAAAGGAATTATTATGGTTCTCGTTGTACTCTAATTAAAATATATATACTTGGACTCAATGACAATGAAAACCATTTACCAAGCAGTATTGGAATCGAAGATGAGGTATGGCATCATGTTCTATGATAGCTCACATAACTTGGACAGGGTGCTGAAGATTCAAAAGAGAGCAATAAGTACAATCTGGAAGATGAAGAGTAGGGGAATATTTAAAAAAAAATATTTATTAACCGCACTCATATTCATATTCAGGAATGCTTGATTTTCACTTTTAAAAATATGCATTACTTCGAAGAAAAAACACCAAGTTATTATAATACAAGAACAGCAATAAAATTCCCGCATCACAGACTTAGCCCCACCAAAAGAGGACCTGCATATAGGTGCATTCGATATTATAACAAGATAGCACATAAATTGGGAAGATAATGTACCATACAACAATACAAGAAATTCATTTCAAGCTGCTACTTATCATTGAACCATATAGTGTAGAAGACTTCCTAGCCTATATGATATAATCAGAGTAAAATTGTTTATGACCCTGTTTCATCTCGAGTGGTCACTGTATTACATGTATACACTTTACCTGAAATGAAGTATATTATTATTATCTTTGATACATTCTTGAAATTCTTTCAGAAATGCTTAGAAATACTCTACAGAGAAATAAATTCACTGCGTTTGTAGTTTTCAACTAGTAAGACTTCAGATTCATAGGCCAGTAGATCAATGTATACCATAAATGCCCGAAACTAATAAAATACATAATTCTTCAAGATGAAAAAAACTCATCTGGTTGCAACATCAATCTCATACTTTTTAATATGATCCTCTTTATTAATAAAAACAGTACTTCAACAGTTTCTGTTCTGAAATTCTGGCAACACATTTCAGGGTCACTACCGCCTAGTCCAGCAGATTCTGGGGTTTCGGACGTAGACAGCTCCTCAAGTGGTCACACATCAACAGACGAATTGAAATCGAGGCTGCAACCTTCTCTTCATTCTCCCGTTGGCAATTTCCTCAGTAGGCATCACCCATTGTCCTGGACTCCATCACCACATCATCACACGCAAAGGCCGACAGGAAATCTACACCAACCCTTTTATCCACCGTTCACCACAAGTAAGTAGATTAGAAATCATTATTGAAAATGCCAAACCCAAAATACTATGCTAAGCTTGATGAATTTATGATTATTGACGCTTACACCCTGCTCTGATAACACGAGAGTAGATAGGCAACACCGTTTCCAACCCAGTTTTGGTCATTTTTACATTTAAATCTCCATAAGGAATTCTAAAGTCCATTCTGGTAATTTACGTTACTTTTTTCAAGACCATTGAAAAGGAGGTGTTTGATGCTAGTTATTAAGAACTTTTAGTAGGTCGTTGATGAAGATGATGGTCTATTAGAATCATTGGAGGTGTAGGGTGTTAATCAGTAAGGACCATTTAATAGGCTCTTCTTTCGTTCAACTGGAGTTACCTGTAACCGAACTGCTTGATACTATGTTATAGCTGTTGCCATTGTAGCCTATAAGGCCATCCTCATAATATTTAGCAGTGAATTAATCAAAATTCACAAGTGCATCACATCCATACCAATTTAGAAAGTATAAAGCTTCAAATAAAATACGCTTACCAGATAATCGATACTGACAATATAAAAAATCCTGAACTTTCAACATCTGAAAATACAGATGCAGTAAAATTTTTAAATTCTTGGTATAAATACCTTGGCTCCGGGCCAAAGTTCTCATTTTCAGTCTTCACACATGCCACATTTTTTGCTCGAAATAAACTTTAAACTTCCTGAAAGACTTGATAATTCATTAATTACTTTACTAGTGTAGAAATGGCAACTACTCGAGTTTAAAAAATTAAAGCGACTTCGTCAAGATCCTTGTGTGGTGTAATTGGAGATGTTACATGTACTAGATAAATATAGTAGGCAATAACCTAGGCCAACTCGAAACAAATGTGCCCCATGCTGCGTCAGTTCTATTTACGGTTTATTTACTATATCAATTGACGACAGTTCCTAGTTCCTTGTGAGTGTTCTCCTAGTCTTCCTGGTTATTGGAATGACATTGTTAATGAATAGAATGCATGTAATAATGTGTTCAACACACAGAGAGTTAAACTTTTGAGTGCAGCCGGATAGTATAACATTTTGATTTCCATTGCGAGAAAATTCTTGGATTCGTCACTTTTTTGGAAAAAAATTCTATTGAATAATTTCATCCATATTTATTAATACAATGTTCTTACTACAGAAATACTTCAACATTTGAAAGCTACTTCAACATTATATTGAGCTCTACTAAATTCCAGAAATTATCTGGATAATGCCTTGATAATCTGATTTTTTTGGAACGAAACAATCTATTCTAGATTTATTCGGAAATGTTTATCAGTAACTTTTCACTGCATATTTCTATAAAACGAAAGGAAACGTAAGTAATTCAATAAGTCAATGTTCAATAATTTTTCTCTATTATATTAACATAAATGACAGAAATGAAATATCAAATCTTATAACAGATTTTTTCATTAAACTGTCAAGTAACAAAGGTGTCCTAAACATTTTAACCGAAATTCAATCAAACGAAGTGTTGAAATTAATTATGCAGAATAAGTCAATATACAGGGTGAGTCTTTGACCACTGCGTTAATTTTAACCATAGGTTCTTGAGATCAAAAGAAACACTTTTTTCCCATACCGTTTTTCCATGTTCAGCTGCGTTAAAAAGTTATAAGCATTTCAAGTTTTCACATTGGGCAAATACCTCTCTGTAGTCCACCCTGTATAGGCTGACATAATCTTCGAAAAATTGTATTAGGTGATTGCGTGGCAAAAAAATGGGCTAGTTGTTGTATTCTGTAAGGAATATTATATGTAAATTATTAAATTTTAACTTCCAAGAAGAAATTCCAGACAAAATGGAGTGATGTTCAAATAGTTTCCTTCAATACTGCGAAAAAAATGTGAGGAAGGGAATTTTCAAGAATGAAATTAAATTTTATAAAATTTTTATATTTGTATTTTTAAAGTGCCCGTTTAGCTAAGTTATGATTGAAGAATTTATAAGAACTACACATAGAAACAGTTGAATGCATTCGCAAAAATGTGACTCACCTATTAAGTTTGGTAGATGGAAAGCCATTATTGACATGTAGGTATGATTCGTAGAGTAATAATGCTGTAGAATTTGCGGACCCTGAAAATTTTATGAAGCCAAAGCCAAGAAATATCTCTCTGAAACTTTTTCCATCCAAATTTTGAAGTGGGTACTCTTAAAAGTCACTTAATTCTGTAATTTACTTGAAGATTTACAGGCAAATTTTGATACTAATTATGAATGTGTATCATGCATATTGTTGAGTCTCATATCATTATATTTATCAATTTCATTCTGCACGAAAATAATTTTTTCGAAATGGTTGCAGTAAATCCGAATTTCGAGCACAACAACTCGATCTATTTTAGCGCTTTCCAAATGACTTTGGGTAAGGTCAGGGCCTCAGTCGCAGTTTTAATACGTTTTGTATAAATAATGAAGCACAGCAACATATTAATTAGAATTTCAAATTTCGATTTCGCAAGATTTATTCGCCACTTTTAATGAACGTCAAAGATCAATTCCTATCAAATAATCGAAACATATTTGATCGCAGTTTGGCGTTCTATCTAAGGATTTATTGAAATTTCTGACCTGCCTGAATAGAATTGCCATGCTTGCCAACTATTCGTTCAAATATAACATTTTTATATTTGCATCGCATATTTTTATTCAGCAGCTGGCGTCATCCTCATATCTATATTTAAAAAAAGAGATTAGGAGATATTAAACTCAGAACGAAAGTACCTTACAAGAATCGCAGCAATAATAAAATCATTGGAGGCTGTTTTGAACTGCATTGTGAAAACATAGATAAAAAATGTTTAGCTTCATGATGCCATCTTGATCTTTGAGGTTGCGAAAATAATCATTTCCTCTCAATGTTCCACATTTATTGAAGTATATTTTATCACTTTTCGATAATTCGAGGTCATTTAAAGAACGTTTTGTTCATAGGTACCGCATCCGTGTCATTGACTTGAAAGTTTTTCTAATAACTCCTTGCTTCTTGTCATTTTCAGTATGAAAAAATCCATCTGATAAATTACGATAATCACTTTTGTACCAACTTTGTACGAAATTCAAGATACGAGGGTTATCTTTTATATTTCGGGATTGGACAACCTTGCTGTTGCAATCTGACAACTGACATCGTAGAGCTGGACATTTTAGAGGTTATACGTAGTCTGAAAGTTTTGCATCGATGAACTCAATTCAATTTTTGTCGATGGAGCTCCATCAAGGACCATTGTTTATCGATGGTATGGTGGATTCAACCGAGGTCGGAGTTCACTCCAAGACGAATTTCGTGAAGGTCGTCCAAAATCAGTGTCCGAAATCCAATGATGCTTGCCTCAACTGATAATGCAAGATCGTCATGTGACTTATCTTGAGATTGAGACAACCTAAGGCATTAGTGGGACCAGCATACATTAAATATTGCATGAACATTTGACCGTCAAAAAAATATGTTCGCATTGGATCTCGAACAATTTTTCAATCGCGCAAAAAAAGGCTTGTGACGATTGAACGAAGGAAATGCTCCAAAAATACGATCACGGGGCTTCGTAGTACGTCTATGACGTCGTGACAGGTGATGAATCGTGGACTTACGCGTATGAGCAAGAAAGTAAACAGCAGTCGACTGTATGAATGTTTCAAGATGAGCTAAATCCAACAAAAGCTCGCGCAAACTGGATATGTCGTAATCGTACCACTAAAACAACGCAAAATAGTCAATTCTGAGTAGTTCACAACCATTTATTTGCCAGTTATCTTCCAAGAAATCAGGAAAACCAATCGCCGAAGACGGATCACCCTTCACCACGACAATGGGAGCTCAAACAACTGCATTTTTGACCACTCAAAACATCTATTTGACAAGTCATCCGCAGTTATAGTCCTGAATTGGCACCAACTGACCTCATTTTATTCCCCTACGTAAAAAATAAAATGAGAGATCAACGTTTTTCGACTCCTGAAGAAGCGGTTGATGCGTTCAGAATGCATGTTTTGGAGATACCTCAATCAGAGTGGCAAAATTGCTTCGACAATTTCAAACTCATAAAACTGTATAGATCTTAATAAAGTATATTCTGAAAAACAATTCTCTAATCTCGAAATATATAAGGCAACCCTCGTACTTTCATCAGACCTTCTTGAATTGCAAACAGCCTTCAAAAAGCTGAAGGTCACAATGTCAAGTACCTTATTGCAAATCGTCTCGAATCCTTAAAATCAACAATATCGCAATCTTCAAATCCCTAAATTTTCTGTTACAGTAGTAAATAAAAAAAGATTCTTGCGCAAATAGACTCCATTATCTTAATGTTTATTTAATGTGAACGTATCAGTCAGTGGTGCAAACTTTATTTAGGTGTCCAAGATCAGTGTTGAATTCGTTATTTCATGAGGTTATCGCCGTACCATTTCATTGCATTATCAGGTTAGCGATTATTTGAATAAAGCTCAATTTTAATTCTATTTTCACCATGACACCACATGCATTTATCCGATAATTGCTTCATGCCTTCGGGCAAATAAGTTGTATTTCGGAAAACAGACCAGATAAACAAAAACATGATTATTAGTTGATTTTTATATTTATTCTTCAAGTTCAAGACCTCGGTCGGTTAGCGCCGTAGACCTCACTGCATCATTATCAAAATAACGTGGGATAATCTCTGCAATCTGAATTTTAATCTGAGAAGTTCAAACCTTCACCAAAAATCATATAGACTACAGCTTGTTCAATACCTTTTTTGGGTTAACCATCAGTGTTATCACTGCTAAGAATTGCATATGAAATAATAGAAAAGCGAAAACTAATAGTTGATCGATTTTAAATTATTCATTGCAAATATAACTGATAATAAATGGGAGCTTGATACAAAACATAATATATCATTATTTTCATCATTCATAGTTGGCGTATTCCTCATTCAAATTTCTATAATATTTCACGTAAATATGCCGTCATTGAAAGCAATCAATTAAACACTTTTTTTTCTTGCTATGAAGCAATTTTATCATAATTTTTAATGAAAAAAATGTACAAGTTAACTTGCTAGTGGAAATCGTATTTGAATAATTTGTACATTTTTTTATAATTATTTTCTGAATGGTATATCGAATCAATTAGTGACTCCGTTCTACCTTTCCACCTAGTAAACAATATTCCGTAAACTTCACACAATGCACAGAAATAATCTCCGATTGTGATACACAATGACATCTAGCGTCGAACGACCAATCGTAATCTAATGTAACAGTACCTTCAGGCGTCCTAGACAAGTAGGGGAATAGGAAACAAATGAATTACTACTACTAGGTCTAGCTCCTAGACTTGGAGTGAGCAACTTGATGCATCATCGTCTGTTGTTATGCTTTCTAGGATAGGTCAGTTAGATTAGTTCACCAGTTAGCAGGGCGGTGTTAGAGAGGTTTTATTGTCTAACTGGTGAGTGATTACATAGGGTATTCGGATCGATTATCGCATTGTCACCATTTTATTAAATTATTGACAACTAACGGTAAAAAAAATCATACAGTATGAGTATTCAGCTCCAGATGAGGACAAAAAGAATTTAATCATTTCTTTGCATGATTTTCCTGAAAAAAAAACAATTATAAAGGTGTCCGGAAACCCGATACCATTTCTGGACACCTTGTAGATTACGGTATATAGACGATATAAAAAGATTTTAAACTACAAATTTCTGGATGATCATCTAACGAATTGAAGCTAAATCATAGTTACAGCGGTTATTTAAGCTTCAAGTTGTAAACAAACGTAGAACTCACGTAATGATTAGAAGAAAACGTCTAATCTTTATATCTAGCACTTGTTCAGATTCCTCGTTGTGGCTTACATAGTTGTAAAATAACATCTAGAAGATCAAAATGAATTAAAGGCAACATTTCTAAATATTTACCTGAAAACATCGATACCTAGAGTTAAAAATGTTTTCAATGATAGATGTTTATATGAAGATTTTTCATATAGTTGAGATAAACTAAAACGTCTAGATATAAAAAAAAATTTATGACAGGAGAGATTATAATCTTTCCCAGATCTGAGTACCAAGACTGTTCTTGTTCGTATATGTCAATCTACCAAAATATTTCTCTTGTCATGTGTCAAGTTTAGTGCTTCCGGTAGCCATGTTTGTTAGAGCATAGAACGTTAGTTTCATCCCCCTGAGTGGACTATTCAAATTGAATTAATTATATGATTGTTTTAAAACTCGTGTTGAAAAATGATTCATTCCTGCAGAAATGCAATCAAATTATAAGTAATTGTTTCGTATCATAGATAATCATATATTTTCTCATTTTTAACATCTATGAATGTGACTAAATGTCGTTACCGCTATCATAGCAGCGAGCGGTAAGTCACCATAGAACGCTTCCTGTTGAGACAACCTATATTGTCCGACTCTTCCAAGTATCCGTGAAAAAAGCGCTAAACATAATCCTGGTCGAACTGCAATGAAGGCTAATGGCTGCATCTCCGTAACGCGGCTCGCGGTCACTGGTTCATCGACTCTATTTGTGACTTTCCGTAAACTGAAGGTCATCGCGACTGCTGCAGTTACAAACTCTCTTCCATCATCTATTCTTCTTCTTCTTTCCCTTTATATGGTCATGGCGAACTAACTGCTCCTGTGAATCTAACAAACCCACAAATTTAAGCCCCAAAATATGTACAGTAAAGGTAAGGTCGCTTGTCTCCATCAGCATGGGACAAAAAATGTAATCCAGAACAGCTGCTCTTCCTATGACCGCACTATGATCAGACGAGGACGACCCGCGGTCATCTAGTTTCCTCGTCGGGAGTTTTCCGAAGGCGGAGGAGAAGCAAAGCGTACAGATCGAGAATTTACCTGAGAGGAGAGCAATCAGGGCATGTCCGAACAGTAAAACCGGTTTTTCCGCATGATTACAAAGTAATTGTCTTGGTGACGGACAATTGACACGTCTATGACCAGACTCTCTGACAGTTCCAACACACGACAGCGGTCGACGTCGTCGGCGGTTCACGAGGACTCACCAGAAAGAGAACTAGACCGAGAGCTAGAAGAAGCTTACCAAGGAAGCGACACACACGCTAGTTCGGAGAGTCAACATAACTCTGACGTTTCCTAGATGGAGGTAATATAGCTATCAGCACGATACTTTTTAACCTCGAGGCGCAGGCACACATCCTCCAGTTCCTGTAGGCTATCAACAACAGGCAACTGCGTCGCATAAAAGGCGCCAAATTTCGTTATTATTCCTAACTTTATCTGTTCATCAACTTCTCTTATATCTCCTAAACATAGAGTTCATGCATGTCAAATAATCCACAATTGATTCTGAGGGATCTTGCGTTCGGTTCAAGATATCGGTGAACAAACGAGAACGATAATCTGGAGGTTCGTAATGCCTAAGAAGCAGGGAGGACAAGCTCTTCCAGTCCTTAATTTATCACGATTAGATCGATACCACATTAACGCTCTACCGGAAAAAAAAGATCAACAGCTGAATCGAAAATTTGACTCTCTGTCACACTCCACGAGCCCTTCCCAACTCCACAACACGTTCCAAGAAACTATGCACGTAATATCCTTCGGATCACCCAGAAAGTTAAATTCCACTTCTGTAAATTCAAAGAACGAGGGAGGTTCCCAAAATTCGCATGAGTGCTAGTACGAGCAAATGGTGGATGCGCCGGGAAGCAACCGAGGCTTCATCATCAGAACAGTCACCCTCAGAGGAGGAGCAATAAAAACAGAGGCAGGATCATAAGCCGGAGGCTGAGCGCAAACATCAACCAAAGTACTCTTACATTTTAAGCATATCAGCAACATTCAATGTGCAAAGATTCTTTCGAACTACCAGACTCTAAAACGTTCCAACCGAGAAACGACATGACACAACCTAGTAAATATCGCCTCAAGGCATGGGTCAGGTCCCTAAACAACGTTAACAATTCATCATACTTGCTTCATACAAATATTAAATTCTGATACAGTATCCAACTCAACTATAGGATACTCAAAAGACCTATTACCCTTCTCTACTTTCAACAAAGGACGTAAACAGGCACGCAAATCCCGAACTGTCTGTGTATCCAAGAACATTTAAAACCTCTTCACACGCAATTCATATTGTAATTCATCTTTCTTAAGCCTATTAAGATTATTTTTCAGAACCATACTTGCCAAATACCTTTTACAATAATAAAATCAAAATATGATCAAAATCTGAAAATCAAAGTAAACTGCACAAAAAATTCAAATGAACCTTAAAAATAACAATCCGGAACTAACGGAAATTTTAAACCGTGACACATAGATAATCATATATTTTCTCATTTTTAACTTCTATGAATGTGACTAAATGTCGTTACCGCTATCATAGCAGCGAGCGGTAAGTCACCATAGAACGTTTCCTGTTGAGACAACCTATATTGTCCGACTCTTCCAAGTATCCGTGAAAAAAGCGCTAAACATAATCCTGGTCGAACTGCAATGAAGGCTAATGGCTGCATCTCCGTAACGCGGCTCGCGGTCACTGGTTCATCGACTCTATTTGTGACTTTCTCTGCTCCTGTTACAAACTCTCTTCCATCATCTATTCTTCTTCTTCTTTCACTTTATATGGTCATGGCGAACTAACTGCTCCTGTGCCGGCATCCAACAAGCACATCGCTACATCTCGACGCTTTTCTGGTCCAATCAAGATGACTAGCGTTGAGCGTTGAACAGCAGGAAAAAAGTAATTAAATGCTTCAGGAAATGGGATTGCATTCCGTCGCAATCCCTGTTAAACCAGCGGTTGATGCAAGGCTAACTGACTCTAAAACAAAAATAATAAAAAAGAGGCACAGAATAAACTTATCGAATATTGGAATTGATTATCCTTCATTTTTCAAATGATTGGCACTAAATAAGCACCAAGTGAATTTAAATGCAAGTTTTTATAAACATTTATATTAAATAGTTATAGACTATTATTATATTATATTATTATATAGACTATTATGTGCGGATATTCACAAATTTTGGCACTTTAATTCAGTCTATCAAGTTTGGATAGATATAACCCCTTTTATATACATTTTGGGCCATAAGTTTATTAATCAAACTATACTTATTCCTCAATACCCTATCAATAACTCTAAATTATATATCCTATATGCGGAAAATTTGTTTTAAAGTTGAAATAAATTTTCAGTTAATCCATTTTTCACGAGTAGGTGAGTTTGAAAATCTGAGGGTATTTATGGTAATTCACAACTTTCATTCAGTGCTTGAATGTTTTGAATAATTTCATTTTCAAATGTCGAGAAGATATGTATTTACATGTATCATACTGGATGTGTCTGAATATATGCGAAAGATCCCAAAAGGCGAAAATTGCAAATACCAAAAATTGAGGGGGTTCTTTCATATAACTCATTTTTCGATACTGTTTTTCCCCCAAGTTGCAGCCCTCTTGAATAAGGTGAAAAAATCGTTTCTATTTGAAATATCCACTTCGGAAATATTTTGAAGAATGAAAATAAACTGGTATTTTTCGAGTTTTTATGTTACCCTTAAATGTAATCACAAGGAGCTGAATGAAACAATCTCTTTAATATTTTGCATCAGAATTTAGAATTTTTATTGCTCCCATATTCTCCTATTTGAAAAAATTGATTTTAAAAGACATGTTCAGTCTGCAATTTTTTTATGTCTGGATATTAAATTTGGTAGTTCGACCACAAAGAATAAAATACTGCTCTGATTATTTTTTCCCATAAATTCACATTTCATTGTCCTGATTTTCTCTTATTTATTGACAGTAATAATTCACAACATTTTTCACAACTATAAAAAACTTTATTGGAAGAATAGAATTTTTGAGAGGGTCTTGAACAGAATATTGGAATCTTTCGCATCAGTTTAGAAAAACCCTATATATTATAAATCTATTATTATTTCTTGAATAAATTTTCACTATTCAAGCAATAGGGAATATTACGATTTGTCGCTAAGTATTGATTGTGCATTCAAGATATTCCCTATATAAGCTTCAGAAAACCATAACCTCGTAATATTTTTACCTAACTTCCTAATCATCAAGTATGTTTCAGATGCATTATCTGAATCTTGAAGTTTTCCATCGAGTAACGACTATAAACTAGAATGATACACCGATAGATAATAAAAATCGATCCACAGTCATAAAGATAATAGTGAAAATAAAATTGGTCACAGGCCGCCTATAGTCATTTAACGGACGGAAACCAACTTCCAGTCTTCGATAAAAGCGAATTTCAAATTTCCTGTGCAAACCGAACAAATCTCATTAAATAGATTTATTTTTATATTTGACTTGGCGCTTTCACTTCCTCAATTTCAAACGTAAAGTTGTATTTAAATCGTGCAGACTCGGGCATTATTTTATACTAGGTCGCTAAACCATCATTACTTCACGGTGTGTGGGTATCAGTTACACCGTACACACCTCTATTTGAGATGCGGGATTTTTTCATCATTATGAAAATGGGCGATTGGCGGATTCATTATTTGTTTATGGGAGAAAGAATTCATGTTTCTCTGTAAACATCCGAGGGAAAATCTTAAACCAAGAAGCTTGTCAGACAGCATGTGCCATCGGCAGTTTCTCATAAACTATGTTTTTACCGGCGCCGCAACATGTGGACGAGCATTATCGTGTAAAAGAATAATTTTGTCGTGTCTGGAGTAGTAATGGGCGCGTTTTTCCAACTCAATCAGTGTCCAACTCAATCTCATCAATTGTGTTCGGTAGAGAGCTCCAGTAATGGTTCCGCTTGGTTTCAGCAATTCATAATACACGACACCAAGCTGATCCCACCAAATACACAGCATGAGTTTTTTCCATGAATATTCGGCTTAGCTGTCGATGTTGATGGTTCGCCGGGCATAACCCATTCTCTTCTTTGGATTATCGTAGTGAATCCATTTTTCGTCACCAGTGACTATACGATGCAAAAAACTCTTTTTTTTATTCCTGACAAGCAGCATTTCACTCATGCATAATCGGCGTTCAACGTCTCTCGGCTTTAGTTCATATGGAACCCAATTTCCTTGTTTTTGAATCATTCCTAACGATTTTAAACGATGTGAAATTGCTTGTTGAGTCACTTGTACACCTAATAACTATTCTTTCAACTACATAATTTATATATTTTGACATTGTTTGGAATTGGGTATGAAATCCTACCTGTAAAATATTTGGAATGTGGTAGATTGATAAAGCAATATTATTTGTTATTTGGGCTATTTATTATCATCTTCAACAATTTCTACATATTCTCGATTATGTCCATTTGAACTCAAAGAAATGCTGCATTGAAAAATTAATGGTAAGATGTAAAACCTCATATTTGCAGAATTCCAATTCCAAGACCTAAGGTAGAACCAAAAATATTTAATGAATTATTGAAACTTCATAATAATATTTAATTTTTCCCAGTCAACCTCAACTGCACAATTTTGCATGAGGTAATTCCTAGAAAAGTATCTATTTTGCTATATAAACCTTTTTCAGATATACAATTTAACCCTTGGAATATTATTCTAGAAAACACCGTTTTCTTTGATGAATAAAAGAGAATTTTTCATTCTTATCATAACATCAAACATTCAAAAAAACAACAGGAAAATTAATCAAAAAATGAAACAGAACATGACACATGTGTTTCGATATTTGTGTATAACACTCTTCTCTCAGCAGGCATTCATATTCGATAAACAATAATTTAAACAATTTTGGCTACAACTTACTTTGTGAGATGCCGCAGACAGAACAAAAATGAACATATACTACTTTGAAATCAACTCGTATTCTAAAAGCTAACCTCAAATATAAGCATAGAGTATTATCTCGCTCAACAAGTCGACACAGAAAATTACAACTGATTTCATTAAATAATATAACTTGATATCAAGATTCTCTGCCTGTGTTCAAATCTACAACGAAACCCTCAGCCTCCTTCGATAAATACAGTTTTATTAAGTTTTCAAATCTTTTTCTGCTATTGATATACTCTGAAATGTTAAAGTTGTTCATCAACTAAATCCATTTTTGAATGATTCTTGTTTCTTGGATTTTCTGTCTAGTTCAATGCATTCGGGAGGAATAATTTAAGAACTAATTCTACTGTTTTTCGCTTAGCCTTTGATTGATAATAGGAACGTTCCACTCCGAAATAGTTTATAGATTCTTCCTCCTAGTGAAAATTTATTTATTTTTACTCAGAAAGACCAAACAGCATCCAACTTTGTGTACAAATAAACTCAGAAATGAAAAATCAAAATGATTATCTGGTTTGTTTATATTTTCACCAATTTTTCTTTTATCAAAATATTTTTTTTCCAACTTGATTTGTTTTATTCCAGTCCGTTTCTCAATTTTTTTTCTGATATTCTGCTGATACTTGGGTACAATTCAGTTGAACAGAGACGTACTTTTGAAAATAATGTCGGTGGAAAAAATTTAAAAAAACAGACATATTAACATGTCACATCACAAACACAATGTTCAATTTAGTCATTTAGTTTAATTTTTGTTATTGATTACCTCCTTCGCTTTCCATATTTACTTTCAATATGAAATCGCCAAGTCGACGCGCACCAACTGACACTCCAAATTGATACGATCTTCTCAGCTAAAAACTAATTAACGTTTAATCGTAAGTGGCGGAGAGAGCATAGAATTTCTCCCCTTCGTCATATTTCACGATACATTTCTATAGTTGCAGTAAGATAGAGTGTTGCGAAAACTGTGATTGCGTCGTGATTTGCAATTCCTGCCTCAGTACGCCCCTGATCAGACCTTGGTCCGGACGGTCACCCCAAAAGCCTCCCTCCCCTCCAGACGCAGCCCACTCTTCGGCACTTGCAATGATATAATTATAACTATTGCACATGCGCCCGCCATGTGACCTTCAATACTTGCACTTGCCATCTTATATGAGCTTCTTTTTTTGTTTTCGTAACGTTGGCGACCGGAAATTGCTGATTGCGTGCAATTGTTTTTCTCTTCTTCACTTGGGGCTTGAAAAATGTGATTTATAAAGATATTGATACGGTTCAATTAATTATCATTCATTACATTTTTTTATATCCATTACCGCTTACCTTCAGCGATGTTATTATTGTGGGATATAAGGTTTCTAAAAAGAGGTATAGGAATAATTTGATTTTACTTTCATTGCACGTTGATTTGATATCTCATAAACTGAAAAATATTTTCAATCAATTAATAATTCTCAAAATGGATCAATACATACTGTTTTTCAGTTACAATTCTTTAATATTTCATCTCAAATTCTTACAGATATTGTATCCAATTCCAGTGACAATTCATACTCTATTCTATTCTATGACAAGAAACATAACCTTCAACCTTAAAAGTTATTTGTTTCAAACAAATAGAAAAATAGAATGCTGTAATCGAATATTTCATGCATCTTTTCTTCATATTATTTAATTATTTTCGCTAGCTGGAGAGCTTCTTTTATTTTCTACGATATGTTTGATGCTGTTTGAATTTTGGATAGTCAATTCGTGCTCGCGTCTGCGTCAATTTTGCAATGCAGTTTCCTCCTCTTTGTGTGCAAATTAAACCGTATCTTATCTTTTTTCGGATGGACCACTCGCTTTCTTATGTGAACCCGTTGGGAGATCAACGTCCCCATGACATTGTCACGCGTTTGGTTCAGGTAATCCCTTGTCTGGTCTGGGTTCGTCTTGAATTCGGGCCCGCCCCCTAATAATCACCTCTTTTGTCTCGCGAAAATTGTCACCGTTCATGGATAACTTGACTGACGTGAGCTTGGAAGAGATTATTGTGAGACTACAACCACAGAACACTTTATACAATAAATGAAAACTCCCAACTAATTTCTGGTAACACAAATTGGCCGCCATGTTTGGTAGTAGAGGAGCGAAACGGCGGGAAATTTGAATTATCATAGCAGCGGGAATTTTGAATTTTCTCGAGCATACATGCTAAAAATGCACTGAATTATGCCGTTCATGAGAAAATCAGCCATATGCTGAATGATTAAAAAAATGTTATAAATTTGTTCGTTCTGGAGGATATTCGGGAATATAATATACAGAGTATTACATCATATGAAATTAATTCCAAAACATCAGTAATGAATTAAAGATAACATTTCTCAATATTCACCTGAAAAAATCGAGTCCTAGAGTTAAAAATGTTCTCAATGATAACCGAATTAATTCTACCTTCTTGCTAGATCAATATATGAAGATTTCCAACTAGCTGAGGTAAACTGAAGTGTCTAGATATAAAAAAATATAATGGCAGGAGAGATTGTACTTCTTCTCCAGAATCTGAGTACCAAAACTATTCTTTGTTCGTATATAAACAAAGGTGTCAATCTACCAAAATATTTCTCTTGTCATACGTCAAGTTTAATGCTTCCGGTAGCCATCTTTGTAGAGCATAGAACGTGTAGTTTTATCCCCTAAGTCTAACTGCCCATTCTCAATGATGTTAATTGTAAAGTAATGTTAGGCCATACATAACTTCAGAGAATTGAAAGTACTAACTGATCTGACAATGTGTCATCAGTTCATCTTTGATTATAAGCTTATGCTACCGTTTTGGTCCACAGCATCATTCTTCTTCTTTGTTCGACTATAGCATTTAAGAAACATTTTTTTTCCTGAAGATGTATAACCAAAGGTACAAACAGTTTGTTACATGCATCCAAGAATAGTCCTTGAATACAACTGGTCTAACTGATGCCTTTATAGCAATCGTGCCCCATTCATCTAGTCCGATTAAGCCAATCGATCTCGATCTACGAGCTCATAATGGCGGTTCTCTGGAGTCTCGATACGAAAGAACGTGAATGCACCGCGAATATCTGCATCTATTCTTGCTTCTGCAAGGACAAGCTCGGTTGAAGGTTACCGACAGATCGTCGTTTCCTGGTCAACGTTCTCACTTCCTCTTGTCCCCCTCGCCTTGCTTCCAGACTTGGTAAGAGCGCCTTCACTGAATTACGCCATTCCGACTTCTCTAAATTTGCATCCTTTTCGCTAAATCCCGAACAAAGCGGTTCTTCTAACTTCCATGAAATGGATTCAGTTTCTGCATTCGCTCATCTCTCAACAGACGAACTTTGAAATGATTAGAAGGAATTTTATTTGTTTCTCATTTGTAAACGTCAGTTTACAAAAACACAATATTAATCAAGAAAGTTTATTTTATCAAGTCACTAACTTGTAAAACTGACATTTAACTTGCAAAATTTTTACAAGTTAGTAGTATTATTTACATTAGAAAATTTTGTTTTATCGTCATATATGTTGAAAATCATGGTACATTTTTGATGATGAATGAGTTGATTCTGATGATGATGAACTATCTGTTGACTCAGAAACTGCTGAACTCGAGGACTGCAGAACATTTGTACTCTGCTTACTACCAAATAATTTGCTAGAGATTTCGATTTTTTTGTTGACCGAATCATTGACATAACTCATCGCAATTTCGGTGATCTTCCACCCTCCTGCACGCTTTAGTGCTAAAATATCTCCACCCGAATCCGCAACCATAGTGGCTCCAGTTCTGCGAAAAGAGTTGCCGGTGTATAACTCTGGGTCTTTTAAACCTAAATATTTCGCTATTTGCTTTGGGACAACACCAATAGTGTGCTGGCCAGCATTGAGGGGAATTCACTTTCCATGTCGGTATGGCTCAGCATATGGGTCCTAGCAGCTGGAGTTGACTGATGTCATCTCATGGCCGCCGTTTTGGTCATATATTATCCCTTCATACGCGCCCGCTTTTTGCGGGAGTGCGTAATCCTTAGGGTCATCATTGCCATTTAACCGAAATTACCCGATGTGGGGAGCGGTCTCCCCACACTAAGTTTTCGGGGGCGCCTTGAGCCAGTATCGGCCCAAGATTGAAAGGTTCATAATTGGTTTGGTATATCGCTTATGCTTTAAATTTTGAATTTTGAATCTGATTGTTTGAATTAGACTGTTAGTTTAGATTTCGGATTTAAAGTGAAATGAGATTGGAATTTTGTTATTTAGTTTATCCACATTATGAGAAATTTCAGAGGCTACTGCACCTGATCTTTGACCGTTTATCTGTAGTATTTAGGCCAATTATGTGTTTCTGTCAATCTTGGCCCGGTACTGATCAATCTGATCGCGGTACGCGGGACATTTGTTACTATTGGCCGGATGTCTGAAATACGGCCGTTTTCTAATTTTGCAATTGATACATTCCGGCATCTCTTGCTTCTTTTCGCAGTCCGCGTACGAATGTCCTTTGCCGGAGCAATGGGGACATGTGGACTCTTTCTGCCTACAAGCCTTAGCTGAGTGCCCATAGGCTTGGCACGTTCTCGGGAAGATTTATCTCGATAAGTAGATCCACGATCTCCTCGTCAGCTGAACCCTTGCTGACGTCGTGGATCATTATCCGCGGCATTAGTTGTTTCGGAGTCGAGCAATCAATTTTGCCCTTCTCCAAAGCAGCGATTACAGACTTACGTTCCAGTTCTGAGGGAACTGTGATTTGAATTGCACCGGACTTGAGCTTTGAAGAGCAACTGTATCCATAGAAAGTTGTTGCCCTTCCTTCGGCGGCCTTACATAGATCACGAGGCCGGGGCTCCGGACTATGTGCGGTTTCGGTAATGGTTTGGGGATTGCGGCCGCCACAGAAGCATAAGACCTCTGCTTTGGCGCGCTTTCCCCTACGCAACTTTGAGAGTTGAGGAACAGGCTTTTCAGCTGGTCCCTCTCCTCTAAGCGCCCCTCTAATCTGGAGATGGCCACTTCATGATTGAGGTGGTCGCTTTCTTCCCGATTTTATTGGTCGGGTCGGACATGAACTCTAGGAGTCCATTTTGAATGTCCGTGAGGGACATTCCTGTAAGGTCGGCCTCAACAGAAATTGGTCCCTCCTTTCCTTCCCCGAGAGGGGGATGGAGATCCACCTGCTCCTGCCTCGCGGCAACAGAGGAAGTCGACAAAAGACGCACTCTTCTGACGCCGGTTTCCTTTCAGGGACCTCATCAGAGCTTGCCTCTGCCTTCCTCCCCTGCTGAGCAGGTGGGGTATCTTTTGCGGCGCGCCCATTGGGCGACTTGTTCGACGACGGAGGGCTCGTAGGCCCCTCTTTTGCGGCGCGCCCTGTGGGCGTCTTTGTCGTCGACTTTATCGGCTTGATTTTGCTAGTAGCTTTAGCACTTGCCTTGACCCTAGCTGCAGTCAAGGATGTGGTTCTCCCAGTCGCCAGATTTCGACCTGAGGGAGCCTGAGATGCACTCTCCTCCTGCCGGCCCTGCATTTCCGTATGCTGGAGCTTTAATTCTACAGTTTTATTTGCCATTAAACCATACTTTGCGGCTAACTTAGTTTTCTCCACTGACAGATGTTTTCCCGTCCATCAGAAGGTACTTAAGCCCCCCCACCACGACAAGGTGTTAGCTCTTGGGAAGGTTCCATGTCGGTATGTCAAAAAAAAAATCTTAGGATTTCTGTTCCAGGAGGCCGAAGATTTACATATTTTCTGAATAACATGCAGGGCTTGAAGCTGCAGCCATCATCGGTTATGGTGAATCTTCTTGTTGTTGAATTTTTTGTTTGCCGCAATGTCACAATAACGTATTTTTCCATATCTTCTACATCATTCATTTTTGAGGGGAGAATATTTCCTTTTCATTTTACAATAATTCAAGATGTTTTTCAATACGAAATGTTCAACGATTTCTTTTTTTCCAGTACCAGAAAACTACAACAGCTACCTTTTACAACATCACCATGCCCAACAGTCTCAGCACATGCATCACCACAATAGTATACAATCACCATTCACCACGCCGTCCCCTCCGTCACCCACCATGAGGCATTCGATTCCAACTTCGGTGATACAAGCAGCATCTTCGAGCGTGTACGATGACTCTTATATGCTGGGTTTTCCACCTAGGAAAATTAAAAAAATCAAGAAACAGAGAATCGGCGAACCAGGTTCTGTGAAGAGGAAAAGCCGAGAGGGTTCGACAACGTATCTGTGGGAGTTCCTTTTGAAACTCCTTCAAGATCGAGAATACTGTCCGAGGTATATAAAATGGACGAATAGAGAAAAGGGAGTTTTCAAGTTGGTTGATTCCAAAGCGGTATCTAGGTTATGGGGTATGCATAAAAACAAACCAGATATGAACTACGAAACAATGGGCCGAGCACTCAGGTACTATTACCAGAGAGGCATCTTAGCCAAAGTGGATGGTCAACGGTTAGTCTATCAATTTGTTGAAGTGCCCAAAGATATTGTAGAAATAGACTGCACGGGTGTGTGATCAAATTGAAATAGATGCACCACATGCTTCAATAGTACAAGAAATAATTTAATTTATTGAGTAACAGAAAGTGTGAAGACATGATTTTTATCTTTGTAAATATGGCTCACTCGAAGAGAATATGTTGAGGACTTTACCTATTGAATAAATTGACTGTGAAATTTTTTACAACGAATAGGGTTCTAGTACCTCGTGTAAGTTTACCAACTATGAACGATCTCATGGCATCTTGAAAGTGGTGAATTTCCTGAAAATGAGGACAGCAATCAGCTTGCGTCTGTGAGTTTAACCTTGCGGTTGTGGATTTTTTCCTGCCAAAGTTATTCCATTTTGTACTTGCCCCTATTGCTCTATTGGTTAGATTAATTGAATATCATGAATATTATGAAAGCCTTTAACCGAATATAGATTCATTTTTTCCTTTGAATATTAATACAATTTAACCATCGATTAGATAAATCCCAAAGGAGATTCCTGGAACACGGAATTTTCACTTCTTGTTGATACTAAGGAAATTAATTTGTCCCATTCTGAACACAACTATTAATTATGAATGTGATAAAAAAAGAATTTAATAAACTTTTGAAATAACGAATCAACATGTCCAGGCAGCAGAATTCGTGGAATATATTAAATAAAATTTACTTGGTCCAAAAATATGTCAATTTTTCCATTGAAGTTTTGAGATTTTAAACTTTATTCCTTCATTGAATTTTAGTTGTTTTACCATATATTTATCTTTGTTGGTTGAAAAAAATTTAGTAGAACCAACAACTCATTGTGATCTGGAGGAAAAGAAAAAGATAGTGAGATGTTATTTTGTTAAGAGATGGTTTAAAAATCTAAATCGAATGAATGTGATAAGAAGAAAGGTATTTTGGTAGTATTTAGACTGAGATAAATTTTTAGGGAACTGTTCAGATGAGAAATTGATATTTTCCGGTAACTACTGGGAATAAAAATCCAATTAAACAGCGTTTCATTAATGCTGCATGAATATAAAATATTTCATTATTGAAAAGCCGAATTACACTCACTTCAATATAAAAATATTTCTAAAAAATTTTGTTATACCTTCATATTAAGGCAGCTTTGTTATCAAAACAAAAATGTAAGTAGTTGTGCAACTCATAGATATATTATATCCTAAGCAATTTTAAGATTTTTATCATTAAAAATTTTGTACCACTATGAAATATTATGTTTATGTACGGAATATTTTTTATAATTGCTCAAAATTAAGAAGAAACGAAAACTTTTGATATATCGTGCTTCAAAACTCATCCTGGAATTGAAGGTTGTTCAAAAAATGAATAAAACATGGAAATATTCAATGAGCGACTTCCTTCATTCTAGTATCAGTTATGGGACGCACAGAATTTCAGGTGTATAGGAATATTGTTGAAATAGGAAGTGTGGGTATTTTATAAAAAGAAATCTGGATTTATATAGAAATGAAGAGAATCCCTTGTTTTAGATAATGTGATTTGTAAAAAATTTCACTAGGGCCCCGTTTATAAATTCAAAATTTTGCTAAAAAATCTATTTTTCAATTGGAAACTAAAAAAAAAAATTTCGTCATTTGTTTCAAACTTATGAGTTTGGGCCTTAGTAGTTTGAGGTGCTTTCAAATGGTAATGAGACTGGATGGTGCCTGCATTAAATTGCTAGAGGTTCAAAAACGAGCACAAATATGTTTTAATTAAGCTCTCTATATTCTTTTTAGAGACTTCAGGCAACTATTATAAATTTCGATCTCAGATGTACACAGTTGAAGAATGAGAAAAAATTTTCATTTGTCAAGTTTTATTCATTTTTGTGTAATTTTTCGAAATATTGTACTTATTTGATTGGGTCCTGCGTTTTCTTGTAAACTATATTTTTAAGTGTACATTCTGTATAGTATTTATTTCATAATTTCGAATTTAATCAAATATTAGTTGTTTCATGATAGAAAATATTTCATTGATTCTAAAAGTTCCATAAAATACTATTTAAAGAAAGTTCAATAACTAATTCACTTCTCACTGCCACTTTTCAGGTATCAGAATTCAATACAATTCATAGTGTGATTTTCATAAATCATGAAACAAACTAATTTGATCCTTGTAAATTTCGTTTTAACATTCTGTGATTGTATGTTTAATTTTCCAAATTGTAAGGAATTAATGTAATGTATGTGGAAACGTTGTACCTAAAGTCAAATGTGTCTTTAAAAATATATTAAAGATAACCTGAACTCAATGGGCAAATCAATATGGAAAATCACAGATTTTCATCTTAAAGATGTTACATTAATGTGTAGAATCAATGTTGAAAATCAAAAAGTTTAAAGCACAAGATAATTTTCATATTAAATATAAACAAGAAACAAGTTCAATCCAGGTAGCAAGCAAAGAAATTGTCTGTTCGTCCAAAATATGTGATACATGTCAATATCAAATCCTATTCACGTTAGCTCATTGAAATAGTTATATATTATCTTGTTTGTTAAATGGATGTTGAATGGTTGCATTTGTTTAGGTATTGGTTTCTTAACACAAATATTTACGCGTTGTTTGAATATACCTACTACTGTGCAGTAATAAGAAATTTTGTTGAATATGTAAATAATAATTGAACATTTAAACATATTGTAATATTGGTGATACTGTCAAATAATAAGTTCAGATTTTGTAAATATAGATAATTTTTATCATTACAAATTACCTACTTTAGATTTTAATAAAATTTTATTGATTTTAAAACATTATTGTAAAAATTATACCTACCTATGTATAAGAACGAGGTACTTTTATTACCTATATAGTTTATTGTAATATTTTGTCTTTAATAAATACTTATAAATCCATTTTAATTTTTTTTCTTTTCAACAACTTTTAAACCCAAAATCATTCAGCAAAGGCAAGCTTTCAATTGGTAATTGATTTTATTTTTCATGAATCTCAGAGCAGCTCAGTGGCGGATTTACCAATATGGCAAGTAGGCCGGTGCCTAGGGCGGCAGATTTAGAGGGGCGGCAAATTTAGCAAATTTTTTTTTTACAGATTTTTTTTTATAATTATACGTGTACACAATCTATACTATAATAAAATCGTAAACCTAAAATAGTCTGTACATTAAAGACATTCGAAAAAAAATTCGCTAGGATAGCTTAAGATGAGTAACTGAGCTTTTTAATTTCTTGATTGTCTGTCTGTCTGTTCTTAAATGGATCACGCAAAAACTACTGGGCACTTTTACATGAATCTCCTTGAATTGTGTAGTCTGAAGTCCGGTTTAACATTTAGCATAAAATATTTATCAAAATTGTACCCTTGCGGGGGTCAAAAAGGGGATCAACGTTTGTATGGAACTACGTGATTCCGTGGTCCAATCTCTTTGAAATTTTTCATGGATATTTATTTTTTTTTTCAATTCGGCGGTTGTGGGGCGGCAATAGCGCTGGTGAGGTTCGGAGCGGGGGCAGATACCCAAGTGAGCAACCGGAACGCGGCAGACGTTGTTGATGGTCGTGTCAAATATTGAATTTTGTGGGCGAACTTTTCACTATTCTTGGATGGTTCAAATCATTATGATCTTACTAATATTTCATAAATGTGGATGTTTAGTTGTTTCGATTGAGCCGTTTAAAAGTTACAGAGGTTTTACGCTTTAAAGTCGGGGGTTTTATGTTTTGCCTGTCAAATAAACTTGTTAGGTCAACATCAAACTCTTCAGTACATAGCGGGTAGCAAAAATAACCTAGTAACTGACAGAAATATTATTAAATTCACAATCATACTAATAACGGGATTAAACTAACGTATTGAGGTAAGATACCTTTGATTCCCCTGGTCACTGTTCAATAAATCCTGCAACACATGGTCATACGACGCGACGTTGAAAAGTTTGAAAGTAGTACAAGATATAAAAAATTTATCGATAAATTTATTTGAATTTTCCGTTGACGACCGGGCCCCCCCACACCGCGGGGTCTGCGGGGGTGTACGTTACGCCACTGCCAACACTAGTTACATTTTCTGAAACATTACTTTGAAATGTTTCATAATGATTCACACACTTATCATATGAAGGTATTCGTGATGTATCATATTTACTGGGACATAATTTTATCTATTCTGGTATATATTCTTTTGAATCAATTCTGGTGAAGAAAGTGTTCACTTTTCTAATCGATATTTCTAAATAACGTTCCCAGAATCTATTCAGGGTTGAAATCAAAATTTCCCGCTAGTCATTGTGCTAACCAACATGGCGGCGAATCAGGTTGCCCTAGATTAGTGAGGAAGTCTCCCATCTCTATATGTTCTGTGATTATGAATTTTTTCTATGGGTTTTTGTTTACATACAATAGAGAAGAGGCCTTTGCGTTATTTTATTCAAAAAAGAACTGTTTTCAGGGTAATAAAATAAGGATGATAAATTAATCAAAGCTGGAAAGGTCTGTTTAGCTTGATACTAGTATTGGTTAAATTCAATTTTAGTGTTAATTATTTGATAGTACAATTGAATGAACTGAAATGCCCCATCACACAATGAAATATTTACAGGTTGTGGAAATTAAATATCTCAGTTTCACTTATTTATGTTTGAATTCCTACAAACTTGTATATTGAGATCATAAATAATGTCACAGTCCATAAAGGCTTCTTCAAAAATCAAGAGAAATACCAAGGAAAGAGATAAACGTAAATCACTTCCAGGAGTTCAAGAGATTAATAATGTTAGTACAAGTGATAAAACGTCACCTAGTAAAGTGAGTTATTGTTTCTCACTGAAAATGTGATTATATCGGAGTATTCAGTCTGAGCTTTCAGGAGAACCTTTCGAAACGTTTCGCTGGATTATCAACTGAAAATATTAAAGTAGCAGTGGAGCATGTGACATTTCCAGAACTGCTATCTGAGGATTCGTTAAAAATTCTAACTGAAGATTTGAATTATAAGTTGAGATATATTATACATGTAAGTTTTCATTTAATAATACTAGGTGCTCTATTATTTGACATAAACTTTCAGCAAGCTGCCAATAGGGCATTTGTCTCAAATAGAACCAGCATAAATAGAACCGATATTGAAGAAACATTTCTAGACTTACAACTAGACAAAATTTATGGAGCACCATCTGACCCTTCATGGATTCCACTGGCAGATCAAAATTATCTGATTCTAGATGTAATATATAGTACCTACAATCTAAGCTTTTGAATTTTATGATACATAACAGGTGATAATGTTTAATTGAAGATTATTTTAGGACCCTAAAGTAAACCTTCTAGAAGAAACTAGAGATGAAGCGTCATACTCTCAACCGTTAACTCCTGTAATTACAAAAACTTGGTTGCCTCTGAATGAAGAACCTAGCTACTCACTCAAAAATTATTTCACCACCTTATGTGAATCAGTTGTGAGTAATGATATTGAAGTGAGAAAGATGGCTCTTCAGAATATTAGCTCAAATCCATATATAGGACCTATAGTTAATTGGTTTTATAGATTTGGATACTTGCTCTTATCTAAAGATGTGACATATGATTTCTCAACACTATACGCATTGGATCTTATTGAAACTTTGGAAATGAGCCCGCTTGGGAACATGGAAGCTGATGAGTATCAGGTAGTCTGTTCGTTTTGTATTAGAATTAATCTAAAACTAAAATAACTTTAAAGATCTTAACCTTGATAGTCTTTAAATAATTAACATTCAAATAAATTAATGAATTCTGCTGTAATAAAATAATGGTTAAACTGTTTTTTAGTTGAAATTACTGGTGCGGCTCATTCTACAGAGATTATTGAAAACTTACACAAATGAAAAAGTTCTTAAACCCATGTGTTGGGTTCTTGCTATTTTATGTGGAAGATACACAATCCGACAGTTCGTGTTAACAAAATTGAAGCAGAAGATTCCTGAACTCACAACCCAATATTTATTACCTTTTTTCATGATAGTAAATGCCTTAGGAATTGATGCAATTGTTGATATCTTTCTGCAGAATTTTAACATATTGTATACGAATCTTATTACGGAAAGTAAAGCCAAGAGTGATTTAAATAATGGCTTTCACTTCACTTATCAAGAGTTATATGATTGGCAATTATATGGATATACACTGATGGTAATATGAATAGTTAAAATGACTTTGTTTATGATGCCATAATATAATTTTCAGGAGACATATAATATACTTTCAAAGAATGATATCTTTGATAAAAACTTCAGTAAATTTCCAGAAATAGATAATTTTAAGATTTTTCTTAGCAAACCTCACAAAGTGTTTACTCCAGGTAAGAATGGTTACTCAAAATGTAACAATTTCAGTGTGAACATATTTTTTTATACCAAATAGTTGATGTATTTTCGTCGTGATACATAATTTATTCTAAAACAAGTTGCAGACTTCTACTGTCACTATGATGATATTTTTGAAAATAATTTAATTTCAGAAATGTTGATAGAGATGGACTTCATCAATATGAAAAAGCAATTAATAAAAACACGGAAAAAATTACCAACGACAAATAATTGTAGGTGTTTTCCTTATGAAAGTGTTTTTGAAGTGCCAGTATACAGGACAAGGATGAAACAAAAAATGGAAAATCATTACAAAACCAATTATCATATGGGTTGGAAAAAGCAGACTCATGTTGTTATTGGCAAAACATCTCTTTTATTACCTGTGATGAAAAATAGTAACTCCAAATTATCTCCTTGTTGTGACCATTCTTTATTTTCTTACAATTTATAAAGCAATTAATAAAATTAAACATTTATCATTCCTTATCGACACTTATTTTCCTCAGAGTAAAATAATTGCTTGAAAGAAATAATGAAAAAAAAGAGCTTATCTGTAATGGGAATAATCATTTTTCATTGAATTCAGATTTTAATTCACTCAAATGGTTGAAAATATTCTCAATATTCGTTCGGTTTAATGATAGAGGTTCATCTAATGATCTAAAAGAAAAATGAAACTGGGGATGTGATAATCCTTTCATCAATGATTCTGCAAGTTTTGGATTGCCTGAAACTTAAAAACTTATTAAGTCAAAATAAAAAATACTTTATGAAAACATTCCGAAATTATTGTAACTATGTAATTATCTTAGTTTAAGCCAAAAAATAATTAGATACCATATTCACTTATGATTGATTCACTATTCTTACCTTCTAAATGTGGTTTCTCAAACTTTTTAGGTGTTCTATACATTATACTTCTATTTTGAAGTATTTCTTTTCCTCTACACATTATTTTACTAAAAGAGTTATGATCAACCAACTCCTGTTTCTCCTCGTGTAAATTCACACTGTATTTTTCCTCCTCAATGTTTTCTAGAAACAAAAACATCATAAAAGTTGTCTGTAAATTTTTTCGAAACACGCACCTTTGATTTCACCTTTCAAAAGGAATAATATTTTTTTTATTTGTGCTTGTAATATTTTGCTTCTCTTCAATAACCTTTCAGTAGTAACTGTGTTATTTTCTTTTAATGCATCAATCCCTGCACCAATTTCTAATGTGACTAAAAACGCAATGATACTAATGAAAATAGCACTTTAAGAGGTTGGATTGAAAAGTACCCGTGTTTAGCAACAGAAGGAACTGTAGGTGAAAAAAATACCATCTTTTAGTGCCATCCTTCAAATAGAGACAGAGCATAAAAAGTTGCAATATCGATCCAAAAGGAGTCTATGCTAAAAAGTGAATAAAAATATTAATTTTTCCTTCCAAACACGGGTCCTTATCAATCCTCGTATATTATCCCTTTTATTGTAACTCACTTAAATGGCATTTGCGTATTCTGTCTTTTAATTGATCATCTGAAATTGATTCAATCCGTACAACAGTCACGAGAAATTCTATTAAAACCTTTCCAAAGTTAAAAATATTTACAAATGCACCTTGTTTTGGTTCTTCCTTTTCATCATAACTTTCAATGATTTTCTGGATTTCCAAAGCAACTTCATCATAAATAACCTGAGGAGACGAATACCATTTAATGTCATTACTATATTCATGAATTCAACCAAATTTAAAAACATTGCTTAAGGAGAGGGTAGAATCATTCTGTATTTTCTATTGACAATTTTTCAATTCGTTCTTCATGTTATTTCCGATAGAGCTCCAAATATACAGGCTGCTTGGAAAGAATTGGCATGCCTGATCAACTACAAATTTCGAAATTACAAAACAATTTTTAGTTTTTGCTCATTTCTCCTTGTTTTTTTTTTGAGACTTCAGAACTGTACAAGGTTACATACTTCCATCAATTCTACTTATGAATAATGATTTTTTTACTTAAGAAATGTTCAGGGGGCTTTCGGAATATTATTTTCCAAAATGGTGAGGATCTTTCACTAGGTTTTAAAGCAAATGCTATAACTGGAATCTGCTAATGTATGAAATATTATTATTAAATATGTATGAATACGTGAAACTACTACAAAGCGGGAACAGTGCGCTAACTAGTTATATAGTTTTAATAAAGGACCTTATAACTTACTTTACAGAAAGCTGATGGATCGATTATTTCATAAATAAGGGTTTTGAGTTTATTTGCTTCACTTATCCAGTAATCTTTGAATATTAAAGCCGATGCTTTTCTTTGTTCAGATGAATCTTTCAAAAGCATCTTTAAAGCAGGAATCAACTCAGGTTCTATGAATTCCAAATTAGCCATACAATTTTTTATAGCAGTTCCACCTTAAAATTTTATAACACAGTTAAATATAAAATTCCTTGTTTTATTCAGGGTAACCGGACGATTGACGTCCATAAAAAAAAATCAGGTCCCTCATATCATGGGGTGTTCGAATCACCCCCATGTATGCTATCCGATTTTTACGGTTTCCAAGTTATGAATTTTTTTATGAAATTTGAGAATTTTCAACTTGAACATCTTCAAAAATTGAAAAAAAAAAGGACAAAAAAAAAGCCAAGTTTATGGTGTAAATTTCAGATAAAACAATTTATATGCAGTGTTTGTTATTAATTTATCTTTAAGTTTATCTATGGGATCAAAAAATAAGTGATAAGAACCAAACAAACAAAAATCACCCTCTTTGGAATATCAATTTGATGACGAGGTTTGAAATAAATGATAATTTGAAACTCAATAGAAGGCTCCAGTAAGAATGAAAAGGGGTTAAAGATTTCAGAATACCGAGAAATAAACAAAGAAAAAAACTTACTCGTTAGGCAACAAAAATGAATTTGGTTAACATTATTGTCAAGTTTTATTGAAAATGTTGCTCCTAAATATTAATAGCATCAAACTGTGTATTTATATGAAAGGTTGACCGCTGACAACATAACTCTCGATACCACCTATAGCATAGATCTGGGATATTACCGTACTTTTTTAAGCGCTCTATATCTCTGAACCTTCTGAGGAAATCAGTGATTTGTAAATGTATTCTGTCTTAAAAGTGCATGAAGCAATTTTATTCATAACAATTGCTTTTTCCTTACTTGTAATGTTTGATGAACAAAATACAGCAAATAATCCAATTTGAAATATTCTGTCTACATGTAGGTCATAATGACATATAATGTCTTCAGCTTCCTCTATCGCAAGTGGTTTGTTGTAATTCGTCTCACAAAAAGTATGAAGACTGTCGATTGTAACACAATATTGAGAAAACACATGGAGACTCAATTTCAGTATAGATATATCCACCCTTCTCTCTAAAGAGCACAGTTTATTGCTAGCATCTTCAATAAAAAGTGAAACCATGGCTTTGTGTGGATTATCTTTGTTCAATTCTTTTTCAAGATCATTCAGTACATCTAGAACCTCAAGAACAGATAAACTTGAAACAAAAAAGTATTTTCATTACTCACTGAACGACAACTTCCATAAATAATATCCTTGTCATCATCCATGCATATTTGCGCTAATGACATGGCATGAGCTAAAATATCTTCATATAAACTTTTAGTATTCTTCAACTTAATAAGAAATGTATGCCTATCTTCATCAATGTCGATTTGATCAACTTGAGCCAAAGCTTCATCCATCCATCTCAAAAACAAGCCAAAATCGTTTATATCTTTCTCATTTTCAGGAGAGGGTTTTTCAATGAGATCAAAACAAAATTTTATTCGATCGCAAGCAATTTTCCTGCACTGCTACTTACAAAAATAGATCAGGAATTGAATAATAATCTATCTTATACTCACTTTCAGAATCACACCGATTTTCTGTTCTTTTTGTATTATGGTTGCTAGGAATTTTAAAGAACTTATTATTTGATAGCATTTCAACAATATTGAAAATTTAATGTTTTGGTGGTAGTTGCTCTGTATTTTCCCAAAGCATGATGATACATCATTCATTAACGCTTCAACAGATGTACACAAATCCTGAAATTTTCTCAATAAGTTTGAATAATACGAGTAGTATCATAACACTTACTAGAAACAGCTCATTTGTTGCTGATATTGGAGACGTTAAGATATGTTCAATGATACTATAGCAAACAATTTTTGAATGTTCCATTGCTGATTTTCCTATAGGTTTTTATTCCCCTACTTCAACCTTTCATAATAATCTTTTTTTAAGAAAATGCTGAATGAATCTGTGCCCTCAACAAGTATGAATTAAAATTAGGCAAATATATTTTCAGGTTATGAAAACCAACGCATTTCTGTCTGCGCCTGACCCTCCTTCAAAAAATTGTTTTTTTCTTGAAGGAGTAAAATCAGATGTGATCTCAAATTAAAAAGAAACTTATAACAATTTCCAATACACTCTTATTCGGGTATGCAAGCGAAATATTGTGTGCAAATTTTATTGTCCTAGTTAGATTTCGCCCATTCCCCTAGTTGGAGTTTACTTATTAGAGTTGATTTTGAATATTCAAATACAGGGCATCAACTGATTTTATTGGTGTCCCACTGGACATGGAAACAAATCCAATTAAATCTATTAGACAGTCTCATTAGCGGATTTGACTAAGAATTCCTTGTTAAATTTGAGTTTTTTCATATTTATTTTCAATCCATAATGCTTTTTCAGATCGTTATTGAAAAATATTAAATAAAACACTCCTAAACTGTTGAACTTTGAAGATAATATATGTATATAGATGAAAATATAGATATTTATTAATTTACTTTCAAATCAGCTTCAATTCATTTATCAAAATGTATTCACTTAGATATATAAAAATTGAACAAAATAAATAGTATTCAAAATTTGTCATACTAGTTAACAACAATATTCTCATTTATATTCAACTGTAAAATATTTATGAGACTCTGCTTGGAGTTATCCGTCTGGGTTTTTTAGCACTATTCAAATCCAATCTCTCCAATCTCACATAAGGATTCTCCAATTTAATTCCACTTTCTGAAACTATTCTTGAAGAGTCTTTCACCTCTGCATGTACAGCAGTATTTTCTTTACCAGCAATATCATATTCAATTTTTCTCGAACTTGGTTTATCTACATCATTTTCACTTTGATTATTTATGTCTATTTCATCCATTTTCTTTTCATTGTTTTGTTCAATTGCTTTGAAAAAGGACAAAATAGTTGTATTTTTTTCAGGAACTGAGGGCCTCTTTACACGTCTTGGTGTCAAAATTTTAATTACTGATTTATCTGGAACTTCTCTCACTTTAGGTTGTTGAGCTTCAGATACTTTCAAACTATTAGATTTTTCGTCCATCACTGAAGTATTATCTTCAGTTTCACTTTCTTCCTTAATATACTGAACTCCTAATTCCTCTGGCTCAAACGTTATCAATGTACAAAATCCATCAGTTGATGACGCGATTAGAAGTAATCCATCACTAGACCATGTCAAATCTGTTAACCTTGTGTAGTGAATATTAAAGAATTTTGCAAATGGTGCTCTCTGCTGTGTATCATATAGTATAATATCATGATCTGTACCAACAGCAAAGAGGATTCTATAAGGAAGATTAATATAAGGTTCAGGCCCATCTTCTCTTAACTCAAAATAAGTCGGACAAAATTTCACTACTGTACTACATTGTTTTTCTACAGGCAAAATGGCAGCAGGTAAATTTGTTTCTACAGGAAAAATATATGTACAATTTATTGAATTGCCATCTTCACCAGCAATATGACCTGATGGTACAATTAAAACAGAACCATCTGGTGAAAATGATAACCTTCTGAAGAATGATTTGAATGTATCATCATGAAAATATTTAACTTCTTTTTCAAATAGACTATGTTCAGGAGGCACTGGTAAAGTACCCTTTGATATTCTAGCTTTCACATGTTTTCCATTTGTATCAAATATTCTACATATTCTATCTGTGCTTATTGTTGCAATATACTGATTTTTCGGATCCCAGGACACCCCTTGAACAAAACCTTTGTGGTCAGTCATTATTTGTTCACTTTTGCCTTTTTGGATGTCCCATAATATTGCTGTATTGTCTATTGAACCTGATAACAACTTCTGACTATTTGGCGACCAACACAAGTCATATATATCCTCTTTATGACCTCTCATTATTTTGAAGACATTCCAAACTTCTTTGTCGTTATTATCATCCTCTAAAGAAGGAATATTATCTGTTTTCAATTGCCAAATAATTATATTAGCATCATCATCTGCAGAAGCCAAATATGTTCCAGAAGGGCACCATCTGACAACATTCACTGATTTTTGATGCCTCTTCAAATCTGAGATCACCTCTTGTTTGAGTGCTCCATTTGCTTCTATATTCACTTGCCATATAACAACATGAGAATCTGCACCTCCAGTAGCTAATTTGTAATATGAGTTGATATCTGGATGCAAATCAACACTGAGAACAGGCTCCCTGTTGTGCCAGGATATCTCAGGTATTGTGCATTTCATTTTATATTGACTAAATAATAATTCTACTTGGCTATTATTGTTGTATCGCAAATATAAAACATAACCTTGGTCAAACACAGAGAAAAATATCTGATTTCCCGCCAAAAGGGTGCAGAGAAGAAAAACCCATAGATATAGAAATTATCTATGGAAAGGAATCCGAGCTCTACGTTTATTTTGGTTCACTAGTTTTGAATGAAAAGAGATTCTTTTTTCTTTCAATTGAGACGAAATAGTTTTTTTTATCTCGATGGTTCGCAAATGCACGAGGATCGCTCGAGCAACCTGATCGGTAGTCAGTGATTTGAAAATTTTTTCTATGGTTAAATTAAATATTCAAATTGTCAATGTAAACAAAAAGTCAACGAGTTTTTGAATAAAAATGAATGTCTTAAATATTGGTTGGTGGACTTCTTCAAAACTCCACGTTTTTAAAATTAATGGCATGTCGCCAAATGATATGGTCATTTCCGCAAAGATGAAAATAATGGAAATGGGGCACATTAATGATGTGGAAAAATTAGGTATGAGGATTTTGTCAATTATTATTTGAGAATTTTTAAGAAGGATACTATAAACAGTATAAAAATTTTTATATCTGTAACGTCTTTCTACGTAACACTTCCCCATTGTTCCCGTTAAGCTATGTTCCATGTACCAACTAATTGATAAATATTTTTATCAGGATGTCGTTTATTGAAATTCTTCGCAATTGCCCTAGCACAGTCATTGTTCCGGAAATAAATTCACCTTTTTTTTTCTATCCAACGTCTGAATCATTTTTTGATTATCAATAAAAACACAAATTTAAATCCATGCTTACTGCTAGAAGATTTTTCGTATGGTATTAAAGATATTTCATTGCTTGGCTTCTCAGAAACATAACTTCGCCTAATGTTGTATTTCACATATTTTTATTTTTATAGAACTCATTTACTGTGGTTCCATAATGGAAAACTTGAAAAAACTTTCCCACTATGTTAAACGAAATAATTCGTTCGTTTTCATGGTCAAAAAGGAAGAAACTGTGCCCGATAAAGTTGGTACTTTTTCGCCGAACGATTTGCAGAAGCTTTTAGATAAATATGAGGATATTTTATCGAAGCCCAATACGAAAAGGATGCTATTGGTAATTTTATTTAGTTTCATAAACAGGAAAGGACTTGAAGTATTAAAAGTTCCCGGCACTTAATTTAGCAATTTTTTTTGTACATTATATAATTATGTTCTTAGATATTTCACACAAGGCTATTTTGAGATTACCTTGCATAATTTACGTTTTCAGAAATTACAAGTGAATTTGCTGAACTAAAACTGAAAAAATACCTTCAGTAACATATTAAGAAATTTATGTTTCAGAATGCTATAAAACCTGATATAATCACTGAGCTTGTGGACATGATCCCCGAACTATCCGCAGATTTAATCGCTTTGTCAATAATCAAAGATAATAAACTATTTGAATCAGTTCTTGAACCGAACATAATGAAAACCCTGCTTACGAAACATCCAGCATTGATGATAACCGTAGATTATTTGATGCATGAAGTTATAAAGAATATTAATGGACGATTACGATCACCAACCCATCTCATGGACGACGATTTTTCCGAATATGATGGCTTTGACATATATTACAATCTTCCGAACGTATCTACTATTGATGACAATGATATTACAGAAAGGTCTTTCCTTTTCCGGAATAATACCAGAAATCCATCAACTGAAAACAGAGATTCCAATAGAATAACAGGTCCGACTAATATTTTTGAACGAATTCGTATGGAATCTTCGGGAAACCTAAGCGAAGAACTTGATCTAGAATTAGAGATGGAGTGGCCTGGATTATCACGTCAGCTTCTAAAGATGCACGAACTAGGTTTATTAGATGATAATCTAAACTTTCGTGCCCTCCAAATATCAGGAGGAAATGTTCAACACGCAGTAGAGTTGATTTTGAACAAGATTATAGAATGAAATATTAAATTTTTCACAAAAATCGGTTTCTTTTTACTCTTTCTGAACTCTGTGTGCTCACCTATATTATTGTATACCTATATCTATTTATCCATGGTTTTCACAAATTGCGATTATCCAATTTGTAGAATTTTTGTCCCTACATAGCTCGTCATCTAGTGTTCCTGTCAGTACCTGTGGTGTGAAAAAGTCCGTGAATCCGACCACAGACCAGTAATCTATAGACGGTTCACGCCAATGTTAACCGATGAAGACGAATGTTTGCGACATCTTAAGTCTCGTATCGGTACTAAATTGCAAAGCGGGAATTTTGAATGCAGTTCCAGTAATTTTTATTCAAAAAAATTTATTTAATGGATATTTTGAACAATGAGATTTCTACGAGAGATTTTTGTCTCGACGAGAAAATCTGGGTAGAGTTGAAATTACATCGAATGCTTCACACCAATTTTATTGTTCTAGAAGAGGTGTGAAACACTTAGTAAACTGAAAATGATTAAATTACTCTCAGATTTTCAATTCGTGAGACAAAAATATCATGTAAAATTCCCATTGTCATTCATTCAAATTTATTATTTTCATCTAAAACTTTACCTACCTACATCATCACAATAACGTTGATATTTTTCATTGGATATTAAACGTTTTTACATCATGTGACACTATAAAGCTCTAAATATCGAGAAGAAAACACTAATATTCAAACATTAACTATTTATTATTTAAGATCAAACGTTTTGAGCAAGGTGCCTAGGTTGCTTCAAATTTTTTGTTTTAATCCTGTTGGAGCAAATTTTGTTCGCTAATTTTTTTATTGGATTACTCCCAGTGTAGGCCTTTTCTTTCCCCTGAATTATATTGTTCACTTTTGTGGCACCAATCATGTATAATGGTCCTTATAGAGAATTTTGCTACCATTTCAAATATTGAATTTCTGTGATTCTCTTCCTCGCAGATAATGAAATTGGAGTCCACTGTTCGTATGATGGTGTGCTTGATGATACCGGCTAAATTTTCAGAGGAGGGCTATTCGAGATGTACCTAGAAAGGTTTAATTTTTAAATGTTTTATCTCCTATGGACACCAAATAAGTGAATTTCCCATTCAATTGTTGCATAATTTTCACTCACCAGGAATATTCATTGTTGGAACAGCATTACGAAATAAATTATGCGACCACTTAGAAACATATGCCTCTTCGAAGTGGATATGACACACTCTTTTCTTCTTGTACACCGCCATTGGATTCATTTCCATGATATCCTTATCATTGATTGCATTGATCCACATATTAAAACGATCTAGGTCCTTTTCTGGATTAGGAAAGCAATGCCTTATTTTACTATCACTGTTGCAGTTGGGCACAGCACATTTATTATGACAAACCATGTTAAACGAAGGGTAAAACTATTATAACAAACTATAAAAAATCTTAAAATATTAATCACCTAAACAACTACTCTTAACAATCTTAAAATCTCAACATGAAAGATGGAAAGGATAACCTCTCATTATTTTCTGCTTAAATAACCTCAGATTTCAATTCCATAGAATAAAAAAAATTTGCATTCTTTCAGATTGAAAGTGTCAATTATTCTGCTCTGTGCTCAACAAATTCATGATATAGCGACATCTTAAGTCTCGTATCGGTTCCAAAATAATTTTCAAGGTCAGCAACCTGCGTGAAACGTCTATAGATTACTGGTCTGTGAATCCGACCACAGACAATCCGACTAAAGTCTGCAGATTAGCAACACTCTGTATGCACTCTCTCTCTGCATAACAGGAAATATATATATTAACTTATTTATAATTTAAATTTCTACTTTTTTATAACCGGTAGTCAGGCTACCAGAAAAATTTATGTTCACCCTAGAAATAGCTTAAAAATCTGCCATCGTAGCGCTGCCATCATCGCAGAAGTTCCCAAGATAGCATAGATAGATAGTAATGGTGATGGTCATTTGAAAATAGCAAAGAAAACTTTATCTCTATGGATTTCTTATACTTTTGAATTCAAAAAAGGTTATATTTTTATGGATTGCTTTTGGCATTTTGCATCTTTTGATGTGTTTTTTTTTGTAACGGTTTAGCTAATACCATATTGTTACTTTCAGTTTACTTCATTAGTTTGGATTATATCGATATTTTCAATGTTTCGCACCTCAGGATAAAATCCGTTGTTCAAATATGTCAGAGGAAGAAGATACAATCTTCCTCAATGTGGGAAATCGTAGTATTAAATGTTCAAAAAATGTCTTGAAATCAAATAGTCGTTATTTCAAAGCATTATGTGGAATCAATAAACGAAATATCAGTGAGGTTAAGGTAACTTCAACTGAAATCTTTGGTTAATATCAATTTTCTCTTTACTGTATGAAGGAACATGTTCGAACTATTTATTGTAGGATGTGGATCCTGATGCTATGGATGAATTGCTTGAAATATTGAATGGTACTAAACAATGTGATCAAGTGTCTAATATGTTCAATGTTTTACTTATATGTGATATGTTTCTCTTTGATCAAATAAAAAATAACTTAGCGAGAGAATTCATTAAGACTCTTAATCAAGACAATTGTCTCGAACTATGGATGAAGTTGAGATCAACATCTGTTTTCCCTTTAGTCTGGAAAGCAAAGAGCATGAGTTTAACCTCTTTTGATCATCAGAGGCTTCAAAACTTGATCAATCCTTTAAAGTTATCTGATCTTATTGTGTATTTAGGGCATGCAAATTTGATGTGCAAAAGAGAAATTGATGTATTCCATGCTATGTTACAGTGGATATCTAAAAATTCTGGAGTTGAAAATATGGTAGACTTAAAGAAACTATTAGAATCAGTGATAAACTTCAAAGATATATCGATATCAGAGTTGAGAGAAATGATATGTCATCCTATGATTGAAAACCATTCCGATATTGTAAAAATTCTAGAAAATATTATAAAGGTTAAGTCTGGTCTTACCGTATTGGATGAGGACAGTTGTGCTGATACTGCTAGGTGCTGGCTAAATGTGCGAGGAAGATATCTACCAAAATACTTGTGTGTCCTAGATACAAGTATACACCATAAATTTGAATTGTTTTGCCATGGTAAGACTCTTGATTAAATCGCAAACACCACTTTGGCTACAATAAGGTATTCCTTATAAATATTTTATTTTAGGTGATTATAAAGATCCTACCATGATAAGAATATCTGTTTTACCTGACAGTATAAAGGATTTATCTGGGTTTGAGATTCAAATTCACAACATGTCTATTTATATTATTGGTGGGGAGTTCACAATTGGAAGTGGATGTTGGAATGATAAGATTTATATGTTCGATTTGATAACAGAAAAATTGGTTGTTAAAAAGAGAAAGTGAGTATTGTTAAATAGTTTGTAAAATTAACTGTCCAGAAGAATCTATTTAATTTCGAGATTACCCAAAAATTTAGCATTTTGCTTTTATCACTAGGGATGTTCTTTCGTAAAGAACGAACATATTCTGATTGGGAATGACCATTTCTGATTGTATTCTTCTATATTTCAATCTCACTCAGTAACTCATTAGAGTAGGCTGTGTTACATTGAATTTATAATATAACCAAATCGATCATATTGATATATTCCTGATATAAGTTTCAATATATTTTCAAAGTTATGAAAATAAATTATGTTAATTGTTATTTTTCAGTTGCACCATCAAAAGAAGACATTTCAAATCCTGTTTGATTGGTGACATCCTATACATCATTGGAGGAACTGGACCGTTTAGAATCAAAGAGAATAATATTATTTATTACGATTTTAGCACAGGTTCGTTACTGAGATAACGGTTACAACTTTTTTTTGTTGATTTTCTGAAGAAAAATTCGTTTGTACCATAAAAAATCGTATTCAATTATGATATACTTTGATCATTTTTCGGTTTCAGAAATATTGTTTCCAAAAAAGATTGAATTGCCTTGTGCCTCATCCTCCGTGAGGTGCTGTAATTTCAGAGATCAACTATTTTTGTTGGATATTTACGAGAAATGTGCATACTTTTTTGATCATGATGAAATGAATTTTCGTAAAGTGACGATACAGATGTCTATTCAACCGGAAGATTTTTCTACATTCTCCATCTTCCCTTATAAGAACAATTTATTTTTGAAAGGTAGGTATCAACTAATAATAGTCGCTTTTCAGTCATGTGACCACGGGATGCTTGAATACAACGGGCTGGAGCAGATCGGAACGCAGCATAGGCGTCCTAATTGATGACTGGAATGCGATTGATATAATCAGATCTCATGATATTTTTTTGAGAAGATACCTGATTGGAATCTGAATGGAGCTTTATTATGTATAATACTCTTTCATTTTAGACTCACACTTTAGGCTCAAAGGAAGTAATCCTAGTTCAAAATTTTTTCTAGGTAAAAAACTGATTGAACTAGAATATACCAAGGAAACTTTGATACCTATAAACGAGCACGAAATTGAAAAACTTTTTGACGGAAGCCTCATCAAAGCTGTTGCTTGTGAGAACATAGTGTATTCAACATACATGGATGACTATTTTTCAGGTGTTGTTCGATTGGAATGGATGAATCTCGATAATTTAAGCCAGACAAAACGGTTTGAAAACATTTTATTGCATTGCTATTGTGGAAGAGATAAAAACAAACCTTTCTGTAAGCTTCGGTATGACATCAACTCACATTTCAAAATATTTATGTATCATCATTATAAACTTATTGAAACTGTTGATCTTTTGAAAGATGCAGTCTGAGCATATATTTTCTAATTCTCAAACCATTTTGTTTTCATTCATCAATGCTGAATTGTCTCATAACCATCCAATGAATTGTGGCAATATTGGTGGATACAGATTTCACTAAAATGTTTAACTGTGATTCAACTTGTTCATGGAAAGTCCCATATCTATGATGGCTGACGGATGTGATAAATAGGATTCGATTTTTAGATTCCTTTCTTTTTAGGTTAGGATAGGAAGATTGTTATTGTGTATTGTTTTCCATTTCTATAGGTCCTGTTATAATTGTGCTATTTTTTCATTAAAAACTTCTTGTACGATTTGTTTTTCAATTTATGTAAAATTTGATAAAAATAAATATACTAAAGTGATTGGGAGTCACTGAATTGGATGAAGTTTTTGGGCAAATTTGTAGACTAGTTCGAAATTTAACGGTTTGTTTCATGGACAAAGAGAGATACTTTGTCTATGGTTTGTTTACTGGAGAAAACTGACATTAGAACTATTTTTCCAAGTTGATATTCACCGAAGGTTATTAAGATAACAGTTGTTAACCGTGAATTAGGGAATATCAAAAAAGATCAGCAGTGGTTATCGAGAGTTGTTGTTAGATTTGCTATGGTTAACAATAGCGATAGTAACTTCAGTTAGTGAATATCCCTGAATTTCATGGTATCCGTTTGTCACCTTCATTCCTTTACTTCCTGTATACTTGATTGTTCATTCATCGTCAGAACTGATGTGAGTATACAAGCATATGATTTACCCCCGTACTTTATTATGTTTGAATCACAGGCGATTGTATTGCATCCGTTAACAGGCCTTTCACCAATTCCAAACATGACGGAACCGGAAGTCGTGATTGAAAGAAAAAGATGGTGTGGAAAAAGTTGCTCTTCTTCTGTTCAACTACTACCGCCTTGTCAATCACAACGTCAACACGATGTGAGAATCATTCTGAAATGCATGGGAAATCCTTACATAAAAATTGTGCAGCACTTTGATTATTTTGAGGTTGAACTCTCATATTAGTGGTTAGCGATAATGTTTTTACGTTATTCCATAAAGGTGATGCCTTCAGGACAGCATTCAATTCATCTGCAGGTGTTCCACGGTGAATTACTAGCAACGGCTGCCAAGGCAATATCATCAAGCCGCCAAAGATGTTGTTATTTCGCCGAAGATCCTTCAGTGTAAAGTTATGTGCTTCAAGTGGTTTCTTATGTGCCATTGTGCACTCATCCCAAACAATGAGCTTGCATTGCATCAAAAATTTTTCCATTGCAATGGATCGGGAAATATTGCATGTTGGAGTATCAATTGTGTTTAAATTGAGTGGCAACTTAAGCGCAGAATGTGCAGTACGACCGTAGTCGCATCAAACAATGTATCACGTACCGGCGCCATCTACTTGAAATATTGCTTTGTAGTACATACTATGTATCAGAGATGGCGCTTTATGTGAAAAAAATTTTCCCGCTTTTCTGTTGAATTTTTCCTGAATTTTCATTGCTATAAACCTCACGGAGCCCGAGACCTTTCCAACGAATGCAAAACCGTGGAAATCGGTTCGTGCTTTCTGGAGTTATAGCGTCAGGAAGGGAAACCTGATTCATTTTTATATAGTAGATTACGTTTGATGAACTTTCAGAGTTGCCAATCATACGAAAATAAAAATTCAAAGAGTACACTCTCACCGAGTCGCCCTTTATATATTAATTGAGATCTGAGAGCAAACTTGCCAGACGATTCAAAACGCCAAAAAATGGTAATTCTTAGGGCGTTACCCGGTCATGTAAAAACTTTTACATGCCCGACCAGTAAAGCATGAGATCAAGGTCGGCTAATTAATTATATAACGTGAGATGGCACTGGTGGTTCAAGAAAGTTGTCCCGGAGGATCGAAAATGCTGACCTACTGAGACCGTAGTGATCATCTAAACCCAATGATTGCAGGTCTGGTGCTATTATATATAGGAGAAAGTGCTCAAAACGGAGAATATCTCAACTGACCATTCTTCTCGAAGGAGACGAAGTGTTAAGGCAAATTATCCACACTCCTCAGAAATACGGGAAGAATTCTCCAAGAAGAAAGGTCACGATTGGAGTGTGACATAAGGTGAATAATGAAATAATTACATTAGGTAGAGATTTGAAATACTCTGCGCTTCTTTATGGTACACGTGTGGAGTGTTATCATTGAATATTTTTCATTTTGTGCTTTGCGCTTAGTAGAACAGGTACAGCATTGCCGTGAGGTCAGGAGTTTTAGAGTGCTTGTTCAAAAACCTTTTTTGACCTGAAGGAGTGCGATAAAAAACAACGGAGTGAGACAATACCTCAGACTATATAACAATAGACTCCTTTATTTACATTGAAAAGTTTCGCATCTGAAACTAAATAGCAGGTTTCTCTATTCCCTTATAATTGAGAATTAAAACTTTTTCTCCAATTTGCATTCAAAACATTGTATAAAATAATATATTTTGAATTGTCTGTTTTGTCGGATATATTAGCAAGAAATAAAAGAAAAACATTAATTGATTCTGCTATCTTATGTCAGAGACCACAGATGGAAAGAAATTCAGGTGAAAGTCAAGACAACGCTGCTCCATTCTCTGCTTGACAATTTGAAGGTCACATGTTCTAAAAGACACACGTTGCCACCTCGGCATGGAAAATACATACGCAAGTTGAAGAAAATTTGTGAGAGTTAGTATTATTTTTACATGTTCAGTAGCGTAGAAAGTTCTAATAGAGACGTTTTCAATGAGATTATTATGAGATAAAATGAGGTTTTCTTGAATTAAGGTTTCCAGATGACTATGAATAAAGAAGAATTTGGGCTTCGCTATTGGGATGGTCAAGTATTTGCCCAAGAAAGCAATTTTCATTTGTTCAGATCATTTTGACCATGAAGATATTGTGACTAGAGTAAATGGAAAAAGATTTTATGCGGTGTTGCCGGGTGAGGTTTCACAAAAGACTGGGAGTCAAAACAAATCGACATTTTACAAAGGAATGCTTTGTCTATCTTATATAGTCGAAGGACAATACCCAAGAATCAATGAACAGATATCTTGAATTGAAAACAAGCAAACATACAGTTTTCCGTCAGTTTCATTGTTATGCTTCACTTGAAACTGTACTATACTAATGGGTCTTTCAACAACAATTTTGTTTTTTAAAACAAAATAAAACAAAAAATGTTGACTATGATGATTCAAAGTTTTATTGCTTTGCAAAAAGAAAAGTTCGGCAAATATGAATGGAACATGATATCTGGCAAATGTCCACAACGACCACGCTAACAGAAGTAAAATCTTTCATCAAAATCACTCTTTGGTAAAATGTCGGGTCTATTTCTGCTACCACATCATAGATTTTGAGTTTAAGACTGCAATCTATTCGACTGGCTACGTAAAGACTCTGTTCTTAAGATAGCCCTACAAATAATCCAGTGGTGTTAAATCACACGATCTGGTTGGCCATTTAACAACTGAATTTCGTGAAATTATGCGATCAGCAAATTTGGTTTGCAATAAATTGATCGTCTCATTGACTGTGTGTCACTTTTTGACACCACGTGCCGTGATATTCATGTCATCAATGATAGGCCTAAATTGAGTTGTTAACATTTCGCGATAGCGTAATCCATTGACCGTTACCAAATTTCCAGCCTCATCTTCGAAAAAAAAAATGCCTAATCACGCTTCCAGACCACATAGCGTGACACTTTGAGCATGCAAAGGCTACTCAATAATCGCTCTAAGATTTTCAGAAGCCCATATGCGGAAATTTTGCTTGTTGAAGTACCCTGGCTTTATCTGAAAAAATCATTTTTTCAGAAAAACCAACGGGTTGTTCCAGAATGAATTGAGCGAATCTACGGCGATGTGATTGGTCGGTCGGCTTCAATTCCTGCACTAGTTGAATCTTGTAAGGCTCCAAAGCCAAATCCTTCTGCAGAATTCGCCATGTGGTGGTTTGGGATAACCCCAGTTGTTGGGAACGTCAAAAAATTAACAAATTTGGATCTTCTTCAACACTGTGGCTCACGGCTGTGATGTTTTCAGTTGAACGGCCCGGTTGAACACACGTCGGTGTTGGCACATCTTGTACCGAGCCCGTCGACTCGAATTTAGCGACCAAATTCTTAATAGCGGTCTCAGAAGGTCGATTATGTTGTCCGAAAATTTTCATAGTGAGTTTTAATTATTTTGATGCGATTTTCGAGCGAATTTGAATTCATTGGAACAATTGCCAAATCATCTAACACGAATATGTCAAAAAACTAACTGTTAGTGCTGTAATGTGGTAGGTGAGGCCACAATTAAAAAAACTTCTTGTTGAAAAATAATTTACAAATTGAAGAAAGTATCAGTTTTTCCGTTATTCAGAGTGGAAATAATACCAAATAAATTGATTTTTAAGAGAAATGAATGAGTGAGGTATTTCCCATAGCGTTTCTCATGTAACAACTATTGATTGATATCTTCAGGAAGAATTTATGACGTCAAGTACAACTTTACGACATGTATTCTCTTAACGAAACTCGCCGATCAAATAATCCAAACGCTTCCTACTTCAGCATCCACTCAAATAAACATTACCTGCTCATCATCGTATTCCAATGATGGGATTGTGGAATCTCAATAGAATAGGTGAATTTATGGATGGATATCTTACGATGCAATCAGTCACTTTCCTCAACTCTCTTCGTCTATCTCCTGAAATGGCTATACCATCGATTGACCCGTGATCTTTGACTCTTTGCTACAAATCGTTCCCTTCACTTACTCTTACCTTCCGCTGTGTTCTATGATTTCTAAATAATTTTTGGTCAATTTTAGGAGGCGGGGATCTGTTTTGCTTCATAGTTCGACTGAACTTACACAAGATGTATATGTAATTCGAATTCTCCTGGGGCAGCACCGGAATGAATAAGGTTAGGAAAACTTCATAGGTCTGCCAATGAACAAATATGATTAGGAAGGTAAATTACTTTGATTTTCTATAATTTTGAATGAATAAAGCTAGGGGATCTTGAATTGATGATTATTTTAATTGATATCGGCAATTATCAAGTATACCGGGGAGAGAGAAAGAGAGAGTTTATTTGTCATCAACAAAATTACATTGCTTTCACACGTCACACTTTGAGGACAATCACTAAAATCATACAAAATCAAAATCTTCGAAGGATCGATCAAGAAAGTCATCCACTGAATAGAAAACATTTTTTGTTAACATCCTTCTTATCTTAGTTCTTAAACCTTGTATTGACCGTTTCTTCAACCCACCAGGAAGTTTATTATAGAGTCACAGCACAGAATCCTATACCTTTTTGCGACCTGCTCAGTCTTAGGAAGTCCTTCCTAATAAGTGATTTGTTTCTCGTGTCATATTGATGATAGTCTGAATGTTTAAAATACTTATCTTTTGTCATATGAATAAAAATCAAATTGTCATAGATAAAAAGGGATGGGAACGTTAATATACCCAGATCTTTGAAGGTATTCTTACAGTAGTCGCGATAACTCAAACCGCCCAAGACCCGGACAGCTCTCCTCTGTAGCCTAAAAACATACTCACGATATGAGCGGCCACCCCATAGTAGAATGCCGTAGCTTAGGTGATTCTCTACCAGAGCGAAATACACCAGAAGCAGCTCGTTTCGAGTGAGGGAGAACGAGAGTGTCCTCAGAGCGAAAATGTTCCGACTGAGCCTCAACTGAAGTTCCTGGACATATGTTCTCCATGTGATTGTTGTATCAACATGAACACCCAGAAACTTAACGGCATCGGTACATTCCAAATCACCACAATTTATGGGTCTCAAACTTAAGACCATACTGTGAGTTTTATTCTCATTAGGACTTAGTCCATTTGCAGTAAGCCACTCAGAAAGGCTAAGTCGCGCTCCTCGGGAGAGCTCCAACAATGAACTCACGTCCGAAGATTTGACCGCAACAGTTGTGTCGTCGACAAACAACACTGTTTCAACCCCAGATAAATAGTCCAGCAGATCGTTTATAAAGATCAGAAACAAAACTGACCCCAGAATGGAACCTTGGGCTACTCCCATATTCATTGATCGTAAGTGGGAATATATCCCGTCGGAGTAGACCACCTGGTAACGTCCGCTCAGAAATGATTCAGTAATTCTCAGTGCCACCTCATCAAATCCATACTTTCTGAGCTTAAATATGATAGCAGTTTTTCTGTACCAGCTCTAGATTTTTAGAAAATAAATAATAATAATAATAAATAAAAATAAAAGTCTGAAATTCGGTGTACCAATGGTTTGGAGAGAACCAAAAAATCACTTCGATGGCTGTTATTTCTGCCTAGTAAATATTACTGGAATCGATCGAAATAACCTTAACAAGTGGAGTTTTGCAGATTTAGTGTCTGCAAGGCGCCCTATCCCTCATTCAGAAGAAGTGCCAATTCCAACTTTTCAGCAGCTACCAGAATTCTGTGAGGACACATGTCTCTCTGATCAGAATTCTGACACTACTGAAGGTGACAGTGATTTTGAAACGATGTCATCAATTCCCCAATGTTTCAACCAAGATGAGTTAAATGACCTCACTAGAGATATCAACCTGTCGAAAGAAGCTTCTGAATTACTAGCTTCCAGGTTGAAGGAAAAAAATTTACTAGAACCAGGAACGAAAATTACATTTTATCGCACAAGGCAGAAAGATCTACCTTTTTTCCCTGAAGAACAAAATCTTGTATTTTGCCATGCTATTAGAGAACTCCTGCTAAAAATGAACATTTTCCGGATGATTGTCGCCTAAATATTGACAGCTCAAAACGAAGTTTGAAATGTGTTCTTCTACATAATGGGAAAAAATATGGCTCAATACCAATTGCTCACTCAACGAAAATGAAAGAGCAATATGACAACATAGCTTTGGTTTTGGAAAAAATAAAGTATTATGAACACCAATGGGTGATTTGTGTAGACTTAAAAATGGTAAACTTTCTCCTTGGACAGCAAAGTGGCCACACCAAGTATCCTTGTTTCTTGTGCCTATGGGATAGCAGTGACAAAAAGCAACACTGGGTTAGAAAAGAGTGGCCTTGAAGAGAAAACATGAATGTTGGGGGAAAGAATATCATCAATGATCCTATAGTTCCGCGAGAGAAAATCATGTTTTTACCCCTGCATATCAAGCTCGGTATAATGAAGCAGTTTGTAAAGGCTCTTGATAAGAATGGATCATGCTTTGCATATATAGGGAAAAAATGCCTCAGCTGAGTAAGGAAAAAATTAAAGCAGGAATATTTGATGGCCCACAACTAAGACAGCTGATTAATGACCCTGACTTCATAAATTCAATGATTGAGATTGAACAAAATGCCTTGAATTCATTTGTTTCAGTTGTCCAAAATTTCCTGGGTAAACACAAAGCTGAAAACTATGTTGAATTAGTCAATGAGATGCTGAATAATTTCAGATCACTTGGGTGTAACATGAGCATTAAGGTGCATTATTTACACAGCCACTCACACCGTTTTCCTCATAATTTAGACGATATTAGTGAGGAGCAAGGTGAAAGATTTCACCAAGATATCAAATGTATTGAGGATCGCTATCAAGGAAGATGGGATACTCACATGATGGCAGATTACTGCTGGTCTTTAAAACGGGATTGTTCTAAAAAACATTCAAGAATGTCACGCAAAAGAAGTTTCTGAAATGTTTAGTGAGTAATTGGTTTAAATGATGACTTTTTCTGTTTTCTATAGTATATAATGAATAATATCTGTAATATCTATGTAATATAATAAAAATTCCTTTATTAATTTGTTTCTTTAGACCTTTTCATTTAAAGTACCATCTCCATCCAATATCGTTTGCAATTCGGCGTCTTCAAACTTTTTTGGGGGTCTTCTACGTTCTTCATTTCTCACATCAAAATCATTATTTCTAAACCGTTGAAATCATCTTTTGTATGTTGTCTCTGATAGAGCATGATCACCATATGCCTCGACAAGCATTCGTTGCGATTCTGCAGCACGTTTCTTCAAATGAAAACAAAAAATTAATGCTTTCCAGAAATCATCACTTTCTGGTACAACATTCGACATTTTTAACTCGATGAAAAAATATGATGTTGTCTGTTCAATGACTTGATGTATACTGAATATATTTCACAGCTGTCATAGCAAATAAATCAGAAAAATAAAGGCTCGTTCACAGCAAATGTTCCATATCTAGACATTTGTATCTTGACGCTCACTTCATACCGGTATACCTGGTATGTACGGAATTGAACATAAAATAAGTCAGCCTATGTTAGCCTCACAAATTCAAGCCCATTCGAGCACATGTTTCATTAAATTCTCACAGTATTTTCATATTTTTTGTGGAAATCGTCTTGAGCTGTTCGAATCTCAAAAACTCTTGGAGGACAACCTTTTATTTCTCGGTTCATGCTTTCCGAAATGAATTAATTAATAGGTTATTTCATAAAACACTTTGTTCCTAGTTTTAACCCATCAAATTATTCATGAAAAATATATATTGCGTCGAAATAATTGTTGGTTATTTATTGAAGTTCTATCAATATTCTATTAATGATAATTACATATTTACCTAATTTTTTATTCTGTGGCAACTGCAGTTTCTAGTGGAAATAATATTGGCTAACGGAGAATGAATCACCCAGCTCTCACTTCTTTCATCTGCCAATCCGAGAATGTGGTTTTTGAATCACGATGGTTATCTATAGATAGATCCATTTACAGGAAAATTGACCACATGAACGGAAAACGCTGAGGCAGGTTTATTCTTGACGTTATGGAAATAGCACCCCTGGATTCGTACCATCCTCAAATTTTAAATAGGGAAGATATCTTCCAGTCTTCAATTCGTTATTTTTCGAAACTCGGAATGAATTTGATTAATGAGTGGTTAAACACGAATATTTACCCAGATTCTGAAACTGTCGGTTATTTTTCGAATGTGAAATGGCACCTTCTATGACTTAAACTGAAAATAACCACTCACAGTTCTCGATATTCGAAAATCACAGTAATTTGGGCGGAACGATAGCATGCTGTTCTACTAGTTTTTCAACCTCGAACTAGCATGCAAAAGTTATTGATCTGGAATACGATTTCATCATTGAAATTATATGTTGAGAAAGTGGTTGACTGTTCAATTATCAAAGAGCCTGATTTTCCAAAATTTTGTGATCATCTACCCTTTTTAAGACCTATGCGTCAAAATACTTTTTTCCGCAAGTGTCCGGGGAGTGTTCACTTTCCGTGAGAAAGTAGCATTAAATGGAAAGAGAATCATAGAAACAATCGATTTTTATTGTAATAAAATGTTTTTTTCTGTGACATTTCATCTCTGTTGACAGGTAGCAAAATATAACCTGTCACGAAATTACTTTTTCCCCGCAAAAAAAGTGAATACTTTTTTTCCCCGATCTATATATATATATTCAAAGAGAAGATAATGCGGTGAAATTAGATATTGAAGAAGGATAATGGGTTAAACCACAGGAATGCAGAAAATATGGGAAATGAATGGAAGGTACTTGCCGACACGTGTTTCTGCTTATTGGCTGGATATGGATGGAAATGCATAATGAAAAAAATATATAAACGACAACAGGTGACCATAACAGGAGCGAGCATCCAATTTGTGGCTTTTTTTTTGCCCTGAAGAATCCAATAAGCAGAAACGCGTGTCGGCAAGTACCTTCCATCCATTTCCCATATTTTCTGCATTCCTGCGGTTTAACCCATTATCGAACGGCTGGGAAAGGGGGGGGAGGTTTAGATCGTTTCCATTCAAAGATTTAGTGTGGAAAACTCTTTCCTGGGGGGGTTACTTACCCCCAGTACACCCCCCCGCCGTAAATACGCCCCTGCGCTAAATATGCTAAGTGTTCTCTAGAAAGGGATCCCTCATTATGGTGGGAAAAAATAAAAAAACTATTGAATTATTGTTATAAATATATTATATTATTATTATTTCTGTTTATAGAATTGAAAAATCATATAGATACACTTTCAAATAATTATCTAAAAAAAATTCACTCTTCTGCATACGCATGCAGTAGGCGTAAACCTCCTGAAATTCAATTGGTTCCTGATATCTCAACTAATCGTAAAGAAATGACGACAGTAGGCGTAAACCTCCTGAAATTCTATTGGTTCCTGATATCTCAACTTATCGTAAAGAAATGATGACAGTAGGCGTAAACCTCCTGAAATTCCATTGGTTCCTGATATGTCCACTAATTGAATGAAGCACTACTCAAATAACGGAGCACTCACCTGTCGATGTCTAATGGTATTGAGGAAAAAGAATGTTTGGGATTATTGAAACCATTGTGTTTGCAGTTGTATACGCTACAATTGTTAATCATTTTGGAATTAATTTGAAAATAACACAAAATTGAAACAGAATACTTAGTGGAATGAAAATAATAAATAAATGAGCCTTGTTGGTTCATGGTAGATTTAGACTCAAAGAAATTCCACTGAATTATAGGTTAGGTTGTATTTTTTCTTCAACTTCTTCTTTGAATTTTAAATAGATCTCAAAAAAATTATAATCTTCTACATATTAAACGAATTAATCATACAAAGGAATTATTTAAGATGTCTAAAATAATAATAATGACATAATTCCAGACATCTTAGAATTATTGATGAAAACCATGAACAAGGACCAAAATATGAGGTTAGAATCTCTGCTAGATACGCGATTCAGACTTGGTGTAAAAAAATCCACAGAGTGCGACTACTGGTTGCTATCTATAATGTGTACCTACTTCGGGCGTACATTTTTGGAATCACTGACTCCCTGGAGGAGCGTGAGCGTCTATGAGTACAAAAAAAAACACTATTTTCCGGACTTGTTACGTAACTTACTATTTTCAAAATATCGTACAAAGATAAATGATTTGAGAGAGACAGGTGTTGATCTCGTCAAATTACAAATAAAAAAATAAATCTATCTGATTCGATGATCAATATGTGTATTCTTCCATTGTGTTGCAATAAATGAAAATAACATAATGTATTCGAGACATATTTCACAGGTTACAGAGCGAGAAACATGACTCAATTTAAAAAAATCTTACCGTACAACTTGTATATAAAGTGGAGTATTACTTTTATTGCCTTGTAAAACCATATGAACCTCTTCGATCGGCAATTCACGATTCATCTAGCGCAATCATTTTGTTAGACGCACTACGAGAATGGGGTCATTGCATATTATAGACTATATGTATAGTCGCCTCCATTAATTTTTCTACGAACCAAAAATATGATGAGAATGTGGATTCACTCGATATTTCAACAAGTTCATGAAGATATAGGTTATTGCTTCAGCATGAGAGTGAAAGGATATTCTTTGAATCAGTAATATCAGGTTTTCCAATGGGTACTTGACAACTTTGCATTTAATTTGTGAACACACCCTTAGACCAGTCATCTAACTGTCAACGTCAATTCATTCAGTAAAGGGGACATTTTCATCATGGTGAAGTACACGAACGAACAATGGTTGCAAGTTATAAAAATTTACTACCGAAATTCGGAGTCGGTTACAGCAACTTTAAGAGCCTCAATTCCAATTTTTGGTCGTAATTCGCGCCCTAGTAGACAGGTAATCACAAGTTTGGTGCAAAAATTTGAGTCTACATATTCGCTGTTGGATGTTGTCGTGCCATTGAGACCGATCGCAGTAACGAAAACATGGCTGCCGTTGGACCACGGCGTTCTCAAGAATTGGGCATCCGTCAGAGCACTCTATGGCGAATTTTTTGGTTAAGGATCTTGGTTTAGCCTAGTTACACACACATCAATTTTGGACGTTCGATAAAAGTTCGTACGAACATTTATCGTACGTCCAAAATTTAAAGTAACTTTCAGACCTGTCGATTTTGTATCGTGGAAGTACATTTTTGATGATTCGCTTCAGTTGCTTATCAGCATGAACCCTTTCAAGACTCGTGTTCTTGCTATGTGGTTGTTGTACCGTCAGCGGTAAAACCAGGAGTCAGTGGGTTCATCCTATTAATCAGAGAAGACTAGATGCAGGGACTTTTCACACGCTTTATGAACAATTTCGTAGTGACGAAGAAAAGTTTTTTAATTATTTTAGAATGTCAACAGCACGCTTTGATGAATTGTATGAGAAAAAACTAAATAATTTCACCAAGCACACTGCATTACTACCTTCTCTGATGGCGGTTAAATCGCAACTAGTAAAGCCAAGCGAACTTCGGTCGTACGAACGAAATTCGATGTGTGTGAAGACGCCGTTTTGATCACATGCGCCACTGTTTTCACGACCACTAGACGGCGGTCGTGTATAGTCGAGACAATGGACGACCGCAACACGGCGTCCGTACGATAACTTTTGAGAATCGATGTGTGTGTAAAGACACAATCATTTCTTTGAGCCACTATTGGAATTTGGTCGTACGAATTTTTATCGTACGTCCACAATCGATGTGTGTGTAACTAGCCTTACACCCGTACAAGATCAAGTTGATTCAAGAATTCAAGACGTTGGACCATTTACAACGACGTTCGTTCTTCGATCATGATTTTCGAAAAATCATCTTCAGCAACGAAGCTCATTTTTGGCTCAATGGCTTTGTCAATAAGCAAAATATGCGTTATTGGACAGGCAGCAAGCCACACGTGATTCACGAGACTCAATTGCATCCCCAAAAAATCACGGTTTGATGCGATCTTCACGACGGCGGCATTATTGGACCGTACTCTTTCGTTGATGCCAACAATCGTCACGTTACAGTCAATGGCGATCGCTACCGCGTCATGATAACGAATTTCTTTTAGCCCCAATTGCAAGGTATGGACTTGGCCAACATGTGGTTTCAATAGGACGGTGTCACCAGCCACACAGCACACGTAAGTAGACATTTGGTGATCGTATAATTTCGAGAAACGGCCTCGTCGATTGGCCGCCTCGTTCGTGCGATTTGATGCCTCTGGACTATTTTCTTTGGGGCTACATCAAGTCACTGGTCTATGCCAACAAATCGACGACATTGCAAAAGCCCAGAGACAACATTGATCGCGAAATAGCGGTCGTTTCGACTGAAATGTGTGGCCGAGTCATCGAAAATTGGGTCCAGAGAATTGATCGCTGCAAACGGGGCTGTGGTGGCCATATGATCGAAGTGGAGTTCCATTGTTATGTTATGTTATGCCAATAAAACAGTTTTTGAAATATCACAAATGGTTTGTGTTTTTTTTTAGATTCAAAGTTGTCAAGTCCCTATTGGAAAACCCTTTACAACCGCTTTTCAGATTTTTCAGATTCAAGAATACCATACCCATATTTTTCGTTGACTTTCTTTTTGGGGGCTTGTTGAAATAATCCGGTTCGGTTTCCTGGTGAAGAATCCGTGGTGTAACCTTAGACTATATAAGAATAGACCCCTTTATTTTATTTATGTCAGAGACCACACATGGAAAGAAATTCAGGTGAAAGTCAAGACAACGCTGCCGCATTCTCTGTTTGACAGTTTGAAGGTCAAATGATGTTTAGAAGACACACTTTGCCACCTCTGTATTGAAAATAAATACGCAAATTGAAGAAAATTTGTGAGAGTCAGTATTAGTTTTTTCATATTTTTTATTGTTTATTGCTTTTCATCGCACTAAAAAAGTGTCACCAAACCCACTCGGCTCCAGAGAGCGCACAAAGTACCTCCTCGGCTAGCTCTAGAGCTGAGACTACTAATAAAGGGGCGCCACTCTCTTTTATGATAATACAAAGAAAAAAAAAAGAGGAAAGTACACTAAAGATCTCAGGATCGCAAAAGAGAGAAAATAACGAACGCACTCTCAGGATGCCAAACGAGCCCGATCACACAAGCGGGAGGTGGTGGCTGGTAGAAAGAATATAGAGCAATTATTTAATAATATAATGAGCCCAAATGAAATACACAAGGTCCCTCAAACGAGGATATATCTTACAGAAGGTAGATCACTAAATAGTTCTTACTTCACAAACCCGAATATTCGATATAATGCTTTATCTCTTACTAAACAAACAGTAATATCACCCCAAGGTATATACTTAGAGCCTCGATGGTAATCGTTACAAACAGCTCTTTACTTATATCTAAGCGACCTTCTCGATAGGTCGGGTTTTATGTACTAAACAGTATTCACTGAATTGGGCCTCTTTGATACTAATCAATCTTAACTAAATTCTACAGACTAACCTTCTATAACAGTCTAGGTCGTGGCTTGACTGAAGTACAAAAGGATATAGTTTCTCAAACCATAATTATTCTCACAGTCTCGTAGATGGAAACTGGGCTCAAATATATTCCTGGGCCAACGTAGTACAATTTCTCACAGTAATGAGCCCTGGGTAGACGACAGGTGTGGTATCTTAGATGGCGAAATCTGGTGGAGGTCCCCAAAGACAGCTCCCACGGCAGCTCGACGGTAATTCAAAGACAGCCTAGACAGACAGCTCGAAGACTTCAAAGACAGTTCAGAATCTGTGGTACCTTGCAACGGTACAATAATAATTCCCAATTCGAAGCAGAATGATGCTAAAATACGAACAAAAATCTAAAATACCTCGTGACAAACATAGGTTAACTCACCAATCCCACGTCGTTTTTCCAAACAAATACGCCACTCCGCTAAAGCGCAAAAATCTCACCAACGAACAAACCAAACCAACATGATAAGATTTCTCTCAGGGCTTCAGTTAAAATCCTATTCAGATCCGCAAAATTGCGATTAATTACTCCAGGACATTTCAACCAAATATGCGGGAAGAACGACGTAATTGACAACCTACGTCACAGACATGACAGTGAATGACAGTATGACAGAAAAAGACCACCGACAACGGCGTCCATCGAAAACGTACGAGATAAGCTGGTAAACTACTGCGACTAACGCCACCAGTTCGGTTTGCAGGTACTAACTGGAGCGGGAATTTTGAAACCGTGACAAAAGGTTCATACGTGTGAAAGTTGTAGTAAAGACAGGAATTTTAATCCGAATTTATCGTTCCATAGGTAAGTGTATTGTTAGAAACGAAGTATTCAGTTATTTACATGTTCAGTAGCGTAGAAAGTTTTAATAGGGAAGTTTTCAATGAGATAATCATGTTTTCATGAATTAAGGTTCCCAGATGACGATGAAAAAAGAAGAATTTGGGCTTCGCTGTTGGGATGGTCAAGTATTTGCCCAAAGAAAGCAATTTTCATCTGTTCAGATCATTTTAACCCTGAAGATATTGTGACCCGAGTAAATGGAAAAAGATTTTATGCGGTGTTGCCGGGTGAGGTTTCCAAGAGACATTCAATGAGGGAGTCAAAACAAATCGACATTTTACATAGGATTGGTTTGTCTATCTTATACAGTCTAAGGGTGTAACTTTGAGATCTGGCAACCTGGCATTAATAATCTACCTAACCAAGAGCGAGCATAGACCCCTTGAATTTTTACTTCCTTCAGTACATGGATATGGAAATTAAAATCGAATCAATTTACACGGTTGGATTCATCTGAAAGAAGCACGCGGAGAGTTGATGTAAATATAGGAAACCCCGGCTATAATGGGCAAATATGCGTGAAATGGTAAAAGTACAGTTTTACATTGAACAAAATCATTCATTGTTTCCAGTGGGAACATCTTGTCCATGTGAATCAACAACACAGGAGAAACTGGGCCTTGCGTAAGTGCGACAAGTAGGTTATTTTACTGTTAAGTAAGTTATACTAATGAAGAAATTATGTTTCTAGGATGAAAGAATCTGCCTGATACTTTTTTGCAAACAAATAGTCTTTCCACACATTTATTAACCCCTCGTCTTTTATTTCATTATATGGGGCTTATTAAATAAGTTTAGGTAGACCCATTTTGCAGAAAAAATATCCAGCAACGGCCGTTTCCATCTAGTTTTTGCGATCGTCATCTTTAGGGGGTTGTTTCTGTCGTGCTTTGGGGGATTACGGGGGTCACAAATTATTTCATCCTATAGATTATATTCTACCTTATACAAAGATACTATTTCCATCGAAAAATCGCCAGCAATGCCCAGTTTCACTGTCCGCCGAATTTTTGAATTCAAGGGGGCTATGCGGTGGTAAGCGGGGGGTCATAAATTATTTCAGTATATGTGCTGGATTCAGTAGATTATATTTAATAAACCGACATAATTATAATGCAAAATAAATTGTTTGAGGGTCTTTTTTATGTAGGTGGTTCCCCCCACTAATGAAGTACAAAAAATATAATACTTACCGAAAAAAATCAGGTCCTTTCATTCAACCGATTACAAATGACACGCAATCGTAAATATAAATCAGCTTTCGAAATCCGTTGCTGAAAAGCGTTGCTGCAATGACACCCGTGAAATATGCACCTATTTTTTAGATAATTATTGCCATTTAAAAGGTAATCTTGTCCTTATTAGCAAAAAAATTGTTCACAATCTTCTCTTGTGGATAATTTTGCAACACCAAGAGCATTATGCATGGACAAAAATAGATGACAATCGCTTGGTGCCAAATCTGGATTATATGGTGGACGCATAAGAACCTCTCAACCAAGGCCCCGAAGCATTTCGGGTTATCAAAGACGAGTGAGGCCCTTACGTTATCCTGATGGAATACTACGCCTCTCCTTTTTGTAAATTCTGGTCTCTTCAATTCAATTACTGCTTTCAATCGTTCTAATTGCTGGCAGTAGAGATCCGAATAGAGCGTCTGGCCATTGGACAGTAGCTCAAAGCGGATGACCATTTTCTAATATCAACAAATACACAGCAAAACTTTCCGAGCCGTCAATCCTTGTTTGACAACAGTTTGAGCTACTTCACCGGCCCTCAACCATGAAAATTGTGACCCATTTCTCGTCACCAGTAACCAGCATCTTCATAACAGAATCGATTTTGTTCCGTTTGGCCAAGGAATCGCAGATGGAAACACGATCCATCAATTTTTTTTCCGACAACTCGTTGGGCACCCAAATATCAATTTTTTTTTTAAGCCGGCCTTATGCAGGTGGTTAAGAACTGTTTAAGCTCCTGAGCGATGCTGCGGCAGCTTTCATGGCTACTTTGATTTCCAATATTTTATCAACACTTGACGAGAAATTTAATATACAGCCGGACATTCTCATATTCGACCTGATCATTCGAGAACATGTTCGGCTCGATATTCGTAAATTACAGAAATTTGGCCAAAACTATTGATATTGCGCACTAACATGATTATCTCGAAGTAACAAACTTTCAACTAGTTGGCAATGAATTTCTTAATAACCGATGAGCCAAATCACCGCTCGTTCGACTAAAAATAGTAGGTCAGAGTACGGAAGACATAAAAATGTAGGTGGATTAATAAACACATTTTCATCTCATCTCTTTCACCCGATAGACCGCTTCTTGGGTAACAGTACCGATATTGTAATTCTTTTAATTAATTCCACCGTCATCAAATGTCATTTGCAATCCAAATGAGAAGATTATTGAGATAATCGTAAATGAGTAGGTATCCATAGAATTTAGTCTCGCAAAAATCTAGCAACGTTTCTATGTTGCATGTACAGGATGTTGCATCTCTCTAAAAAAAATTCCGTAAAATATTAAATAATTTCGTTTGCGTTGGGGTACATTTTAAGCGGTCTTTTTTACCTAAACAGTGTGCTTAAAGATTTGTATGAATGTTAGTATTTTTCGAATATTGGTATGAAAGTATTGTTAATCGTTTTGTTAAGATTCACTGATGAAAAATTTGTGGTCAAAAAATAATAACTGTCCATAAGGTGGAAGTAGTCATTTGTTCATAAATATATAATAGGCCATCATCGTGAATCACCCTGTATAATACCATACTATTATTTCTTTCCTAGGAAAATGTATACAGGGTTGGGATAAAGTATGGCACCAAATTAATATCTTTAAAACGAAACGGGCGATATTTTTGAAATTTGGCAGCTGAGTGTAATGGACCACAATGCATCTGATGAGCATATTTTCATTAATGAGATACTTCCGGTTTAACCGGAAATGATAATTTTTTTATTTAAATGGGATACCCTGTATATTTCTGCAGATTCTGAAAGTGCTACTTGTTTCGGATCGGTCCATATTGGGTTCCATGTAAAAATTCTCTGTAAAAAGGAGAAATTCAGTATTTTTGTACATTTGGGAAAAAATCCATTCAAATAAATAAATCGTTGTTATTTGTATTAATAGTGAGAAATAAAACGAAATACTTCGTAGTGTTACTATGGATACAAACAACATCAATTTATTTATCTGAACGACTTTTTCCTCAATTGGACAAAAAAACTGTATTTCTTTTTTTTACAGATAATTTTTACATGGAACCTGGTATGGACAGATCTGAAACAAGGTGCTCTTTCAGAATCTGCAGAAATATACAGGGTGTCCTATTTAAATAAAAAAATTGGTAATTTCCGGTTAAACCGGAAGTATCTCATTAATGAAAATATGCTCATCAAATGCATTGTGGTCCATTACACTCAGCTGTCAAATTTTAAAAATATCGCCCGTTTCGTTTTAAATATATTTGGTGCCAAACTTTATCCCAACCCTGTATATTCAATATCAAGGAATAAAAGAGAATTCAATCGAATTATCACTGATTTTATTCTTATAACAAGGCATTAATGAATTCTTGTCGAATGTGATCCTCCTACATTGATAAAATAAAATTTCCCCATTTAAAAAATACTGTTTAATAATTTAATTAATATTATTACAGCATCCTCTGAGATTTGTCTACTCACCACTGGATATTCGAAATAATATAAATACAGCGAGGAATATGTGCGTGAAAGTTTAACTGCATCTATTTGCTTGTAAATAATAATAATAGATTTCCTTTCGAGTGCGAGATGTTCCGGTAGTAAAAGTAGTCGTCTAACCAAATGTCAATACTTAAATTAGCATTTTATTCTTCACACATTATGGCTTTATTATTTAGCTTGTCGATATATTTTGGCTACTGTAACGGAACTTGTTCAAATTGGATTCTAATAGGTTGGTTCTTTCAAAAGAAATCATTACATCATTAGGAACAGAGCAATAATCAATTAGTTATATTTGCAATGATTGGTGTAGTTATTTTAATTAAAATAATTATAGGGTTTTTAGGGCGCTTGTCCTTAGTGGAACGGCTAGCAATCATTTTGGCGAATGTCTCTAATTTTCGAGTATCTAGCCGAAAATGTTCCCAAAAGATTGGCTTCGACTTACTCTACGGAGAATCCGAATTTTTTTCCCGAAAAATTATGTTCGCGAAAACTTTTTCCCCGAAAATATTTTTCATGACATAATCTTTTTCCCAAAAATTTTTTTCCCGAAAAATTATTTTCCTCGAAAAATTTTTTCCCCGAAAAATTTTTTTCCCGAAAAATTATTTTCCTCGAAAAATTTTTTCCCCGAAAAAATTTTTTCCCCGACAAACTTTTTTCCTGAAAATTTTTTCCCCGAAAAACTTTTTTCCTGAAAATTTTTTTCCCCGAAAATTCTTTTCATGAGATATTTTTTTTCCGAAAATTCTTTTCCCGAAAAATTTTTTCCCGAAAAATTCTCTTCGCGAAAATATTTTTCCCGAAAATCTTTTTCCCCGAAAAATATTTTTCAAAAAAATTATTTTCCTCGAAAAATTTTTTCCCGAAAAATTATTTTCTTCGAAAAATTTTTTATGAGATAAATTTTTTCCCAAAATTTTTTTCTTCCTAGTCATCCAAAATGACTGAAGAACATAAGTATTTAGCCATACCGTGGTTGGGTACCGATTGGTTCTCCTTTCTAGGAACAATAAATATATAGTATTGGTTAACAGCCTTGCGAAACAACAGTTCAGAAAATAACTCCATTATTATTTTTCTCACCGAAATAATGAACTCAGAATCATGCACCATTTTTACTGCCACCAACTCATCTTGTGCAATTTTAATTGTTTGTTTGATTGCAGAACGAACACATGATTTATTCATATTCACATTGTCAGGTGTCTGTCTGGTAGATATTTTCTTGTGTGAATTTTGATCCGATTGTGAATGCCGGTGATAAAGATTTGAATGGTTGAGATGGTCCAGTAAATTTGCTCAACGATAAATTTCTTCATTGTTGATCGTCAGTGCTCTTATTTGAAGGAAAAAGTTCACTTTTTTCTTCTGTAAATCACTTCATACACATCATGAAAATTCATGGTTTGAACTGTCAGATCAACATTTCATATAACTGTATATTTTATGATATTACGGCTTATGTGATTCATCACAAATATTCTTAAGACATGTCAAGGCTCACAAATTGATCAATTGCTATTGAATATTCCAAAGAACTGCAAAAAAGCCAGCTTTTATTTTATAACTGCTTCTTTGCGGCTACTCCCTGTTTCTTAGAACTGTTATGTTTACCACGAAAATCATTACTTAATATATGAAAATCCGCATACAACATATTGCGAAATTTTTCTTGTTACTTGTTGAGAAAAGCATTATTTTTGATAAGAAAGGATGATTTGAAGTACAAAAAAAAATCCCCTCTGCAATTTATTTAATGATTTTTGTGACTTCAATGAAATAACTCCTATACCTTTTAGTGATTGAATGCTAAAATGATAAAGTTTCAGAAAATGCAAGATATCAATTAGCTCCATATGTGTACAGGTTTTTGTTCAGTTTTCAAAAATTTTCTAGCTCGATGATTTCCACGAATATTGCAAACCTATTTGTTTCAACATTCGAACATATCGCAAGTTACAACTTGATAATATAGTTTTTCTAACATACTTCAGGTGTTGATAATATTCTTCCGGAAGACAATCAATTGATGAATTTTTTTGATAATATTTATTATCTTTTTAACATCGGTTGTAGATATTGTGAAAGCAAAGATTTTCCTGAGCGTTGACGAACCCGGTCAATTTTTGAGTGCTGTAACAGCGTTTTAAATAAATGAAAAAAAAAAATATATGTAATGATTTACTTCAAAAGATAACCAACTAGACTGGTCTGAGGTATTTTTTTTGTAAATCTATAAAAAATTTCTAGAGCAAAAATGAAAATTCTCATAAAATATATCATTTTTTCGCTTAACACCTCTTTAATTCTCAATTAAGGTAAGAAGTTATATAGGGTGTCTCAAGTTCGAGTGCCTATTAGACGTTTCTGGAGAATTAGACATATTTGAAATCTGAAAATTGGGATTATGATATTGTTCGAAGTTCTCTACAGAGCTAAAATATTTTCGAGGCCCAAAAACTTCCGGTTATACAGGGAGTGAAAATAAATTCGACGAAAAAATTTTTTTTCAAGTTTTCCATTCCTGGTATGAACGAGTATTTAATAGTGAATACATTTCTGTTAAAACCATTGTATTAAATCGAATAGTTTTCACAATATTCAACAAAAACTGGAAAAAAAGTCAAATATGTTCAGTCAGTAAGATGTTCATTATTCTTATTTTAAATATCCTGAGCGTAAACCGTTTTTACAACATCGAAGAGAAAGGATGTGAAAAGGTCATGCATCTTTTGGATGTCAAAAATATCATCACAGGGTGTTTCAAATTTTGTGTTGAAAATTGTGATCTTAAATTGGCCATAACTTCTGTTTTTCAAATTAGAACCCTATTTTTTTAATAATTTTGTTGGATTCTGCGGTCAAAAATAATGATAGTTTTCTCACATGATTATGCTCCTAAATTCAATAATTTCTGAGTTAGGTATTTGAGATTTTCTGGATTTATGTAGTACGTAGAGTCAAATTCATAAGGATATTCTGTGAGCATAGAAGATAAATCATCCCATTTATAATTCACAAGTGTCAGATAGGTCTTATTGTTAGTCGTTATGAAATTTTTTGATTTCACAAAATGAATCGTTGCTATTCTATGAGATTTTGGATTTATTTCTTATGTTGTATTTTGTCAATTGTATACGCAATACACATTCAAATGCACTTAATGATATTGTTTATTTCAAATGGTGGATGACACAAAATGTTGAGTATCCAATGAGAAGTATACCCATTTTTTTTTACAATTTCTGAAAAGATGTTTCAAACTTTCCAAATTTTGGAATGTAAGAGCCCCTAAAGAATACAAAAAAGGGCAGTTGATGAAATTAATATTTCGACTTAAAGCGAAGCGAATGAGAATTCATCTCTTCAATAGGAAACACATTAAATAGATTCGCTACTTTAGTACACCGAATTTTGATTATAAATAAATTATGATAATAAAAATAAAAATACGTTTCAAAACTCAAATTAACAAAATAAATTATCAGGTAAGAGTCTCAATATGGTAACCATTTTGTTCCACACACTTTCGAATACGTCTTGAAACACCTCGGTTAGTCGCTCGCTCAATTTCCTCCCCCTTTAGAGAGTGGAAAGCATCCTCCACACGCCGTATCAAATCTTCTTTACTTTCAATAGGAGATTCATAGACTATGTTTTTTATTTTACCCCATAAATAAAAATCTAAGGGAGTAAGATCGGGAGATCCTGGGGACCAAAATAGTGAAGAACGGCGTCCGATCCACCGATTACCAAACATTTCGTTCTTCAGACACCTCGTGCGAACTATGTGCCGGAGCCCCATCCAATTGATAATATACGGTAGTCGACATACTAAACGGCAGTTCATCCAAAAACTCAGAAACAAAATTTCTCAGGATTTCCAAAAATTTTTCTGTATTTAAATTTTCTTCATAAATGTAGTACAGCACTTTATTGTTCATCGAAAGAGCAAACACATTAAAACTAAATTTGTTCTGGGGGTTTCTTTGTCTTTTTCTATGAGAATTTTCACTTCTCCAAATGTGGCAATTCTTTCTATTAAATAGTCCTTCATTATTGAATCTTGCTTCGTCTGTCCAAATGATCTTTTTCAAAAAATTTTCATCATTTTCAAGTTTTTCTAATATTCCTCTACAAAAATTTAACCTTTTTATGTAGTCACCTAGTTCTAATGCATGAACTTTCTCATATTTGTAGTCATGCATGTTGTGTTTTTTCAAAATTCGGTGCACTGAATTTCTGTCTGAATCGATTCCATGAGCTGCACTTCGAATAGATGCATTTTCATTCGCTTCGAAATAAGTCAAAACACTAATTTCATTTTTCTCATCATCAACTACCCTTCTTTTGTATACTTTAGAGGCTCTTACACATCCTAAACTTTGGAAGTTTGAAACATATTTTCTAAAGATCTTCTCCGTGATGGAAGGTAAATGGGGATACTTCTCGTTAAAGGCCTGGTAGGTTCTACTAATAATTTCACATTCACCATGTATATAAAATAGATCCAAAATTTCGAATTAGAATAACGGTTCATTTTGTTAAATCGAGAAATGAAGATAACGAATAACAATAACACCTGACAATTGTGAATTATTAACAGATAATTTATCTCCTATGGGTACAGAGTGTTCCCATGGTATCTAAAGAATATTCATTGAATTATTTTAGATGCAATCAATTTGACTCTACGTACACCATAAATCCAGAAAATCTCAAATAACTCAGAACTTATTGAATTTAGAAGCATAATCATGTGAGACAACTATCATTATTTTTGACAGCAGAATCCAACAAAATTATAAAAAAAATAGGGTTCTAATTTGAAAAACAGAAGTTATGGCCAATTTAAGATCACAATTTTCAACACAAAATTTGAAACACCCTGTGATGATATTTTTGAAATCCAAATGATGCATGACCTTTTCACATCCTTCCTCTTCGATGTTGTAAAAACGGTTTACGCTCAGGATATTTAAAATAAGAATAATGAACATATTACTGACTGAACATATTTGACTTTTTTTTCAGTTTTTTTTAAATATTCTGAAAACTATTCGATTTAATACAATGGTTTTAACAGAAATGTATTCACTATTGAATACTCGTTCATACAAGGAATGGAAAACTTGAAAAAAAATTTTTTCGTTGAATTTATTTTCACTCCCTGTATAACCGGAAGTTCTTGAGCTTCGAAAATATTTTAGCTCTGTAGAGAACTTCGAACAATATCATAATCCCAATTTTCAGATTTCAAATATGTCTAGTTTCCAGAAACGTCTAATAGGCACTCGAACTTGAGACACCCTGTATGAATCTATCTATAGGAAAAACAGTGTGCTACAAAGTATGCTTCTATAAAATTTTTGTAGGATGCATAGTTTCCGAGATATCACGAAAAAAGTGTTTTCACCCTTCTTTTTGAAATGGCAGCTGAATGACAAGGGTGGGACCCCACAAACTTGAGTTTGAGCTTCTATTGATCCCCCAAACATGTTTCAAAAATAAAATCGCGTCCTCTAAAAAATGCAAAGCAAATATAATTTTTAAATGGACAAATATAATTTTTAAATGAACTAATATCCAAAAGACCTATTAATATATTTTATTTACTAAGAATTCTTGATTAACTAATGGGTTTCTAATTGAAAAATCTCCATCGGAATCTTTGATTATTTGTCTATTCTGTTCGGAAATATTTTTTTTCATTATTTGATATACGATTACATCACATTCATTCATAAACAATTCACAGTGAACCGGGGTACTGTTATGGGGCAATTTTCAACCCCTTGGAATATTATGAAATTCACAGGTACATTTTCGAGATTTTTCGTCGGTGCATTTTCATCTCTTGTATCAAATTCGAATGAACTCTGAAGGCCTTTGAGATATGTTTGAAAAAGCTAATCCTTTTTTTCTTTCCTTATAATGTTTATTATCATTGAAATTTTTATGGGAGGCATTTGAATGTTCACAAAGATGCTACCATTTCGAATCAGATGACACATCAATTATAATATTCGGAGGATATTTGGACCTGAAGTGCAGTGATAAACAAGTCTAGAAACGGAAAATGAATCGAGGTGTAGTTTTCACAAATGTTGTTGATTAAAATTCATGAACTAAGATCTGATGATACTGAATTCATAGTAAATAAAAATTTTCTCGAGTTGTAGAAGCATTGCATAGGACATTTCATCAATAATACTTTTTACTTGAAATTGGTCAATAAGTTATTCATCAATAACTTCCAATGCATCAATCATGGTAAGACGTATTGAGAATCGATTTCAGTGTGCCATATTTGATCTGTTAGAATGGCATGAACCACTAGCTGCAAGAAACACTCTTGACCGTCACTTTTTATTCTAATGAAAAAGCCATTCTTCAAAATGACCTTATTTCCCACCGTTGTTGAAATTCGGTAACTCATTGCCTCCGAGCGAATATCGTTGGAATACAGAGCTCTATGTGTGAAAGTAAAGATGCCATCATCATCCTCTGAAGAAGAATATTTCCCACCCTCCTTCATTACTATAAAACTCTCCGATGATCTGACAGAAGGCACAGTCACCATCTGACCAGTCAACACAAGCATCATGAACAGATTTTCCGTGGTAAGTGGTGATCAAAAATATCTACAGGGTGTTATGTGCTTATCGCGAGTTATCAAAGTGCCATCGTCAACGCTTCCTGGACTATTCCGCAATTTGGTGCTTTTCAAGTGGATTCCAACAGTCTGTGGTTCAAAGTCGGAAATCGGTTTTTAGTGATGTCTGGAAATTTTCATAATTTGGAATTTTACTTATTCGTTCTCCTCAGGAATGAATAATCTCTTCATGATCAATCGATTAATTCTTTCCACCATTCTTAAAATATAGTTGTGAATACCAAATTTATTCAAGTATTATTCTCAAAATTTTTGGATCCTTTGTTAAATTTGTTTATTTTCGTCTTCGAAAAAACTTGAACTACTATCTTTACGAATTATATTTCATCCTGTGAAAAGGCAACGATGTGGAAGCAGAGTACTTGGTTTTCGTTCTCAGATTCGAAATTTTACTGTGAATGTAAAAAAAACTTACACACAAATGATCCCCTCAGTTCTTCGTTAAAGAGCTCTTGCATTATCTATCTTTACATTTTCCTTATAAGGATTACACTTTTTTAACAAATTTGAATAATGTCCTTTATGGAATTTGATTTCAAATTGAAAATTGTTCTGGCAATTTGTGTGAATATCTTTCATTTTTCATTCCCTGCTGATTGAAAACACTCGTGAATTAATTTCAAGTGTAGGTGAGCATTAACCTTTCAGCTTGAAGTTTAAGGTTCCTGTCATAAAATCTTCATCCTTGTGTGAAACAGCAATTGACGACCAAGTTCATTGTTTATTATTTTGTCCTAAGTCCCAGCAGATCCAGAATTTTTCAAGCTGGAAAAATGTATAAATATGATGCAAGGATGTTGCTTAAAACATATTCTCGATTATAAAACTTATTTTACTCAATATAGTTGTTGATTTTTGAAATGAATGAATTTAAACATCTTATTTTTCTTCAAGACTTTTAAAAAATCTGAATATACAAGGTTGCTCCTTCAATTTCAACCATTATTATAGAGATCAAAAGAAGCACTTGGTTCATACCAATTTTGGAGATTTGACTTCATTTACGCTCATCTCTTCGAACTTGCTGTTATAAATAATTGACTGCTTTTCTGTTCTCTAAGGTCTTTGTTTGACCTTAACCATATGATTTCAACTTACATCTGATTTTTCATTATTTTCTTCAACTCCACTGATTTATAAAATAGCTACAAAATCATATCTCCAGAAGTAGGTCTCAATATTTCATCATTTCAGAGATGATTCATTTCGTAATCGGTTTCAGGGATGTATTAACCCAATTTGAATGTTATAAAGTAACAAACAGAATTCTTGAAAGTGGTATAAATTATCATCATTCCAGTAGGCAACCGTCCCAGTATAATTTCCATCCCTTTCGTCAATTTTCCACGAATTGGCCGAAACACTTTTTGCCATACCGTTTTTACATATTCAGTTGCGTTAAAAAGTTATAAGCATTTCAAGTTTTCACATTGGGCAGATACCCCCCTGTAGTCCAGTTTAGTTTGAATGAAAATTACCTTCCACAGCATCCACTATCGAATCTGAATTGTTTAAAAACATTATTTTCCCTCTAAGAAATGATTCACTCACTCGTGTTTCATCAGATGATATTTAATTCCTTTCAACTTCGAATATCTCAAATATGGTGCAATTTAGGAAAAAAGATGAGGAATGATTTTATCTGCAAAAAAACTAATGATTCTAGGAAGTACAAGATACGAACTTTTAGTTCAAGTAATATTTGTTTTTCATGCAATTTAACCAATCTGTACAGTGGTAGTCCACTCCAAGAATGGTTAAATCACGCAGTGGTTAAAGATTCACCCTGTATTCGGCTACCATAGTTCTATACTGGCCAACAAGTTTAATTCTAAAAGGACGTAAAACAAACACTTTCTCTCTTGTAATAACCAGGAAGTTTCAAACTGGGTAACTAGAAGAGTGATAATTATGCTCTTTTGCAAGAACACTTAGGGTGCTCATCACAATGGCTTTGGAGCTTTCATTTCATAAAACAAATATGGGTACCAACATAATATGTGGATATCAACATTAGTTTACATTCATTCATGAGATTCAAAATTCAGAATGTAATCGAATGATCATAATCGGCCAAAGAGATTCCGAATAAATATTTATCTACGTTGAGAGACCCATATTTGTTGACAAATATTTAATCATTCAACAGTGAGCGTGTTCATATTCCGTTTAAAGATTCGACGAATTGAGTTCGCGTTCATGGTTTCTTAATGATTCGGAACATTTTGATCTGTTAATGAATTAATCAACTTATTTTATAGAGAATATTCTGGGATTTTCCATATACTTTTCCTCAATTAAAGAGTAAATAGATCAAATCGCATTTGATATTCGATATAAGCTTCTTTTCATTTTACAATAACAAATTGCTTCGCGTGATATGTCGAATTTCAATTTCCTGTTCGTCGTGTGATATGGGACTTCATCGTTGCACCAATCTAAATTTTCTTATGTAACACGTATTCGGTCAACATTCTCATTTGGTAATATAGAAAATCTTTTTGAAGATTAGGAACTTCCACTTGAGAAATAACGTTCTCGATGGTACTTTCTAAGTGTTGCTCAAGATGTATATGATCGGTAATGGTCAGTGTATCAACAAACTATAGGAAAAATTTTTCGAATCTTGAGGATCATGTTGCATTTCTTCATTCAACAAGTTATGCAACTGATGATCTATAATTAGTGCTCACCGACACGTATGCGGCCATTTAGATTAGTTCCATTTACATAAATCGTTATTACTAATAATATTCATTAATAATGTAGGTTCATATTTAAATTCAGCTTCGATTACTGTTTTCTAGTTGTACTCGAGTGAATATTAGTTTTTGACTTCATTATTTGCTACCGATTGTATTGTTTTCTCAATTCCGTTTCAATTAAATCAGATTTTATTGTATGAGTTCGATTGATAATGAAACCAATAACAGAACAGCCTTCTGCTAAATCCTATTGAATTTTCATTGAGTCTCTATACAAATCGAGGAGCAGTAAACCTTTTTGTAAACAACATCAACAGGTAGGGTCTACCTTCAATTATAATTAGAACACCCTGCTATCGTTTTACCCAAAAAAAAGTCTCGGTCAAACTTGAGTATGTCCGGCCTTATACTCTTTATCTTCCTCAAAAGTTGAACTAAAAATTTTCAAGAATCTATGGTTAAAATAAACTCAGTGGTCAAAGACTCACCCTGTATAGAAGAATTTCAACAGGCCCTATGAAAATTTCAGTTTCGAAGGAAGTAAAGATAACTTTCTTATGGTTTTTTAAACTGAAAGTATCTTTACGGTATTTTCGATACACGAAAGTGTATCATAATGAATAGTTTTTAATGCGCAAAAAAAAATGAATAGAATATAGCACTTTTATTAGTATATTGCACAGTAGCAGTACAAAAATGTCGGTAGCATTGCTGAGAATCTCGTTCCCTCAATGTATTTTCTTCAAGAGGGATGATCCAATAAGAAAATGAATATTAGAAAAAATTCAAATTCCAAAATCTTCCTCCAGCTCAGAAACTAGATTCCATTGGGACAAATGGTTTTAAAAAATTTCCTACAAAATTTTGCAAGGCATAATCAACTGCTTTCGACCACAGAAGCTCAACTAATTTATTGAAATCTGGCTACTTCAAATGAAAATTGAGAATCAACGTGGACACGTGATATTGTCAAAATTTTTAGCATATATTAGATTCTAGCAATCCTCTGTCATTCGGCGATTATCATTATATCGTTATTTTCATTCATAAAAAAAATTCAAGGTACTTATGTTGAATCGAAAACAGATTGAATTGACTAATTCACGATAAAAACTTTCTCTATTTGAGTGTACATCATTGTTTTTAGCTATATTTTTCGTTTTGTGGTTGACAACACATCCTATCCTTTCGAATGTCAACACGCGTCCATTGCATGTCAATTGTCAATATTAAACCATGTAGAGATGTGAACGCACTATTCAAATTCTATAATCAGTCACACCAACTGCGAAAATAAAATACAAAAGGCACTAGGAGGTATAATCTGAATTTTTCATTGAATTCCAATGAATTTCTCACTATTCTCACATATATATGATGACAATCAATAGGAGATTTGAGGATATTCACTATTGGTATGCAATTCATCAAATTAAAAAAGTTCACTCTTAAATTAAGACCTCGTGTGAGGTCAAGAACATTCAAATGTGTTTAGTCTGGCTTTCAAGAGATCTTTGTTGTATTATCTTCCCAAGGGGAATATCTCCGGTTTTAATATTTCCAGAATAGGTTGATTGCCCAAATATCTCGATCAGTTCGGTTATAAAGCCAAATTCGGAATAGCTAAAATCGGTCTTTTCAACATCTTCCATTTATTTTCAGGCCCTAGCTTTCGCCTTGGCGGCTGTAGTGGTAGCTGAACCCCCATCTGGTTACAATTACAACAGACCGTCCGGTGGCGGTGGATTCGGGGGTGGTCTAGGAGGCGGTATCAGTGGAGGCGGTGGTGGATACACAGCCGTGTCTTCCGGTTACCAAACCAGCGAGGGTGCCTCAGTAGACCCAGCTTTGTTGGAACAAGTCAGACAGATCCTCCTTAAAGAAGAACAGAACTCTCAATCTGTTGGAGGCGGTATTGGAGGAGGTATTGGAGGTGGAATCAGCAGCTCGTACGGAGCCCCATCCCAACAATACGGAGTACCATCCTCCTCATACGGTGTCCCAAGCTACAACACCAGAGTAGTAGGTATCGATCTTGAGGGAATCAAACAAGCCATCCAGGTAGCTCAATACAACCAAGTCTCTCAAGCACCTGGATTCTCAGGATACCCAAGCGGACCCTCAAGACCATCTGGTTCCTATGGAGCCCCCTACTAAGCTCTAGGAGCTACAGAACTGAAGTCAGTTAAGATCAACATCTTCATCCATTACACGGGTCATGATGCATGAAATGATACATTTCAATCATTTTATTTTTGTATAAAGCTTTTCGTAGGTTATATTTTTGTAAAAAAATACATTTGTCACCGTATTTATTGTTTTATTCAGGACGATTTACCTATCATTTAAAAAATAGTATATAACATTACTAGCAAGGTAAGAGGGTTTTTACTGCGGCTCGCCACTTACCTCCTTGAGCCAGTAAAACCCGTTACCTTGCGTGTATTGTTTTATATTTTATTTGTTTCTCATTTGTCAAAAGGTTAGATAAATTCCAAAAAAATCACAATAATTTGTCGCAAATGTCGTAAGCTATGAACATATCTGTTTATTTTTCTATACATTTGTTTTGGCGAAAGCGAAAATGAAAGTACCAAAAGAAATTATTGAGGCAGCCAGCAGTGTAGCTTCAAGTTTATTACCTGCAAAATCAGCTTCAAGTTACGACCGAGAATACAACAACTTCAAAAAGTGCTAAAACAAAAATAGTGTGATTGGGGTAACTGAAGATGTTTTGTTGGTTACTTAAATCAACTATCAGCTAGATTCAGCCCTAATACTTTAGGGGCAAAATGGTCTATGCTGAAAAGCTGCTTGGAAATGAAAGAAAATGACCCTGTTCGCAGGTTTGTTTTCCTTAAAAAATTTATTGAAAAATATGACGTTTAGTTGTCATTTGCAGATTTCAAAAGGTAATAGCGTTTCTGAAACGAAAAAATAAGTGTTATTCGCCAAAAAGGTCAAGGTATTAAGTGAAGAAGAGGCTGAACAATTTCTTTTACATGCCCCTGATGACCAGTGGTTGCTGGCGAAAATTGTAACAATATTTGGGATGTAATGTAAATAATACTACTAACTTGTAAAATTTTAAAAGTTAACTGTCAGTTTTACAAGTTAGTGACTTGATAAAATAAACTTTCTTGATTAATATTGTGTTTTTGGAAACTGACGTTTACAAATGAGAAACAAATAAAAACTATTACATTATTTTCATGGGTTTCTCCAATATGAAATTAAACCTGCAGGTTTAATACAAAACGACCACAGGAAGGCCAAATCACTAAAATTATCGGATGGGGCTAAGAAAGTGAACATCACACCCACTCCTTCTGGATGCAAGCAAACTTGTTTCATACAAAACAAAGTGTAATTTCATATTTTTTCCAAGGGAACTCGTGCAAAATAACTTATCAATTAGTCTTCCTATTTGACATCGATGGAAGTTGAAAAATTTTCTGAAATCGAGTGATCCGGTAGGTGATTGAAGAGCTTTGGTCACGAAAAGTCGACACTGTTGCATTCTTTTCTTCTTGTGGTATGGTATGGCCAACTTGTGCTTGGTGTTAAAATTGTGGTTTTGGTTGTCAAGTGGAAACAACAAAATATTCTGTGAACATAATTCAAGCATACTAAAATTAATATTGAAGGGACCTTGGTCGTTACCATCATGTTCTTTCAGATGTTTTTCATATTTATGACCCTGCATCATTTACAATTCAGTCGGTAACTTGAAAAATATATTTTTTTGAGGACTGTTTTTCCAGGGTTGCCATAAGATTCAAATTTTACGGCTACCGCTACCGAGTACCACTTCTCAGGTAGTTGTTTGGCATATGTGAATATCTTCATGAGCTCTGGACCTGATTAAACGTTCCACAAATATTTCAAAGAACCATCACATTTATGCCGAGGAAAGTTATAGAGGATGCTGGAATTGGTGGCCCTAAAAATATGCATTAGAAACATCTGGCTTCAAAATTCCCAATCGGCATCATGATCTAACATTTTTGTTCAAAGAGAAATTAAACAATTTATGTCTAATAAACTCGATAAACGTTGGAATTAATGCATCACTATTAAAGGAAATTATATGAATTAATAAAACTAAATTTTGAAAAAAAAGTTGTTTTACTACATAGACGCGGGACTTGAAGATGATTTAGAGAAATAATAAACGTCAATATTCGACCACATGCTGAGTATCAATCAGTATCGACTGTAAGAGATACATCCGAGTACCAAATAAGTAATATGTAATTTTACTTTCGAGGAAAGGCAGATTCGCCCACCATAAGTATTTAATGAGGTTAATTGTGTTCGCTTGAGGTGTTCTTTCGGCATCATTCCTTGATTCCTGGTCATGTACTGCACATGCATAAGTTAAGAATTCTTTCGTCGTTCAATTGAACTTTTCTTCGAATGTAATTACACGTTTCGTTCGCAGTGGATATTATCTTGAAGCGAAGTGTTGAATCATGGTGCTCCAGACTGAATACTAAACGAGAATAATTGTTAATCAACAATGATGAATTTTTCGAAACCAAGAATGTGCATTTATGGTTTTTAGGTAGAACTTGCATGCAGCCCATTCAAGAACTACTACAGCGGTCAGTAAGTTCCGTGGTTGACTACTAAATGGCGTCACTAATAAAATATCCATATAATTTTTCGAAATTGTCGATCTTCAAAAGATTAGAGACAAAATTTCAAGACATACTTTATAACGACGAGGGTTTCGTGATTTACTGAATTGAAGGCGTAAATTCCAAATCTGTTTTCACTATTTTTTTCTCTTTAGTGGTTTGGGAAATTATACACTTTTACTGAAAAATTCGTCCAAAATTGATCTACTTTGATCATTCATACAACTCTGCAAATGCGGAGTAGGATAAAGTTGATTCTTTTGGTAATACATTGGTCTTTAATCTAGCGAAGATTTGAAACACGGCACCTCTAGTGCGTACCGTTTGGATCTTATGATTTTTTTGCTAAGGTATATTTTTCGGAAACTTTAAATCGCGGTGCTTTTCCTTCGTGCGGGCCCAAAATTATCCATATGACCCAGCGGGCGAAATTAAACAAATCTACAGGAAATTTTCTACCTCATGGTACCAATCTTCATATCCAAGTAGCGAGATAACACATTGAAATCTACATCTGAAAATGACCATTTTCAGACTACATTTCGTCCATCTCGGGTTCGCCTCGAAGAGCGAAATGTGTGGCCGGTTGCTTTCAACGTTCTTCTTTGCCATGTTTCGTGTTTCTGTGCGCTTCATTGATCTATGGTCTATATTGATCTATGAGCTTATTGAACTACTGTCTTATGGATCTACTGGCTTATATTGATCTACGGGCTTATTGATCCATGGGCCTATGCATCTACCCGCTTGCTAGTATGATAATATGCCCATTGGAAGAAATACGATTCAAAATTGGACAAAATCGTCGATTGGATTGAATACAAAGGAAAAAAAATTACTAATCATTCCAATAGATCGACCGCGGTTAGTCGATTAGTCAAAAGTGGTGTACAAGAATAACAACTTATAAAAATTACGATCAGTTATAGGAACTAACACGTCTGGATCTTCATTTAACTTTTCCAATTGTTTCTTTGTTAATTGCACCTTTAAATAAATTATTTTAGCTCTGTATTTTTTCTATAGTTAGCAAAAAATTTTCTATCCGAATAACCCTCGGACATTGATGAATGCTCAAAAATTTTATGACAACTTTCTCAAGCTTGTTGCTTGTAGGCAACAGACCTCCACCTACGGCGTCGGTCTGTTTCCAAGCAACAAGCTTTCGAAATCTGTCATAGAATTTTTTCGAACAATTATCAATGTCCTTGGGTTATTACTACTGAAAATTACGCAGTGTTATCAATTGCCAGAGCTTCATGCATAAACTCAGTCAATTTCTGATACTGTCCATGCCGGAAGCATCTACGACCCACTTCACGGTTCCTTTCTCCTCTTGCGACTTTGCACTCTGCTGACCGATAAATAGAAAAGCCCGTAATTGGAGGATCGTCTACGTGCAAACTTTGTTACGCTTTACACGAATGTAAAAGTGAACTCTGATCGGAGGAGGCTTATGATTCTAAAATAGCCTAAGAGCACATTAGATATTCCCTAGATCTTCCTTCGATGAAAGTCGCAATCTGGGAGTAATCACTCTTTAGAGGCGGCATTTCCTTGATAGTGCTGACATGCATTATGTATAACGTAGTGAATGAAGATTGGACGTGCTCGGTTTTTTCAAGCGTGTGGATACGAACTACCGATGCATATGATGCCAAAATATACGTCTTTATATTTTCCGAAAGTCAGATCAGGTTTTTTACAACCGTGCATTTCGTTTACCAATTAGACGTATCAATTACGTAGCTTTATGACATCACGTGGTCCGATAAAAACCTCGATTTTCCGCTTCTTTCATTCCGGTACCTTCAACACTCCTTTTTATGTGGCCATAGAGGTAGAGGGATAACATCATACCTTCCACACAGCCGGCTGTGCAATGCTGCCAGTTCGTTTTTTGGACTCTAGGCGACTAAAACCAAAGAGTAGAAACAAGAGGGTGCACTCTGTCAAATTAGTACTGAAAATTTTGTTCACGTATTTCGAAGCGAAACCACAGAATCGCATAAAACGATTCCTCCCTTGACTCAAAATCCCATAAGAGCAATGTAAATCGAGGCAACACCAATGAAATCACATTTCGTTATCACGTGCAATAAGATAGCCAATCGGTTCCTAGTTCCTGTAGTAGGAATCTAAACAGAAAAGGATTTTAATCGACGTGAAGATGAATTTGGAAAAATCATTTTTTATTTATTAGGAAATATGAAAGCACTTTTCTTTCACCACAAGTGTTTGTGAACGATTTACACATTGCAGTTTACCATTATTGTGGAATATGTTTGAGTTCCCTTATTGATTCCTATTCCATCGGTTTGTGTACCTATATCAAAGCTTTTCGGTCTCTTAAACAGGTTCAAAGTAGGATCAGCCGTTTTATTTAAGTAGCGGCCAGTCATTAAATAAGGTTCGAAGTGATCATTGCAAATCCTGTTTCCTCAGAATTGTCGCATCGCTGCAGGCCAATTTCCATTGCAGGGCTCGTTGAGGGTCATCTGAACTGGGAAATCTAAAGAATCTCACACCCGAAACATTCGAACATTACTTAACACAACATCTTCTTTTGGTTTCACTCATTTTATCTACAAACCAGACTTCTCTGCAGAGCTATGAAAAAGCTTAATCCAAATATGAAAACCCGTGCGGAATGAAATTCTAAATTTTCTATACAAAATCAGCGATAACTTTTACTCCACACATCATTAAAAATTTTCGAATGGAGGGAAAAGAATTCATAGACAAGTTATATAAAATATGCCATTTAATTCAAAGGTTGTGATTAAATTAAGGATCTGCTATGATTTTCAGAAATACCCGGTGAATTGTTTCGCGGTTTAAATTCGAATTTGGAGAAGAGAGAGACATATTTCCTTCTCTTGTTAGTCCCGCCCCTTTTTTCAACGATAGAATTCTCAAGGTCATTGAATCGTTGACGAGAAAAAGGCCGGAGTGCTCCATCTCTGTAAGTTAATCTTTGCTAAAACCCTCTCCTCTTACAATAGGGTCAGAGATCCAGGGACACTGACTCTAGGGGTTGGATAGCAGAAGGATGAAACTACAAGTTCTATGCTCTACCAAACATGGCTACCGGAAACACTAAACTTGACGTATGACAAGAGAAATATTGTGGTAGATTGAAACCATTGTTCATATAAGAACAAAGTAGATTTTTGGTAATCAGATTCTGGGGAAAAGTAATTAAAATAAGTATTTTAAAGCGTTCGTGTTCTTTATGCAGGATAAGTTTTTACATGTGAAATGACTATTTTTCTAATATGCTTTTTTAATTTGTTTTTTGTAACCTTGAATTCATTTTTATTGATTCTTTTCTTATGAAGTATGAAAGTTAATTAGACTTATTCATTTCACATGAATTTTATTTCTTTTTCATACTGTTTTTGCATAGCATTTTAATTTCAAAGTATGCTAAGTGAAAACCTTGAACCCTCTAAAAAAAATTTATTTATTCTATCGTTAATTTTGATGCAATAATCGCGTTCATTCCGCAGATTTCCACAAGTAGAAAGATGAGTTTAATGATTATAAAATGTTTTCCAAATATTCTCAATTCTAAATAATAAATAATAAATTTATAAATATACAGGGTGAGTCTTTGACCACTCCATTAATTTTAACCATAGATCCTTGACGTCAAAGGAGACATTTTCTTCCTATAACATTTTTCCAAATGTGGCCCCGTTCAAAAGATATAGGGTGTTGAAATTTTATAAAAAAATTGCGTTTTGACCTGTTATATTCAAACTACAATATCAATTGAAATCTTCTCTTGTGGAAGGTTTTTGATAACAATCATACGTATTTTGGCATCAATAGATTTATTCCATTTCTTGTGGGTTTCTCACTACTATTGTTCAGATTGGATAAATTGCAACAAAAATCACTTGAACTAAAGGTCCGTATCTTGTACTACCTAGAATCATTAGTCTTTTTTGCAGATAAAAGCATTCCTCATCTTTTTTCTTAAATTTCACCATTTTTGAGATATTCGAAGTAGAAAGGAATTGAATCGATATAATCTAAAAATGAGTGAGTGAATCATTACCTAGAGGGAAAATAATGTTTTTAATCAATTCAGATTCAATAGTGGATGCTGTGGAAGGTAGTTTTCATTCAAACTAAACTGGACTAAAGAGGTGTATTTGCCCAATGAGAAAACTTGAAATGCTTATAACCTTTAACCGCAGCTGAATATGGAAAAACGGTATGGGAAAAAAGTGTTTAATTTGATCTCAAGAACCTATGGTTAAAATTAACGCAGTTGGCAAAGTCTCACCCTGTATAATCATTTAATCAAATATTTTAAGATCATAACTGCGGAACTGTAGGCTTATCAAGATTGAAATGGTACTAAAAGTATTTGTGTGATAGAACCTCATCCCAAGAAAAATTTTTCCGGGCAGTGTCATCTGAAAAAATTTTCCCATAACTCCGAAACTACTAGGCTGATCTGGAGGATTTACAAACTCGTTCCAATTCCTTATCTCTCAAACCCACCCTGAAAATTTCATCATTCCGTTGAAAAAAAATGATTGATACCGTTCTTACTCAAAGATTCGAAAAATATATACTTTGGGCAAGTCATTATGTGCCAAAAACGACGAACACAGTTTTATCGGAATGTTTGCGGTTCCCTAGGAAGTTGAGCGCTGTAAGCGCGCTTGCTGCTCTCTTTTGAGATGATCCGCCACTGATCTGAAGTCAAACCATATTTTGAATCGCCTATTGGATTCGATCAGTTGAAATATTTAATCACGAAAGTGATTAATGGGTTCAATAAAAGCGGTATTGAGATTGAGAGAAATCTGAATCGTAATTGTCTCTGCAAGCTGCAGCATCTACAGATATAACAACGTTCTTGGTCATACTTAATGACGAGAATGGTGCACCTTACTATAGAGATGATCACTTTCTCGATTTTGTATTCGCACAAAAACAACAGTTATTTAGACACAACTTTGCACCTCGTTCATGAACGAGGCAACCGACTTATCGGTTTTGAAATTTAACAATTACCCCTGTTGCTTACCACATTTAGTTCACTGCGGCAGTGTTTTTGGACTCATCACAAGCATTCGACAAGGTTTGGAATAACGGACTGCTACACAAACTCAAACAACTCTTCCTACGGCTGTATCACATGATTCTGAAGTCGTATCTAGTAGGCCGTTATGTTGCCGTTAAATAAGACCTAGCTACTACAAATTGTGGCTTTATAAATTTTCGCGAGCTTGTTTTAGTTTGAAAAACTTGTAGAACAGCGTTTTTCGCCAATATCTGTAATTTTCGAGCCGAAAATGGTATCAATCTAGCTCAACCTTGAGTAGAAGAAAATGAACTAACAGTTTTTATATTGTCAGAATAGGTTAATCGTACAAATAAATATCTTGGTCAAGTTCATTAACAAGAACAAGCACCATCTTCAAACTACGCACAGTCTCGGAAGAAGAAACATAGAAAACAATCTCTATGTTGAATAATAAACACAGCTACGGATCCACACAGACAGCAATCTGTCCCTTTCCTAATAAATGTTTCCATGCATGTTGTCCCAGTAGGAAGTCGTCATTCCTTTAGGCGATTAGTTGAGATATCAGGAACCGATGGAATTTCAGGAGGTTTACGCTTGTATCATACCCCTTTCACCGCTTTCACTCAAGATCAGTTTAGGGTCCCACAGACTAAACCTTGCTGTCTGGACACATGCTTAGTATAGTCGTCATTTCTTTACGAATAGTTGAGGCATAACAGATGGAATTTTGCACACGGGCGCTTGGACAGCTCACTCAGAGGCAGTTTAGGCCGGATTAAACTCACTCTGAATTGCCCTAGGCCAAAAACAATTTGCCGCCCCTATGAGTAAAGAGAATTTTAAAAATTCAAATTTTTTAAATACGTGATTTTCGCAGAAGTTGATAAAGACAATTTTCTATCTGGAAATAAAACAATCTAATGTTTCAGAGTATATATTTCATAGTAAAAAATTACAGCTTTCATAATCAAACTAATAATGGTTTTCTTCTTGACTTCTTTTCCATAAATTGTTGCAACACAGCTTCGAAGTCTAATTTTTTCAACAATTCAGCTTCAATGCACAAAACGGCCAGAGAATTCAAACGCTCTTGAGACATGCTAGATCTGCTGAACAGTTCGTTGCAAAAGTGGATAAAAACATTCCAATTGTAATAGCACTAAGCTTTTATCACTTCTAATGAAGGTACTCATCTCGTGTAGAGTTTTTGGAGGTAGTTCTAACTGTGCTAAGTAGGATTTGAAGTGCAAACCTTCATCGTGGAGTTTTTCATCTAAATCCTGAGGAAAACTAGAGATGAGATTAGTAACCGCTACTCCTAATTCTTGTCACGGTTTCAAAATTCCCGCTCCAGTTAGTACCTGCAAACCGAACTGGTGGCGTTAGTCGCAGTAGTTTGCCAGCTTATCTCGTACGTTTCGATGGACGCCGTTGTCGGTGGTCTTAGTCTGTCATCATGTGACGTAGGTTGTCAATGACATCGTTCTTCCCGCATATTTGGTTGAAATGTCCTGGAGTAATTAATCGCAATTTTGCGGATCTGAACAGGATTTTAACTGAAGCCCTGAGAGAAATCTTATCATGTTGGTTTGGTTTGTTCGTTGGTGAGATTTTTGCGCTTTAGCGGAGTGGCGTATTTGTTTGGAAAAACGACGTGGGATTGCATCATTCTGCTTCGAATTGGGAATTATTATTGTACCGTTGCGAGGTACCGCAGATTGTGAACTGTCTTTGAAGTCTTCGAGCTGTTTGTCTAGGCTGTCTTTGAATTACTGCCGTGGGAGCTGTCTTTGGGGACCTCCACCAGATTTCGCCATCTAAGATACCACACCTGTCGTCTACCCAGGGCGCATTACTGTGAGAAATTGTACTACGTTGGCCCAGGAATATATTTGAGCCCAGTTTCCATCTACGAGACTGTGAGAATAATTATGGGTTGAGAAACTATATCCTTTTGTACTTCAGTCAAGCCACGACCTAGACTGTTATAGAAGGTTAGTTTGTAGAATTTAGTTAAGATTGATTAGTATCAAAGAGGCCCAATTCAGTGAATACTGTTTAGTACATAAAACCCGACCTATCGAGAAGGTCGCTTAGATATAAGTAAAGAGCTACTTGTAACGATTACCACCGAGGCTCTAAGTATATACCTTGGGGTGATATTACTGTTTGTTTAGTAAGAGATAAAGCATTATATCGAATATTCGGGTTGTGAAGTAAGAACTAGTTAGTGATCTACCTTCTGTAAGATATATCCTCGTTTGAGGGACCTTGTGTATTTCATTTGGGCTCATTATATTATTAAATAATTGCTCTATATTCTTTCTACCAGCCACTACCTCCCGCTTGTGAGATCGGGCTCGTTTGGCATCCTAAGAGTACGTTCGTTATTTTCTCTCCTTTGCGACCCTGAGATCTTTTGTGTACTTTCCTCTTTTTTTCTTTGTATTATCATAAAAGAGAGTGGCGCCCCTTTATAAGTAGTCTCAGCTCTAGAGCTAGCCGAGTAGGTACTTTGTGCACTCTCTGGAGCCGAGTGGGTTTGGTGACATTCTTCAGAACTAATCGATTGCAGTTTTGATAAAAAGGAGAACGCAGCAAAACCCTTGTAGTAATTTTTACGTTCATTCAATTCTCTTGTAGATAGTCAATTATAACAAGATAAACCCCTACTCTGACGTTTTCCCTCCCACTCAAAGCAGTATGTCCCACTCGAGTTTCATCAGCAGGAACAGTTCTTGTTGTGGTTCTTCTCTCTTCACTTCGATATTTCTCAAATCCAGATTTGATCTCCGCTCTCTCCTCAAATCGATCAAATTTATCTCTTAATCCTAAGATATAATCAACCAATGACTCATAATACAAAACTACTTCGTCTATACCAATGTTAACTTTCTGTATTGCTTCGCTCACTTTATCAAATCTTTCCAAAATTGGACTCCATACAGCGAACATTATTGCGGTTTCCAGAAATATTAGCTTGATTTTCAATCCTTTTGCTTCACTCCCAGTCTTAGACCTGTCCCGCTCATCAATTTCACTCAAAGCTGTGACAACTTCTTTCCTATTTTCGTAGAGGAGTTAAACAATTTTTTTTTATTCACCGAAAAATTTGCCGCCCCTAGGCCATGGCCAATGTTGGCCTAGGCGGTAATAGGGCACTGGCTAGCGGCGGGCCTGGTACAGAAATATTTCAACAAGAAAATTGCTCTCAAGATGTCGTTGTCAATGCTGGAATACAATTTCTAGTGGAATCAGAACATTCGATAGATAATTACAGATACTGTAGCTTTTCTAAGCTAACAAGACAAAATACAGCTGCAAAATTTCCTTCATTACCACCTACCTCTTCAGCAGTTCAACAACATATTTATCTGTATTATCAATACACCAAATACCAACCTGACTACGAAGAGACATCGATCCAGAACAGTGGGGTTAGAAGTTAAAAAATAATATACAACAGCCATATGTCACAAAAATAAAACTGTGTTCTTCAAATGTAACATTTCTATCTGTTCCTGATTGGAAAGTATTAAAATGCAGATCTTCCTCCATCAATTAATTGATGTTTTCTGATATGACCAACGGAACGTAACATAGCATGATCAAAGATGCCGCCTCACGGTCCATTGTTGGAATTTAATCGTTCCGAATATGAATTCAGTCATGTGGATCTTCTGGTACAAATGTGGCAGTTTGCGACACACTTCACAGTTATTCGTAGAAAAGGTCTGATGGCTCCGATTCAATTATTTATGTGCAAATAATTGAGCTCTACTACTTTCAAGAACCGCTCACTAAGAAATGCCTGGGAATCTTTTGCCATATTATAAATTATAATTGAAAATGAGATCATATTGAGAGATGATTCAGGACTATATTTTGAAACGAAAGCAATTTTCATAAATGTCAAATAGACAGCCACGGAAAACTAGGGAAAGTTTAGTACTTTTCTGTGGTTTGAAAACTTCTTCAAGACTGTTCGAACAGTTGGCCTCCAAACTTCCTGTAACACAATTGATGTATAATTAAAAGGAAAGGAAATTCTGGATAACTTGGATAATTTGGCAAAAAACGAATAAAAATACCAAGAGGTGATCTCAATCTAGGCTGCCAATTACATTTTGTACGTTCCCAATTCTTCAAATATATTCTTACCATGGGTCCACGGCTTGAGGTATAACACTGCGTACCTATATGTTTGATTAATAATTCAAAATTCATCATGGTCACGATCAAATTCTCTTTTGTAGATCATTCAAGATCACGTTTCTAATTTGGATAGGTTTATTAAAGCATAAAATGACTTTTAGTTTTGTTAATAAATGGACATGTGGTGACACCTATGAGGAGTAGTTGGGTGTTGAGAAGAAGAAAACCTAGGAAACTTTTTCACGATAGCAAAATTAAAATATTCCAAGATATAAGATTTTAGGTTAAGTTTTCAGTATCGTCAGATATAAATTTCATGAAATTAATTCATGAATTTCAAGTATAATACAGTAAAAGATGGCATTTACATTGTGGACCCTATTTGAAGCATCATTACTTGTTCTAAATGCAATCTGTATTCTACATGAAGAACGTTTCCTAGTGAAAAGTGAGTGTTTACATCATAGGCTACTCTCCACAGTATAACTATAAATTAGAATTAGTCAATCAAATTCAATCTACTTTTCACCTTGCTTTATAAGGGAATATTCTTATATAAAGAGGAAAACGTAATGAATTCTTTAACTTTCTGTTTGTCTCTGATTTAGTAAATGAATAAAGTATTTCATCCAAAAATTGTACTTCGGTTCAATATAACTTAAATTTTTTGTTGTCTTTCAGTAGGGTGGAGTTCTAAAAGCCCTGGCGTCCATGGCTTTGGAGAAAGACCTGGGGTGAAGGCTCAGGTGTTGAATTTAGTTCACTCAATTAGGACTGTTGCTAGAAGTGAGTATTTCATTACGATGTTGTATTTCATGATGATGTTTCAACTTGATTCATTTTATTTGCAGTTCCACTGATTCTCCTGAATATATTGACAATAATATTCAAATTAATATTCGGATAATTTTTGTAAATTAATAGTTAATATTTATCATGTCATTTATTTGAATAAATATTTTTATATATACGTTTATCTAGTAAATCATTGAAAACATTATTATTTTTTGTTCATCGATGCATTGTCGATAAAGAATTTGAGTTATATATGTTTTTTCACATAAATATTATGTATTAAATAGTAATATTTCTGTGAAAAATCAGTTATAACATGTCTCTTCAAGGGAATGATCTATCATACCAAAAAATTGAGTGTTCGACAGAATGGATCACTTTCAATCTTTGAATTAGTATGGTGTTGAAGTATGGTAATAGTACTACGGAATAGAACTTTTGGAAATGATTATTTTTCAAATACACCTATAAATTTATTAGAAAATGGTGGGCAGAAATGCCTCGCCATAAAAAAATCCTAAATGAAGTATTTAAGAAAGTAACTGCCTTCAAAATTCTATTTGTATTGCATATGTAGTCTACACAGAATGATACTTGCCTTTATCTCAATGTTTATGTCTATTGCAATAGGTTACGGGTGCTGGATATTTAAAAATAAGTAAATGTTAACCAAATCTGTTATTAGAATATAGCTTGAACATGGACTTCTTTTAAATATTTTATAACTGTGGTTGAAATTCTTTCCTAATAGGGAGGATGATTGATGCCAATGGCCTAGATGTTTTTTTTTTCTAGAAAACTAATCTGAAAATTTGCATGATTCTGTATTTTATTTTATTTTTTATTTGATGTATTGCAGTAAAATCTTCACTCGCTCACCGTGCTAAAGTTTCAAAATCCAACAATTAATTTGCATTCCAAATTTTGCCTCTTTTTTATGTCGTCAGTTAACGTTACTCTCCTTTTGCATCGACATATTTGAAGTGAGACAGACCATCAACGTTCCTAGTTCTTACCTACCTCGCCCTCGCTACGCTACAAGGCCTCAACAATCGTCGTCTATACTAGTACAAATTTTGTCCCGACATCCTATCGTGTCATAAATGGCCAGACCCCCTCGCCTCATTTGAAGTGTTACAATGTACCGGTTCAGTACCAAAATGAGGCACCTCTTACAAACTTAATTTTAAGACGTGTACTACCCAACACTACCAGAAAGGGTATCGGGTATTTGCACAGTATAGGGACCAAGCAGTAGTCGCACTCCGTGGATTTTGAACTGAAATCGCTAACACCAAAGGGGAACTCGCGCAATCCTCCCTGCGCATCTAATCTTATTGACCGTGAATTTAAAAATTGATTAGAAAAGGTTATTTGCGTTATCTGAAAACTTAAATATTTTGATTTAAGCTGGTAATAAGTTTTCACAGTGATATTTAGAGTGTATGGACCATTGTTTAGTCTATATTCATATAAAAATTATGGCTCCGCTCATAATGTAACGGTAAATGTTATCACATTTGCTCATTAACAGAACGCATTCAATAAAAGATATATTGTTTTATTGTGGTTTTAAATGGTTTTTAATTAACCACCCACCCCCCGTAAATACTCCCCCACGCTAAATATGCTGAGTGGTCTCTAGAAAGGGTTCCTTCATTATGGTGGGAAAAAATATAAAACCTATTGAATTGTTGTTATATATATATTATATTATTGTTATTTCTATTTACAAAATTGAAAATCATATAGATACACACTTAAATATTTATTTAAAAAAATTTCACTCTTCTGCACACGCATGCAGTAGGCGTAAACCTCCTGAAATTCCATTGGTTCCTGATATCTCAACTAATCCTAAAGAAATTACAATTATACTAAGCCTGCTGTAGACGTAAATCTGCTAAAATTCCATTGTTTCTGATATCTCAACTTATCGTAAAGAAATGACGACAGTAGGCGTAAACCTCCTGAAATTGCATTGGTTCCTGATATCTCAACTAATCGTAAAGAAATGACGACAGTAGGCGTAAACCTCCTGAAATTCTATTGGTTCCTGATATCTCAACTTATCGTAAAGAAATGACGACAGTAGGCGTAAACCTCCTGAAATTCTATTGGTTCCTGATATCTCAACTTATCGTAAAGAAATGATGACAGTAGGCGTAAACCTCCTGAAATTCCATTGGTTCCTGATATCTCAACTTATCGTAAGGAAATGATGACAGTAGGCGTAAACCTCCTGAAATTCCATTGGTTCCTGATATGTCAACTAATTGAATGAAGCACTACTAAATATGTATCACTCACCTGTCGATGTCTAATGGTATTGAGAAAAAAGAATGTTTGGGATTGTTTTTGCAGTTGTATACACTACAATTGTTAATCATTTTGGAATTAATTTGAAAATAACACAAAATTGAAACAGAATACTTAGTGGAATGAAAATAATAAACAAATGAGCCTTGCTGGTTCATGGTAGCTTTGGACTCAAAGAAATTCCACTGAATTATAGGTTAGGTTGTATTTTTTCTTCAACTTCTTCTTTGAATTTTAAATAGATCTCAAAAAATTATATTCTTCTAAATATTAAATGAATTAATTATACAAAGGAATTTATTGAGATGTCTAAAATAATAATAATGACATTATCCTAGACATCTTAGAATTATTGATGAAATCATAGAATATAAAATACCAGGAAGGAGCACACCAGGTTCTCTCTTTGAAAACTAACTTTTTACAAATGAGAAACAAATAAAATATAAAACATTACACGCAAGGTAACGGGTTTTACTGGCTCAAGGAGGTAGTTATATCCTCCATTCGCCAGTAAAAACCCTTGCTAGTAATGTTATATACTATATTTAATTTATTGACATTGCCATCCTTCAATAATTCGTTTTCATAATAATTATCAAATCATTATCAAAACACCGATATGCGTATCGGATTTCCTAGGTATAATTTGTACATGTTACTAAATCAACCAATAAACATGCCGAATGAAATCAATGCTTATCATTGCATTGAAATTCGCTGCCGAATATATTTTTTATGTTATTCTTATTGCGCATTCAAATTATTCAATTAAGGAAATAATCTCCTTGTTAATTATTTGGGACATATTTTTTATGTATGACAAAGGTGTATTGACATAGGCTCCACTGACTCATTACGAAAATATGGATTATAAGTGAATCATCATAATTTTATTGGTGTTTTCGAGAAGTTTCAATTCCTACACTCAGTAAAGGTGACAGGAGTGATTCATTCAAAAATTAAATAGTTAAAGGCAATTTTACAGTTCAATTCATTCATTGAAAGAATATTCATCACATTGTTGAATGAAATCGTGGCTCAGAATTCACTACTACCTTTTAGACTCTATTATTGAATTTGATTTGAAGAAAATTGTAATATGATCATATCAGGTATACCGGTATGAAATGAGTTTTTTTGTGAAAATAAAACATTAATTATTAATTGGAAAGTAAAAATTATTTCATTCAAAGTATTGGCCATTATTTTCTACCCATTTTGACCACTTTTCTGGCAATTTGTGGGTACCACGCCAATGAAATTGTTCGTCTTTTAAAGCAAACCAACCAGACACTCAATTTTCGACCTCCTCGTAGGAATCAAAGTACTGCTCAGCCAATGCATTGCCCATCGATGAAAATAAATGGTAATCGGAAGGAGCCAAGTCTGGTGAATACGGTGGGTTGGGTAGCAGCTCCCAGCCAAGTGTTTTGATTGTATCCTAACCGGTTTTGTGCATTGTCATGGAGCAAAATTACCTTGCCGTGTCTTCTAGCCCATTCTGGTAGTTTCTCGAATAATGCATGGTTCAAATTGATTATTTGTTGTCGGTAGCTATCAGTATTAACGGTTTCACCAGGTTTTAGGAGCTCATGATACACCACACCTATCTGGTCCCACCGATCTGGTTTTGCAGTCGATGTTGATAGTTGTCCTGGATTAACCCATGATTTTTTCCGTTGAGGATTCTTAAAATAAATCCATTTTTCATCGCCAGTAACAATCCGATGCCAAACCGATTTTCTTTGGTGTCTTTGAAGCAAAATTTCACAAGTGTTTTTTCGGTTTTCCATCTGTTTTTCATTCAATTCATGTGGCACCCATTTTTCACACTTTTGGATCTTTTCCATAGCTTTTAAACGGTCAGAAATTGAGCAACATTTAACATTTCTCCCAGTTGCTCCTGATTTGAAGTGTCATCTCCATCCAATATCGGTAATAATTCGGCGTCATCAAACTTTTTGGTAGTCTTCTACGTTCTTCATTTCTTACAGCAAAATCATTATTTCTGAACCGTTGAAACCATCTTTTGCATGTTGCTTCTGATAGAGCATGATCACCATATGCCTCGACAAGCATTCGATGCGACTTTGCAGCACTTTTCTTCAAATGAAAACAAAAAATTAATACTTTCCGTAAATCATCTCTTTCTGGTACAAAATTCGACATTTTTAACATGATGAAAAAATATGATGTTGTCTGTTCAATGACTTGATGTACACTAAATATGTTTCACAGATGTCGTAGCAAACAAACAAAAAACAAAATAGAGGCTCCTTAACTGCAAATGATCCTATCGAGACATTTGTATCTTGACGCTTAACTAAATGAAAAAAATTGGAGAAAGAACGCTGCTGCAAGAAAATTTGAGAATATCACAATATCAATATCGTTTATACATGCAAAAATTTTGTTTTAATACGATGGATGTCTTGTGTATTAAAAAAATTTTTTTCTCAAAAATTGTCTACGGACTTTCACAACCTATTTGTTTCAAGCTCATTCAAATACTTGATCCGATGGATATTCTAGGAGTTATAGAGAAACTTTCTGATGTTCATAACTCCTGAAGCATTCGACGGATTTTGCCTAATAACGAACTTGACCTATCACGAAAATATTGAAACTATACCCCATTTCTTTTTTAAGATAGAGTGTATACGGCTGGATATAGTCAATTTTGACCATGTATTCTTCATTTCGGCTCGATATTCGAATATTACATGCATTTGGGCAGAACGAAAGCACGCTGAATATGGTCCAATTTCACCCATACCCTCCGAGAATTTTTGAAATGAAAACTTCTTTAGCGGCGCTGAGCACTCACTTGTATGGGTAAAAACATCCAAACTCGCGTCAGGGTCACGTGATTGTGATCGAAAAAGCGTCAGATCGAAGAATAGGAGGGAATAATATCCCACACTCTTTCTACCGTGCCTGCGTGTGATGTTTCGTTTAGGCGGTGCAGGGCGCTTGTGCGAATGTTTGTGTATATTAATGTAATATAAATTAGGTTTGTTCGCGTGGCAGTTCGGAACTGTAATTTTTGGTAATTTTTGGTTCCCACCCGTTCGTCTGGGACGGAACAGGAGTTCCTTGTCGTTCGTGTGGTCGGAACACTTGATTTCGGAACTGTTCGTTACTGTTCTTACGGTTCCTGATCTAGAGATGGTACAAGGTACAACAGAAGAAGCGGTAAATTCAAATCATCGGTGATTCAAATTTTCAGTAGTTCTAATTGGCAATTAAGTTATATATTTGGTGACTAGGATATTCGCATAGTTCAATTCATTCATTGAAAGAATATTCATCACATTGTTGAATGAAATCGTGGCTCAGAATTCACTACTGCCTTTTAGGCTCTATTATTGAATTTGATTGGAAGAAAATTGTAATATGATCATATCAGGTATACCGGTATGAAATGAGTTTTTTGAAAATAAAACATTAATTATTAATTAAAGTAAAATTATTTCATTCAAAGTTTGGCCATTATTTTCTACCCATTTTGACCATTTTCTGGCAATTTGTGGGTACCACGCCGATGAAATTGTTCGTCTTTTAAAGCAAACCAACCAGACATTCAATTTTCGACTTCCTCGTAGGAATCAAAGTACTACTCAGCCAAAGCATTTCCATCGATGAAAATAAATGGTAATCGGAAGGAGCCAAGTCTGGTGAATACGGTGGGTCAAATTTCACAATAACATTTGAAGCATCAACTCACAATTTCTACATATGCCACATTCACTTAGTAGGTAGTCGGCCTGAATTTTAAAAATTCATAAAAATCAACCATACATGAGAATGCCATCAAACTCCTGCAGAATTATCTACATGTCGATAAAAATAATTCAAGTTATCTCTGACTCAACCCTTGGGGCTAAAATAGTTTTTAAAAATCAGACCGAGTACTTACTGACCTGGGGTGCAAGTGAATGTGGCATATGCAGAAATGTAGTTGATGAGGTATGAATTACTCACAGAAAATTCGGCTGGAACTCGCTGCACACCCCTCCGGAGTGCAAGTGGAAGTGAGTTACAAAGTTATTTTGTGTATATAGAAAGAAGAACAAATGCCGAATTTCGTGTCGATTCTTTGTCTAGTTCTCGAGATATTCGTATCTGCTTGAATAATCATTAAGCCGTTATTTTAGCCCCCAAAGGGTTGCAAGTCAAAGATAACGACTGAATTATTTTTTGTCGACATGTAGATAATTCTGATGGTTCCTGTTGGTTTTTTGATTTGAAATACAAAATTAAGCTTTCCGTAAATCATCATTTTGCATAGCTGTTTTTGAGTATATTTGATGTTGTGGGAGTATAAATTTTTAATCAATTCGTTATAATAGCTTCCTCAAAATTTTTTGTTATTTCAAAGAAGAGGAAGGATCATTTGCAACAGATGAATAAAACAATTGCATAGTTGTTGATCAAAGTATGTAAGATAATTATTTTATATTATTTATATATACGATATTTCGTATTTATATACTATATATTTATTTTTGTTATTTCGTGATTGCAGTATCTTTTATTTTTTAACTACTCAAAATGTATTGAAAATTTAGGGAAGGAAACGGAGGAATGACCTCTTTCAAGAACACAAATGACTTGTTAAAACAATTCTTATCTAAAAATAATTACAAAGCTATGAAAATTGTTAGAAAATATTTTTATTTATTTCCAAATGCCACCAGTTCCATATACAATTACCTATTCCCTATACCCTTCTATTATATAAAATTTTCTGTACACAGTTTCCACCAAAATTACAATGAAATAACAGAAAAATTCACAGTTTATCCAGATATGAACTAACAAAAATAATTTCTCCACTGATGACCACTACTACATGTATTGAAATTTCAATTATAATTAAATTAAATCATTTCTTTAAATATTTCATTACATATAAATTACATTTACAGTTATTTATATGGATATGTTTATGTTTATTTATTTATGACAAAAAAAATTGTCTAATTTTAATATTTGTAATTTCTAAAGTATTTCCACCGTATTAATAACTTATTCAATATCTTTTAACACTATCCATGATATGATTCATGATCATTGAACTCATATGAATACCTATATGGTATTTAGAGTTCAATGTCCATGATGCAATACAACATAACTTTACTTTCAATTATCTATGCACTTAACGAAATCGTTTTGAAATTATCTGTTCCCACCTGTTCTCACCCGTTCGTGTCATAGAAAAACTTGGCGACGATTCCAAGGGTTACAGAACCTGGTTCTCTGTGACCCCAGTACAACTGGGAACTGCCACCCGAACAAACCTATTGTCATTTTTGTGTACGATAGCGCAATAAATGAATATTGTATTCCATCACATAAATAACAGCACTTTTATACTGATAATGAAAGCAATTCATACAAAATTATTCTCTATTCGTTTTCATAATAATTATCAAATCATTATCAAAACACCGATATGCGTATCGGATTTCTAGGTATAATTTGTACATGTTACTAAATCAACCAATAAACATGCCAAATGAAATCAATGCTTATCATTGCATTGAAATTCGCTGCCGAATATATTTTTTATGTTATTCTTATTGCGCATTCAAATTGTTCAATTAAGGAAATAATCTCCTTGTTAATTATTTGTGACATATTTTTTATGTATGACAAAGGTGTATTGACATAGGCTCCACTGACTCATTACGAAAATATGGATTATAAGTGAATCATAATTTTATTGGTGTTTTCGAGAAGTTTCAATTCCTACACTCAGTAAAGGTGACAGGAGTGATTCATTCAAAAATTAAATAGTTAAAGGCAATTTTACGGTTCAATTCATTCATTGAAAGAATATTCATCACATTGTTGAATGAAATCGTGGCTCAGAATTCACTACTGCCTTTTAGGCTCTATTATTGAATTTGATTGGAAGAAAATTGTAATATGATCATATCAGGTATACCGGTATGAAATGAGTTTTTTTGTGAAAATAAAACATTAATTATTAATTAGAAAGTAAAAATTATTTCATTCAAAGTATTGGCCATTATTTTCTACCCATTTTGACCACTTTTCTGGCAATTTGTGGGTACCACGCCGATGAAATTGTTCGTCTTTTAAAGCAAACCAACCAGACATTCAATTTTCGACTTCCTCGTAGGAATCAAAGTACTACTCAGCCAAAGCATTTCCCATCGATGAAAATAAATGGTAATCGGAAGGAGCCAAGTCTGGTGAATACGGTGGGTCAAATTTCACAATAACATTTAGAAGCATCAACTCACAATTTCTACATATGCCACATTCACTTAGTAGGTAGTCGGCCTGAATTTTAAAAATTCATAAAAAATCAACCATACATGAGAATGCCATCAAACTCCTGCAGAATTATCTACATGTCGATAAAAAATAATTCAGAAGTTATCTCTGACTTGCAACCCCTTGGGGGGCTAAAATAGTTTTTAAAAATCAGACCGAGTACTTACTGACCCCCTGGGGGTGCAAGTGAATGTGGCATATGCAGAAATTGTGAGTTGTATGAGGTATGAATTACTCACAGAAAATTCGGCTGGAACTCGGCTAGCACACCCCCGTCCCCCCCAGGGGGAGGTGCAAGTGGAAGTGAGTTACAAAGTTATTTTGTGTATATAGAAAGAAGAACAAATGCCGAATTTCGTGTCGATTCTTTGTCTAGTTCTCGAGATATTCGTATCTGCTTGAATAATCATTAAGCCGTTATTTTAGCCCCCCAAAGGGTTGCAAGTCAAAGATAACGACTGAATTATTTTTTTGTCGACATGTAGATAATTCTGGAGGAGTTTGATGGCATTCCCATGTATGGTTGATTTTTTATGAATTTTTAAAAATCAGGCCGACTACCTATTGACCGCCCTGGGGGGTGCAAGTGAATGTGGCATATGCAGAAATTGTGAGTTGATGCTCCTAAATGTTATTGTGAAATTTGACCTCAATCCTATGTCTAGTTTGCCAAATAAGAATTTTTTTATCTAAAACTCGTTCGTCATTCGGCATATTCGACCCGGGGGTGCTGTGGAATGAGTGCTGGTGATGGAATTATCATGTGCCATCGTAGTAGAGAAAGTACTGTATCCAGATTCCAACGTGAAAATAGAAAAATCTCAAATTATCTCGGCGAATCAAAATTTTTTGCATCGCTATCCGGCCAATATTCCAATGGCGTACGAAAAATTCTGTACAAAACTCGGCTATCTTACTCGGCTGTTTTCACATCAGTCATTTTCAACACGATGAAAAAATATGATGTTGTCTGTTCAATGACTTGATGTATACTAAATATGTTTCACAGATGTCATAGCAAACAAACAAAAAACAAAATGAAGGCTCGTTAACCACAAATGATCCCTATCGAGACATTTGTATCTTGACGCTTAACTAAATGAAAAAAAATTGGTGAAAGAACGCTGCTGCAAGAAAATTTGAGAATATCACAATATCAATATCTTTCATACATGCAAAAATTTTTTTTTAATGCGACGGATGTCTTGTGAGGTGTAGAATATTAAAAGAAATTTTTTTTCTCAAAAATGTTCTACGAAATTTCACATCCTATTTGTTTCAACCTCATTCAAATATCTGATCCGATGGATCCTAAACCATTCCACGGATTTTGCCTAATAACGAACTTGACCTATCACGAAAATATTGAAACCATACCCCATTTCTTTTTGAAGATAGAGTGAATACGGCTGGATATAGTCAATTTTGACCATGTATTCTTCATTGAAACCGTTTTCGGCTCGATATTCGAAAATTGCATGCATTTGGGCAGAACGATAGCACGCTGAATATGGTCCAATTTCACCCATACCCTTCGAGTATTTTTTTGATTACTTACTAGCCAGAGCATACATTTCATTTTAAGTTTTCAAAATCCGACTCTGATTTTCTCTGTGTATTCCTGCTATTTTCAACTTAACTAGTGATGCCATTTTTTCTTGCTCGATTGCATGTCGCATGTCGTCTTCTCTTTATGATATCTCGATGGGATACCTCGACACTAAGAGGACGAAGTACGTCTAACTTTGGTTCTAAACGCAACCTACAACTATCCACAAAATATTCAGTACGCCCCTGAACTACACATTTCAGATTGTCTCGTTCAAGGTCGTGTATCTACGGATAAGAGGGTAGAAAACTACCCTTCAAATTTACTTTTAGTAATGTGGAAGTCCCTGCCAGAAAGTTCAATGCTCTTCTCTTTCAGAGGAGGGGAATGCACAATAAGAAACTTGTTGGATACTCCGATACTCCCATGGTTTGGCATCAATCGATGATTTGGAGCGAAATCCAAAAGTATAAGAGTGTTTCGTGATCGACGATTTGGAACTTGAAAAAGGAAATTAAACTTCGAAAAATAACAAACACAAAGATGAATTATGACTTTGAAAAAAATCATTCCTCATTCTTCATTCTATTTACAAATTATGGGAACAAAATATTTGTTAATGAATTAGTTTATACATAAAAAAACCATTGACGTGAGGTTGGAGCTTTTGCTCGCTTGTTGTAGAATCTTTTCCGGTACTTGGAAATAGTGTGAATCGAAGAAACTATGTATTTCAAAAGCTTTAGATTCCTATTGAAAAAAAATGTTAATTTTTGCTTTGTTCTTATCAATTCACTTGATTTGTTCAATTAGTTTTCACAATCTTCAACCTATGTGAATCGGTTACAATAAAATAATGAAAAATTTTTCTCAATAACTTCCGAAAAAAAATTGTTTGATTTATGGTTTGATCATTTTTTTAATAAAACTTCTTTAGGCGCGACTAGGAAGTAACTGGACGATAATGCAACGGAAGTCCGTTACGGCAATATGGAGGTTCCTGTACCATCCGGTTTTCAAATATTTTTGATTTTGTCAATAGATAGTTTATGAACAAATTAATCAAAAGCTTTTAAAAATATAAAATAATTAGTAAAAAATATTGAATTGAATAATAATAACTAATTCTTGGTAACACAAATCGGCCGCCATATTTGGTATTACGGGAATGAAGCAGCGGGAAATTTAAATTTTCTCAAGCATGTATGGAAAATATGTACTTTATAATGCCGCTCATGTGAAATACCGGCATATGCTAGATAAAAAAAAAGATTGTATAAATTTTCATCATTTTATTGTTATTCTGGTGGTTATTTAGTAATATAATTACAAAGTGTTATATCTTTTGAAATTAATTCCAAAACTGAACAGACTACAATATTCATTGAATTCAGATCAGGGATAATCAAATTAATATGAATGAAAACTCAGTTATTAAATGATATGAAAGTAATGAACAAATTAAAAGAAAACATGAAATGAAGATGAGAAAAACAAAGGATACTGAAGTTATACAAGAATAAATGGAAGAAAAATATTTTGACATTCAACCATGAATTCAAATTATTCAGAAAAGCATAAAGAATTGATAGAAGCAGTTGAGTCTTCAGTATTGCAAGCTTGTAAACAATAGAAAGAATAAACATTATTCAGAGGATTCAAGGTTTTCGATCAGCATACTTTGAAATTACAATGCAATGGAAAACAGTATAAAAAATAAATTAAACTCATGTGAAATAAATAAATCCAATGAACATTCAGACTTCATAAGAAATGAATATTAAAGAACAAAAAATTAAAGAAACATATTAGAAAAACAGTCATTTTACATGAAAAAACTTATGCTACATATACAACACTTATCAACAATAAAAAATATTTATCGCTATAAAAAATACTTTTTTTATTTAAAATCTATATGATTTTTAACTTAATTGCCATCTCGTACAATGCCAAAGAAGTTTTACTTCAATCGCGTGTGAGCGTTATACGCACTCTTTTTTTCGTAAATATTCTTATATTTTTTGAGTAATCGAATAAAAATGAGTCCCTACATTGTTCATCAGATTCTTTTTCAAGCTTCGCATTTTTTTATGACGGACTTTCATTTATTTCGAAAAAAATATCTCTAAATACCATTCTGCGTCTCAACTATCATTTAGCGGGGAAGTTTTGGCATATGGAACTTATTATCAAGACTATCTCGTATTGAATAATTTTGGTGCCTAATATTGGAACAAAGATAGTGTCAGTGATAGCAATGGTGATATTAACACCCCTGCATTCTACTACAAAAGTGGCAGGTGGCCTGGGACCAGTGGCGGCTTGTGATAGTATAAAATGGTGCGGAACACTAGAAAAAAAGTTTATCATTGTAATATATACAGCACAGAACACTAATATACAAGTGTTATATAGTGTTGGTGTTTTAACTGAGAAAAGAAACTTGTTTCCATATTTTATGCAAAATAGAATAACTTCTTTAAAGAAATATAGAATAGGTAAGATGCATAATCCCCCAATCATATGAATTACTACTTGCAACATTCGTAATCATTCCAGTATATACTATATATTGCATACTAACAAGCATCCACTTCTTTCTGTTACTTATTTTATACAAATTATGTTCTACCGACCGATATTTAGCATCTTTGAAGTGTCATAACTTTTCCAGGTACTAAGTAATAAGAATCAGATGATTACAATGGAAACACAATTTTTAACTACTTAGTATAGAAAATTTAAAGTTATAAACAAAGGTAGAACTCACAAAATAAAGAAAAGAAAACGTCGATATCTTTATATCTAGCACTTGTTCAGATTCTTAGTAGTAACTTACATAGTTGTGAAATAATATCTAGAAGATAAATATGAATTAAAGACAACATTTATAAATATTCACCTGAAAACATTGAGTACTGAAGTGGAAAATGTTTTCAATGATTACCGAATTGATTGTACCTTCTTGCAAGATCAATCTATAAAGATTTTCCACTAAAACGTCTAGATATAAAATATTTATTTATTATACAAGGGAAAAAGTATAGATTTTAGCTCGAGGTTATGTTATCTCCCGACGCGAAGCGGTATCAATCAGGTTGTGGGTGAAAATCAGTATTATAAGGTACCTGAGACAGTAGCTAATTTTCTTCAACTTAAAAATGCTAACTCATATACAGGTCATTCATTTCGAAGATCCTCTGCTACACTTTTAGTTGAATCTGGCGGAGACTTGATGACACTAAAGAAACATGGCGGTTGGAAGTCATCAGCGGTCGCTGAAGGATATGTTGATGAATCGGTGGCACACAGAACAGAAATTGCTAGTAAAAAATTCAGAACGTGTGGCAGTTCTGGAATAACACACGATTTGCGACCAGGTACATCAACAGTAGTTGTGTCCATGTCAGAGAATATTATTTCAACACAAGAAAATTCGTCTGTTGTTCCGAATAGTTCAAGGAACATGTCATTCACGCAATGCACGTTTAATAATTTTACTTTTGGTATAAAGGAAATGTAACTTATATTCAATAAAATATTCTAAAATCAAATATCTCCCATTATCTGTATGTATATATATCCGGGAAAAAAGTAATTTCGTGAAAAGTTATATTTTGTTACCTGTCAACAGAGATGAAATGTAAAATTTTTTCCCGTCACAGAAAACAAAATATTATGGCAGGGGAGAAAGTACTTTTCACCAGAATCTGAGTACCAAAACTCTTCTTTGTGTATATCAACAAAAATCTCAATCTACCAAAATATTTCTCTATCATGCGTCAAGTTTAGTGCTTCCGGTAGCCATGTTTGGTCGAGCATAGAACGTATAGCTTCATCCCCCTGTAGTCCATTGAAATGTTACATTTTAGGTTGCGTTTTTTAGAGGACGCAATTTTATTTTTTTGATGTGTAGGTTGAGTCAGTGTAAAGCTAAAACCAAGTTTGTGGGGTCGCCACCCTTGTCCCACGGCCGCCATCTTGAAAATAGGGGTTGAAATGGTATTTACGATATATCTCTTAAACTATTTATTTTATAAAAAAAATTTTTTGACATTTTTTGTTGCAAATTAAATTCTCTACAAATTTGCTCCAGTAACTTTTTGTCGTAGAACTATAAATAAAAAAGTTATAAGCGAAAATCTCCGGAAATTTGAGAAAAAAATTTATATTTCTCGATGTAACTTTTTTTTTTATCATTTTACGAAAAAATGATGCTGACCATTTTTGTACATCGTTTTTTGAGGAACAACTTTTATTCGCATCATTTTTTCATTAAGTCAATAGCTAAGGTTTTACAGCGCTCCGAAGTGAGTACTATTTTTCAGTACTCAGGTTTTATGTACGGAGATGTCATTGCAAATAACTTGCTGTTTCTTCATGCTTTTTCCGGATGTGACACAACTTCAGCTCCTTACAATATCGGTAAAATGAAATTTGTGAAAACCCTAGAGAAACATTTAGAGTTTGCAAGTGGAACGGCTTTGTTTCCCAACAAGAGAGTTGACCCTGCTTTGCTCACTGTAATTGGTGAACGTTTTTTTATCTCTTTATACGGTGGTAATAAAGATGATAATTCTCTTGACAACCTAAGATACAAACAATTCGCCAAGGCAGTGACAAAAAGTACATTTAACTTATCCTCACTTCCTCCAACACAAGACACAGCTCGCTTTCATACTTTCCGAGTCTACCATCAGGTCCAGTCGTGGCTTGGTAATTATAATGATCCTGAAGACTGGGGCTGGAAAAAATGTGGAAAATTATTGATGCCAGTGCAGAACTCTAAACCTCCAGCACCCCCTGAGCTTCTAAAATTGATCTTTTGCAAATGCAAAGGAAACTGTGGAGCGATGTGTGGATGCCGAAAAGCAGGAATGAAATGTTCTGCAGTGTGCTTCCATTGTTCTGGAGAGACTTGCAGCAACGTAATGGAACTCTCAGATTTAATAAATGAAAATGACTTTGATGATGAACCGCCAACATTAACACCCCTTCCTTCTCCAATTCTCCCACTGGTATTTAATTCAGAAAGCCGATCAGATGCTGAGCCGCAGCCTGGTCCATCGAAATGACTGAGGAGGGAGTAGTTCTAATTTAGAAAATCACCGTGGATTATGCCTATTGGGGATACCACGTAAAAAAAACGCGCCTCTAGACTCTACCTCTTGGGTGGTGGGGAAAAGAGTCAATAATTAATTATTAATAATATTACAAAATTTGTAATTATAATAATAATAATAAAGTAAAAAAAAAAGAAAAGAAAAAAAAACAATAACTAATGACATGTTATAGGTACACACGTATAATATAGGTATAGTTAAGAGTACCGAAAAATAGTACTCACTTCGGAGCGCTGTAAAACCTTAGCTATTGACTTAATGAAAAAATGATGCGAATAAAAGTTGTTCCTCAAAAAACGATGTACAAAAATGGTCAGACATCATTTTTTCGTAAAATGATAAAAAAAAAGTTACATCGAGAAATATAAATTTTTTTCTCAAATTTCCGGAGATTTTCGCTTATAACTTTTTTATTTATAGTTCTACGACAAAAAGTTACTGGAGCAAATTTGTAGAGAATTTAATTTGCAACAAAAAATGTCAATAAATTTTTTTTATAAAATAAATAGTTTAAGAGATATATCGTAAATACCATTTCAACCCCTATTTTCAAGATGGCGGCCGTGGGACAAGGGTGGCGACCCCACAAACTTGGTTTTAGCTTTACACTGACCCCCCCTACACATCAAAAAAATAAAATTGCGTCCTCTAAAAAAAGCCTAAAAAATGTAACATTTCGATGGACTACTGGTATACAGTGTGGAATACACTTATATAATGATTTACCTGTGACCTCTTCAGCGTTACGCCCCTGAAACTGGTTCAATTTCCGCGTGTTGCTCGTCCCGCCTTCGGTTCGTGAATCCGGCATCGCGACTTCATGTCCAGAACATGTTCATTCATCGACGTTCCATTCCTTCGAATATTTCCATTCCAGTTTGCGAGTATCCGTCCGAACAACGGAACCTTTGAACGTCGTGCCGGCATTGACTTCGCGGGTCGAGTTGGTGTTTAGGCGATATTCAAAAATTTCCTTTAGTTGATTATGTTTTGCAACCGGCAAATTGTCCTTGTTTTGTTAAATGTTTTGAAATGAAGTGCTTATACATCATAAGATAATTCAATATATTGTTGGTATACAAGTCCACGTGTTATGATCAAAGTAAGTTTTCTTTTTCCATGTTTAAAATATTATTATTTAGTTTGAGAAACAACAGAAAAATTATTATAATGCAATACTTTTTTTATAAAATATATATATCAGGTGTCCCAAGGTGGGTGGTCTATTGAACTATTATGGGAACTATTAATGTAAAAGGTACATTTATGAAATACATTCAAATTTCTAGTGGAAATTTCACAACAGATTTTTTATTTTAAATGGGACACCCCATATTTCTATTTTTTTATGATTTTATATAAAAAACTAAATCAATTAGTTTTACTCATCTATTTTTATCTCCAACGGTTTTTGTGTTATGAATTAATTTTAAAAATTTTTAAATAAATTTGAAAGTTATCAAAATGGCTATATGTATAATGAGTATGATGTAAATAATTATTATAAATAGATTAATTATAAAAAAACAGTTTGTTACATCGATACTGTACGATTTGAGGACCCACCGCATTTTTGTTGTTTTTGCAATTTTAGGGGCTTTAGTAGACCCCCTAAAGCAACAATAAATGATTAATGATAATTTTCGAGAAAAATTTGTTTTGCAAAAATTTTTTTTCCGTTGTCCACTGTTTAAAATAGCTAGAAATACATTAAGGCATAGTTTTTTGTTATTGCCGAACTTAACTATACCTAACATATTAAAAAAAATAATGCAAATCCAAAACATTTTTTTTTAAATACTAATTCAATTTTTTCATGGCATTGTTTTTTTTATACCTAACTTAAACTAACCTAACCTAACTAGACCAGCAATCGTGTGAAATATAGGAGTGTTCCTTAACTGCAAATTGAATAAATAAAAATAAAAAATTGAATTAAAATAAATATTTATTTTGAAGAGATTTATTCTGAAAAAAATTTTTTTTTTCATCTATGCTGTGGAATTATTATTTGGCCAATAACCTTAATCTTTTATTGCCCTTATTTCCAACGTTTCGACAGACAGCTTCTGTCATTTCAAGACAAAAATTACCTTTTAAAACAGCTGACAATTTCTGAAAAATTTTCAATTTTCACTAATAAGTGTCAAATTGACTGATATTGGAAAACTAGCTAAAATTGGTACTTATCTCTGGTTTGAAGACTTCTTCAAGTTACTTGGAACAATTGGCCTTTAAACTTCTGGTAACTCAATTCATGGTGTACTTATCGGACTGAGAGCGATATATTTTAAATGCTACCTCTTGACTTTTCTTTTTGTTGGTTTACTTTCTCTGTAAAGGGTGATTAATTCAGAGGTATTTTTTTTAAATAAAAAAATAATATTAGGTGTACAAATAAGTTTCCGCGGTTTTTTATAAAAAATTAGAATTTATTGTAAAGGAAAAGTACATTACGTTTTATTCAAAGTATTTTCCATCATTTGCCACTACTTTTCCCCATCTTTCTGGCAACATTCGGATACCCCATCGAAAAAACTCTTCATCTTTTGACGCTATCCACAAATCTACCCAATTTTTGGTGTCTTCATATGATGTGAAGCGCTGCTCAGACAGACCATGTGCCATCGACCGGAACAGATGATAATCAGAAGGGGCTAAGTCTGGTGAATACGGCGGGTGGGGTAAAACTTCCCAGTTGAGTGTTTCCAAGTATGTTTTTACCGGCGCCGCAACATGTGGACGAGCATGATCGTGTAAAAGAATAATTTTGTCGTGTCTGGAGTAGTAATGGGCGCCTTTTTCCTTAAGTGCCCGACTCAATCTCATCAATTGTGTTCGGTAGAGAGCTCCAGTAATGGTTTCGCTTGGTTTCAGCAATTCATAATACACGACACCAAGCTGATCCCACCAAATACACAGCATGAGTTTTTTTCCATGAATATTCGGCTTAGCTGTCGATGTTGATGGTTCGCCGGGCTTAACCCATGACTTTCTCTTCTTTGGATTATCGTAGTGAATCCATTTTTCGTCACCAGTGACTATACGATGCAAAAAACTCTTTTTTTTATTCCTGGCAAGCAGCAGTTCACTCATGCATAATCGGCGTTCAACGTCTCTCGGCTTTAGTTCATATGGAACCCAATTTCCTTGTTTTTGAATCATTCCTAACGATGTGAAATTGCTTGTTGAGTCACTTGTAGAGTAAGTGCAAGTTCTTTTTGCGTTTGGGACGAATCTTCCTCCAATAGTGCTTCTAATTCCATGTCTTCGTACACTTTCGGCCTTCCACTGCGTTCTTTGTCTTTAACGTCAAACTCACCGTTCTTAAACTTTTGAAACCATTCCTGACAACTTCTCTCACTTAAAGCAGCTTCACCATATGCTTCTAGAAACAATCGATGCGCCTCAGCTGCAGATTTTTTCACATTAAAGAAGTAAATCAAAAGTTCCCGCAAATGATGCTTATTCGGAATAAAACTTGACATTTTTGCACGAAAAAAATTACGTGATGCTGATACGGAATCACTAGTACTTTAAGGTTATGATGTTGCCAGATGACTAAACTTGGGATATAACGTTTTACATCTGACAATTTCTCCATAACCTTCTGGTGGGGCCATCTTTTGACAAACCGCGGAAATTTGTACACCTAATAAAAACAATTTTATTTTACAATCTTTATTAACAAATAAAAGAACCATTCTGTATAATTATTTTTTAAAGATACTATCTTTCAAATGCTGACCTCGATTGTGGTTAACAAGATCCATTCGATAGTTCCCATTTTCGATGACGCGTGCTAAAATTTCGGGTGATATTTCACCAATGACTCTAGTAATATTGGGCTCAAATACCTCAATCGTAGCCAGCTTGACCATGTAGACTCTGGACTTCACATAGCCGCAAAGGAAAAAATCAAGAGGTGTGATGTCACATGATCTAGCCGGCCAATTCACTGGTCCGAACCGGAAATGATCTGCTCACCGAAATGCTCTCCCAGTAAAGCCATGGTTTCATGGGCTGTACTGCAAGTGGCACCATCATGTTGGAACTACATTTCATCGAGACCACGGACTTCAATTTCGGTCAACAAATAGTTATTATGGTGCGATAACGGGCACCAATCACAGCAGCATTCCGGCCGTCCTTTGTTTTGAAGAAATATGGACCTATTATTCCACCGGCTCGTAAACCACACCAAACAGTTGTTTTTTCTGCATTTAACGGCAATCGAGACTCTTCGGATTGTTCATCACTCCAGATTCGTGCATTTTGTTTGTTCGTGAACCCATTAAGCCGAAAATGGGCCTCATCATCAGGGAACAAAACTTTTGTCGAAAAGAGTGCAAGCTTATAAACAGCCCAACGAATGAAACTTGAACGATTCGGTAGGTCGGTCGGCTTCAGTTCTTGACCTAATTGAATTTTATAAGCTTTCAAAGAAAGATCCTTACGTAAAATCCGCCAAGTCGTTGAATACGAAAGGCTATGCTGTTGAGAACGGTGACGAATCGACACTTCAGGGTAATCACGTATACTCTCCCACACCGCCGCTATATTCTCTTCACTATGAGCTGGTGTTGTCTATTTGGTCGAGTATTATCCAATAACGAATATTGAGTCTCAAACTTAGTGATGTTAGAGCGTTCGGTAGGCCGATTATGTGAACCGTTGCTCTAAGTGCCCGATACACATTAATCGGAGAACGCCCATTTTCGTAATAAAGCTGAACAATTTGTAAACGCTGTGCCGGACTAAGTCGTTCCATTATGAATATCAGATACTACTGAACAAGAATTACCACTTCAGTTTACACGACGCATGCGCGATATGCAACCACAAAAAGTACATCTGAATGAATCACCCTATGATAGATGTATCGTTCCATTTCATCAGGTGATTTTCATCCACAGCATGTTGGACTAACTTAAATCTATCGCTGTATAACATTCGAGAGAACTTCTGATGTTTTTCATTTTTTTTTCTTCGATATATCTTCTTTTTACTATGCAAACAAATGTGATGGTCTCCTTGAGCTTATCTCCTGTAACCACCCATTTCCTTGTGAACTTCTTTTCTATATATTTAAAGGTACCATTTCTTTGGTGATTTCGTACAAAAGCTCCATTCATGAGTATGAACCCCTGATGGCAAGATATTGACAAGCATCCATTGATTTCGTCGAACCGGTCAAGCTCTAAGGCCCCAACTTCTTATTGAATGAAAATGATTACGATTCATTTAATAATTGAAGTTCATGCATTTCCATTTAATTTATTCATTCTTTTTATATGTAACTACACGATACACTTTACTGTTGTACAACATTGCTTGAAGAAAATGTTTAACGAAGGTTAATGTAACGGGTATCATACAATTGATCGTATCGTCAGTGGCGTACCGCAAAATTAGGCGCCATGCTCCTCCGCAAGATTTTAGTCGGGCAGAAATCATAGATCTATCTTCTTTATGGTAAGTTAGAGGCGTTTCTCAACTTGAAAACCAGGTGCGTAGATAATTCGATAACCTATCTTCAATAAAATTAAATAAAAAATTCAAAATTTTAAAAACTTCCACTCTGAACACATTCAACATATCAGGTATACCGGAATGAAATGGGCGTTTTTTTTTGTGAAATTAAAACACTAATTACACAGACCTAAAAAAAAAAAATTTTTTTTGGTGCCTAGAATTTTTGAACTCTGTGAGGACACATGTCTTTCTGATCAGAATTCTGACACTACTGAAGGTGACAGTGATTTTGAAACGATGTCATCAATGTTTCAACCAAGATGAGTTAAATGACCTCACTAGAGATCTCAACCTGTCGAAAGAAGCTTCTGAATTACTAGCTTCCAGGTTGAAGGAAAAAAGTTTACTTGAACCAGGAACGAAAATTACATTTTATCGCACAAGAGAAAAAGATCTGTTACCTTTTTTCTCTGAAGAACAAAATCTTGTATTTTGCCATGCTATTAGAGAACTCCTGGTAAAAATAGGTCTTCCTGAATATTTTCCGGATGATTGGCGCCTATTTATTGACAGCTCATAGCGAAGTTTGAAATGTATTCTTCTACATAATGGGAACAAATAAGGCTCAATACCAATTGCTCACTTAACGAAAATGAAAGAGCAATATGACAACATAGCTTTGGTTTTGGAAAAAATAAAGTATCATGAACACCAATGGGTGATTTGTGTAGACTTAAAAATGGTAAACTTTCTCCTTGGACAGCAAAGTGGCTACACCAAGTATCCTTGTTTCTTGTGCCTCTGGGATACCAGAGACAAAACGCATCACTGGGTTAGAAAAGATTATAAAAATTCCTTTATTAATTTGTTTCTTTAAACCATGGTTTTTCATTTCAAATAGTGTAATGTATAATTCACAAAAACGTTGATATCTTAAAAATTCGAGCTGACAGGCAAATGCTAATAGCGTATTTGAATTCATTTCATTCAATGTATTGGCTATTGTTTTCTACACATTTTTACCACCTTTCTGGCAATTTGTGGATACCACGCCAATAAAATTGGTCGTCTTTTAAAACAAACCAACCAGACTCCCAATTTTCGACCTCGACGTGTCCCATCGATGAAAACAAATGGTACTCGGAAGGAGTCAAGTCTGGTGAATACGGCGGTTGGGGTAGCAGCTCCCAGCCAAGTGTTTTGATTGTATCCTAACCGGTTTTGTGCATTGTCATGAAGCAAAATTACCTTGCCGTGTCTTCTGCCCCATTCTGGTCGTTTCTCGATCAATGCATGGTCCAAATTGATCATTTGTTATCGGTAGCGATCAGTATTAACGGTTTCACCAGGTTTTACGAGCTCGTGGTACACCACACCTTTCTGGTCCCACCAAACACACAGCATTGTCTTTTTGCCGAATCGATCTGGTTTTGCAGTCGATATTGATGGTTGTCCCGATGATTTTTTCCGTTTAGGATTATTGAAATCTTGGCAATTCATTGCCAGTAACAATCCGATGCAGAACCGATTTTCTTTGGTGTCTTTGAAGCAAAATTTTAGATGTGTTTTCTCGTTTCTCCATCTGCCTTTCATTCAATTCATTTTTCACATTTTTGGATCTTTCCCATTGCTTTTAAACGGTCAGAAATTATTTGTTGTACAACATTTGACATTTCTGCAATTTGCTTTGATTCAAAGGTCATCTCCATCCAATATAGTTTGCAATTCGGCGTGTTCAAATTTTTTTGGTGGACTTTCACGTTCTCACATCAAAATCATTATTTCTGAACCGTTGAAACCATCTTTTGCATGTTGCCTCTGATAGAGCATGATCACCATATGCCTCGACAAGCATTCGATGCGACTCTGCAGCACTTTTTCAATTGAAAACAGAAAATTCATGCATTCCGCAAATCATCACTTTCTGGTACAAAATTCGACATTTTTCACACGATGAAAAAATATGATGATGTCTGTTCAATGACTTGATATGTTTCACAGATGTCATAGCAAACAAATGAAAAAATAAAGGCTCGTTCACAACAAATGTTCCCTGTCGAGATATTTGTATCTTGACGCTCACTTCATACCAGTATACCTGGTAGTTTCGTATTCAGACACTTGTCTTCTTCTCGGAAAAAACATCTTGATTGAAGAATTGATATAAAGTCTTCCAGATTCGAGAACAAGCAAGAACTCCTGATCCTACGTATTCGAAAGCTTTTTCCATTTGCATTGTTTGACCTAAAACTTCAAATAATACGAATGTCTTTGTTTCAGACATTCACTTAAAATAGTTTTTAGCGGTGTTCTCGAAAAACTCTTTAGCAGTAATTTCCCGAAGTGTCAACTCACTGAAAACATGTCATTTCGTTTCAGAACATGTCAGTGCCAACAAACATCGAGAAAGAAGATGAGGATAATGTGAAAGATGTCGAGCTGTCTTATTTGCAACCAGATAGCGAGAAAAGAACACGTTTCCAGGTCAATCGAGTCCGGAACGAGAGCCACAATAGAGACAACTCCTCTGACGTCCGAATAGAAATAAATGGCGAACAAACTAATTCAGATTACGATGAAAATGATGAGGATATACATTCCGTTAGCGATAGGACTAGGTTGAATTCGGAATATGCTAAAAGTTTCAGGTAAGTAAGTCACTTAACTATTATAGTTTTACTCTTAGACTATATAAGATAGACAAAGCATTTGGATCTGAACAAATGAAGATTTGTTTCTTTTGGCAAATACTTGACCATCCCAACAGCGAAACCCAAATTCTTCTTTTTTCATCGTCATCTGGGAACTTTAATTCAAGAAAACCTCATTTTATCTTATAATAATCTCATTGAAAACTTTCTACGCTACTGAACATTTAAATAACTAAATACTTCGGTTCTAACAATACCCTCATCCATGGAACGACAAATTCGGATTAAAATTCCTGTCTTTACTACAACTTTCACACTTACGAATCATTTTTAGTGCAATGAAAAGTAATAAACAATAAAAATATGAAAAACCTAATACTGACTCTCACGAATTTTCTTCATTTTGCGTATTTATTTTCGATTCAGAGGTGGCAACGTGTGTATTCTAGAACATGGGACCTTCTTATTGTCAAGCAGAGACTGCAGCAGCGTTGTCTTGACTTTCACCTGAATTTCTTTCCATCTGTGGTCTCTGACATAAAAAACTAAAGTTTTTCTTTTAATTCTTGCTAATATATCCGATAAGACAGTTTCAATTCAAAATATAAAATTTTATACAATGCTTTGAATGCAAATTGGAGAAAAGTTTTCATTCACAGTTATAAGGGAATAGAGAAACCTACTATTTACTCAGTTTGGCAACATGAAAATTTTTAATGACCTGAGTGGACCAGCTTAATACGTTACAATCGACCAGTTCTAAGTTTCAGATGCGATACTTTTCAATGTAAATAAAGGGGTCTATTCTTATATACTCTAAGGTTTTACTCCTAACTTTTCACCAGTCAATCTTGGAAGACATATGCGTTACCTTCAAGGTTTCCAATAAAGTATGTCTGGTATTCGTCACTTCAAAAATAAATGTAAAAGATCATAATTCTATCAGAGTATGGAAGAAAATAAATACTGCATATCAGTGTTTCTGGATGTCAGCCACGCTTTTGATAAAGTTTAGCATCCTGGCTTGCTATTTAAAAAAAAAAACTTCTACCACCAATATACTTTAATCTGCTACAATCCTATAATACTGAAAGGAAATTCACGGTCAGAGTGAATGCTTCGCTATAATATCTGGAGTTCCGCAAGGAAGTGCCCTGGGCCTTTTATTGTACTTGCTGACAAACCTACGCACAGAAAATCAACAGTTGGAACATTCGCTGATCATACTGCTATACTAGCAATCCATGAAGACCCCAACTATAGCTTCACAAATGCTTCAGAATCATCTCCTTGAAATTCAAGAATGGACGAATAAGTGCATGATAATTTCTCTCTTTGTAAGGAACAATGAATGTCCTAGGATGCAATTTAACAATATCTAGCTACCTGAGTCCACCTCGACGAAATAGCGGGGCGAGCCTCTCGACAAACGGCTCACCTGAAAAGAATATATAGTAAAGAAAAGAAAACAAGTAGACTCAACATTAAAGGAGCTCTATGAGCTTATTGCTAGAAAAATCGAAATTTTCACTGGAAAACAAACTTCTCATATCAGGTTTTCGAATGGGGACTTAACAAATTTGTGAACGCACCCTTAGACCAATCATCGAACTGCCAACGTCAATTTATTCAGTAAAGTGAACCTTTTCATCATGGTTGATGACGAGATATTGTTGATGATGGAGCTCGTGTTGAATGATTGTGATATGATGATCTTTTTAAGTTGGATCGAACTATCGGCGTCCAAACTTCATAGAAATAATGAAACATCAAGAAATCATGGAAGAAGACGTTATGGTCAGCTTCGACATTTCCAGTTTGTTCACTAATATTCCAACAGATAAAACACTTATCATAGTTAGGAAAAAGCTTGAAGAAGATCAAACCCTTAGTGAAAGAACTACACTAAGCGTGAATGCAATTATGGAAATGCTTTCTATTTGTATTGAAACAACATATTTCCAATTTGAAGACATCTTTTATCAACAAGAATTTGGAATGGCCATGGGTTCACCACTATCACCAATTTTAGCTGATTTATATATGGAAATTTTCGAACAGAAGGCATTAGAAAAATATGCACTTAAACCCAAACTGTGGAAAAGATATGTAGATGATACTTTCATTATTTGGCAACATGGAAGAGACACTATAGATGAATTCCTTCAATATCTAAACAATCAAGAGGAATCAATTAAATTCACAATTGAAATCGAGAAAGACAGGCAACTTCCATTCTTAGATGTACTCGTACATAAACAAAATGGAATCCCAAGAACCACTGTGTATAAAAAGCCAACGAACACAGGACAATATCTACATTTTGATTCAAACCACCAACTAAACACTAAATTGGGAGTAGCAAAATGTTTATTTGATAGAGCAATAAATATTTGTTGCACTGAAGAAGACCAAAATGAAGAAATAAATAACATCTCGAAAACTCTTAGAAGCAATGGCTACCCCAAAAAGATATTAGAAAAAGCTAGACGAACAAGAGAAAGTCAACCAGAACCAACAGATATAAATCAGACCATTAAAACCGTAATTCCTTATGTAAAAGGTTTGTCGGAGAAAATGAGAAGAATTGGAAATAGATACAACATAACGACTGCATTCAAAACTCAAGACACTATCAGAGCTAAACTTACAAAAGTTAAGCCTAATAATGAGACACAAAGGACAAAGAACTGCATATATGAATTACCTTGCGAGTGCGGAAGATATTACATCGGAGAAACTAAACGCCCTCTGAATGTACGAATAAAAGAACATCAGAAGCTTCTACGAGTACTAGACAGCGACAAATCCAGGTTGGTCCAACATGCTGTAGATGAAAATCATCGTATAAAGTGGGATGAAGCATCAATAATATCCAAAGAAGAAAAACTTGCAAGAAGAAAAATCAAAGAAGCAGCATTTATGAAAATAACACCTGATTCCATAAGTGCTCCATCTATAGATCTGCCAGAAGTTTGGACGCCGATAGTTCGATCCAACTTAAAAAGATCATCATATCACAGATGAGTATATAACATCGTTCATTTTCTTTCATGACTTCTGTCAATTGACTTTTTGAAGATTGATAATTTTCTCCTTGATTAAGATAGAAGATGTCTATCGAAACGTCGGAAATCATTACATCCACAATAGATGATGGTAATAGCCCAAACAATCATTCAACAATTTTTCATTGTTTTGTTACGCTATGTCCGTTCAATGGGTAGAATCAAATTTTAAATAATATTTTATCTTAATAACATTCCTGAAATGGAGTGCAATTGCAGTTAATATACTTTATTGGTTGGCTCAATTGATTTCATGACCTCATTGCTTGTAGAATTTCAAATTATTGTTTGGTCCTGCTTCATTAATTTTGGACAATAGCATGTTAATTCCTTGTATTTCCCCTTTATTGATGTTAAATAGAAATCGTTTTATTCGTATGGTGTATTTATTTTTTGTGTTTTTTCTGGCTTAGAAAACAGCGTGCTATCATTTTGAACAATTTTCGAATGTTGAGTCGAAAATGATTGGGTTCGAATTTGAGTATGTTCTTATACACTCTGTTTCCTGTTGATTGAAAACAGTAGATCATTTTACAAATTGATTTTGCATAAAATTTTCCTTGTATATTGTTTCTGTACGACGATTATTGAGTAGAGACAGCGACATAAATCGGTGTCGTTAAATTATACGGATTTCATTATAACATATCAACATTACATCAAATGACGCTTCCAGCAATTAAGATAAATCGCTCCTGGTCCTAGAATAAGGTATAATAATTCCATGAAATTTAATTATCATGTCTATCCCATGTGATATGGGTTTCATTATCATGATGCTATCACATTTCAATACTAGATTAGCCGTATATGTCTTCCTTAAATTTATTTTCATTTTATTAATACATTTATTTACAGTGAGTACAAATGATTTCTACTAACGCCTTTGAGCCAGCACGGCAAAGCAATATATTAAAATGGAACTACAATTACGACGAACCATCCCAGTCGTTATTGCCGCATGATGATCCCAGAGAATTAAAACCTCAAGTGCAACTTTGGCACTGACGGTCTTGAAGGAGGCTCCCAGTCTTGAAAAATAATGTGATTAACCTTCCAGACATGTCCAGAATGAGCGCCATCTACATCTTGAAGACTAGAACCAGACAGTATTTGAATTTGGGAAGTTATATGTTGTCATATGAATCTACAGAAAAAGTGAATCTGACTCCAATCTTCAAGATGTAGATGGCGTTCCTTCTGGACGTGTCTGGAAGGTTAATCACATTCTTTGTTGTGACTGGCAGTTGCACAGTTGCACTTGAGGTCTTGATTCATGCGTCAACAATGACTAGCTCGCACCACTGGAGCGATGGTAGTTTCTTGTAAGAAAAAGGGTCCCACGATTCTGTTGTTATAAATGCCAGCCCAAACGTTTTTGGGGATGTTGTCTATGAGCGTCTTGAATCCAATGAGGATCAGTTTGTGGCCAGTAGCGGCAGTTATGTCGATTAATTGTACCGTTTAAACAAAATGTAGCTTCGTCTACATCTATAATTGAATGAAAACAAATAGGCAATCTACTGCAGTATCCATCTTCCAAATTTCATTTTTATTTCTCTAATAATTCCAGAGATATTCACTTGGTTCCACACAATTGTCCATCACTGTATATCTACAATGTCGATGCCTTCTTTGAAAATAACTGAGTTCCGCTTCACCGTGCATAATATGTTCTTGCAATGACTAAAATAAATTTAGCAATCACGTTCTCAACTGATATGTCACGTGTTTTGTATTTCAGATCATTTAAGAACGGAAAGTCACCGACAAGAAATGATAAGAATAGAAACAATTGCATTGAAACACTAATCGGATTACCTTGCACCATCGATAATTGCGAGGCTAATCGAATAGAAATGAATCTGGGAATTTTTATCGTACACCATTGTCCTGTACGTGCCTTCAATAATATTCCTTCAGAAAATAATAGCAATTTCTATTTCGACTTACGTATTAGGCATACTCTGCTCACCTCACACTAGGAACTGTGTACGTGAAAATATCCTATCATTATAACTTTCCGCTTCGAGATCTTGGTCACTAGCTGTTTTGTTACTGTATAATATTATATTTCACTTACAAATTTGGTTATATCACAAATTTGGTTATATTACAAATTTGGTTATATCACAAATTTGGTTGTATTACAAATTTGGTTTTATTACAAATTTGGTTGTATCACCAATTTGGTTGTATTATAAATTTGGTTGTATCACAAATTTGGTTGTATTACAAATTTAGTTATATTATGACAAAACGAATCGAGTTGTCCTGTTAAATCTTGACACCAATTGCTTTGATGAATAATATTGTTCTGGAGGCTTCTGGTCTGTAGATGTTAAGGGCATCATCATTTTGGGGCTAACTGCATTGGATTTCCTTTGGTTTTTATATAACGAGCAATCCATTATTATATGCTCAACTGTTACTTGAACGTTACAGGAATTGCACCGTGATGGGGTTTTTTTTCAGTATATTTGAGTGTGTGAATCTGAGATATAATGAATCATGTGAATAGGACCAGTATTTTTGAAGCGGGAATTTTAATTCTACTTGTAACAATGTTGCGTTAAACTTTCGACGCGAGCCTGGAGGGGGAGAGAAAGAGACAGAGCGATAGTGGCTCTTGAACTCATGCGCTTAGTATACCTGTTACATGTCATCGTGAGCGTTAGCAACGAGTAGCATCCAATATTCCAATGAAATTTTTGAAGTGAAAACTTCTTTAGCGGCGCTGAGCACTCTCTTGTATGGGTAAAAACATCCAAACTCGCGTCAGGGTCACGTGATGCTGATCGAAAAAGCGTAAGATCGAGGAGTAGGAGAGGGAATAATATCCCCTACTCTTTCTACCGTGCCTGCGTGTGCTGTTTCGTTTAGGCGGTGCAGAGCGCTTGTGCGAATGTTTGTGTATGTTAATGTAATATAAATTAGGTTTGTTCGCGTGGCAGTTCGGAACTGTAATTTTTGGTAATTTGTGGTTCCCACCCGTTCGTCTGGGACGGAACAGGAGTTCCTTGTCGTTCGTGTGGTCGGAACACTTGATTTCGGAACTATTCGTTACTGTTCTTACGGTTCCTGATCTAGAGATGGTACAACAGAAGAAGCGGTAAATTCAAATCATCGGTGATTCAAATTTTCAGTAGTTCTAATTGGCAATTAAGTTATATATTTGGTGACTAGGATATTCGCATAGCTGTTTTGAGTATATTTGATGTTGTGGGAGTATAAATTTTTAATCAATTCGTTATAATAGCTTCTCAAAATTTTTGTTATCTCAAAGAAGAGGAAGGATCATTTGCAATAGATGAATAAAACAATTGCATAATTGTTGATCAAAGTATGTAAGATAATTATTTTATATTATTTATATATACGATATTTTGTATTTATATACTATATATTTATTTTTGTTATTTCGTGATTGTAGTATCTTTATTTTTTAACCACTCAAAATGTATTGAAAATTTAGGAAGGAAACGGAGGAATGACCTCTTTCAAGAACACAACGACTTGTTAAAACAATTCTTATCTAAAAAATAATTACAAAGCTATGAAAATTGTTAGAAAATATTTTTATTTATTTCCCAAATGCCACCAGTTCCATATACAATTACCTAATTCTATTATATAAAATTTTCTGTACACAGTTTCCACCAAAATTACAATGAAATTACAGAAAAATTCACAGTTTATCCAGATATGAACTAACAAAAATAATTTCTCCACTGATGACCACTACTACATGTATTGAAATTTCAAATTATAATTAAATTAAATCATTTCTTTAAATATTTCATTACATATAAATTATATTTACAGTTATTTATATGGATATGTTTATGTTTATTTATTTATGACAAAAAAAATTGTTCAATTTTAATATTTTTAATTTTTAAAGTATTTCCACCGTATCAATAACACAATAACTTATTCAATATATTTTTAACACTATCCGTGATCATTGAACTCTATATGAATACCTATATGGTATCTAGAGTTCAATATCCATGATGTACAACATAACCTTACTTTCACTTATCTATGCACTTAACGAAATCGTTTTGAAATTATCTTCTTCCCACCTGTTCTCACCCCTTCGTGTCATAGAACAACTTGCGACGATTCCAAGAGTTACAGAACCTGGTTCTCTGTGACCCCAGTACAACTGGGAACTGCCACCCGAACAAACCTATTGTCATTTTTGTGTACGGTAGCGCAATAAATGAATATTGTATTCCACCACATAAATAATAGCACTTTTATACTGATAATGAAAGCAATTCATACAAAATTATTCTCTTACCATTCCAAAATATCAAAAATGCACAACGTTAATATTCAAGTTTTCACTTCTGCCGGCACTCCCGGAGTGCAACCCGTCTTTTTTTTTAGTTTGATTTGATACACATATAATTTAATAGGGCAGTATATCTTATTTTCATTTTAGGGGATGAAAATTGACGTAAAAGAATCCCACAGGCAATGCGACAGATTCAAGGTTATGTCAAGGTACTTCTCGTTTGAAGTTACATCATGACGCATTCGCCTGAATTTATGCGAGTTTATCACGTGACTTAAAACATTATTATTTCACTTATAACAAAATATTGTCTGCCACTCGTTTTATAAAACAGTTATTTGTAATAATATTCAGTACACTGAAACGTTTGAGTGAATATTATAATCTTCTACACTTTTTGTATTTCTTTATATTGTTTATATATGATTTTCTTATATTTCACGTCCTGGCAATCACAACGAGAATAAAATAGAAGGAACAAAATTTTTATCAACAAAATAATGATGAAATATTTTATGGATTGTTAAAGTTTTGTTTCATATTATTCATTCATTTATTTTATTTCTTCGAATTTATGAAATTCTACTCCTCTATCAATCAGAATATGAAAGTTAAATCTGACAATCTTATTTTTCATGACTAAGAACAAAACTTCTGTCAACGATATCATGAAAAAATCTGATTGAATTTTTATTGTTGTTTTTACATTCTTCGCCACTGGAAATCAAGATATATGAATCAGTAATGAACAATTTGTCCCAAAACTTAAAATGAAATGTGTGCATCGAGGAAGGGGTTAGGTTAGGTTAGGTTTGAACGATTATATACAAATCTTCAGAAGAATTCTGATTGACATAAAAATTCAGTTAATGTGTGATGATGCATGAAATCAGTTACAAATTCAGTCGAATATCTTGAGAAGTGTAAGATTAACGAGGAAGAAAAATTTGGAGAAACTTCAAATTTCAACACCCTTCTGTTCGAAAACAAAACCTTCGCGATCTACAGTTTATTGAATTTTTTCTTAAAGTTACATAAGAAATATAACTCTTTGTTTATACATACAGTTCAGGAACACCATGAAAAGTCGAGAGCGTGATATTCGTGACAATGGAATATTATATTATTAAAAAGATAACTTAATTTTTCCATTGTGAAACATGACTATTAAAATAAAGTAGTACTTTGCGAACATTTCTGACAGTAAATTTTGGGTGTATTTTTTGGTCCAGTCCTGTGCAAGAGTTACATAATATTCATAGATTTTTATTCATTTATGTCGATTACACTGATACACCATGGACACTGTCAAAGCCTTCTTTAATGTAAGATTAATCCTCTTGTACACTAACATATCGTATTACAAAACTGAGATATATTCTTTTCAGGCACTTGACCAGGGAGGCGTTGCCAAGAATGGAGAATTACAGAAACATAATGTCCCTCCAAGCAGCTAATAGACCAACACTAGACGAATTACACAACGCTACTTTGACTAATAAGGCAAGTGCACCTATTTTTTAAATTATTCTCAGCGCCACTGGCATAAAGTACAACCGCACATAAAACTACAGATGCGACTGTCCCCCATCGTTTTTCTCTTCTAAATGCGAAGTCCCAAACCCGTCTCTTTGTCAAGAAGAATTCCGAAAATAAGTACCCAGTCAGACCGATGATTTTATTATAACCATCAATGGAGTTATTCATTGAATCAGCTTCATGAAGTTCCATTAATATATTCCAGATTAAACAAAGGAAATAATTCGGTATACAAATATTGGACAATAAGCAACCAATTATTAGCTTAAACTGGCTGTTTCGGATTGCAAATCAGGTGCGTATCATTCCAATTCGCAACGATATGATCTCTGATCGGAACATAATTATCTAAATAGCTGATTTCCAAAGAATCAGTTGAGTCATTCCGGATGTCCGACTGCATACTCCATTCAAGAAATATTGACATAGAGTAAGGCCTTGAAAGGTTAACGGTGTTTTATTTCTAGCTAGAGATAGTTGGTGAAAACTTTCTGTGTCTTGAATCATCGAACTGACTCATAAATGTGGAAACACAGAACACTAATATACAAGAAATGGAAACTCCTAACTAATTTTTGGTAACACAAATCGGCCGCCATATTTGGTAGTGCAGGAACGAAGCGGCGGGAAATTTTAATTACCAAATGCAGCAGGAATTTTCAATTTTCTCAAGCACTCAATTATGTCGCTCATGTGAAATTCAGGCGTATGGTAAATGATTCGGATCAATAAAAAAGTTGTTACAAGTTTTCATCATTTTATTGTTAATTCTGGTGGATATTTAGGAATGTAATTACAGAATATTATATTATATGAAATTAGGTATGTATAATTGAAACTTACAAACATTGGGCACACTTAACGATGTCGCCGAGCAACGAGATAGTTGAACAATGTATTTATTCTGAAAATGGATTCAAGTATCATTATCAATTTTTTACTAAAAGCGGAGAATTATGGATGATAATAATCTCTGGAGACAACATCAATTAGCAAATTAACACTAGATCACGATACTCGTTTCATCAAGATCACAAAATTCGAACTACAGCGAAGTTCCTATGAAAAAGTGCTCTGATGATTATTTACCTAATTACACACCTCCCTGTGCGGTGCTCGATCTTCTTTAATTACTCCTCTGACGATCTTTATTGATGAATTAACCTTAATTGTGAAACCTGAGAACGTTGAAGAATAGAATTTGACCCCTTTGACGTCGCTTAAAATATCTCAGTTTCCACAGATGGTGGTAATGACTCATAGAGATTTGTTGCCACGAACTATTGCGTCAAAATGTAACTGTAAATATTTATGAATATTAAATATGCACATATTACAATTTCAGCACAAGCAGGATTACCAGTAAATCGAATTGCACCCATCTGCTTGCCTGAGAAAATATGGTGGAAAAGGAAATTTTTTTCAAATTGACAAATTTACTTACAGTTGACGTTGACTTGAGGTTAGGAGTTTTTGAACAGTTGTTTCTCAACTGATACGAATTAATTTGAACATATGAGGATGTATAAGAAAATGACGAGACTGGTTCTATAGAAACGTAACATTTATTTAAATAAATTCAACAACTATCATTCGAAGTACTATAATTACTCTACATCTTAATTCTTTTTTGACTTCATGAAACAAACGGAGCTAAGTCAGGAGAGTAAAGGGGATGAACCATAATTATAACCTCTAATTCTTCAATTGTTCGTTGAAAAATCGTTGGTCTATGAGCCTTAGCATTGTGGTCATAGATTAAAAAGAATAAGAATAGGAAACTGCCTTGTATTGCCAGTAAAAAAAGACTACATTTTAGTAGTAGTTGTTAGTTTTGAGACAGTATATGGCGCTGAAACTGCATCTGTAATACGACGAGAAATCTGTAACAGAAGGCGGGAATTTAAATTTATTTATTCATTAGGTCTTTTACTATATAATTACTACAGAAAACCCGTTGGAAATATGATTTATGGAGTTTTTTAATCTATGGTTGTGATGCAGTGTCCAGCCAAAGTTCTGATAAAGCAGATTCTACTTCATTATATTTTACAAATAAGTTTTCCTTCGGAATTTTTGTTACGATTATTTACAGCCACTACTTTTCCCCATCTTTCTGGCAACATTCGGATACCCCGTCGAAAAAACTCTTCATTTGATTCTACCTCATTGGTGTCTTCATATGATGTGAAGCACTGCTATAACTTCTTATTTTGATTTGATTTTAAACGATTATATGGTAGTCATTTATACAAATTATCTCCAATAGTGCTTCACTATATCTTTGCCTTCCACTGCGTTTTCATCTTTAACGAAACTCACTATGAAAATTTATATAATATTTTTTGTTTCATTTTCAGAATCAGACACATGGGACTTTGAACGGAAAAAATTCCCTGATCGAGGGCCAAGTCAAATTTGGATGGATTAAAGGAGTGTTAGTACGATGTCTCTTGAATATTTGGGGTGTTATGTTATTTGATTGCTTATATGGCTTACTTGTTCACTATATCTTTGGGAAACTCACTATGAAAATTTATATAATATTTTTTGGCCCAGGCTGGTGATCGAGGTAAGTCAAATATATATAGTTTTGTTAAAATTTTGTTTGAGCTTTTTTCAGGCTGGTGTAGGTAAGTATATATATAGTTTTGTTAAAATTTTGTTGAGTTTTTTCGTTATGCTTGAAATTTAGTTGAATATTTCCTTTTTTCAGGGCACTCTATGCTGTTGATTCTTACGGCAACTGTTGTGACATCTATAACCTCAGTTTCAATGTCAGCTATCAGTACCAATGGAGTTATAAAAGGAGGTATGTAAATATCACTCATAACTATTGTTACTCTAAGAGTTTCTTGGAATTCTGTGAAGATTCCTCGAATAAATCTGATCACAAAGGCAATAAAATTAATGCTGGTGGGAATATCTTCTGTCTCTATTCACAGTACCACCGTACTTTTTATTGTTCTCTTTTTGTTAAACAAGAGGTATCCTGAATAGTTTCAGATATATCAGAGCACACTCTGTAAATACTCAAACCAAAGGTTAACTTTTCCAACATTAACATTATGTAAACATGTGAACTAAATGACACCTTAGTAGTAATTAGTGATTTTCAATACCAACAACTTAAATTCTAGCTTGAAACGCACCAAGATCGACGTTGAAATCTTAATTTCAATTTTTTATAGCCCCCTTGATGACAATTGCTACGTTTGTTTATCCACATCGGATGCATCTTGAGATGTCTCAGATTTTTTGGTGCTGTGACCATTGACATACTATCTATGGACCAATTCTGAGAGAGAGAAGTACGGAACGCGAATGAGATGGATATAAGGTTAACCCGTCAACCGTTCAATGATTTACGACCTTTCTAACAGATGTTTACGTCACGTGAATTTACTGCAATAATCAATTTCCCGGAACACCTAGTTCGTATCCAATGAAGTAAATTCAAACGTATAATTAGAATAAATGAATTAATTTCATGCAAAAAGAAGGAAAATGTACATATTTGTTAACATAGATATCATAACCAAATTCCTTTTTGTTTAGATCTATCTGAAATCTCATCAATCATTCTTGTGACAGGCAAACCTTCATGCGCTCTCTGTTTCTTATGTATGAAACGCATAAGATAATCACTCTCTAATGGTTATTACGGGGAAGTCTTAAGAAAACTCGCTTGGCACCTAGTCTATGGTATATAACGTCTTCGGCTGTGACCCAGATGTGATCATAGAATATTTTAAACAAACGCTCATGACAGTTATTGGATGTAAACAAAAACAAGGCTTGTTGAAGACCGCCTCGGTGGTCCAGTCGGCTAGAGAGTCGACTGGAGTTCCGTAGGTGGGGGATTCGAGTCCCCCTGAAGTCATGGTTGTTGTGTTCGTCCAACGCCCAGTTCACAAATACAGAATTAATAATACTACATAGAGACTGTGCACATAACCCAGTTGTTGGCACATTAAAGAGAAGGAAAAAAAGGCTTGTTGAGGTTAGTGTTCTGCTAACCTCAAAGATAATAAATAATTGATTATCTAGTATCTAAGTTTAAAGATGTAATTATTTATGAATATTACTTTTTATTTATATTTATTAGGAATCGTTTGATACAAGCGTTTTAACTGACACAACACAACGTGATGGCTAGCCCAAGATACTGGGTCCACAGAAATTCTAAAATAGCAAAGAATTATTAGTTTACATCTCGTTTCAGATTCAGATGTGATCTGAAGCATCCCTCTGGTAATGGCAAACGCTACTTCAGATGTAAAAGACCCGACAAATGTGGTTGAACAAACGCTTGAGATGTATAAGATGCATCTGATGTGGACAAACATAGCAAATATAACTTGAGCGGACTGCAGATACATGAGTTCATTACTGTAGTATTTTACTGCGATACTGAAATAGAGAAAGATTTATAACCAATAATTAAGCGGCGAGTAGACTTTTAGTTTTAGTGCCTGCTCCAATGTAAATTATAGGATGGACATTATTTTTTACAATGATTGATTCATCATTTCAAATTCAAAGGTGGCACCTACTACATGATTTCAAGAAGTTTGGGACCAGAATTCGGAGGATCGATTGGTTTAATCTTCTCACTGGCCAACGCTGTCGCATGTGCCATGTATGTTGTAGGTTTTTGCGAGTCCCTCAACGATCTCTTAGCACAGTTTCACCTGTATATAGTTGACGGGGGCATCCAGGATGTGAGGATTATCGGATGCATCACTGTGGTCATATTGACGATCATTGTGGTTGTCGGCATGGAATGGGAAGCAAAAGTGAGTATCTTGCTTAATGCTTAACCAGTTAATCTATCAAGTCAGAGTAAAATTTGTTGAAAGTGCATAATTGTATACAGAGTTCTCCTATTTGGAGGTACAAATCAATAAATTATTCTAGTCCTATTTAGAAAAAAAATAAGTCTCATAAGCTTGCAAACGTTTGATACATTTTTTACAAAATAGACTTCTCGAAAAAAAACTACCTATTACAGCGGTTTTTACATGACTTAATTGAATTTTAAAAAATAATTTGTATTTAAAATAACCCTAATGTATTATATACTTTATTGATATTGGCTCCCCCCTAAAAACAAAATTAATTAGATTAGGGGAACTTTCTACACACCGTATAAACATAATAAAACTGCAATTTATTAATTTGCATACACTTATGCTTCTGAATGTGACTTATATCTAATTATAGGACATTAAACCTATGTTCCCTATGATTCATATAAAGGTTGCCTTTTATATTTCGGTATTGGACCACCCTAGTGGTGCAATCTGCCAACGGACAGCTCTATCGTGAAGCTTGACATTTGAGGTTATACCTAGTCAGAACGTTATTTGTGTGTTTACAGTAATCCCGAAATATAAAAGGCAATTATGTCAATAAATTTTCTACTTCAGGCACAAGTTGGGTTGCTGGTTATTCTACTGGTTGCAATTTGTGATTTTTTTGTTGGAAGTTTCCTTGGTCCTCAGAATGAACAATCAAAGGCCAAAGGATTTGTGGGTTATAATAGTGAGTACACAAGCCAATGATTTTCCATTCCATACATTTGTGACATTTTATTTTTCAGCTGACGTTTTAAAGAACAATTTGTACCCGGACTACCGCTATTCAGAAGGCGTCAAACATGATTTTTTTAGTGTATTTTCTGTATTCTTCCCAGCAGCCACTGGTATTCTTGCCGGTGCCAATATATCTGGGGACTTGAAGGTAAATACCAAGAAAGCAGATATAACGAGTTTTTTGCAGGAAAATTGTTGACAATATTATCTGCACATAATTGCTATGACTTAAAACTGCGGCCAATACGGAATTTGCTCTGAAAAGTTAGAATTCCATCCATCACAGAATCAGAATCGTAATAATCGTGATCATTCAGGTTGCCAACCATTCACCGTTAGACTGATTCACTCGGACTGGAAATTACCTTAGACTATATAAGAATAGACCCCCTTTATTTACATTGAAAGTGTCTTTTCAATGAGGGAGTCAAAACAAATCGACATTTTACAAAGAAATGCGTTGTCTATATTATATAGTCTAAGGAAATTACCATAATTCTATAGATACATTCACGTTTTCGAGATCGTTAAACCGTGTCTTCTATACGACTAAATCAAAATCCAAGAGCGGATACCGCTAATAGCAAATGACGTTATTATTATTATTAAACCATAAATAAGAGGGGAGGCTAGGCCTATAATCCCTCAAAAAAAAGTCATGCGTTACATGTGATACAAGAAAAGGAGAAAAAAAAATTGTAAAACAACTATCACAAATCACAATTAACACTTTAGTTCATCCAACCGGTTCTTGAAAGCATTCACACTCGATGCACCAACGATGCGTCCCGGAAGGGAATTCCACACGTCAAAGATCCTGTTACAGAGGAAATGCTGTCTCTGCGAAGTTCGATATTTCTCATGGTACAACTTCAACGAATGGCCTCGCAAATTGCCGGTGTTGAGAGCGAAAAGATCTCGCAAGTCGCATCCGATGAAGCCGTGCAAGGCCCTATAAGTTATGATAAGGTCACCTCGCTCGCGACGGTCCATAAAAGATCGAAGACCAAATAGACGGAGCCTGTCATCATAACAGGGACGCACTCTATCGTACGGCAAACGTGTCGCACATCTCTGAACCAACTCAAGTCGCTCCTGATCTCTCACGAGCGAAGGCGTCCAAACCGGACCAGCAAACTCCATAAGAGGGCGCACGTAAGTGGTGTAAAGTATTCTGGCCATCTCAACTGTACATCGTGGAAACGACCTCCGGATCAAATAGATCAATCGTCGAGCTTTTCCCACGACACTATCTATATGCGCTGACCACGATAAATCAGACGTCATAATAACGCCCAGGTCACTATGTTGAGCTACCGGCCGGAGCAGTACACCGCCGACATTATAACATCGCCGAGGGTTATTTCTACCAAGGTGAAGCACAGTGCACTTTCCGACATTTAGAGGAAGCAACCATTCATTACACCATGCGCATATCCTGTCCAGATCACTCTGAAGCGTAGACGTTAACGCATCAGAAAACAATTTAAAGTCATCCGCATATGCAGCGCACCCAGATGAAATCACCCGCCCAAGATCGGCAACAAAAACAAGAAAAAGCACCGGACCAAGCACCGAACCCTGCGGAACACCACTTGCCACGGGCCTACTAGATGAAAGGGACCCGCCAACCTTCACCGAAAACTCTCGATCGCCCAAAAATGACTCGATCCACCGAAGAACCTCCTTAAAGGAACACGATCAAAAGCCTTTGAAAAATCCAGGTATACAACGTCTACCGGGGAACCAGAATCCAGCGATAAAGTCCACGATATATTCGTTATTCCATCTTTCATATTTTTACTTTCTGAGAAGCTCATAAAAGGTTTTTCCAGGATCCGCAATCATCTATACCGAAGGGCACATTGTTATCGATAGTTATTACTTCCGTTACTTACATGCTGATGGCATTAGTTGCTGGCTTTACGGTATTGAGAGATGCCACAGGAAACGTAGAAGACTATGTTAACGGCAGTATTCCAATCTGCGAGCCAGGCCAATGCAAATTTGGCCTACACAACAGTTTTCAGGTAAGAAATGTCTCTGATAAGTCGATATTATATTATTTCATATATTAAATATACCTTGTCTATATCTTGAAAATAGACACATAGCATATCTTTCATAAATGTCAGTGACATTCATGGAAGCTTTGAGAAATTTTCATTCACTGTGGCTGTTCTATTGGTGTCACACTGTTCCAGAGTACGGAAAAATGATTTAGAACAAGCACACCAATGCTACCGACCTCACGTCAGTGCTTTTTTATATGTCAATGACACTGATGGTATAAAATAAAATATAAAGGTTGCCTTTTATATTTTGGCATTGGACAACCCTAGTGTTGCATCTGCCAATTGACAGCTCTATCGTAAAGCTTAACATTTTTGAGGTTATACGTGGTCAGAACTTTTTGACGTACAAGCGCTATTTGTGTTTTTTACAGTAACTTAAAAGATTCCTCTCACCCAAAAAATTGAATTAAATCGTGAACATTTTCGTGAGATTATTTTTTACAACTTTCGACGTGGATTAACTCAACGACAATGCATCAATGAACTTAATTAAATTTTTGGCGATGAAGCTCCATCAAGGACCAGTGTTTATTTCAACCGAGGTCATAGTTCACTGCAAGATGAATTTAAAGTTGTTGTTGTTCCGAAAACCATTGATGCTGTGCGCCAACTGATATTGCAGGATCGTCATGTGACCTATCGTGAGATTGAGACGACATTAGGCATTAGTGGGACCAACATACATTCAATATTGCTTGAACATTTGACCGTCAAAAAAATTTGTTCGCGTTGGATCCCACACAATTTGTCAATCGCTCAAAAAAAGGCTCGTGTCTATTGGTCGAAAGAAATGCTCCAAAAATACGATCGCGATACTTCGAAGCACGCCCATAACATCGTGACAGGTGATTAATCGTCGACTGTATGGGTTTTTCAAGATTAGACAAATCCAACAAGAGTTCAAACGCATGCAAAAGTGGGAATATTTTGAAATATTTAGAGTGATTTCCGATGATTATTATTTGTTTTGTTCTCTAATCCCGAAATATAGAATACAATCTTGGTATAAACGTTATTTTCAAGGTGGTGGAATTGGTGTCGTGGATTGGACCAATAATTTATGCGGGCTGTTTTGCTGCTACTCTCTCATCTGCCTTAGCATCACTGGTGTCTGCTCCGAAAGTTTTTCAGGCCCTTTGCAAAGACAAACTCTACCCCAAGATCGAATGGTTCGGTAAAGGTTATGGTCAGAATGGGGAACCTATCAGAGGCTACGTTCTTACTTTCATTATTGCAGTTGCCTTCATCCTAATAGGTGAGTAGATAGTGATTTGGTCGGATGAAATTTACTTGGAGTTATAAATAATGAAACTTTGTATAATGCCATAATACCACAAGTAGGAGAAGCATGATTTGTTTCGGCTGTCACTAGGTTGCTGACCATAATTTAATTTCTCTATTTCAGTGTCGTAATGAGTTCATTACAGTACTAAAAACAGTGCTGTAATGAACTCGTTACAGCATTGTTTTTAGTTATATATTTCGTTTTGTGGTTGACAACACTGACATCCTATCCTTTCGAATGTCAACACGCGTCCATTGCATGTCAATTGTCAATATTAAACCATGTAGAGATTTGAACGCACTATTCAAATTCTATAATCAGTCACACCAACTGCGAAAATAAAATACAAAAGGCACTAGGAGGTATAATCTGAATTTTTCATTGAATTCCAATAAATTTCTCACAATTCTTGACTGAAATAGAGAAAATAACATCTAATACTCGTTGCAGAAGGCAATTCCAACACTCATGCGTTCAAAAACTCGCTCCTTCGTCTCTGGTTTTCGAATTTCGCATTCGTGTTGGAACAAGTGCCCATTTTGCAACTTGTTTTAGAATATGCTATTATTGTAATTTATTTTCACTTTGTGTTTTCTACAACATTTATCATACTTTTTTGAAGTTAAACATAGGTTTAAAGCTTATTTTTCAAATAGCATATTAGAAAAAATTTAAAACTACTGTAATCGGTCAAATTAAAGTTGAATTAATTATAACTTGTCAATATAAGAAGGTTGCCTTTTATATTTCGGGATTGGACAACCACAGTGTTGCAATCTGCCAACGGACAGCTCTATCTGAACATTTTTGAGGTTATACGTAGTCAGAATCAGTGCATCGATGAACTCAATTCAATTTTTGACGATGAAGCTCCATCAGGGACCAGTGCTTATCGATGGTGTGGTGAATTCAACCGAGGTCATAGTTCACTGTATAACGAATTTCGTGAAGGTGTTGTTATTCCGAAATCCATTGATGCTGTGCGCCAAGTGATATCGTAAGATTGTCATGTGACCTATCGTGAGATTGAGACAACCTTAGGCATTAGTGGGACCAGCATACATTCAATATTGCTTGAACATTTGACCGTCAAAAAAATTTGTTCGCGTTGGATCTCACACAATTTATCAATCGCTCAAAATAAGGGTCCTGTCGATTGATCGAAAGAAATGCTCCAAAGGTACGATCGCGGTGCTTCGAAGCACGTCTATGATATCGTGACAGGTGATGAATCGTGGATTTACGCGTATGAGCCCGGAAGTATACAGCAGTCGACTGTATGGGTGTTTCAAGATGAGCCAAATCCAACTAATTTGCTCGCGCACGAAGCACTTCCAAGCAAATAGTCGCCTGTTTTTTCTGAAAAACTGGACATGTCGCAATCGTACCATTAGAACAACGCAGAACAGTCAATTCTAAGAAGTACACATCAATTTGTTTGCCAGTTGTCTTCTAAGAAATCAGGAAAACCAACCACTGAAGACGGATCACCCTTCACCACGGCAATGTGACCTCTCACACATCGGCCCAAACAACTGCATTTTTAAGCACTCAAAACATCGATTTGATGAGTCGTCCGCCGTTTAGTCCTGACTTGGCACCGATAGACTCCATTTTATTTCCTTATGTAAAAAATAAAATGAGTAGACAACGTTTTTCTACACTTGAAGAAGCGGTTGATGCGTTCAGAATGCATGTTTTGGAGATACCTCAATCAGAGTGGCAAAAGTACTTCGACAATTGGTTCAAACGCATGTAAAAGTGCATAGATCTTAATGGGGAATATTTTGAAAAACAATAAGACGATTTTCGATGATTAATATTCCGAAATATGAAAGGCAAACCTCTTTGTACTATCGACGCCAGTGATCATTTATTAAGTACTTCCATTCGATAATTTCCGTATTTTTGCAGGAGAACTCAACCTGATAGCCCCACTAATCTCCAATTTCTTCCTGGCAGCCTACACTCTTATAAATTTCTCAACTTTTCACGCATCCTTAGCGAAACCTGTTGGATGGAGACCGACATTCCGAGTATGACAAACTTTTGAAGAAATAATAAAAGGCTGAAATTAAGACTGTTTCAGTACTACAACATGTGGCTTAGTCTCTTGGGGGCCATTTTATGCGTTATGGTGATGTTTTTGATATCGTGGTGGACGGCTCTTCTCACCTTAGCAGCTGTGCTGGCCTTGTATTTGGTTGTCTCTTACAGAAAACCAGGTATATACAATTTCGATTTGATATATTGAGTTATGTAAAAAGTTACTTCATTTTGCAGACGTGAACTGGGGTTCTACGACTCAGGCTCAAATGTACAAAAATGCTTTACAAGCAGTCCAACAACTGAACTCTGTAGAGGAACACGTGAAAAATTACAGACCGCAGATTCTCGTATTATCTGGAATGCCTAGTGCTCGTCCGGCCCTGGTAGATTTCGCCCATTTGATGACGAAAAACTTGTCTATGCTAGTGTGCGGACATATAACAGAGGTGAGAACGTTAAGCTTGACAGCAATATATTCTATAACTGATTTTCAGGAACCTTTACACCAAAGAGTGAGAAACGTTCTCCACTACAAAGCTCAGAGTTGGTTAAGAGCGCATAAGTTGAAGTCATTTTACGTCCAGGTGGATGGTATGACCTTTGAGCAAGGAAGTACGGCCCTCTTGAAGTCGTGTGGGATAGGAAAGTTGAGGCCTAATATCTTGCTGATGGGGCATAAGACAGACTGGCAGACCTGTGGTAGAGAACCTCTACAGCAGTACTTCGATGTCCTTCAGTGAGCTCAAACTATCAAATATTAGTCTGAAAACCCATTGGGTTATAGTATCATTTAGGCAATAACCACGATCTCTTATTATTCTTGATATCAACGTTTCGATTTCAAAGAAAACTGACAATATGTGAAAATCTCTCAATTTTCATTCAATGTCACGCTTCACCTAGAAGAGGATACGCCCTTTCGATTTTCTTTAAGATTGTCCTGGGGTCGGCCCTTCGGGCCTCCCAGGAAGCTTCGTTAGGGACCCGTTCTCGCCTCTTCCCGATAATATTCGCTGGTCCACAATCCTTATCGCTTTAATATATTAGATAATTTCTTTCAGCAATGCCTTCGACCTTCATTACGGAGTTGGAATACTGAGACTTCAACAAGGATTAGAAATCAACAGGAATGCGGCTGACGAAACGAACAAAAGCACTGAATCGCTTGCGAGAAATCGTTCTTACAGTCAACTTTCTCAAGGTTCGGATTTTTTTCACGAAACTTCAGCTTTACCTTAAACCTATATATTTTCAGCCAGTAGTTACAGCGATATCTCGGTACCGGTTACGCCAGTATCGAGGAGAGATCAGGTGAATACAGATCCATCTGCTACAGAAGACAATCAGAAGAAGAAAATTACAAAATCTGTAGCTGGTTCGATCAGCGAGGCTTTCGGCGAAGAAGTGGATCAGCAGATGTCGAAGATAACTAGATTGTTTCAGTTTAGAAAGAAGCAGAGGAGGGGAGGGACTATAGATGTTTGGTGGTTGTATGACGATGGAGGTCAGTACTTTTTGTTATCTATCTATGTTGGTTGTGATATTGTAAATTACGATAAGCCTGCCCAACTTGGAAAAATAGTATATAACATTACTAGCAAGGTAAGAGGGTTTTTACTGGCGAATGGAGGATATAACTGACGAGCCGCAGGCGACTCAGTTACCTCCTTGAGCCAGTAAAACCCGTTACCTTGCGTGTGTTGTTTTATATTTTATTTGTTTCTCATTTGTAAAAAGCTTAGATAAATTCCAAAAAATCTCAATAATTTGTCGTAAGCTATGGAAGCATTGCCATGAACATGTCTGTTTATTGTTAAATAGAATTATTTACCCTGTACATTAAATAGTTTAGTAATATTATTTGATTTCAGGGTTTATTTCTACTATAATAGAATGTATTCTGGCAACGTTTCGGGCAGTACCCTTTTTCTAGCCTGTAAAAATATCACATACAATATACAACAATTAAAACAAACAAACAATCTATAGGTATCGTAAACTGAAAAATATTTTGTTGAATAGAGATCTAATATAATAGTACCTTAAAGAATAGATTATATTCAGTCTTTTCACAACTTAGTTTGTTGGATGTCATTGAGGTTATAGTAGGTTTGTTCGCGTGGCAGTTCGGAACTGTAATTTTTGGTTCCCACCCGTTCGTCTGGGACAGAACAGGAGTTCCTTGTCGTTCGTGTGGTCGGAACACTTGATTTCGGAACTGTTCGTTACTGTTCTTACGGTTCCGGATCTAGAGATGGTACAAGGTACAACAGAAGAAGCGGTAAATTAAAATCATCGGTGATTCAAATTTTCAGTAGTTCTTATTGGCAATTAAGTTATATATTTGGTGACTAGGATATTCGCATAGCTGTTTTTGAGTATATTTGATGTTGTGGGAGTATAAATTTTTAATCAATTCGTTATAATAGCTTCTAAAAATTTTTATTATCTCAAAGAAGAGGAAGGATCATTTGCAATAGATGAATAAAATAATTGCATAGTTGTTGATCAAAGTATGTAAGATAATTATTTTATATTATTTAGATATACGATATTTCGTATTTATATTCTATATATTTATTTTTGTTATTTCGTGATTGTAGTATCTTTATTTTTTAACCACTCAAAATGTATTGCAAATTTAAGAAAGAAACTGAGGAATGACCTCCTTCAAGAACACAACGACTTGTTAAAACAATTCTTATCTAAAAAATAATTACAAAGCTATGAAAGTTGTTAGAAAATATTTTCATTTATTTCCCAAATGCCACTAGTTCCATATACAATTACCTAATTATATTATATAAAATTTTCTGTAAACAGTTTCCACCAAAATTACCATAAAATAACAGAAGAATTCACAGTTTACCCAGATATGAACTAACAAAAATAATTTCTCCACTGATGACCACTACTACATATATTGAAATTTCAAATTATAATTAAATTAAATCATTTATTTAAATATTTCATTACATATAAATTATATTTACAGTTATTTATATGGATATGTTTATGTTTATTTATTTATGACAAAAATATTGTTCAATTTTAATATTTGTAATTTCTAACGTATTTCCACCGTATTAATAACACAAAGATATTGAATAAGTTATTCAATATCTTTGTAACACTATCCATGATATGATCCATGATGTACAACATAACCTTACTTTCACTTATTTATGTACTTAACGAAATCGTTTTGATATCATCTGTTCCCACCTGTTCTCACCCGTTCGTGTCATAGAACAACTTGAGACGATTCCAAGAGTTACAGAACCTGGTTCTCTGTGACCCCAGAACAACTGGGAACTGCCACCCGAACAAACCTAATGTCAACTGATTCTAGAAGTGTCACGTCATATTTAATTTCTTCTTCTTTGTGTTTGTTGGTCTGTTCATTTTAGATTATTCAAAAGAGTGCAATAGATGTTGTGTAAATTCCTAATATCTGATCTGTCGTTAATGGAATTCTCATTTTGTTTTATGCGGATCATCTCAAGAAACTCTCTAGATTTTTTATTTGGTTCTCGGTCTAATATTACTGTTTCGTCATAATTGAAAGTGTGTTCATTCTCGGTTTTGTGTCTGTAAAGTGCCGTTGGTGTTTTGGAGTACTTGTGTCCTTTCAAAGGGTACTGCCCGAAACGTTGCCAGAATACATTTTATTATAGTAGAAATAAACCCTGAAATCAAATAATATTACTAAACTGTCTCTTTATTTTTCTTTACGTTTGTTTTGGCGAAAGCGAAAATGAATATACCAAAAGAAATTATTGAGGCAGCCGGCAGTGTAGCTTCAAGTTTATTACTTATAATAGAACGACTTCAAAAAGTGGCAAAACAAAAATAGTGTGATTTGGGTAACTGAAGATGTTTTGTTGGTCTACTTGAATCAACTATCAGCTAGATCCAGCCCTAATACTTTATGGGCAAAATGGTCTATGCTGAAAAGCTGCTTGGAAATTAAGGAAAATGCACCTGTTCGCAGTTTTGTTTTCCTTAAAAACTTTAATGAAAAATATGACGTTTCGTTGTCATTTGCAGATTTCAAAAGGTAATAACGTTTCTGAAACGAAAAAATGAGCATTATACGCCAAAAGAGGCCAAGGTATTAAGTAAAGAGGAGGCTGAACAATTTTTTTACATGCTCCTGATGACCAGTGGTTGCTGGCGAAAATTGTAACAATATTTGGGATTTTTGGATGTTGTCGATGTGACGAAATTCTCTCCTTAAACATGAATGATGTAGAAGATATGGGAAAATAAGTTATTGTGACATTGCGGCAAACAAAAAATTTAACAACAAGAAGATTCACCATAACCGATGATGGCTGCAGCTTCAAGCCCTGCATGTTATACAGAAAATATGTAAATCTTCGGCATCCTGGAACAGAAAGCCTAAAATATTTTTTGACATACTTACATGGAAAGTGCATTTCCCTTAATGCTGGCCAACACACTATTGGTGGTGGCCAAAGCAAATAGTGAAATATTTAGGTTTAAAAGACCCAGAGTTATACACCGGCCACTCCTTTCGCAGAACTGATGGTTGCGGATATGGATATGGTTTCAACATATATGACAATAAAACAAAATTTTCTAATATAAATAATACTGCTAGGTAATTTGTAAAAAATTTGTAAGTTAACTGTCAATTTTACAAGTTAGTGACTTGATAAAATAAACTTTCTTGATTAATATTGTGTTTTTACAAACTGACGTTTACAAATGAGAAACAAATAAACAAAATATCAAACAATATCAGAAACTTAGGAGTATGTTGACTAGTATCCCGTTTTTTTTTCTTCAGGTTTGACTTTACTTCTGCCATATATTCTGAGTACCAGACAGAATTGGAATCACTGCAGACTGAGAGTTTTCGCCTTGGCAAATAAGCGCGACGAATTGGAGCTGGAGCATAGGAATATGGCAAGTCTGCTGGCCAAGTTCCGAATTGACTATTCAGATTTGCTCGTGGTACCGGATATTACGAGTAAACCGTTGGAAAAAACGCAACAGTACTTTGAATCTCTAATAGCGGACTTCAGGAAGCATACAGAATTTCAAGACGGATGTAAGTGATTGTTGAATTTCTTTTAATGGTGTCGTTAATAGGTCTGAAGTCTTGTAGACAAACTTTCCATCAAAAACTATTTCTTCTCTCAGTTCTCCAGTCCTTAGAGAACCATCTGTTAGGTAAATTTGTTCAGCTTCGGCAAGGTATGTCAAATTCGGTAATAGTCTAACTCAGATTTGGTTCAGTTCTTCGGTAAATTCCCAATTCCGGCAAATTTTGTTCAGCCCTTCGGTAATTTGTTCAGTATTTCGGTAAAACTTCAGCTCCGGCAAAATGGGCTGTGAAAATCAATTTCATAAGTACTTGAGCCGAGAATGTTCCACAGTTTCCAGCGATCTTTGAATGTATTGACTCACAAAACCATAATAACTTAAGAGAGGAAAAATATCCATGTGTTGAAAAAAAATAGAACACAATAGTACAGATCTTAGACTATATAAGATAGACAAAGCATTCCTTTATAAAATTTCGATTTGTTTTGACTCCCTCATTGAAAGTCTTAACCTCATTGAAAGTCTCTTGTGAAACCTCACCCGGCAACACCGCATAAAATCTTTTTCCATTTACTCGGATCACATTATCTTCAGGGTCAAAATGATCTGAACAAATGAAAATTGCTTTCTTTGGGCAAATACTTGACCATCCCAACAGCGAAGCCCAAATTCTTCTTTTTCATCGTCATCTGGGAACCTTAATTCAAGAAAACCTCATTTTATCTTATAATAATCTCATTGAAAACATCCTTATTAAAACTTTCTACGCTACTGAACATGTAAATAACTGAATACTTCGTTTCTAACAATACACTTACCTATGGAACGATAAATTCGGATTAAAATTCCTGTCTTTACTACAACTTTCACACGTACGAACCCTTTTTAGTGCGATGAAAAGTAATAAACAATAAAAAATATGAAAAACCTAATACTGACTCTCACAAATTTTCTTCAATTTGCGTATTTATTTTCAATACAGAGGTGGCAACGTGTTTCTTCGAAACATCATGTGACCTTCAAACTGTCAAACAGAGAATGAAGCAGCGTTGTCTTGACTTTCATCTGAATTTCTTTCCATCTGCGGTCTCTGATATAAAATAGCAGAATCAACGAAAGTTTTTCTTTTACTTCTTGTTTTGAATGCAAATTGGAGAAAAGTTTTATTCACAATTATAGGGAATAGAGAAACCTACTATTTGTTCAGTTTGGCAACATGAAAATTTTTTATGACCTGAGTGGACCTGCTCAATACCTTACAATCGACCAGCTCTAAGTTTCAGATTCAGAGGCATTTCAATGTAAATAAAGGGGTCTATTCTTATATAGTCGAAGGTACAGATAATTCTATAAAAATTCGTCAGGGAAATAAAGAAACTAAGAAACGTATTGGGAGTACAAATTAATTCGGTCCGTTTTTTGACGTGACAACGTCTTATAAATTGGTTTGCCGGGTGACACTTCAAGAAACTGCGTTACGCTCCGCTCACGTTATGCGCTCACAATGAGAGCGAGTGAGAGGCACGCGTCCCTTCCACTCGGGTATGGTTAGCTTGCCTAAGAGCGAGAGAGACAGACATAAAAAGTGAAAGGCATGCGTCCCTTTCACTCGATCACAGTTAGCCCGCCTAAGGCCAGTCCTACATTGGAAGCGGATTTTCTCCAGACCAGACAGTCTGGCGGGGCGGGTCTGGCTGGGTCTGGAGGAGACAAAAACAAAGAAAACGTACTTTCCTCCTACATTGGAGGCAGTGTTCGATCTGGTCTGGACTGCTCTGAAGAAAATCAAATCGGATCGGGTTGGCTGGCCAGACCAAATCCGCTTCCAATGTAAAACTGGCATAAGAGCGAGAGAGAGAGAGAGTGAGAGAGATAGGCATACACACCGTTTCATGTCTTGCGTTGTCACGTAAAACTTTCGCCCGTATACCGACTTTACAGGCAACCAATTTTTTCGTTAAAAAACATTTTATTTATTATCAAAATGAAAAAACATGTTATTCAAAGTATTGTCCATCGGTAGCCACAACTTTTGTCCACCTTTCTGGCAATTTTCGGATTCCATCTCTGAAAAATGAGTCCTCTCTGGACGCAAACCATGAATCGAGCCATTCTTGAATTTCTTGGAAAGAAGTGAAGCGGTGTCCAGCCAAATCGTGATGCATCCGTCGGAACAACCAATAATCAGAAGGAGCAATGTCTGGAGAATATGGCGGGTGGGGTAGGACCTCCCATTTCAACGTTTTCAAGTAACTTTTAACGACAATTGCCACATGGGGACACTGATGAAAAATCGCTTTTCAACGTCGACCCAATTGCCTTGCTTTTGAACCATTCCCATGTTCTTTAAGCGCACGGAAATGGCTTGTTGAGTGACTCTCAACGATCCTGCAAGCTCTTGTTGCGTTGGGCACGGATCTTGATCGAGCAATTCCTCCACGGCGTCTTCGAACTTTTTCGGCTGGCCCGGGCGCTCACACTAAAATCTCCATTTTTGTAGCGTCGAAACCACTCTCTACATGATTTATCAGATGGCGCAGATTCACCATAAACTTCCACAAGTGATCGATGCGCTTCAGCGGCACTTTTCTTCCAATTAAAAAAGAAAATCAAAACTTCCCGCGAATGTTGTTTATTTAGCACAAAACTCGACATATTGTATGCTCAGAAAACCAATGTTGTTGTATAAAACTCGAAGCTTCGTTGATTGAATATGGTTGACAAAGGTCAAACCTTTCTAACAATGCCAAAAACATCTATCATTATTCAGTAAACAAATTAGCCAGAGCCATCTATTGAAAACGGTCCGAATTAATTTCTACTCCCAATAAAAAAACTAATCATTGAACAACAAAGTATAGCATGAATATTGAAACAACTGAGAAGGTAAGTTGATCCATCTATATTAGATTGAAAAATACGTGGAGCACCAAAGATGGCCTTCCAAGAAAAAAAATGCTCGAAACTTTTGTAATCTCCTGCACATAAAACAATTTAATACGACATTTAAAATCGAATTAACATAGTCTGATCAAAAACAGGACTTACCGAACTGTTCCGCACGACATACTCTCTATTTGAAACTTAATTTCAATTCGAGAAAGATCGTTACATGTACTCTCCAACATTTTCATCCGTGAATGATCCAGAATGGAAAAATATTTCCGAACCGATCGCCATCGGGAAATTCGGCCGTTACAAACTATTAACTTTGTTTTCTTACAGACAGTATATCCGAGTCTGAACTATTGGCTGTCCAAGATAAAACGAATCGACAAATGCGTTTGAGAGAATTATTATTGGAACACTCATCTGAAGCGAATTTGGTGGTGATGACACTGCCAATACCGAGGAAAAATATAGTGTCAGCCCCTCTATATATGTCTTGGATAGAAATGTTAACCAAGGATATGCCTCCAATCCTCTTGGTTCGAGGCAACCAAACATCAGTATTGACTTTTTATTCTTGAGATGAGCAGGATTGCAACAAAAACTGGAATCTCGTTGGTGAAATGACAAAGGAGAATATCCTCAAACTTACATATATACTTAGTATATGATAGGATAGTCCACATCTCCTTATTCGTCATAACATATGTATTTTTTCAATTTCTTTCCTATTTAGTATGGCTTATTTCATAAACTGAACCAATATAAAAAAAAACCGACAAACTATTATCTATGGAGTATGGGTGTCATGTATTCTAGCCAAGGCAGGAACCTGGGCAAAATGAATAAATACTTGATTTGTGTAAATGTTGCAATATGGAGAAAATGAAAAAAAAATTCCGGAAGTTTCTAAAGATGTTTCATGAAATGAGCCAGTTTCAAATGTGGTTAATTTATTTTTTTACATTTTCATCATTATTTTGTAGCTCTATGTACTATGTGGAAATACATGTTATTAGCCAGCTGATGTAGGTATATCAGGGCTATTTTTACAAGTCATTCTACATCCTGTATAAATTCCAAACCTCGCTCAAATATGGGCCTTAAAAATTTTTAATTTTAACAAAATTTTTAGTAATTTGTAGCTTTTTTATTGGACATTACCTCTAATTCATTTAGAATACACTTCGTAATATTTTGGAAAGATAACCATAGTATTACGCAAATAAAAAAGGAAGAACATCAGTCTGTGAATGGTTATTTGATTAATTGCTGAAATGTATTGCTGTTTCAATATATCTTTTATTTTTTTTAGTGTATATCCTTTATTTCATCTTTATAAATCAAATAAAATTCTGTGGTTGAAATAACCCAACTACCCAAGGATATCGAGATACTGTCTAGCTCAGACGTATTCGTTGAAGAGGAACAGAGAAGCGGATTTTTTTCAAAAAATTGAAGTAACCATATATTAGGGTTGCGTTTTATATTTCGGGATTGCACAACCCTAGTGTAGCAATCTGCCAACTGACACCTCTATCGTAAAGCTTGTCATTTTTGAGGTTATACGTAGTCAGAACGTTTTGACATACGAGCGTTGTGTTGTTTACAGTAACTTAAAAGATTCATCTCGCCCAAAAAACGGAATTAAATCGTGTTTCAATTCATATCACTGATATGATTTCCGACATACGACCTGAAAATTTCGAAGTTACAACTTATTTCACTTTCAAAAACATACAGGATATTTGGATTGAAAAAAACACCTGTTTTTACACTTTGTAAATTGAGAGAAATTGTAATTTTTTCCACTCTGTATAACTGATTACTCAAATTCAGATACGGTCGCGTAAATAGAATTATTATTTAAGGTCATGGGAAATTTTGAACTGAAATCTCGAATATTGAGCGACAAGCTATTTCCGTCACTCTCAAATTGATTTGAAAATTTTAAAAATAATGACTTGAAAGATGAAAGATATAGGAAAGTAATAATATATTCTTATACAAGTTGCAGAATGGGTACCTATTCTAACACGAACGCGTGAGTGTTGGAATTACCTTCTGCAACGAGTAATAGACGATATTTTCTCTATTTCAGTCAAGAATTGTGAGAAATATATTGGAATTCAATGAAAAAAAATATAACTAAAAACAATTCTGTAATGAGTTCATTACAGCACTGTTTTTAGTACTGTAATAAACTCATTACGACACTGAAATAGAGAAAATAAATTAATTCAATTTTTTTTATCCCATGTAAAATAATAAAGCTGTTGCCAAATTTCCATACATCTGCTAACACGAGATTCGAAAGTGCACCTTAGAAAACCTTTTGATCCACAAAATTTGAAATATTATGCATGGATAATTTCTATAATAATTGGGCCACCCACTTTGCCAAACCCGATATAATATTAAAAAATTTTCACTTAGCTACTCTTTCGTCCTAAAAAAAGCTTATAACTTGTTGGTTATGGATAGCATGCTATTTGAAGAAAGAAAACAAATCGGTTTGATAATAAGACCTTTATTGACAGTTTAATAACTTGAACCTTGAATTTTCTTATTGAAAGGTATATAGAGGTTCAAGGTCAAATGAAACACTTTTTCATCCACAGAAATAAAATATTGGAATGACAATAAATTTGAAGATAAATCAAATTTGAATAATTTAACTGATTGAAATCAGCAGCCTATCGAATTTAAAACATGATGAATGAAATGTCTGTTATAACTTTCCCCATCTTAAGTTAACCTTCACTGGTTAGGTTTGGAAATCTATTCTGTAAAAAATTCTACTATTGTAGCTTCTTCAGGTTTCGACCACCAAATTTTTTCGCTCTTGTTCTATACATATGCTTCAATAATAGATAACTAGAAGGTACTGTGAGGACTAGGAGGTAGAACCTCAGGAAAAATACGAAGCTAAATGTGAAGTTGAGAGAATTTGGCATTTCTATAGACCATTTTTTAGTGTTAACTATTAACGCTAAATTTTTATAGTTAATGATGCATTCGCAAACCATTCCAAGAGGATAGAGAATAATCCAAGCGTTGTACCTCAACCATGTTAGTAGCTTGTAATTTCTTTTGAAGAGTCGGCTAAGATAATAGGGATACCTAGAAAATAAGCAATGATTATTTATTTATAGACCTACCAACGCTTTGAAGAAATCTTTTAACATTTTCAAGATAAATTAGGAAAGACAGCAAATGCTCGGAAATTCTTCAGTTTTGATTCATTATCAATCTTTACAATTATCGGGTTTTCCAATAGGGACTTGAAAACTTTGAATTTAATTTGTGAACGCACCCTTAGACCAATCATAGAACTGTCAACGTCAATTCATTCAATAAAGTGAATATTTTCATCAGGGTGAAGTACACGAACGAACGACTTTTGCAAGTTATAAAAATTTACTACCGAAATTCGGAGTCGGTGCCCGCAACTTCAAATGCCTCAACTCCAATTTTCGGTCGTAATTCGGGCCCTAGTAGACAGGCAATCACAAGTTTGGTGCAAAAATTTGAGTCTACATATTCGCTGTTGGATGTTGTCGTGCTAGCGAGACAAAGAACCGGTCGCAGTAACGAAAACATCGCTGCCGTTCGGCCGACGACCCAAATCAGTCAATTCCACCGCTTTCTCAAGAATTGGGTATCCGTCACTATCCGCCATTCTATGGCGAATTTTGCGTAAGGATCTTGGTTTACACCCGTACAAGATCGAGCTGACTCAAGAATTGAAGCGACGTACGTTCTATGTTTGTACTTCAAGCCAATAAGTTTTTGAAATACCTCAAATGGTTTGTATTTTATTTTTATACAAAGTTGTCAAGTCCCTATCGGAAAACCCTTTACTAATGAACACATTACATATAAATCATATAAAAAAAACAAAATCAATGTTCTAAAAACTCACCTAATTACTTCAATAGATGACCATGTTACAAACAGAACATATACTACCGGATCGATTTGTACTTTTGGTTCTTTACCAATCATAAGGAAAAGTACAAAAGCTCTTCCAATTATTTGAAGCAAAGGCATGAGTATACCTCCTTCCATCAAACCCAACATCGGGTGAACCACTTCCAAAAACTGCATCGTTTGAACTATATAAAATGCAGTACTAACATGTTCGAAGGCCCTCGGAAAGAAACTGGTACCATCCTTAGCATATTTCATCAATAGTACTACCAGTATATATAGGAATCCCAGATACATGAAGAAATTGTAAAACGTTAAATATACTTTCCTTGCATCTTCTGAAAAATGATCTTATTGAGATTGAAAAAACTGTGACAAACCAAGAACTTAATGGTGGGGGAACCCAAGGGGGGTTTTGGGAATTACTAAAACGCAGCAGATTAACATACAGAGATATCTTGTATGCGATCTAATAGCTCTACACCCAGGGCCGTCGCGTGGTTCGAAGGCGCCCAAGGCAAGATTTAGGCCCGGGAAAGTTATTAATTGTGAAACTGAAGCAAACAAAAAATGATATAAACAGGAGATTTGTAGTTACTGAGGAATATATTAAATATTACCGAATGTACATAGCCCTTCATCCAGAAGCAGCAAAAGATCGCCGCCTGTTTTATGCATATCGCAATGGAAAATGTATCAATCAGGTTGTGGGTAAAAATCAGTTTAATATGGTACCTGAAACAGTTGCTAATATTCTTCAACTTGAAAATGCTAACTGATATATAGGTCATTCATTTCGAGTATCGTCTGCTACACTTTTAGTTGAATCTGGGGGAGACTTGATGACACTGGAGAAACATGGCGGTTGGAAGTCATCAACGGTCGCTGAAGGGTATGCGTTGATGAATCGGTGGCACACAGAATAGAAATTGCTAATAAAGTATTCAGAACGTGTGGCAGTTCTGAAATAACACCCGATTTGCGACCAGGTACATCAACAGCAGTTGTATCCATGTCAGAGAATATAATTTCAACACAAGAAAATTCGTCTGTTGTACCGAATAGTTCAAGTAACATGTCATTCACGGAATGCACTTTCAATAATTGTACTTTTAATATAAAGAAAATGTAACTTATATTCAATAAAATATTCTAAAATCAAATAGTAACTTCGTGAAAAATTTTGTTACCTGTCAACAGAGATGAAATGTAAATTTTTTTCCCGTCAAAGAAAAAGAGTGTAAATTCTACTGATCTGAGAATGTTCAATTGAACTTAAGAAGTAGGTGGATTACAAACTTTTGAAAATAACCCTCAATTCGACTTTATCGAGCGTGGCTATTTTTTTATTTTGAAGTAAATAACTCAACGTTTACGTCTAATTCGACAACAAGAAGAAACTTCTGAATACTTTGCCTTTTTAATTCTCATTGTATCATAACCAAGGTGAAATATTTAATATCATAAAGATTCAAAATTCTCAAAAGGCTAATGATATCGAAAAAGAAAGAGGTATGGCAAGATGGCATTATTTCAGCTCAGTGATTTTTTAGGTCAGGGTTGGATCCAGGAAAAAGGGCAATTTTCCTCCAAATTTCATATAATTCAATATCAAATATCTTAGAAACTACAGTTTAGAAAGATTAATGTGAATCATAAATCCTAATAAAATGCTCAACCATACCAAAACTCATTGTTTAGTAACTGCTTATCTCAGAGCAATTTTTAAAGATTTTACAAGTTGGTGATGCATTAACTCAAAGACCTAAAAGGATAGAGCAATTGTGTTTTATCTGAAAAGTGCGCCCCGTTTGTTTAAAACTTGCTGCAAAATTTGAATTCATTCGGATTATCCATTAGGAAGATATAATCAAAAAATAATTATTTAAATGAAGTTTCAATACCCTGTATCTTTTGAATGGAGCGAAATTTCAAAAAATGATATAGATACAGGTGTATCTTTTGGTCTGAAAAATCTACTTTAAAAGACTCACCCTGCATATTATAAGAAATTTTTTCTTCCGTCATCTAAGCTTCGCAATCCAATAGATATATTGATACTCAAAACAGACTTCATCCTACCGATAAAACTGAATTTAAAAAAAATAAGTTTCACTCAAACAATTATACAATTAACCAATTTGTTGAAACAATTTTGATGTAATCAATTATTGTACCGTGTTATGTTATAAAGTAGTTAATATGAAAGTATAAAAGTTTCATTACATAATAACCCTGAATTTGAGGTCCCACCAAATAATCCTAATATCTGAATATCCCATTAAATGTACATAGATTGTTTCACTCTGAAATTGAAATGAACAATAATGCTGGAAATATTTTAATCCCATAATTCTCTCAGATGAAAAATATTTGGCACAGGTCAATTTTTGTTTCACTTTTACTGAATTTATAAATATATATATACAGGGTGAGTCTTCGACCACTGCGTTAATTTTAACCATAGGTTCTTGAGATCAAAAGAAACAATTTTTTTCCATACCGTTTTTCCATTTTCAGCTGCGTTAAAAAGTTATAAGCATTTTAAGTTTTCACATTGGGCAAATACCTCTCTGTAGTTTAGTTTGAATGAAAATTACTTTCCACAGCATCCACTATTGAATCTGAATTGTTTAAAAACATTATTTTCCCTCTGAGAAATGATTCACTCACTCATGTTGCATCAGATGATTATATCGATTTGATATATCTCAAAAATGGTGCAATTTAGGAAAAAAGATGAATGATTTTCTGCAAAAAAGACTAATGATTCTAGGAAATACAAGATGCGGACCTTTAGTTCAAGTGATTTTTGTTGCAATTTAACCAATCTGTACAGTAGTAGTGAGAAACCTACAAAAAAGAATAAATCTATTGATGCCAAAATATACATGACCGTTATCAAAAACCTTCTACTAGAGATCATTTCAATTGATATTGTAGTTTGAATATTAGGTACAGGTGAAAATGCAATTTTTTAATGAAATTTCAACACCCTATATCTTTTGAACGGGGCAAAATTTGGAATAAAGTTATAGGAAGAAAATGTTTATTTTGACGTCAAGAATCTATGGTTTATATTTACGCAGTAGTTAAAGACTCACCCTGTAAACAGGGTGTACCGTACCTCAACGTCAAGCGATTACTCGGCCATATGCTAGGTTCTAGCAAAAGTAAAAAAAAATCTGTCACTTGGTTAAGTGGTAATAGGTATATTTTTGTTGTCACAAATTGTCCAATTCTGCAGGGATTTTTTTCTACGTAATCCTATATAACCATTGAAAAAAATACCTCTGCAAATGAAAGAACATCATTTCTCAACACGAACAAAGAAAGACAACTATAGAACACCGAAGGCCCAAAAAAGAATAGGACAGCGAAGCTCCACATATCTGGCCCCAAGACTCTACCCAAATGTACCCAACAGAATAAAAGAAATAAATAATATAAACAAATTTAAGAGAGAGTTAAAAAACTGGTTGATTACAGAAGACAGATCGTGGGCACACAAAATAATAAACTCTTCATGAAAGAGTTGAGGAGCAAATAGTGGGCGATAACAAAAATTCCCGAACTCAACAAGACTAAACCCCAAACTGCGACAAAGAAAGACCCGATTGAGACAGGATATCTGATAAGGAGTGAGATAAAACCAAATGTGACAAAAAAAAAGAAGAAGGATTGATTTAATTTAAAAATCGGCAAATTTCGATGTTGATGACAATTCAGCTGCCGTTAGAATCAAATTTATTTTTCACAACTGTAAACAGTTATATAATAATAGCTCACAGTTTTTTTTCAGAGTTTACTGCATATTACATATTGTATAATATATTATGTTGAATAAACTCATATCTATTTATTATAGTCACAATTCCATTGTTAGGTACAATTGTTTCATTTTTATTTATTTTTTTAAACAACCACAATCCATTGTTGTTTATTTTTATTTGTTTATTATTTATTTAATTTTGCTAGAAGTGGTTTAACCTAGCATATCGCCCAGTAACCGCTTGATCTTGAGTTACGGGACATCTGTATATATAAATATATAAAATTTTGAACTTTATTGAAGAAATTCTATTATAACTTCACTTAGTGACGTGGACTTCTTATTTTATTCATAACTGATGTACCTTGGTACATAGTTATTATAAATGTGTTTCGAGGCTCCCTGTATATAAATCGGACACGCTAGAGATAACCCAAATTCTCCTTCTTGGGCTCCCCAACTATTATATGGTATAATCTATGACAAAAAAGCATCCGGAAAATTGAAAAAAAAAGCCAAAATATTAAACTTCTTCAATATTCTCCAGCATTCTCAAGGAGTCAGCACTCGAAATTTCGTTCAAAAGATAAAGTTTGATACAAACACTTTGTTCATTTTTTTCGCAGACTACCACTGAAGTCTACTGGTTGCAACAGATGTCGTAAACAAACCAGTTGACAGATCGCGCTCATGTTTGGCAGATTAATCAGCAACACAATGAACTTCAAATACTCAACGAAGGCAAGTCAAATAAGAATTTCAGGATACTTTTTTGTATCCTTTTCCTTTCAGAAATGTTTGGAAATATACTGAACCTTTTGTGTATCCATATTCTTCCTTTTGAAGTCTATCTAAAATATCACGATGATTTTCAAATATGTCTCCCACTTGTTCATTATCGCTTAAGTCGGGAGATTGCCAACGATTGAAGTCAATTTTTAACCAATGAGGCTTTTGAAGTCGAGTTATCAGTCGTGGCCACCAATCAGGCTTTTGTTTCACAAGCGTAAATGTTATATTTTTATCTGTTATACTGTATTTACTTTCCTAAAATTCAAAACTTAATGGGGCCAGAATAGAATGAAAAGTGAACCAAACCTTACATCAGTATTTAAATAGTCGTAAAAATCCAAGTGGAAACGATAGTTGTTTATGCCATGAGCTCCATTACCTTGACAGGTGAAATCCAAAGACTTTTCCTGAATTTTGATGTCAACGTCCTATAAAATTTCAATTATGGATGCATACTAGAACATTCATTCAAAACTTATGAAGTATTTACTGCCATATCATACAATAAAAGAATAAATATTACATTTAGCTCTATTTAACCTTTTTATAGCCATACAGGGTGAGTCTTTGATCATTGCGCAATTTTAACCATAGATTCTTGACGTCAAAAGAAACATTTTCGTCCTATAACATTTTTCCAAATTTGGCCCCGTTCTTAAGATATAGGGTGTTGAAATTTCATAAAAAAAATTGCATTTTCACCTGTAATATTCAAACGACAATATCAGTTGAAATGATCACTTGAATTTAAGGTCCGTATCTTTTTTGCAGATAAAATCATTCATCATCTTTTTTCCTAAATTGCACCATTTTTGAGATATATCAAATCGATATAATCATCTGATGAAACATGAGTGAGTGAATCATTTTTTAGAGGGAAAATAATGTTTTCCAACAATTTATATTCAACAGTGGATGCTGTGGAAGGTAATTTTCATTCAAACTAAACTGGACTACAGAGGGGTATTTGCCCAATGTGAAAACTTAAAATGCTTATAACTTTTTAACGCAGCTGAATATGAAAAAACGGTATGGGAAGAAAGTGTTTTATTTGATCTCAAGAACCTATGGTCAAAATTAACGCAGAGCTCAAAAACTCACCCTGTATATATAAACTTTGATATCCCTCTAAAATGGAAATTCTAGAGTTAAAGCCATAAATTGGTCGTTCACACCTGCTGTGTTCCCCTGTGTTAGAACCTCTTTTATTACTCATCCCTTACCTTGGATTAAAGATTGCCTTGCCCTGAAGAAGGCAATAAGCAGAAAAAAGTGTCGGCAAGTACACACCAACAATTTTTTTTCTGCCACTATAAATTTTTGCAGATCTGCCCACGACTACTTTCATGACTATATTTTAATATTAGATTGATCAAGTTCAATTAAAAATAATCACTTGAAGCTCGAATTGCCTTCCCTTAAAAATCAACCAAAAGTATGTAGGTATACCAACTTCCATAAAAAAATCTATTTAGAATGTGGTATATTTCACTGAGCTCTTGTCCTTTGGAATACCCTATATATTCGAGTACAAATTGCAAAAAAGCGATGATTCTTCGGAACTCTCTACAGGAACCTAAGGAGGATGAATGATGTCCTATGAACATAGCAGAACATTAAACTTTCCCAGATAACGAATTTCGTTCAGACTTGACAGAACTTGACAACCTTCAATAGACCAGTGGCGGATTTACAAATTTGCCGCTAGTAGGCCATTCAATTTTTGCCGCCCCTACTGACTTGAAATTCAATACGTTAGTTTAATCCCGTTATTAGTATGATTGTGAACTTTATGATATTCTGTCAGTTACTAGATTATTTTTGCATCCCGCTATGTACTGAAGAGTTTAATGTTGACCTAACAAGTTTATTTGACAGGCAAAACAAAAAACCCCCGACTTTGAAGCTTAAAACCTCAGTAACTTTTAGACAGCTCAATCGATTTTCATCAAACATGCCTAAGAACGCTCGCCCGTAAAACACCTGTAATACAAAAAAAACTAAATTAAAATCGGTTCATTCGTTCGGATGCTATGATGTCACAGACAGACACGTCAAACTTATAACACCCCTCTTTTTGCGCCGGGTGTTAAAAATAGCAGCATGTACTAATCATAAGGTGGGGAAAGGCATGACTTAAAAATACCTACACTATATGAACACAGACAAAATAATGAGTGGTCGGAAAACATTGTTTTTGTTATATATTTTTTATTGCACTTAACAGTTTAAAAACAATACAAACAATTTCTATTAAAATCTAACGTGTTAACAATCAGTTAATGGTGACAGACAATAAGATCAAATAAGTTTTACATTATTTTCTTGCGAGATTTTAAATTTGCAAAATCATCAATTATATCGTCGTATGAAATCTTTTTCATAAGTTCTGACTTTATGCACAAAAGAGATAAAGCATTAAGCTTTTCTTGACTTAAAGTAGATCGTAGATAATTTTTAACCCGTTTTAAGCAAGAAAAGCTTCTCTCAGCTGAACAATTTGTCACCGCTGTGCACAGAGACATGCGAAGTGCTATTTCCAAGTTTGGATAAATATGCTCCAAATTCTGTTTTCGCAGAAACAAAGGTAGACTTTACTATTAATGCAAAGTTTGATCAACATCGGTCTAGTAGTTTTGGTGTGATTGAGCAACAATCCAAACAACTAAACATCCAAACTCACTTCCACATTTATAAAATATTAGTAAGATCATAATGATTTGAACCATCCAAGAATAGTGAAAAGTTCGCCGCAAAATTTAATATTTGACACGACCATCAACAAAGTTTGCTTTCACGCGTCTGCCGCGTTCCGGTTGCTCACTCGGATCTGCCCCCGCTCCGAACCTCACCAGCGAATTTAAAAAAATAAATATGTGGTCCTCCACCAATTACTTTAAAGAATATCCATGAAATATTTCAAAGAGATTGGACCACGGAATCACGTAGTTCCATACAAACGTTGACCCCCTTTTTGACTCCCTTAAGGGTACAATTTTGATAAATATTTTATGCTAAATGTTAAACCGGACTTCAGACTACACAATTCAAGGAGATTCATGTAAAAGTACCCAGTAGTTTTTGCCTGATGTTCATTCAAACATTGGACAGACATACAGACAAGAAATTTAAAAAAAATCTAATTCTACTCAGTTACTCATCTTAAGCCATCCTAGCGAATTTTTTTTTCAATATCTTTAATGTACAGACTATTTTAGGTTTACGATTTTATTATAGTATAGATTGTGTACACGTATAATTTAAAAAAAAATCTGTAAAAAAAATTGCTAAATTTGCCGCCCCTCTAAATCTGCCCTAGGCACCGGCCTACTGGTAAATCCGCCACTGCAATAGACTGATAAATATCCATCAATTCTTCTATGACTCCAACATTAGAGGGTATCCCACAATTAACGCAAGCTTTGAATTAAATAGAAAACACTGTTTCTAGTCTATTGATTTAAACTTTTTTATTAATCCATAAAGTAGATTGGGCTTCAGTTGATGTGTTAACTGAATTTTGTGAGCATGGAGACATAGATCTTTAGTGAGTACACGCTGTAGAGAACCTCTTGAAATTTGAAATTCTTGTCCACGGCGCTGAATTGAGGTCACACCGACACTCGCACGCACTGCCTCTATATTGACATTTGAACGGCTTGTTTTTGGACGTCCAGTGTGTTTGGAGTCTCCCACGGATCTTGTCATTCATTATTTCTGAAATATTGATCCCCAATATTACATTACACTACATTTTTTCTATCTCTAAACTGTCAATTGTCGGTTTATTTCGTTTTTTAGTACTGCCAACACTGTACTGCATAAATGGCGGCAAATTCAAATCTTGCGTTAATTTTGAGACACCTTTGAATAAAACAAGCGCGCAAAAATCCCCATGTTTTTTGTGACTCAATCAACTATGGAGAAATTTGAGAATATGTTAGATATCAATAACATCCATACATTCACAAATTTTCATTTAAATCCTACAGATATCTTATGAGCTATGAAATATTGAAAAAATGAGAGCTTGTCGCTTTCTACAAAATTTTGCAAGCCTATTTGTTTCAACCTCATTTAAAGATCTTACAACTCGATCCGATGGAGAGGTTATTGAGGAAAGAAATTTTATTTGCCCATAACTCTAGAATCATTCGACGGATTTGGGCAAATAACGAACTCGACCGAGACATCAGTAAAATTAACCTATTTTGAAAATATGAAAACTTTGCCTAAATGTCTGCAATTTTTGAATATCGAGCCAAAAATGGTCCAAATAGTTTGGGGTTGACTTCCTGCTGAAGAATGCAGGGTGAAACTTGAGTATGTCCGGCCGGCCGGTCGTATACGATGAGATAAAGTTTTCTTTTTTTCAAAATAGATTAATCGTCCAAATACCTCGGTCATGTTCGTTATTGGGTAAAATTCCTGGAATAGTTCGGCAGTCATGAGTACCTATTTGAAATTATGTTTCCTTAATAACTCTCAGAATATCCATTCAACCTATTCGAAACTTGATATTCGTTTGAAAAATCTTCAAAGAAAGGAATCCACCAAATTTGGGGAAAATCGTAAGGCTAAACATTTTTAGAAAGGAGAATATTCATATATTCTTAAAGCAAACCCACAAAAAGATATAGAATTGCCAAAACCATTTCAATACCGTATATTGAGAAGATCTCAATAATAATCCCTTTGACGATAAGAGTTTATTGCTAGCAGACGTAAGTTTCGTAATTTGGTCTTGAATGAATTAAGTATTTCAAAGGACAAGAGTTTAGTGAAAGGAAAATATCGGCAAATTAATGTAACATCAAGTCCTACCTCAAATTGTTTGATTTTGCAAAACTCACCACAGAATCATTTAGTTCCACTTTAAGAAAAATGTTCTTCTCGTTTTGAGCCCAATAAACAAATGGATTCAAATATAAATCCATTATTCTTATCTTTACAATTTTTATTGCAAGGATATGTCTACTTCCCGTGGAGCCCGCTGGGAACTTTTTATTGCAATATATTCAGAAACCTTCGACACCGACAAATTCAACAATATTATTATCAATAAAAAATATTCGGTACCGTCCGTCAATTCTCCTTGGTTATATGGAATATTTATACAATAAATTGACGTTTCATTGACAAACAGAATACATAAATATTTCTTTGTGCGAAGTTAACATACGCTTCCATCAATATTTTAAAACGTAACGAATATTGAAGATATTTTACAAATTATTTGTATTCGATTATATTTTGATCAAGAATTGCTTGGTTTTTGCATTTTTGTATATCAGTGTTCTGTGATTCCAACAGGATGAATTTGTTTGAACTTATCCAAGGTTTTCCAGAACCGGTTTTGGACGAGTGGTCTGACTAAACGAGATTCTGAAGCGGCGTTGCCTAACCTATTCACAGCAACGGTTTCTAGGTGTGTGAGATATGAAACTTGGAAACAGGTGTGAATACAACATTGGGGAATTCATTGATTTTTACGAGGAACTAAGCTACGAATCTCAGCTTCTTATTGAAAATTTTTTTTTCAGTCCCGGTATTTCCTCTAAGAGAGATATACTTTGTTCTTCGAAATAATGATTTCACCGTTTTTCAGTGGATACTTAAAAATTATAGATGGCACCCAGTAAAGCTTTTTATACCTCTGAGTTTTCCACGAGATATTATAACATTTTTTCTGGGAGTAAATACCGTTGCTAGATGTAAATCAGACTTGATAAAATGAACTATTATATAGGATTAGTTGATAAGAAGTCGATTTCGTAGTGTAATATCAATAAATCCCCTTTTCACGCCTGTTCTCCAAGTTTTTTCACACATCAAAAATCAGTAGGCGTAAGCGATTCCGGAAAAATAAAAACGCTTGACAACGCCGCGCGAGAGTCCCAACGTTATCGCACAACTCGTTCAAAACGTTGTAGCAAACCGTGGCTAAGTTCACATAATTGATATTAAAAAAATTAAAGAAATGAAAATCAGCTTCGAAATTCGGAATTTGGGATATAAATGAGTGGTTAAGAAAAAACTGTATGATAATTTTTAGGACAATACTGAATTCATAAACCTCTATGGTACTAACTGACACAAGGTTTCACTAACCTCTAAAATTTGAATTAAAAATTCAGCTGTAGCCCTGTTAATTATCTGTAAAATTTTATAAAACATGAACGTGCGTTACACATAAAACGTACATTTATTGCATTGAATTTGGTAGATTTTCGTTCTCTTACATTGTTGTTTTATTTTGGTATCAACTGTGAAAATGGCAAATGCTATCAATAATAATTTTTCTTTCAAAATGATGAAAATAACTGACGAAGATTTGATAGGTAATCCGTCCAATAAAATATAACAAAATATTAAATAGAGTACTCCCATTTTTCAGAAGCAGGCTGTCTTCCTTTTTCGAAGAATCCAGAGGTGAAAAAAGGTAAATATATCAACAATTTTCGAATTGGATTTTATTTAGTCTAATATAGAACATATGTTGTTACACTATCTAATATTTCTAATCATACTACATATATAGTATGTTTTCAGAATCCAGTATATTCTCAAGAGGCTCAAAGGTGCAGGAAACCAAAAAAGTTATTTAATAAATAATTTGATTCTTTGAATCTTTTTAACAGGCAATAAAGATAATTTTATTTTCAGGTTCCAAGGCAAAGGCGACAGAGTTCAAGATGATTAAAATTGACCCAAAAGAAATTGAAGGTAATATTGTAAACATCCTTATGTCATTTGAAATTTTTACATACAATGTTGATAAATTGCTTTCATTTTTTCTCAAGAAATATCCAAAATCATGAGTGTTACGAAATCTGCCAAAATTAACATTATTTTGTCCAATATTTTCCTCACAATACTAAAATGTTACGTTTTCAGAGGCTAATAATTTCTTAAGAGGTCCGAAGATGAGAGAATCCAAAGCAGGTATTTAATAAATAATTCCTTGAATCTTTTTCAAAGGCAATAAATTGAATTGTATTTTCAGGACCTAAAGCAAAAGTGACAGAGTTCAAGATGATAAAAATCGATCCAAAAGAAATTGAAGGTATTGTGAACATTCCAATGTCCTTTGACAATGTTCAATATCTCATAGAGGTTTTCGGAAACTTGATAGGTTTGATTTAATAGTTCAGTTCAGTTATTGGTGGTTAGGTCAGGATTAGGACTAACCCTAACGATCTTAAAATCACAGGATTTAAACTATTGGATTGATTTGATCAAGTGTCTGGTAGCTCTTAATAAAGATATTCTTATTTTCAGCCTTTAACTATGTGTGTTAATTTTCAGAAGCGGCTGCAATTGTCAAGCAACCAAATAATCATGATGCCAAAGCAGGTAAATTAAAATGAAACTTACAATTTACTGCTTACTTATTATTTCTCAGAAAATATTAATTTACCTTGAGTGCAATGAAAACTATCATTTAATAGTATATTCTAATACAAGTTGCAGAATGGGCACCTATTCCAAATTCGCATGAGTGTTGGAATTTCCTTCTGCAACGAGTATTAGAGATATTTTCTCTATTTCAGTCAAGAATTCTGAGTAATTTATTGGAATTCATTGTAATGAACTCACTATGACACTGAAATAAAGAAATAATCATATTCAAGTTTTACCATTAGGAGTAATGTAACAAGATTTTTATTTTTATGTTCAAAATGTATCATGAATAATCCAGACTAAATATATATTAATTATTAAAGTCAAACATTTCAGGACTCAGAGCAACAAAACCATTATACGCCAATAAATGGAAGGAAAACACTGTCTTCAATATCAAAAAAACCAGTACATTTAACCAAAGAACTTCGAATATACAGAAGGTAAATAAAAATATCATGAATCCTTACACTTACATAATTGTGTAATGGTATATATTGAAAATATTTGGCAAAAACCATGAAGTTGGGAATTTCCTTGAACATCCAAGTCTGGTTGCTTACTATAGCAGCTACAAGTATTGTTCATAATAAAGTGAACCACCTCATTTACCTCAATTCCTAGTCTCAATTCTTAGAAGTTGAGACACACACCCAACACTACTTTTTCATAATTTTTAAATATCCAAACCAACCTAACTCTACTGTCTATGTAATCCTGAAAAAAATTGATTTTTGTTCTGATTTTCATCCTGAAAAATTTTTGTCTTTTTTCTCAGATATATGGGATAAGACTTTGATGATGTAAAGAATTTTCTCTATTTCAGTGTCGTAATTAATTACAGTACTAAAAACCGTGGTGTAATGAACTCATCACGGCATTGTTTTTAGATATATTTTTCGTTTTGTGGTTGACAACACTGACATCCTATTCCTTCGAATGTCAACACGCGTCCATTGCATGTCAATTGTCAATATTAAACAACTAACTGCAAAAATAAAATATAAAAGGCACTAGGAGGTATAATCTGAATTTTTCATTGAATTCCAATAAATTTCTCGCAATTCTTGACTGAAATAGAGAGAATATCGTCTAATACTCGTTGCAGAAGGCAATTCAAACACTCATGTGTTCAAGATGCCCATTCTGCAACTTGTTTTAGAATATTTTTTATACTACTAAAATACTTAATATCTGTCTTCAAATGATTTTTTTTTTAAAAGAACAACGAAATTCAATCAAATTATTATTTACATTACAGGATTTGGCCAAAAAAGCATTAAAAAATATAACAACAGTGTATTCAAATGAAGGTAGATCAACTGGAAAAGATGATGATAATTTTGTTGGTGAGGTCGCCATTTATTTAAACAATACGCATGACTTGATTTTTTTTTATTTCAGAACCAGAAAACATCAAATTCAATGTTAGGAAAAAGCTCTTTCGTATGTCTACAACTAATAGACCTCAAAAAGGCAAAGATGAAAATGATGTAAGATTTTTCTCATAATTATTGGAAAAAAATTATTTCTCAATTTTCTCAGGTGCCAAGGAGTAGTAGGGCAACAAGTAATTCACCACTCATGGATATAAATACTATGGAAGAGTTATTGCTGCATAAGAATTCTTTTCAGGCAACGAAAAAATCTATATTTCCACCACAAACTTCTAATACAAGGCTGTCGATTGTAGAAGAAGAAAATCAAAGTTTATCACCAAGTGAAAGGGGAAGTACTTTAAATTCTGATAGTACAGATGATGCTGACTTTGAAAATATGGAACAAATGTGTAAAACACAAGAGTTTGACGATAGAATCAATAAAATACAAACTATTCTAAAAAATGATGCGGAGAACTTTGAAAAATATAAAGATTCTAGGGAAAAAAATTTATTACAGATCAATCAAATACTGGAGGAAATCATTAGAGATACAACTCGTAGACCTGATAAAAAAAGTGAAAGAAAAAGATTGTCAAAACCGAAAACGCCAAAAAGAACACCATTAAAAACTGTGAAAAGTTCAAATCAAAGTGATAGTTTGAGGCGAAATGTACTGTTGAAAAATACTGGAACTCCCAAAAGTCAAAAAGCAGAAAAAATGTATAGTAACTTGAGGGATCAGTATGGAATATTGGAAACTCCAAAATTAAATGCTAAACTTGGGAAAGGCAACATTTCTCTGAAGGTTCATGAGCAATGCCATATGCTTTTAGAAACACCTAAACCTAAAAATTGAGTGATACAGATTTTATTTAATTTTAAGTGTTATATGTTGTATATTTGTTATAATATTTGTATGTCTACCTATGAGCAGATCTACTTTCTATTGAATAAATATTGAAAGAATTTTTCTATATTACAAGGTTGTAATAAATGACAGAAGCTGTGTTAGCTACTGCTAAGATAAATGAATAAATTATTTCAGTTACTTAGCTGGAATGGGATGATACTCTGCAAAAGTCTGATCTAAAACATTAAAATGGTGACCGAAAAATCAAAATTTTTACCGCATTTTTACTCTATGGTCTGAAAATAACAAAACTTCATTTGTGTGAAGTTACGTACGGTTTTGGACAATTTGTGCGATACCGTGGGATTCTCGTGCGGTGTTGCCGGTCCTATTTGTTTTCGGGAATGGCTAACGAATACGGAATTTCGATGTACGCATTATATGAAATCAATTAGCATATTGATAGATTTTTTTAAAAAGTAATGAACTTCGAATCTCTGCCTAGAAAACACTGCATTCAATGAAGTTGGATTTTCATACAGCTACGGTTTTAAATCTCAGAAAAATGTAATAACTGAATTTTTTTTAACGATTCCAGAAAAATAAATAAGTCTGACAACACCCCGCGAAAATCCCATCGCTATCGTACCAGTCGTGCAAAAACCGTGGATAACTTCATACATATCAAATCTTTGGATATTATTTCCCGCGTTTTTAAACTTCAACTCATGTTTAATTAGTTTTCTTTTCATTTATTGTTTTTAATTTATATATCTACTGTTCGTAAAATATTAATGCTAGTATAATTCTACTACTATTTGATTTTGTTATTCTTTTGATATAAAGGGTTGCAGTTACTTTAAAAATGTCTCAAAGTGTAAGTGAATCAAAATTTGTTGTATTCTATTATCTAAATTATACTTTGCTGTAGCCTGATATAAACTCCCCATCTGATAATCCACAATCTGTTCACTCAAATGTGTCCTCACCACCTCGTGATTTGCCTCCTTTTGAGGATGAGGCTGATTTATTTGGAAACATGGATGATGATATGTTGGAAGAAGAAAACGGAGAGGACCTTTTTGGTGATAATATGGAAAAGTAAGTTTCCAGAGCACTGAAGTCCAATAACGAATCTGAAGAATTGTATTAGTAGAAACCCTTAAGTTTGTATGATCGGATAATTATGCAGTAGACAAACTTGTCAAGAACTCTGCGCTGCCAGTACTATACTATATATTTTATTCTTCTTTTCTCTTGCTTTCAATACTTCCTACTTGTTTTAGTGATTATCGTCCCTTGCCACATTTGGATCAATATGATAGACGTAATTTAGATGATGAAGATTATGATAATATTTCCATATCTGACCGACTAGCTGCTGAGGAAGAACTCAGAAGACGAGATCGGGAATTGGGAATTATCCGAAGGGATGAAAGGGAGTTATTTTATGATGAAAGTGATGATGAGGAAGTGAGTATCAGTGCATTTGTATGACTTGAAGAATTAAAGTCTGCTATGCTAATAGAGTAATTTTATTCTTAACATATAGATTTATTCATGATATATAGAATAAATAAATAAACCCATTTTATTACAAAACTAATTAGCTTCTCAACTTAAAAATAGCGAATTATGTTACTAGCTACTCAGGTGTAAGGAAAATTTTTTGGATCCCTGTACAGTTGATGTGATCCCACCAATTATAGTCATATCGAAATTCATCAAAAACTCATGAAACGCTTGTAGGATCCTCGTAGAAGAAGAAGAATGGCAGAGAAAGCGATCGAAGATAAGGATACAGAAATGATTGAGTCAATTGAAAATCTTGAAGATACAAAGGGATATAGTACTAAAGAATGGGTTGTAATGGTTGGTCCCCGTACTGAAATTGCTAACAGGTTCAAAAATTTTCTCAGAACTTTTGCTAATTCTAAAGGGCAATACATATTCAAAGAGAAAATCCGGAGAATGTGCGAAAATAACCAGGTAATTACAAGATTCGATATCACTGCTTTATAGTGATGTTCATACATATTTTATTATTAATATTTTTCAGTCTAGCTTCACAATAGAGTTTACCCATTTGGCTCACAAGGAGCATGTGCTTGCATATTTCCTTCCAGAAGCACCTTTTCAAATGTTGGAAATTTTTGATGAAGTCGCTAAAGAAATTGTTCTTTCCATGTATCCTAGTTATGATCGAGTAACTAAAGAAATCCATGTGAGGATCTCAGATCTGCCTTTGATTGAAGAGATCAGAACATTCAGGTAAATTGAATGTTGTCATTATGGCACCTGGATATCTAATTTATTTGCAGGAAACTTCATATAAATCAACTTGTAAGAACGATTGGTGTAGTAACTGCCACAACAGGTGTTCTGCCACAATTATCAGTAGTTCAGTTTGATTGTAACAAATGTGGTTTCGTGCTGGGTCCGTTTGTTCAGTCGCAGCAGAGCGAAGTTACACCTGGAGCTTGTCCGGAGTGTCATAGTACAGGACCTTTCACTGTAAGTATGAAAACCTCATCTTCTGAGCTTGAAAAGGATCTTAAATACTTTTGCAAAAGAAGCAAGCATGCATGCCACATCTGATGATTTGAGCAGTTACATAGGACACTGTGATCGTTAAAATTCTTCAACCAGTAATTTATTTATTTATTTATGTTTGTGTTACCTGCATTACAAATATGCAGTGTAACAATACAAAAGTTTTTTTGACTTTGTATCTGCAGAGATGTAGAAACATCTGTACACAGCACAAACTTTACTTAAATCTTAAACTAAATTATAATTATTGTAACGCCCTTTTGTGCAGTTCCTTTATTAGTAAACTCGGGCGCCAGACTATTTGCTTCTGTCCTATCGAGCTCCTCCGGAATGTCCAGAAGCTCGAGCCTAGGCAGACTCCAGTGGAGAATGAAGTGGGTAGCTGTTGGAGGTGTCACCAATAAAACACTCGATTAACTAAAAAATTATTCTCTATTCATACCAAATAAACAAACATTCCAAAATAATAGGTCTCACAGTCCTTAAAACAAATCAATAGTTCATATCAGGTACAACAGTCCTTAATCTAAATCACAAAATCCTTGTAATCCTTAACCTCTAAAAACCCAAGTCCCAAATCTACTTATCCCTCCACAACATTCCGTGAAGGGGTTAGAGTGCACATAAAGCGATTACAGTGGCGAGTTACTCGATGTATTAGGCATCAGAAAGAATTAGGCAAGCAAAATGACTTAGGCATGGACCATCCAAAAATTGGCCAGGCATGCCAATGAATAAGACAGAGAATGGATAAGGCAGTCGCTCAACAGAAAATTGCTCATGCATCGAACACGGCCGTGAGATAAGGATGAAAATGACAAAGCGACAACAGGGGGGAACACGACCCTCACCGCGCAGCAGCCCACGTCACGGAAAACTTTGGTCTAAGCACGATTGAGCTTGCTCATCTCGTACCTCAACGTCAGCTCCGAGAGATGGATAGCAGGAGGCCGCCGAGGATTGAGGGACGATTGAGCTTGCTCATCTCGGCACCCAGATGTCGGATCCGCAATACCGGCTAAAGGACTCGTGAAGGACGTGATGCCCTGAACGCCCTCCTGCAGCCGTCGTTCGGTCTCAACGATCGAACCTCACACTCACCTCCTGGAATCTCGTCCTCCACAAGTGGCTCTCCGGTCCCCTCTCTATACCCCTTTCCTACCTTGGTATGTCTGCCTACCACTGAACTCACTACCAGCACTAACAACACTGGCTGGACCCTCCCCACTAAACAGTGGAGGCTTTCCTGCTTCGCGTCGCGCCGTACGAGGAACTGCTGTTCCCGGTGCTCGACTCGCCTATAAGTACCATTCTCGGCCTCCCCACCAACATGCGCCGTGTGCACTGCAGGTCGAGGTGGGGAACGACCGGTCGGTCTCCCCACTGTTCAGCGTGATCTCGCTGGATTCGATCGAGGTCAACAGGTTTACGCCACGTAAACGAAACTACTTCGTTACATTATAAACTTGAACTAATATCCCCCCTTTCTCCCTCTGGTTTATTTATTTCCCAAGCTACTACTATTACAATTTCTTACTTTCGTTCCTTTTGTGTGGTTATTCTGATACTTTTCCTTTATGAGTATTCTGTATCTTTATTTAACTTGATCTTTACTTAAAATTTTGAGATCATTTGGAGAGAGTTAAATACTTTCACAATTCCAAAATTTTCTTGCCCACTTCCAAATTTGGTTTAGGCACTTGAATCGATTTATTTCTCGTGAAAGCATTGCTATCTAAATATTTCTTTTTTAATGTATCATAATGCAAGAGTAATGCTTGAAGACTGTATTTTTCAGTGATGTCCAGTGGCAATATTCATTTTTTTTATTTTTGTAAACTATTTCAGCAACTTTCTCATATACTTCAATTAGTGGTAATAGTACTGTTGAGTTAGCACCACCCTACGCTACAATTCCATAAGTAGCTTTACTGTAGAATAATCTGTACATAATAGCTCTTAAAGCTCTGGAGGATAACAAGTTTCTTAGTCTTGCCAATATGTAAATTAAAGATTTGGTCTTTTTTTACAATATTTTGTACTTGGTTTTCCCATCTTGAATGCTTATCAACCGTTATACCTATTATATATATAGTTTCACCAACTCTTTGAATAGTATGACCATTTGTTGTGATATTAAAGATTTCAGGTTGTCTGTCAACGTAGTTTGAAAAAGTCATACAAACAGTTATTTTACTATTAAGAACTATTAAGCCATGAGTTCAATCTGCCAATGATCACATTAAGCTCATTCTGTAGCTTCAGCCAGCTGTCATCATGGTATAGAACAGCATCGAAGATAGAATTAGTGTTTTTTCATTATTTTGAATTGCAAAGATATCATTGATATAAATTATAAAGGGCAGTGGTCCAAGAATAGTCCCCTGAGGAACTCCCGTATTGACAGTTTTTTCGTCACTGATAACACCATTGATTTTAACAACCTGCTTTCTACTTAAGTAGTCTTTGATTAACAAATTAGGTAATCCCCTTATTCCTATACTTTCAAGTTTTACTAACAATAAATGGTGATCCACACTATTGAACGCTTTGGCTAAATCCAAGAAAACAGCAGCAATTGGAGTACTTGTATCTAACTTTTGGTATATGTGTGTGGTTATAAGTGCTAAAGCCTCATTAGTTCCTATTTTTTTACAAAAACCTAGATATTATTTCATGCTTTTCAATAAATTGTAGTATCCTTATTTGTAAAACTTTTTCACATATTTTAGCTAGATTAGAAATTAATGAAATTGGCCTGTAGTTAGTAGGCTCAGGTTTACTGCCAGATTTATAAATAGGTACTACTTCAGCTTTTTTAAAGGCCGTTGGGAATATTCCCTGAGTAAGCATCATATTTATTATATGAGCCATAGGGCAAGCAATATAATTCGATAATGTTTTTAGTACAGAAGCATGTATTCCATCAATCCCACCAGCTTTAGATGCTAAACTATTTATTATTTCAATTATTTCTACTGGTCTAGTCAGCACCAAAAATATAGAACAGGGATTAATTTTAGCTTTATTTTGATTCATATTAATTTTTTTATATTATTTAATTATAATAAGACATTTTTCTTTTAGGTAAATATGGAACAAACTGTTTATAGGAATTACCAAAAAGTAACCTTACAAGAATCACCTGGTAGAATACCTGCCGGCAGAGTCCCTCGTTCTAAAGACTGTATTCTGTTAGCCGATCTGTGTGATAGATGTAAACCTGGTGATGAAGTAGATATAACTGGAATATATACAAACAGTTTTGATAATTCTTTGAATACAGACAATGGTTTTCCTGTTTTTTCAACAGTTATTTTTGCAAATCATTTAGTTGTTAAGGACTGTAAACAAATAGTTCAATCCTTGACTGATGATGATGTGAACGCAATCATTAAAATGAGTAAAGATCACAGAATTGCTGATCGAATTGTTGCCTCTATAGCACCTTCGATATTCGGACATGATTTCATTAAAAGAGCTCTTGCTCTTTCTCTGTTTGGCGGGGAGAGAAAAAATCCAGGTATGTGGTTGAGCTTCATCCTATGTATGTCAGGTTGGCCTAGCAGGTTCTGATTTTTTGGAAAAATACATAAACTGAGCTGAGCCTTATGGATTTTAGGTTTTGCTCTTTATATATTGATAATACTATACTTTTTTCTTGGAAATGGTCCTCGACTGAAGTCCTTCAGCTTTTACTACAAAAAATTATCTGATATCTAAAATTATTTGACAATAAAAAAGTGGAGATTATAAGATTTTCCGAAAACAAGCAATATTCATATCATTAAGAAATTTCCAGAAATACAAAAGAGCTGGGCCACCTTTCACACATTCATTTCACACAATACCATTAGATTTTCCATATTTTATCTTATGCAGGAGAAAAACACAAGCTGAGAGGGGATATAAATGTTCTTGTGTGCGGTGACCCTGGTACTGCAAAATCGCAGTTTTTGAAATTCGCCGAGAAGATTGCACCCAGGGCAGTATTCACAACGGGACAAGGTGCCAGTGCTGTTGGTTTGACAGCTTATGTTCGTAAAAATCCTGCAAGTAAAGAGTGGACCTTGGAAGCTGGCGCGTTAGTTCTTGCCGACCAGGGAATTTGTTTGATTGATGAATTCGATAAGGCAAGTCATATAAAAATCATTATCATCAATGGTTATTGATTTGTGATATTTTTAAAATAATATCTATTTCATCTTTGAAGAAACGTTATTAAAAACAACTTCAAAAGGTCAAAAAATTGTTTTCTAGTTCTTTAATTGATTTTAGATGAACGATCAGGATCGAACATCCATTCATGAAGCTATGGAACAGCAATCCATCTCTATAAGTAAAGCTGGTATCGTGACCAGTTTACAGGCCAGATGTTCCGTCATAGCAGCAGCTAATCCGACGGGAGGCAGATACGACCCCAGTATGACATTCTCAGAAAACGTAAACTTGTCCGATCCGATTCTTTCACGTTTTGATATTTTATGTGTAGTTCGCGATGAAGTTGATCCCATTCAGGATCAGCATCTTGCAAGGTAAATCGACACCGGATCTCTGGGAACTAAGATTAAATTTTGATTTGTGTAGATTTGTAGTGAATTCCCATATCAGGCATCATCCTTCCAAAAAAGGGGAAGCGATCGATATTCCAGTGGAAGACGATGAATTAACTATTCCTCAAGAAATGTTGAAGAAGTACATTGTATATGCAAAGGAGAACGTTCATCCTAAATTGCAAAAAATTGATACTGAAAAATTGGCCACTATCTACACTCAATTGAGGCAGGAGTCAATGGTATGAATGCCTTTATATCTAATATTCTTCTTCATTTTTTCGCTTAGTACTATGTTATCCTTGAATTTTGGGACACCTGTATACTGATGGGTGCGTTAAGATACCTCCGGAGTAATAAAAGAGTATGCTCACCTGATCCTAAATATATTCGATAATATACTCCACATAAAGCGTTCATAAACTTACTCTAGCGTAACCGCTGCCAGTTTAAGATCATTTAGGTTATCTATTGACATAAACATAACTGAAATGAAAGATAGGTTATCTATTGACATAATCATTTAGGTTATGCCTCGGAGTATGGAGGGTAGAGGGAAGGAGAAGTAACTCCGTGTATTAGAGTGGCCCAAAAACTGATCCTAACTAGGAGGCGTTGCTGTCGCAACTGGGTGAAAATTGACATTGACACAAATATCATGTCATCTGTCATCTTCAATTCGTTCAGTTTTCAGTTCGTCCGTGATCACCGGCTTGTCAATGTCAGAGTAGGAAGTAAGCAAAACATAGATTAACTGAATAGTTAATTTAGTAAATCTATGAAGGAAAACGTCCACTAATTCATGGGATGAATGCTTGAACTGCGTGTAAATCCAACCAAAATGGAGTACAATTATGAGAAAAAATTATATGCTAGATTTAACGATTTTATGTATACAATTTGTTACTGCAACTTAGTAGTTGAATTCGTTCATTTATATTCCGAGTTGCTTGCTCGATTCAATAATTCTACACTCTGTATATGTTCATATCATTTTCCGATAAACGCGTAACATATGTTGGAGCATATGACCTATGTCGAGCAAGGAACAAGAGTACAAAATCGGCGTTCATCCGATAAAGTGGAGCACTTTTCTTCGTAATAAATTTCTCGTTAATTCTACAAATTTGAACTCTAGTGAAAAAGTGACTATTCTCGCTTGTGTGCCTGGACAAAGTTCATTCAGCCGTACTGTGAAACCAGGTAGGCAGACGTCGATACTCCAACATTCGATTTTCTTTCGAGTCATTTTTTCAGAATGTCATTATTAATTTCTCTTTCGTTTTCGTTTAATTTTCAAAGGCCCTTGTCGTGCCACAATTTTCTCATTGAAAGTAGATCGAACACAAATGTTTTGAAACTTTCAACATTCGGATTCGAGAGTATTTGAATTAAAATAAATCTAAATGGTATCATGTTCGGGATATGTAAATGAATTTGATTTATCCATGGAGTTCTTATTTACTTCTTTTTAATTTCATGAAATAGCGATGTTTTTATACAACGGAAAAAAGAAAATATAATTATGAATTGAAATTCAAAATTGAATAAAATATAGCAAATAAAAAAAAGGATACATACAAATTCTAATGTAAATTGGAAAAGAACGAAACAAATGGGGATACACAATTTTCAACACAATAATTTGGCATTTTTTCTATACTTTTTGAATAGTATGACCATTTGTTGTGATATTAAAGATTTCAGGTTGTGTGTCAACGTAGTTTGAAAAAGTCATACAAACAGTTTTTTTACTATTATGAACTTTTAAGCCATGAGTTCAATCTGCCAATGATCACATTAAGCTTTAGCCAGCTGTCATCATGGTATAGAAGGACAGCATCGTAGGCAAAAGTTAGAATTAGTGTTTTTTCATGATTTTGAATTGCAAAGATATCATTGATATAAATTATAAAGAGCAGTGGTCCAAGAATAGTCCCCTGAGGAACTCCCGTATTGACAGTTTTTTTGTCGCTGATAACACCATTGATTTAAACAACCTGCTTTCTATCACTTAAGTAGTCTTTAATTAACAAATTAGGTAATCCCCTTATACCTATACTTTCAAGTTTTTCTAACAATAAATGGTGATCCACACTATTGAACGCTTTGGCTAAATCCAAGAAAACAGCAGCAATTGGAGTACTCGTATCTAACTTTTGGTATATGTGTGTGGTTATAAGTGCTAAAGCCTCATTAGTTCCTTTTTTTTACAAAAATCAAACTTTTGTCTAGATATATTATTTCATACTTTTCCATAAATTGTAGTATCTTTATTTGTAAGACTTTTTCACATATTTTAGCTAGATTAGAAATTAATGAAATTGGCCTGTAGTTAGTAGGCTCAGGTTTACTGCCAGATTTATATATAGGTACTACTTCAGCTTTTTTAAAGCTAAGATTCTAACGTAAATTGGAAAAGAACGAAACAAATGGGGATACACAATTTTCAACACAATAATTTGGCATTTTTTCTATACTTTTTTGTTCTGTTCTTGAGCTTAATTTTTTTTGTTTCATATTTTGTTAAAAAATGAGCCTTCATAACAATATATATATTCAACCACTATCTTGGTAACCTCTTTGCTGTGATCTCTACAACCAACCATTGGCAAACTTGTGTTTTGCAATTCATTTGATATCTCTGTTATTGTTTCCACATTAGTTCACAAAAATCTTTTCACTTCACACAGGTCAAAACTTAATCTATAGGTTATATTTTCTGATTCTGAAACCACACGATTCGACTTCAACAACGTGCAACCACGTCACGCGTCACGTACCAAACTGAATTCATCTCATCCATCTCGATTCATTTCTACATTGTTGCTATACTAGCGCCATTATGGTGATTTCTTGAACTACTCTATTTCTTCCACTCCGCTGGACACTTTTCAATCAGATGCGCCATAAGAGATTGTTCTCCTTCCCTCTACCCTCCATAAATACAAATTTAGAAGTTTACCTGCCGTTGAATCTGCAATTATTGAATGAGTTTTTCCACAGGCAACTGGCAGTCTCCCAATCACAGCACGACATATAGAAAGTATGATTCGTATGTCTGAAGCACACGCTAAAATGCACTTGCGGGACTATGTACAAGAAGATGACCTCAACATGGCTGTGAGAATGATGTTGGAGAGTTTTATAGCGACACAGAAATACAGCGTTATGAAATCGATGAAACAGGTGTTCCAAAGGTTCCTCATGTTCAAGAAGGATCACAGCGAATTGCTTTTCTACATTTTGAGGCAATTAGCGCATGACCAATTGACATTTATTGAGGCAACCAATGAATCAGATGCTCTAGTTCTTGAGATAAACGAGAGAGACCTTATGGATAAGGTTAGAATTATTCTGAATTTATTTTTTTCTTTATCGATTAGTTGCAATACGACTTGTTCCTATTTAATTATTTTTTCAGGCTAAACAAATCGGCATTCATGATTTGAAACCATTTTATAAGAGCTCCATATTTGAAAATAATAACTTTGTTTATGATGCAAGGAGAAAGGTTATAATACATACAACACCAGAAACAACAACAATGGAGGAATAATGTTATGTTTTTGAAACTTATCTGTACAGTTTTTTTATACAGAATTTTTTATATGTGCATGTTGAGCCATTTTATAAATCTGTTTGAGTAATGCGATTTTAGGTTAGTTTTAATTAATCTTTAGGTTTTAAAACTTGTTTTATTCTTTTATTCACAATAAAAATTATTTCGTACCTTACTCTATATACATACAAAAAATATCCTTATTTGGCAGGTAATAAATAACATATTCACAAATATAAAGTAATGAAGAAGTGATGATCAATATATAAAAATGAACTAACGAGCAAACGTTTTTTTAGCAAAAATATTTTAGGTTTTTGTATGGATCATTCATCAAATAAATAGAAATATATGCAATGTGAAGATATTTAAATGACTAATTACGAATTTCACATCTGTGAAAATCTATTTTGGCGAAATATAATACGAAATCATGGCATCTGTACAATTAATTGACTAATGGTTAACTGTGTCTCACTTCCCGACTAAAGGATCGAAAAAACTGTTTCCAAAATGGTCTCCACTTGGGAATTCCGCCCATTTAGTAAGATCAATACTTGGTATCACTCCACTCCTGCAGGGTACTCTGGGATTTCTGAAATTCAAACATTGAACTTATTGATTTTCCTACTATGTAGATGAATGTATTAACTTAAGACTTAACTTGCTAAATGCCCTCGTTTTAGTACTGAATCATGTTTTTGTAATAATATCTGGAAATTACCAGAATTTATGTTCGCCAAACCAATTAAATCATTTTTGTTTCAATTCAGAGATAAAAAATATTTGGGACAAAAACCAGTTGTTTCTCAGAATTAAACGCACTGATATTAACGTAACATACGATTTTGCTGTGTACATGAGCAACTGAGAAAACAAGTCGCTGCAACCATAAATACATTAAAAATAACTACTTCCTCTGGTATCTGGCATCTGGGCATCATGCCCAGATGCTAGAACGGGTAGAATATTTCGCTTCAATTCAGCCAAGGTGGTTTCCCCTCAAGATAGATTTAAACTCAATGATCTAAGTTAAAAATATACATAATCCAAAAATTTGAGATATAGGATAACGAATTCAATGTCAATTTGCCTTGGCTTCAAAAAAGAAAAGTATGAGAAAATGTCTGATTGAGAATGTTTATTTCAATGAAGCAGCTTCTCGGATTGTTTCGAATCCATATCTGAACTAATTCAGAAAACGATCATCGATAGCTTTAAAAGTCTAAAGAAAGAATGAATCACAACTTTGCCTCACGCTCGGGGGGTAGCACACTTTGTGTCATAATTTTCGTATATCAAGCACCCCACGCTTCTTTCTCAACTAGTATGTTTTATATACTATTGTCATAAATTGATTTTTAAAATTATAACTAACTTTTTTAGCCCGATATTCTTTATAAGAGTGTTTTTTTAGTTTTTTTAAACTATATTTATTTTTACTTTTTAGTGACTGTCATAAAAATTATAATGGTAACCATTAAGTTATGATTGCGCGTCGGAAAGTATTCCAATGTTTCATACATGCACAGCACACGCATCAAGGTTTTGAAATGAGGCCCTAAATTCTAATATCCCGATTTTTCCACAATATTAACATAGCCTCATTCAATCGCTGTAGAGTTGAATAACTTATTAATAAAACATTGATGTTTGATCGTAAAGCCATATTTTACTAGCATGGACGGGAATCGAACCAGGTCCAGATTACCAATTAGGCACAGTAGGCACGTGCCTAGGGCCTACGAAGGCCAAAGGTCTTAGGGCTTTGAAAAAAAATATATTGAAATAAAATACCCCAAAAACTTATAAACATTTTTATATTATTATATAGTGAAGGTCAAAATAATATATCTAAATACAAATACACAAAAATACGAATACAAAACGTTTGGTTTACTAAAGATCTTAAAATAACTCCTTTTTCGGGATTTTGACACAGCGAATTCGTGTATTATATCTTCAAAATTAATGCCGCGAGCGACATCACTTTCAATACACAGAAGGCCCAGTGACGAAGTTCTCTCTTGACCCATAGTTGAACGCATAAAATTTTTATAAGCTTCAACTTGAGAATGATCTTTCTCCTTCTGCATTCGAACCCAATATCGAAAGGTATATGCGCAATGCAATATTAACATTTGGGAAACTTAACACAAGTTTATCCTTTATTTGTAATTTGATGAGATCCGTTATAGAGGTGGTTTTGGGGTACAAATTTGAAAAAATCAAATACTCATCAACAAAGTTTTCTTCTAAGTCAGACTGATACATTTTTACCAGAGCTTGAGCCTTAACCTTGATAATGTCCTCGGTCAGTGTATTATCCGTAAGAAAACTAAATGTGTCATAAAGGCTGGTATACGCAGTGCGTCTCTGTCATTTCAGCGCAAAGCACATCCAGAACAATAAAAAAAACATTAATCTTAAAGGAATCTTTGGCACTGCGAGAGGGAGTCTCATATGGCCCTTCATCGAACTATCGTTTTCTCTTACGAACTCTAGTTTCGGATTCTTTAAATTCTGAATCTGGTGCGAGGGCTTTTGCCTTAAGATAATAGCTATCATACATGTCCTCAGTTCTGCAGTGAGATAAATATTAAATTAAACTGTCGTAAAGTCGCACCATCGTGTTAAACTCGATGCCAGGTTCTTGAAGAGATTTATTTACAATATCGACGTGTTTTAGTAGATCTTCCCAAATAACTGTGAGTAATACCATCTCCAAAGTATTCATTTGATGGATTAAGGTTTGTGCCTCAATCACTGTTGTAGGTTTTATACCTTTACTAGTTGAAATATTTGTAAGAATACCACGTATATCATCATAATGGGCACATAATGTTTTTACAGCCTCATAACGTGCTGACCATCTGGTCTCTGAAAGTCTTTTTACAGAAATTTTACTTCCCAAAGTCCTTAATTTAAACCATCTTTGAGGGGACGCTGCAAAGAAATTTTAGAGCGATTGCAAAATTTCAAAAAATTTTACAGCTTCTAAGCAGCTTTCTGCCGCCGCTGTGCCAACTAGATTAAGACTATGAGCTCCACATGGTACCCAAGTGGCTGCGCTGTTGATTTCCCTAAATCTAGTTTGTACTCCCGAATACACTCCGCTCATATTAGCCGCATTGTCATAAGACTGACATCTGCAAAATTTTGGGTCTATTCCCTGATTTTCTAAAACTGAAATTAGAGTGTCAAAAAGATACTTGGCATCATGTTTTTCTATTTTAACAAACATCAAAAATCTTTCATATATATCTCCAGTTTTTGAGACATATCTAATAACTATGGAGAGTTGATCCGTATGGCTAACGTCAGGTGTAGAATCCACAGTGATTCCATAATACTTGGCTTCTTTGATTTCTGTAACTATTTTTTCCAATACTTTTGACCCCAGTAAAATTATTAGTTCTTTATACGTTGTGGAGGATAAATATGATACTTTTCCGCGGCCTGGATTACCGTATCTTCTTACATGTTCTTCTAGAAACGGATCAAATTTGGCTAAGAGATCGATACACCCAAGAAAATTGCCATTACTAGGATTACCATGTATTTCATTATCGCCTCTAAATGCTAGTCCCCTTTCGGCCAAAAACTTAATTACTTCCACTACTCTTCTTAAAACCGTTGTCCAATATGTGCTTTCTTTTTCCTTGACAATATCAAACGTCTCATCAATTTTTCTAGTTTGTTGGTAGTTCACTAAAGCAGAAATAGATGCAAAATGTTCTTTTGACACTTCATGACTTGAAATTCTCGAATGTGCGTTTTTCCAGTCATTAAAGCCTGTAAGGAATTGGTTACACAGGTTTGGATTTTCAGGTAGGTCCGAATTGAACAAAATACATTTATAACAAAAAAAACTTGCCAGTAGATTTGGAAAATATCAACCAGTCCCTTTTTATAATATCATAGTTGTTCAGTTTTCTAGTTTCTAGTTAGTCTAGTTCAGTTTGGTAGTGGGCATGGAAACGTGGCCAACTGTGTCAAACGCATGTGCCCGTCCGAGAGGTTTTCCCGGCGGCTAATGTCTTGTCATGTTCATGTACTAAAACCCTGGAATTCTGCATGGAATTTGGTAGATATAAAAGTTGCATTGTTGCAGATAAACTCAATTCTGGAATTATGGCTATTGAAAATGGCTCTATGAAAAATAAAAACATTAAAATCCCAAAATAAAATAATGTTATTATACCGCATCATCACATTTTCGGATTTACATCTACAACAAAATTATAACTTAATATTAGCGGTCAATTTCAGCTAAAAAATATTTATTATTTCGGGGCCTACGCTGCTGGAGAGCCTAGGGCCTACGACACCCTTAATCCGGCCCTGAATCGAACCCACGATGGATGAATCCAAGAGCTGAGGCCACACAAGACGCGCGGCATTCGCTTGACGCAAATTTGCCGCGTAACTAGTTTTGACCTTTTGCGCGGCAGTACTGAGCGGCACGTCCGAGACACGCCGCGCTCTTTATTTCGTATTAAAGACACAATGAAAGCGACCGCGTGTGTTGAACCTCTGCTTATTATTCGTAAATTACGTAGAAGGAAGAGAACAAAGTGCATTAAAACAAGGCAATGTTGGATGCGACCACTGTATCAACAGAGGATACAGAAGAAGTGATAAATTACGAAATCAACAAACGTACGACACAAGATGTACTTTGGATACTCACTGGCGCACAGCAATAACGACTAAAGGAGACTTGCAATAACTTTATGATAGTTGGCTACAGGAAACTCTTATTCTAGCCTATAATACACATTTCACATTTCATTCCAGAGGTGTGTGATGCCATAGTTAGAGCTCTTAAGGATATGGTACAGGTAAAATAAAAACTTTGTTACTTATTATCTTTATTTAAAAAATATTTTAAACGAACAGAATTAATCCTCTGCAACTGACATGGTAGCCTACGAGACACCAAGAATCACGAAAATGTGAAATCAGTCATATTAATCCACATCCGGGCTCAAATCGTGGATCAATTGTGTAAGGCCAGATGTCATGTTACTTACTAGACGATGATGAGTCTGAGATATCGGTAAACTGCGAAGCAAAATATCCTCCTCTGTTTTCAGCGTAATCTTTTTGTGTTGTTGATTGATTCACCTGATTTAGACTTGCCATATCAGCTTCGTATATTATATTGTTTATTGAATGTTTAACTCTCGTTAATTTCGCGGCGTCATACTTTCTTAACTCTGTAGCTATGTGCATACCAAATGCAACGTAGGGATTATTACTACTATCATTTTGTTGTCGCATTATTTCCAATGCTTCATCTATCATCTGATTTTCAGCTTCATTCTCAGACTCTTGGTTTGTTTTTTTTTTCGTTGGATTTCTTTTGCTTGACGACTTCCTGGTATTTGTATTTTGTTCTTCAGTGCCTTGTCCTGAACTACTCTCTTCCGTAGTGCCTTGTTCAAGAATGTCGTGTGCTGATGAGCCACAATCCTGTAAACCAAAATAATTGTAAATATTACTGTTCTGTAGGGATAAATCATCTAACTTCTTAAAATATTATTAATAAAATTTATTTTTTCAGCTACCTGTATCAGAGCAAGATTGGAAGGCAGTAGCAAAGGACTTTGAGGAAAAATGAAATTTCCCGCACACCATTGGTGCGTTAGATGGAAAACACATAACTATTCAAGATTCATTTCGAAGCGGCACTGAATATTTCAATCACAAAAAGTTCTTTAGCATCGTGCTTCTAGCATTAGTAGACTCAAACTACAATTTTATGTATGTTAACGTAGGAAGTCAAGGACGAATTTCAGAAGGAGGAGTTTATAAACATTCTGAATTATATCGAAAACTTGAAAATAATCAACTTAATGTACCAGCTCCAGAAATTTTACATATACCCTACTTAACTAAAATACCATACGTGATATTAGGAGATCAAGCTTTTGCGTTAAGCACACACTTGCTAACACCCTTTGCAGGAATTTACCCAAAAGGTTCAAGAGAAAGAATTTTTAACTATAGATTATCAAGAGCACGCCGAGTAGTAGAAAGTGCTTTTGGAATCCTATCGTCAAAATTTAGAGTGCTGAGAAGCAAAATGATTTAAAATCCAAAAACAGCCAATATTGTAGTTCTAGCTACTGTTCACTTGCATAACTTTCTTCGAAGAGACTCTTTAAGAAAAAACTCAAACAACTCAGCTATCTTTACTATGAATATCCTTCTGATATTCGTAATTTTTTATCAAGATATTTTATAACTAACGGTTCCATTGTTTGGTAAGATAGATATTAAATAAATTATTTAAAAGTACTTACCACTGTATCAATAGGGTTATTCCTGTCATGTTAAAAACTAAACGCTAAACAGGCCAACCATTTAGATTTATAGGCCTTGTATCAACAGAAGAAATTCACTATTTGAAGTAGGTAGGTAATTCTTTTTTAAACCACTTCAAAAAAGGAGAACTTACAACTCCATCAATTATTGGCCGCATTTTCAATTTTGTAATAGTCGAAAGATCGGTTTCTACCATTGTGGTTGATTCTCGATGTTTTAATGTCATCTTTATTAAAAGGAACACTACAAAGAAAACAATTTACAACCCGCCTTCAAACTACTACTAATAATTACTTAAAAGTAAAACTACCCAACTTCAAACTACAACTACTAATACTACTTACGAGGTCCCTCCTACTTCATTTATGTTATTTTTCCGTTTTTAGTATGTTGTAGTTTAAAGTCGGTTTTTAAATATTTTTTTAATATTTTAAAATATTACCTACAATTAGGTTTAACTTTTTATACTAAGTACTTGTTAATAAAATACAAGATTAAACTTACCACAACCAGTGACATTCGATGTTTTGTCTCGATTTCTCTCCCTTCTGTAGGAACTTAAAAGACTTTTCATTTTCGTTTTTAAAACAGCCTTTGGTTTTATGTATTTTTTTGCAATTTCATCCCATATATCTTCTCTTATATTATTATTGTGATATTCTTTGCACCTAGTATCCCATAATGGACCATGGGAGCCATATATTTCATATTTCAATTAACCGAACAACAGTTTCGTTATCCATGTTGATAAAATACGACCACACACAATTACCGACGAACGATCAATAAAAACATTCGCGCGCGGCTGGTAACAGGCCGCGCTCGAATGCCGCGCTGTGATTGGACACACCTTCAGACCGCTCGGCCAACGAACGGAAAGGAGTGGGATCTTTTCACAGTAATGAGACACTCACGCTTAAAGAAGGAGAGTTACTAACTGACATAACAAGTGAAGCTAATATAAGCGTGTTAATAATTGGTATCGAACGGATAATCATATATAATGGGTGTAGACAAACGAGTATTGTGTTACTTGCACTGTCATCTTCCGGTAACGGACGAAAATTCTTAATTACGTTTGTAACAGTTTTCACCTTTTGTATTAGGTGTACAAATAAGTTTCCGCGGTTTTTTATAAAAAATTAGGAATTTATTGTGAAGGAAAAGTACATTACGTTTTATTCAAAGTATTTTCCATCATTTGCCACTACTTTTCCCCATCTTTCTGGCAACATTCGGATACCCCGTCGAAAAAACTCTTCATCTTTTGACGCTATCCACAAATCTACCCAATTTTTGGTGTCTTCATATGATGTGAAGCGCTGCTCAGACAGACCATGTGCCATCGACCGGAACAGATGATAATCAGAAGGGGCTAAGTCTGGTGAATAGGGCGGGTGGGGTAAAACTTCCCAGTTGAGTGTTTCCAAGTATGTTTTTACCGGCGCCGCAACATGTGGACGAGCATTATCGTGTAAAAGAATAATTTTGTCGTGTCTGGAGTAGTAATGGACGCGTTTTTCCTTAAGTGCCCGACTCAATCTCATCAATTGTGTTCGGTAGAGAGCTCCAGTAATGGTTTCGCTTGGTTTCAGCAATTCATAATACACGACACCAAGCTGATCCCACCAAATACACAGCATGAGTTTTTTCCATGAATATTCGGCTTAGCTGTCGATGTTGATGGTTCGCCGGGCTTAACCCATGACTTTCTCTTCTTTGGATTATCGTAGTGAATCTATTTTTCGTCACCAGTGACTATACGATGCAAAAACTCTTTTTTATTCCTGGCAAGCAGCATTTCACTCATGCATAATCGGCGTTCAACGTCTCTCGGCTTTAGTTCATATGGAACCCAATTTCCTTGTTTTTGAATAATTCCTAACGATTTTAAACGATGTGAAATTGCTTGTTGAGTCACTTGTAGAGTAAGTGCAAGTTCTTTTTGCGTTTGGGACGAATCTTCCTCCAATAGTGCTTCTAATTCCATGTCTTCGTACACTTTCGGCCTTCCACTGCGTTCTTTGTCTTTAACGTCAAACTCACCGTTCTTAAACTTTTGAAACCATTCCTGACAACTTCTCTCACTTAAAGCAGCTTCACCATATGCTTCTAGAAGCAATCGATGCGCCTCAGCTGCAGATTTTTTCACATTAAAGAAGTAAATCAAAAGTTCCCGCAAATGATGCTTTTTCGGAATAAAACATTTTTGCACGAAAAAAATTACGTGATGCTGATACGGAATCACTAGTACTTTAAGGTTATGGTGTTGCCAGATGACTAAACTTGGGATATTACGTTTTACATCTGACAATTTCTCCATAACCTTCTGGTGGGGCCATCTTTTGACAAACCGCGGAAACTTATTTGTACACCTAATAGGTAATCATTTTCTAATAACAAAATGTCTTTCAAAACTTTGAAAAAATTGCAGTTTTTTATAGCACGAGAAAGATTGTAATCACAGTGAAATTGTAGTCATTAGATTATTTGACCGAAATGGGTGGATATTAAAATTTGGTTGGGAATTATTTTTTGGGTCAGCAAGTCTTTTGTTCAGCGGAACATACAAGGCCGTACTAAACAGACTGCCAATGAAGTAACAGTCTCAAAAATACATCCTTCCTCCAGAAGAAAATATAATTTTACCTAAATAATTGTAATACTCACATTTCGTGATCAGGAAGTACCATTGGATAGAGTTGTACACTATCTATTAAATCAGTATTGTCACAAATAATACGAGCTAATCTGGCCTTCCTCAGTTCCTGAAGTTGTTCTGGAGTGAAGGAAGATGGTTGATTTGGCAATTCGTACCTGAAAAATATGTTGAGTTAACGTTGTGTTGGAGATAGACAGACATTGTTACTCCTTGTCACTTTTTATATTTGGAGGAGAAGCTGTCTTTCTTTGCGAATGAGAAGATTATCTTGTAATTATAACAAATGTCGAAAAATTACCAAAAACGATCTCCTCTCCTCGAATAACTGAACTGAGTAGCTATAATGCATGCAAAGGTGGGTCCTAGCATGCTTCCTGGCAGTGGCCTTTCTGATACTCCACCAGACCATAAGTCTACGTCACTTGGATGTCTGAAACCCCATTGAAAAATATAAAAGACGTAAAAAGTAACAGTGTAATTATCAAAAAAAAATTCACTGATTAAAGATGAATAAATTGATCATCCAACCATAACACTCACGCGAAAATAGACGTATATTTCCTGACTGTCTCATTTGGCATGGATCCGAACAATTCCTCGAAAGTTTCAGCCCCAGGAAGGCCGCAGAATTTCCTGAACTCCATGTAACCAGGAAGACCGAATTCTCGTCCACGCTGCATGTTGAAACTTACCAAATCCATTCCGAACCTTGCTCCTGCTTTTTTGAACAAATGATTTGTTACTTCTTGACTGATGGAATCATCCATAGCTTGCGCCACTTGGTTCATTAGACCCATGATGTATTCATCGAAAATTCCTGGCCGATAAAGGTCGAATGGTCTTCTGATCAAGTCCGAGAGTCGTTTGGAAGCTGCGAAATTAATCAATAAGGTGAAATCAGAACACAAAAAGGGACTAAAGATGCAATATCGAGTGAGCACCAATTGAGACCTCAATTGGGACAGCCAGGTTGTGAGCACAACAAGCGCGAGATATATCCACAGCATACCTACTCTTCTATCTTAGCCTTGAAAATTGAAAAAAAATCTACCCCGAACATCTATTCAACAATGGAATGTAATCACTGTACTATATTGCTCTTTTTCCATCTTTGAAAATAACAATTTTGACTGACGTCTTTTGAAGGATGGTGTACAGATGTTTTCTTCTGTTGCCAAACACGAGTACTTGGCAATTTAACCTCGTGCTTTCTTAAATTATATAGCAACTGCAACCTTAGGATATGCTTACCAATGAACTTATGAGCTTTGCTCCATCTTTCAACAGCTGTTGGCAAGAGTGAGTGCCCAAATCTATATGCGGCTGCCGCGAAAGCATCTATGACGTTAGGGTTAACATTTGAATCGTAACCATCCCAATAACCCTACAAGGAATACACTTTTTGAGTTTAAGAAAAACCACCAAAACAGAACGTCTGTTCTCACCAATATGTTGAACAGTTTGATTTGAGAAATTATTGCTGAGATTACTTACATCTTTTTGAAGAAGCAAACCAAATTTCTGCATAACATCTTTTCCAAGTAGAATTGGAAGAAACTCGTTATATGTTATATGTTGCACAATAGCAATATTAATCCTTCTAGCTTCCTGTGAAAAAATACATTAAAAAATTGTAAATTTTAAATGAAAATTTGATTACTTCAAATAAAGTCTCATCATCCCAATGGGGGTTGACTTGGGATAATCCTCTGGCCAGCCTGTTGTGTTCTCTTGCCATCAAGGTGTGCATGCAAGTTAAGACCAACTGTTCATTAACACGAATTTCTCCTGCAATTTAAATAAATGCTGTTGACCCTAGCAAAAGTTCACTTTTTGTTGTTACCTGCTTCGAAGCAAAACATTGAACTGTTGGGCCTGGTACAACCCTCATCCGGTATGTCCAATTTGAGAGGCAGTAAATCCTTCAAGCCATATTCTGTGAAGGCTGGGTTCATCCTCAACAATCCACCAAACCCTTCACGAAGTTTTCTGATGAATCGAAGATAACGATTTAAAATTTTGAAGCTATGGTATATGACAATTAAATAAAAACCCCAATAAAAGTTGATATATTTTAAACATATCAACATATATTTTCCATAATAGAGTCCAGTTAATGAGTTTAAAATGATGTTAATTAGAGATACTTTTACTAAAATTATGTGATATAGCTCATATGATTCGAGATTATATCTAGACAATAGTGCTGAAAAATTTCATTAGTAGGTATATAGAAAATTTCAAAAGTTATAAACAGAGGAAGACAGTAAAGAAGTGATATCAAGTGCTTCACTTATGATTAGTAAACTAATAAAATTTTTGAATTTTAAAATGAAGATGCCGAAAGCGGAGGAAATGTACTAAAAAAATTCCCGAAACTATACCTCCATTATTATTAATTTTAATTAGACGTTGAAAAATGCGGTCCGAGCGCCATATTGTTATTCCAAGTTACATTAAAACATTTTTTAGGTTATATACAGTGTGCGGCAAAGTCAGTTAACACTGTCTGGTATTCACGCATGCGCGTATTCTCGACCAGGGCGGAAGGAGGCAGCTGAAACGTAGCTAGTTGATTTGTCCGCTTGTAGTAGTGTTGTTGTTTACAGTGCGTTCGTTGCCATGGCTGCGCGTGTAAAGTACACGAAAGAAGAACGTGTTTGTTTGCTCACTTCTTACCTAAACTGACTTTTGCTGTACCCTGTATGTATAGTAGATTTAATATATGTATACGAATGATTTCATGCAAACAAATTCATAACTTTATTGTCAGACTCCATCTAACCCTTGAGTATCGAAAAACATTCTTCATTATTTAACTTTCATTGGGGAGTTTGTTTTGATAACTATAGTGCAAGTTAGGTTTTACCTTGCTTCATGAGAAGTCTTTCCGTAGACAGTATTGGCATCCAGAACTCCTGTTAGTGTATTGAATGGAACTCTTGAACCTGAATATAAAAATTCTCTTAATACATTCATTTGGAAATAAAACAAAAATAGAGGGTGCAAAATTCAAGTTAATAATTAGAGTTCACTGCCGAATGAAATACAGTTTTATATCGAGGAAAGGTGATTTCTCCATTAAAATACCCATAATTATTATCTATATCATTTTTGAAATATAAAAAATTGTATGTAATGATATTGTTTTCGAAACTCTAGAGAAAACTGATTCAAGAGCTGTCAGAAATGTGGATGAAAATTTCGAGCTGAACTTCGTTAAATACAACAAGAAATAAGTTTTTAATAACAGTAGGACGTATGACCTCTGTATAACATACCAAGTCTACATCCAGGTCTAGGTGCAGGGAATCCTCTCACGAAATCAATACATTTTACTCCAAACAGTCTGTAGAAGTAATCATCATCTGGTATTCTTATTTCGTTGCAGTAGGGATGTTTCAAGTGTGGCGGTCTATTGCAACATTCTTCAGGATCATTTCTATTTCGAGGATCTTAAAATTAAAAATAGTATATTTATTATTTGATAATGTAGTCATTCATCACAACAGTCACAAAAAATTTTTTATCTAAGGAAATGTGCCTCTGAAACCTTCTTGCTTCATCTATGGGAGTAGATCGACCATTTTAGGGTTCCATGGCGACTGAATAAGATGTGATTCTGAAGAATTATCACTTGGAGGCCTGAACCTGGAGTGAAATTAATTGTCTCCCAACAAGCAGTACAAGAGTTTGGAGATACTTAATTAACAGATTCGTTTTAATATAGAAGGTTTTTTCACGAAAAAGCCACATTACTGATGCCACTTCAATTCAATGATTATCAATTTAGTTGAAATCATTATCTTAGTAATAGATTTTAACAGTTTAAAAACGGGTAATTCGATATTGATACTAACCCAAAGGAGTGGCTGTCAACGTATAATCGTGATCCATGAATTGACCCCAAGCAATTATCATAACAGTTCCGGCATGATCGTGGAAACCTTCATCGGGGTGCATGGTCCTAGATACTATTCTTGACAGAGGAAGATCGTGGCCCTTAACAGATATACGAGGGGCATTCATACCATCAGCAAATAATGGCCCCAATAATCTATAAAAAAAATCAATATGCAAATATTGTTATGAAAATTCATCTAAAATGTGAGTTAGAGAACGATGCATTATATAGAGTTGATATAAAATTTATACCGATTACTTTTCGCTTCTAGAGTCGAAAGTATTCAACGATAGAAAAGCATACAGGTAGCAACTCAAACTGTTAGGTAAATTTTGTGAAACAATATCTAACCTTGTGAAAGGAGTATTTATTGAACCCCATGTTGGATGTTCTAAGTTGGTGCAGAGACCATCTAATCGTCTATATTTACCAGCTCTGCATTCAACATTGGACAAATATGGAGGACAAACTTCCCTAATTAACGTTTTTGAAGTATCTATCAAAGGTAGTCCTTTCTCGATTTCTTCATATGTCAGCCCATATCTGAAAAAATTTAAATTTTATGCCATCTAGCCGGCAAGGTTTATTTTGATCTATGAAATTCTACTTCTGCCAACTTACGTTCTAGCTAGATTGATAGATATATCAAGTAGAAGCTCTCCAACAGTTGCGACATGTTCAGGTTTCCAGTCACCATGAGGCTGTGCAACTCCTGTTGAAGAAAAGTTAAATTTTAACAACATTTTAATTAAAAATATATCATTTTTCAAGACCACTGCAAACTGGAGTCTACCTTTGGGGCTACATGTTAGTCGACTTTTTAGTCAAATTAGGTCAACTACCATTTGCACATACATCATGAATGTGTAGTCGGTCGATAAACAGTTTACTGGAGACGTAGTACTAGTACTACTTCACCTTCTATAAAATCAGTTTTTGATGAGAATACATACTTATTCTTTTTCTTGCATCTAGATAGGCTGCATTTACTGCATCATAGGTAATACAAGTTCCACCAGAGTTGTAATTCCTACAATAACAATACCCAATGTTAGTATCACATTCCGATTTGATTTTATATCTTCAAATACTCACTGTGGCGTGCCTCGTAATAAATTGAGGGAATAATCAAATTGGCTGCTTCTTCCAGCGCCATTTACCACAAGAGCACATTCACCTCCTGCATTCAGTCCAAATTCCAAGGGTGCCTCGAACTGTATCGCTGAGATTACTCCTAAGAAAGGTAGGAGCAGAGCTATCACCATTTTGCTCCAGACGGGTGGTCCAACACCCCTGAAAGTAGATAAATGACAGGTTAATACATTTTTCTGAAATGATCTGAATATTTGGTACTGCAATATTATCATTTTATTTTATGTATATATATTTAATTAATTAAATATAGAATTAATTAAATTCATGAATTAAATCAATTGGAAAAAAATTCAATGAATTGAATATAGAATTAATTATATCAATCAAATGATCCAATCAAATGCTTAATTGAATCAATTAAATGATCCAATGAATTAATTAATTAAATTGATTAAATCATTCAATCAATTGATTGAATGAATTAATTGAATTATTTGATCGTATAATTAAATAATAAAATCAATGATTCATTTAATTAATTATTAGATTATATTGATAACATAATTCAATTAATTTAATTGAATAAATTGAATCAGTAGCTTACTTTAATTAATTTAGTTACTCAATTCAATTAATTTATTTATTTAAGTCAATTAATTTAATTAAATCATTAAAATTGAATTAATTCAATCGATTAAATATGGAATTAATCAATTTAATTAATTAAACATAGAATTAAGGTTAAGGCATTCAAACGACATTCGACATTTGAAATTCCGGACAAAAATCCTTAGTCGGGACTCGAACCCGCATATCCCAATTGCCGTCCTGCTGCTCATACCATTCAGCCACCAAGATACAGGTTCTTGCCCGACGAACGATCCATTTTTTCCGGAATTTCAAATGTCGAATTTCGTCTGAATGTCCTTTATCTTAATTCTATATTTTTCTCGTAAGATTATTTAGTTTGCCATTAACCAAAATACTCTTCATTTGTGAATATTTTCGACATTTAAGCCGATTCGTCCCGTTTGAAGTTTCATAATTCCACCATCGTATCAGCTTCAACTGGTCCAGTTGGAACCTATTGATTATATAAAAAAGCTGGTTAATTTCAATGACGATTTGCCGATTCAATTTCAACTTTCTTTTCATTATTCAGTTGTTGACATTTTATAAATACCCTCCGAATTATATGAAATCTATCAAGATAAGAGATGATGTAAAATGGGGAAATCGAATATAAGCCAATTTTTTCACACTGCTATCTTCGCGACGGACATCAGATGTTATCTGACATCATCAGACATGATTTATTTCAGTTTCAGTGTATCAGAGAAGATAACAGTACTTAAATTGCTCGGTCTAGTCTGCTGGAATCAATGGCATAGGAAAGTGAACGTGGTTCACTCTTTCTTTGAGTGTTTCGATCTGGATCATCAACAAGGTCACCATATATTTTGAGACATTGCCTTGGCGTGCTTGTTTCACCTAATTGTGTGTCAATAGTTTAGCTTTAATGATTTGATTTTTGATAGATAATAGTTGATTAGATGGAATAGATGATTCTAGGATGAATTCACTGATTGATTTTTCATTCAAAATCTTGGAATGTTACACGGTCTTTAGCAGAGCTGTGCCAAAGCATTGTGCTTAGTGCTCGTGAAAGCACTCTAAGCACTTTAGTGCTTCCGAGCACTGTGCTCGCGAGCACTTTTCAAAGGCTAGTGCTTAGTGCTTGTTTTTCGGAGCACTCTCGCGAGAATCTTAGTGCTTAGTAATCTGCTAAGTACTAAGCCTTTCCGAATTCTTGAAGTAGGGTCAATATAAGCAGGTACGGTATTTGATTTTTTTATGTGCGCAAAGATAATATGATCGTTTTGAATTAATATTCAGTATTTCTTCAGTCACCATTGATTTGACTTTATGGTTATGAAGGCCAGAAAATTTTTTGTTTTTGCGCGCTTGTTACTAGTGGAACAGGCGGTCTATCGTTCTGTCCAAATGTCTGTAATTTCCTAATATCGAGCCGAAAATGGTTTCAATCCATTGGGTTCGACTTCTTGATGGAGAAACCTTGGTCAAATTTAAGTAGGTCAGGCTGGCCGGCCCTCCGATCGTATACTCTCTATCTTCCAAAGGAGATGACCTAGAGTTTTCATTTTTTCAGAATAGGTCGAGTGTCCAAATATCTCGGTTCGTTATTGGGCCAAATCCATCGAATAGTTTAGCAGTTAATAACATTAATTTCTTGAATATTCATCCTATCAATTCGTAACTTAGAGAATGTCTAGATAGCGTTAAAAGGAAGGAGTGTGCCAAATTTCGAGAAAATCGTCACGAGAGAAAATTTTTAAAAATTCCCAAAATGTTTTTTTTCAATACACGATATCTCATAAGTTATTCGTCAGATCACAACAATTTAGGGCATTTATGCAGGGTATAGGTACCTAAAGTATTTTAAAATTTCATCATCATAGCGTACAATCTCCAGAAGATATAAGAGTTTTCTGAAAATGAAGTCACAGATTATATTTCTATCTATGAATTCACATCACATCAACTATAAATCTCTATGAGGGTGGTTTTAATTTTATGACAAGTTGTCATAATGAGTGAATATTGAGCCGAAAATGAATGTCATATTTTGAATGGAAATGGCATTATGAATTTTGCGACAAGAGGACTATTTTTTTCCCAAATGTCTGTAATTTCTGAATATCGAGCTGAAAATGATCGCCATCGGTTGGATTTGACTCGTGATGAAGAAACGGTGGTCCAATTTGAAAATGTTTGGCTGAATATTCTCTATCTTCCGAAAGAGATGAGATAGAGATTCCATATTAATAGAATTAGTTTATTATCCAAATATAAGTCAAGTTAGTTATTGGGCCAGACCTGTCCGATAGCTCAGTAATTATGAATCTGAAATTCGGTTATAATTGATGACACTCAACTACAACAACTTATATATGGTATAGAAATGTGGAAAGAATGCCAGATCGAAGAATTTGCTGAACTGTAAGTTCACTCAACTTCCATTTAAGATATATGTTTATTGATTCTTTCACACTCATTGTGCTGGCTGATTTTGAATCGCACTCTTTTTAAGTCTGAGAAAAGAATTTAGAACAAGCGCGTAAAAGCTCCTGATCTCACGTCACTGCTTTCCACATTTTTTCAGAAATGTGTTCTCGCTTATTAAATAATTGGTCCTCGATTATTAATTCAACTTTATGCATTGATTAGGAACAGTCATTCAGATTCAGATCGACGAATAAGATTAACTAGTACCAGAATGTAAATTGAATGCATGCGTTTCACAAAACAAATAAAATGGCTTTTGAGTTTTTCCCAGTCTCGAAATCATAATTTTAGATATGTCGATGAAGCTAAAGAGTTCTCATTTCAATCAAACAACATTACTTAAAATAGTTCCCACTAAAGTGCTTAGTGCTCGAAATATTCAATTACTTTTGCAAAAGTGCTCGGTAATCCGGAGCCTTCTGTCGAAAGCGGTGCTTTGAACTCGAGACTCGAAGCCTTTTTTTTCGAGTGCTTAGGGCTTAGTGCTCGAAGCACTTTTTTTCGGTGCTTCGCACAGCTCTGGTCTTTAGGCAATCTCTAAGTGATTCGAGTACAAGAGATCACCATCATAAGAAGATTTTCAATTTTAATTCATCTATTTTGTTTAGACTGATATTGATTGAATGACACTCGACTCGACACGTTTCGCAAGGACACCCTGTATTTCTATCTGGACATCGAATTTTAACACACATGCGGAAATGCAGTTGACCAACACGTCAGCGAGTTCCTCAATGACAGTTATTCTTTTCAAAACCTACTTGAAATGATCCGTTAACCAACTATTTTAATTAACGGTTTAACCTTGATCTATAATATTCTCGATTTTTTGCCGTCCATTCTTGGTTGCATACTCTTGTGATGTAATGAAATGCTTTATTTATAGGTTAGTGAGCTGAGGTAGTCAACCGAATAAAAGAACATTACACCTACTCATACACTTCGTGGGTGCAGGTTTGTTATTATTAGCAAGACTGATTGAAGAATTATCAGTATTCTATAATGTTTTATACATTGACATGTATATTGTTTTCTTTGTTTTGTAACTTCATGTTTGGCTATAATTTTCGAAAAATTATTTTAATCTGGACAGACCCAGAACTTTCAACTGAATCTCATATAATAAACCAGCTGTGCAGTTAAGGGAATGAAACTCTGTTCTATCGCAGTTCAAGCTCAAAAACAACTGAAAATCAATGAAATTAGTTGAACTTTTCATTATTAGAAAGTACATCAAACAATAAACTACCAACAAATGTATAGACAGACAATATCGAAAATATACTTTTTGTTTCAATAAGTACACAACTGAGATGGAAAGATCGAGAACACGACTTAATCTTTTATCGGTCAAAATGCTTGTTCGTTTCGTGCGGCCCACGTATGTTCATTTCTTTTTCTATGGACGTATATTTACGTATGGACATATGTTGGAGCATATGACAGTGCCAGACGAAGGAAGTACGAAGTAGATTCGAATACACACGTCGACGCTCGTTCGATGCAGTGCAAGATTTTTCTTCGTTTCTTCGCAATTTTTCTCGTTAATTTCTACAAATTAGAACTCTGGTGAAAAAGTGACTGTTCTGGCTCGTGAGTGACCAAAATGGCACGACACGGCCTTTGAAATTAAATGAAAGCAAAAGAGAAATTAATAATGAAATTCCGGTGAGAAAAAATGACTCGAAAAGAAAATACGAAATGTTGGAGTATCGACGATTGCCCACCTGGTTTTACAGCACGGCTGAACGTGTCACTCACGAGCCAGAACAGTCACTTTTTCACCAGAGTTCTAATTTGTAGAAATTAATGAGAAAAATTGCGAAGAAACGAAGAAAATCTTGCACTGTCACCCTGTATAATAGAAACATCAAAATTCTAATTAACAGTTACTCACAACAATCTAACGAAGCAAAAGCTTACACAATTTTTTTCAGCCTTACTTTCATCTACAGATAACTGGAAACTATAGATCCTATCTTAGCATGCGATGCAAATTTCCCATGGATATACATCGAACGTTGAATTTATTACATGTTTTTGTATCAGTACGAATTGTCTTATGTAATGTTACTACATTTCTCAGGCAGCCTTCGCAGAATCCATTGGAAAATCAAATACCAGTGAGGCAATTCAAATTAAGAGCAATTAATTATTGCGAGCTTATGAGCTATCGATCTCTTTTAACAAATGCAATTGGATTAAGGTAAGAAGGCGTCCTTGTGCTCTTGACATTGCCAATGGCAACGTCGATTCTTAACAGTAAAATTGAAGGTGTGCCATTACAAAGACCCTAAACCGATGCTTGTGTAATATTCTTCCGATACAGACCCGATTCACAATAGTTTTAAATGATGGTTGTAATCACATGTCTTTATTGATTTCGAATTTGAATTCGGCAAAGAAAGGAAGGTCAATGTTGCGAAATATTGAAAAATCAATGGTAGTTGATGGTTTGAATGGATTCTCTATATTCCAAGATGGTACAATGCATCAGACTTATGTTGAAAGTTACATCCACAGGATTCTTAAAATAAAGCCAAAAAATAAGATCTCAAGTTCCCATAAATTTTTTCCTAGTGGCCCTCCCTACGGAAATACGGCAACCTAAAGGACGCCACTGGTAATATATTTTTCTTGAATAATTTTTAAACTACTAAATATGATTTAATGAATATTTAATACGATTAATGATGGTAAGTACCTCTCAAAATACTGCACTTAAAACATAATTAGCTTGTTCACTTTATCAAGGGCGGACTAGTTTGTACATTTTATTGCTTAAATTTTAAACACCTTGTATGATAAGGAGTTAAAAAAATAAATTAATGTTTTATTTTTATTAAAAAGAAATTTTTATCATTATTACAAAACGCACTGTTTTTACAAACCTTACTGAGTGGTAGTTTTTTTAATTTAGATTTAGGATTGCTCATTAATAGTCGCATAGTTGTATTAGTATCACAGTGTCCAAGAGTACAGTAAAAGACTTTAGAACAAGCGTACAAAAATGCAAACATTATAATATTATCTAAATAATATAGTATGTAATAAAATTATAACACACTTTATTTTTGCCGCTCTTGTTCACCCGAACAGAGTGCCTATCATTTTGAAGAATCCGTGGCGAAAATTGAATCTGTCCGGCCGGCCGTATCCTCCTAGCATCCAAACGAGATGAGCTAGAGTTTTTATATTTTCAGAATAGGTTAATTGTTTAAATATCTCGTTATTGGGCCAAATCCGTCGGATGGTTCAGTAGTTATGAGCACCTGAAATTTTCTTTCCTCAATAACAACTAGAAAATCCATCCGATCAAGTTGATACTTATAATATTGTTGAGGGAGGCTGAAACAAAACGGCTCGCAAAATTTCTCAGAAATCGTCAGGCTAGAAAGTTTTTAAAACTCAATATCCATAAAAAAATAAAAATTTTTTAATAATCGATGTCTTATCATCCTCATCAAACTTTTTCCATTTGAAGATTCATTTACCCAAGAGAATGGTTTAAATACCGATGATTTTCTTTGAGATGACCATACAGATCGATATTCGATTGGCTGCTCATTAATCAGTGATGTCATATTAATCGTCCTCAAAAATAGAATTCAACCTCGATGGCTGAATAATATAGCAAAATTCAGAAAAGCACTGAGGGGAAACAAAACTTGAGGAAAATTATGAGTAGTTATTTTTAATTTGAGATATAGGTTTGTTCATTCATTAGGCGTTCATATTTGCATCGCATTGTCCCATAGTACGGGAAAAGACTATTGTTCACCTGATCAGAGTGCTTATAGATTTGTTATAGTTTGAATATTTACTCGCAAGTAGCTCAACAAGAACGCCAAAGCAATATGACCTCACATCAGTGCTTTCTAAATTTTATTTTTTTATGATGAAAGCAGGGCGTAAACATGATACATTGAAAGAAACAAGTTAATATCTCAATTCGGATATGAGCCAAGAGTTGATACTTAGAAGCTATGAAATATTAATGAATCCATTTTCGATTTTTATCTAGTGAAAGGCTCCCACAGCTTGTCCGAAATTTCGTGCGTTCGGTGAAATTGAGATCAGACGGAAAGATTTTGTCTAACACAATGTGAGTTATTGTAGTCTGTATGAACAATAAATTATTTCATCATAAGTCGTTATTTATTCACGAAATACAAGATTCAACTCTTCATTTCAACAACTTCTTTCAGACAGCTATTGTTAAGATTACACTAATCAAGTCATTTCGGTTAAAAAAAGTGATAGTTAACAAAACGACCTGTTGATGAAATTTCATTTCATCTCTTTGGAAATGAACTTCAATCGATCCTTATGTAACATTTGCCTCAAAATGGGTTGTTTCAAGATTTTCAAGTAGGATTGCAGGTAACTGACAAGAACTTACTGTATGTAAATTATAATAAATTGGACTTGCGGTAACCCGAATCTCGAAATCATGGATAACTCGAAGAATATTCTTTCATCTTGGAAAAAACTGCCTTAGTCAAAAAAATAACAACGCTTAACCCCAAATTTTTTTTGGAAAGCGACCGAACTGGAAAAAAAAGTGATAGTAAAACCGTAAGAAATAGTCCGTGGAATAAAACCGTTAAATGAGACGTGAGCAGGCGCGACAGTCGTATACACAAGCGAGTAGTGTATAATACCTTCTCTTTCTCCTTTTTAAAAATGGACAAGCACGTGGCGAATACTGACATTATAGATACATTTTACTCGTTAGTAGCCACGTATAATTTCAAATCGCCAAAAAAATAATAAATATAGTAACAATGGCAAGTGAAGTAACAAGTGACTTGAATGCAATTGACAGTGATAATAGTGGGAAATTATTCAGTGCGAAAGAATTAAATACGTAAGCATCAGTTTATCAGTAAACGTTATACGTTATGTCCAAACGATCTTGGATTTTTTTCAAACTAAAAATGCCATTTTCATAACCACATTAAATTGTCAAAGTCTACAGTCTACAAAGCCATAGATTGGATTTGTCGGATTCTGTAATTCAAAAAACTTCTTACTTCTTTCCGAAACGTAGATTAGCAATGACCAACAGTTTAATATTCCTAATTTCAACTGGTTAAGTAGTTATCTATCAAAATAGCAATGACACTACTAACATTTTAAAACCAAATATGGACATAATCTTAAAAAAAAATATTGGCGATGTGAACAACAGAGTTGAAACTGTCATGCTAATATTCTACATTTCACCAAATACAAAAATTTAAGTTGTTAAACATTTCATCCATCGAGCGCTGATAGAATATATTGATGAGGTTTCTGAAATACTTGGTGGAAACTTCTATAAGCTTCCGATGGTTTTATCTGGAGATTTCAATATCAATTTTGCAGATGAAAAATCAGAATCACTAAGAACATTTCTTTTAGAAAAATTTAAATTACATATAAATAACAATCCAAAAGAATCGACAACAAGATATAGTACTGCTATTGATGCTGTTTCTTCGAGGTATTTGCATAAAATAGAATTACAAACATATGTATCATATTTTAGTTACCACAAGCCAATAGTTTCAGCAATAGAATTTAATGACGAGACTGATTAATAAGAATTACTTATAATAATAATAATAAACTTTTTTTGTAATTATTTCTATTTCTATGTAATTTCATGTTATCAAACAAAAATAAAGAGATATATTTTGTTATTTTAATTGATAATTTGAATTACAATTTTTTTATTTTAAGTTATTTATTATTTCTTGAAATACTGAATTTCCTAAATACTTTCCTGTACTTTAATAAAAACTTATCAGTAAAATTTAAGAGAAAAATCAAGAAAACCTACATAAAATTGAGCACAATTTTTCTTTTGCAAATTGTGTCGATTCTACATCAGTCGAAGGAACTTCGTTCCTACCTGGTGTCCCAAGACACCACATTGAGATTCGAATTCTTTATGTGATTTCAATTAATTCCAGGGATCCAAAAACGCGTTCGGAGTTGAAACACCCCGTATACGCCAAAATAAAACTGAAGAATTAATCTGCTTGATCTCAGTACAATTCGTTAAAATTCCATGTAGATCAAGGGTTAGTTTGAATGAGCGAATCATGTCATTTGGTCCAGAAGATCTCGAATATCATGATCTATCCAATACATTTAATTTGATTGACTCCATAAGGTAAATAAATGTCTTCTACTGCCAAACTACGAACCGGTATCATGTATTTCTATTCTTGGACATAGAAAGACATATCTTGGAGGAATCGAAAGGAAAGCAATCATAATTTACCCTAGAGAAAACAGAACTAGATCTTATCGAGGTCAATCTGATAAGTCTCCTTTTCGAGAGTAGTATCTTCAAAGAAGACTGATCGATGTGATTGTGCATTTGGATGTGTTAATTTAAAGAATGGATGCAGTTCTTTCTTTGCTCTTCGAAAAATATCCATTTACATTGAACTTACAAAATGTAGAAAAGCGCTGACGTGAGATCAGGAGCTTTGCGCGCTTGTTATAAAGTCGTTTCCTGGATATTGCGATACAGAAACAATCAACAATGTTAAAGAATCAATAATCACATATCTTAAATGAAAAATAATCAAACTTGCAGTTTTCCTCAACCAGAAACAGTTTAAATTATTCCATAGCGTCTGAGTTGCAACCAAATATCTTAAACAGGGATGACAACTTATGTATTTCCATACAGGGTGAGTCTTTGACGACTGCGACAATTCTAACTACATATTCTTGAAACTCCCACTCTTTCCAATTCTACAAATTTATAAGTGATCATAGATTTCAAATTGGGCTAAGCCACAACTGGATTCCTTTCGAGATTCAACTTTTGAGTTATGATAGACAATAAAGTTGTAGAGGCAACTTTGTTTATGCACCCTGTTCCTGTTTAAGGCTGGGAAGTGTAATATTTATGATATTTAATGTTCGTTGATTTAGATTTGCAGATTTTATGAGAATTCTTCTGTCGAAAAGAAGGTCGAGATTTATTTTTAATTTTTCTCCTATAAATTTGGGAAATCCAGGGAAAATTTTGTGTGTAGATGGAAAACTTCGATATATTGAAGTGATTAATAATGACCTCGACCAACCTTGCTTTTTATTTGCCCTGAATAAAATGAAATTAACGGTTTGTTCCACGAAGGTCATGAGTTGTAAAAAGATAATATGAGCCAAATCGAGTTCGGCTATAAAAATGCTATAACTGTTGGAACTTTTATGAACCTAAATTTATAGGTGTAGTACTTAATTCTAGAAATTTTAAACCGAAGTAATTTTCAATCTGAAACCAATCATTAATATTCACTTTCACAGATCCTCCTATCTATCTTGTATAGAGAGTTGTATAAAAATTTATGATGTGTTGGTTGAATTGGATGAATGAAATACGAGCGATCTAAACGGGACAGGATTATTTGTAAGGTGACGATCCACTGCAATAAATCTGGAAATTCTCACATATTGCCAGTAGTTACAAAGTCAATTAACATATCTATCAGCTTGTCAACCATTCAGAGGTTGAGTTATGGCCGGGATAATAAATTAATAACAATTTAATTGCTCAAACAATGAGCTACTCTGATAAATTTGAGATTTTTATTTAGATTCAATTAGATATTTGAATGTTATACGGTATTTATGATCGGGTACGTTGACAGATCCCTAAAACTTACATCACATATACAGGGTGAGTCTTTGACCACTGCGTTAATATTAACCATAGGTTCTTGAGATCAAAAGAAACAATTTTTTTCCATACCGTTTTTCCATATTCAGCTGCATTAAAAAGTTATAAGCATTTTAAGTTTTCACATTGGGTTAACACCCCTCTGTAGTCCAGTTTAGTTTGAATGAAAATTACCTTCCACTATTGAATCTGAATTGTTTAAAACCATTATTTTGCCTTTAAGAAATGATTCACTCACTCATGTTTCTTTCAACTTTAAATATCTCAAAATGGCGCAATTTAGGAAAAAAGATGAGGAATGATTTTATCTTCAAAAAAAGACTAATGATTCTAAGAAGTACAAAATACGGACCTTTAGTTCGAGTGTGTTTTTCATGCAATTTTACCAATCTGTACACTAGTAGTGAGAAACCCACAAGAAATGGAATAAATCTATTGATGCCAAAATCGGCATGACTGTTATCAAAAACCTTCTACAAGAGATCATTTCAATTGATATTGTCGTTTAAATATTACAGGAGAAAATGCAATTTTTTTTATGAAATATATCATTTGAATGTGGCCAAATTCGTAAAAATGTTGAGGGAAGAAAATGTCGAATTTAAGAAATGTCAATAAGACGAAACGTACTGTTCCGTTTCACTTTCCGATGCATAGGAAGACACTGACTGAAAAAAATACCAATTACATGTGTGTAAAATTGTATAATAGTCTACCTAAGAATATACTAGATATAGTTTCTCATAAAAAATTTAAGAAAACTCTCATAGAGTTGATTACCAATATTGAACCTTACTCTATTGCTGAATTTTTGAATTATAGTAATGTAAACTCTAGGATGTTGTTTAGTAGATAATTTTTTTTCTGTTATTGACGGTTTTCCATTTCTGTGTATATTTTATACAAGATTCAGGAAATAAAATTTTTGTTATTGTTAAACAAATGGAATCCCAAGAACCACTGTGTATAAAAAGCCAACGAACACAGGACAATATCTACATTTTGATTCAAACCACCAACTGAACACTAAATTGGGAGTAGCAAAATGTTTATTTGATAGAGCAATAAATATTTGTTGCACTGAAGAAGACCAAAATGAAGAAATAAATAACATCTCAAAAACTCTTAGAAGCAATGGCTATCCCAAAAAGATATTAGAAAAAGCTAAACGAACAAGAGAAAGTCAACCTGAACCAACAGATATAAATCAGAACATTAAAACCGTAATTCCTTATGTAAAAGGTTTGTCGGAGAAAATGAGAAGAATTGGAAATAGATACAACATAACGACTGTATTCAAAACTCAAGACACTATCAGAGCTAAACAAAAGTTGAGCCTAATAAAACAAAGGACAAAGAACTGCTCTGAATGTACGAATAAAAGAACATCAGAAGCTTCTACGAGCACTAGACAGCGACAAATCCAGGTTAGTCCAACATGGTGTAGATGAGAATCATCGTATAAAATGGGATGAAGCATCAATAATATCCAAAGAAGAAAAACTTGCAAGAAGAAAAATCAAAGAAGCAGCATTTATGAAAATAACACCTGATTCCATAAGTGCTCCATCTATAGATCTGCCAGAAGTTTGGACGCCGATAGTTCGATCCAACTTAAAAAGATCATCATATCACAGATGAGTATATAACATCGTTCATTTTTCTTTCATGACTTATGTCAATATTTACTTTTTGAAAATTGATAATTTTCAAAAGGTTTCTTACTTTTCTCCTTGATAAAGATAGAAGATGTCTATCGAAACGTCGGAAAACATTACATCCACAATAGATGATGGTAATAGCCCAATCATTCAACATACAACATCTATTCCATTCTTTTGAACAATCTTAAATGAACAGACCAATAAAGACCAAGTAGAAGAAATTAAATTCTACGTGACACCTCCAAAATCAGTTGACATCATAACCCCAATGACATCCAACAAAATAAGTTGGTAAAATACAAGAAATAAAAAAAGTGTGCGTGTAACGTTCACACGCGATTGAAGTAAAATTTCTTTGGCATTGTACGAGATGGTAATTAAGTTAAAAATCACATTAAATATGACTCGTTTTTATATAGAATAAGTATTTCATATAGCGATAAATGTCTTTCAATGTTGATAAGTGTTGTATATGTAGCAAGAGTTTTTTCATGTAAAATGACTGTTTTTCTAATATGTTTCTTTAATTTTTTATGTTTTTTATTAATTCATTTCTTAAGGAGTCTGAAAGGTCATTAGATTTATTCATTTCATATGAATTTCATTTATCGAAAGCCTTGAATCCTCTAAATAATTTTTTTTTTTTCTATTGTTTACGTGCTAGCAATACTGAAGACTCAACTTTTCCTATCAAATCAAATGCTTTGCTTCTGAATAATTTGTATTAATGGTTGAATGTCATCTTATTATTGTTATTGTTATTATAATGTTTTGAGTTAATTTTATTGCAAATATAAGCAGAATATTCTTCTTTCATTTATTTTTGTATAACTTCAGTATCCTTTGTTTTTCTCGTTTTCATTTCATTTTTTTTATTTGTTCATTACTTTCATATCATTAAATAACTCAGCTTTCATTCATAATAATTTAATTATCCCTGATTTGAATTCAATGAATTTTGTAGTCTGTTCAGTTTTGGAATTACATTCCTAAATATCCACCATCAATAAAATAATGAAAATTTATAACAGCTTTTTTTCTTCATCTTAATAATCTAGCATATGCCTGAATTCCACATGAGCGGCATAATTCAGTGCATATTTACCATGCATGCTTGAGAAAATTTAAAATTCCTTAGGTGATTCAAATTTCCCGCTGCTTAGTTCCAGTACTACCAAATATGGCGGCCGATTTGTGTTACCAAAAATTAGTTATGATTATAATTCAATTCAATATTTTTTACTTATAATTTGTTTATAAATTTCTTTTGACAAAATCAAAAATATTTGAAAAACGGATGGTAGAGAAACGTGACGCCATATTGCCGTAACGGGCTTCCGTTGCATGGTCATCCAGTTACGTCCTAATGCGCGAAGTTTTACTTCAATTATTTTCGAAGGTAATATAAGAATAAGATCCCTATTCAATAGAATATATTGCAGTTTATGATACTTTTTTTTTATGAAATGACTATACTGTTTCCAGGTGGCACACGGTCCAAGAAGATAAAATTACAAACAACGCACAGGATGATACAATATGAATAATTCAATCAATAAAAATGAGACATCAGCCAGTCATTCGAGTATCTTTCTTGAGTAGTTTCGGCCTGGTCCACCTGTTTACCTCAATAAATCTGTTGCAGCAGCATTATTAAAATAGATTTTTTTGGACCGGTCATTGACTTCATTGTTTCGATTAATCGCTATTGATTTTTCATAATAACAGGATATTTCATATATCTAGAATAATATATCTTGTGATCTGTCCGCCCAAGCTGGTTTTCTACACCCTTGAGAACAAGGTGCGTATGCATTTGAGGTATTTAAATGTCGTTTGATGGATTACCTTGCCCAATGTTGCATAAAAAACTTTCTGTAATTGTCCTTGGTTGGTTTAAACAAAAGTAATATTAAAGTTAACTGCGGATACGTCCCGATTTTTCACATTGTAGACTTATGGTCTTAATCGATTGGGTTCGACTTCCTGTTGAAGAATGCAGGGTCAAACTTGAGTATGTCCGTCCGGCCGTATACTTTCTATCTTCCGAAGGTGATGAGCTAGAGTTTGAATATTTTCAGAATGGGTATCCATGTCCAAATTTCTCGATCAAGTTTTTATTGGGCCAAATTCATGGATCAGAAGCATTTAAAATTTGGTTTCCTTTATAATTCCTAGATTATCGATCGGAGTAAGATCTAACTGGAACTTTAAGTAATTCCAGAAAGATGAGTGACTTCTTTTATTAAAACAACATTCAAGACGAGCATGTTACAAAAAAAAACTGCAAAATACCTACTAGGATGAAAGATATGACTTTTTGAAAGCTCCTGGCAGAGATCAGTGAAAATATACATAAAAAATATATGGCTAAAACTAAGAGAAACCGCCTAACATATTTTCGGATCTCCAGGCGCGAGTATTACTGTATTTTTTCGTGTGAACGTTATCCATTTTGTCAATGACCAAGTTAGGTAAGGTACGCATCACAGAAATGTCCATATTTCGGTTTCATTTTACGGTTTCGAAGTCTTATTTCTAAAAATGAAATGATTTCCAGTAAGATCTCGAATTCTATTACTTATTATCTGGAAATTCTCAGAGATGATAATTCTACATGAAGAATGAAATTTCCCCATGATTTTTTCCCAGATTTTCCATTCACAAGTGGATATGGGTTACATTTTATGGTAATTCAAAATCATTATTGACATAAATAGGTATATCATTTCGTTTCTGGGAAACTCTAAGGCTAATTAATGAATGTGTACAACTAATTGTTCTCCTGTGTTGGAGAAATTGAACCTATTGAATTGTATATATGTTGAAAATCTAATATTTCTGCAGATCAGATTGTTGAATTTATAATTTTGTATTGAGAATCATTTTTCTCATTATAACATGAGTAGAAGCATGAAGTCTCATGATTTCTCATTGAATATAAACATAGCTTTCTTGATCCAATATGAAAATCATGTATTTGTTCTTCACTTCAACTCAGTTTTCCCTTCTTCCATTTGATTTAAGTAGAGATTAGGATATGAAGCAGATTGAACATTATACAACTGTGTTTTTATGTGTCACAGTTGAGACAAGATTCTTTATCTATAATATAAAAATGAATCGCAAAATGTGTTGGTAAGCGCATAACTCAACAACGCCTGGACCAATTTGGCCAAATCTTTTTTAAAATGTTCGTTGAAGTTCAAGGATGGTTTTTACGGCGAGGAAAATTAGAATTATTGCTGAAAAAACCCTAAAAATAGCCCTTTTCTTTTTCCCATACAAATGATTTGTAACTAAAACGTAGTCAATTTGAGCTTTATAGCTATGGTATAAAGTTGATATTAAATTACAAGCACTCACTGTTGTCTAAGCAATGTAGGTGTGTTCCTAACGTCAAAGATCATATCTATCAAAACAATGTGCGTGTGTGCGTTGGAGCACAGAATACATAGTTGGAGGAGTTTAGTGTCGCGTTCCGAAACTCGCGTTTCTTTTGTATTAGTTTCGGCACGCGAGATAAAATGCATCAGGCAATTGATTTATGGATCAAGTACAAAGATTATATGTGTGATGATATTTTGTATCAAATACGGAATAGAATGGGAAATCCAAATATACAAATCAATGAAGAAATTTACAATGAAGCATTGATTTCAATTGAAGACATGTGCTTGATAATGTCAAACAAACTATTAATTCAATTAGGCCTGACTGCGCCCAATCGTCCAATGCATGACGCTTTTAACCAAGAGTTGCATCAAGAAAAACTGTATGATTTCAACGCTTCGAAAGAATTAATTCAAACAAATCTTCCACTGTTAAATGAACAACAGAAGTATGTATTTGAAACTCTTATGAAAGTAACAAATGATGAAACTGGAGGGATTTACTTCTTAGATGCACCTGGTGGTACAGGAAAATCTTTTTTGATTTCATTAATATTAGCAACAATTCGCTCACAAAATAAAATTGCACTTGCACTCGCTTCGTCGGGAATCGCAGCAACTTTGCTTGAAGGTGGTCGAACAGCCCATTCAGCACTAAAATTGCCATTAAATATGCAAAGCAATGAAACTCCAACCTGCAACGTTTCGAAGAACTCTGCAATGGCAAAGGTTTTGCAGCAATGTAAATTGATTGTTTGGGATGAATGCACGATGGCACATAAAAATCTTTGGAGGCTTTAGACAGAACCTTAAAAGATCTACGGAGCAATAATAACCGATTTGGTGGTGCAATGATTTTATTAGCAGGAGATTTTCGTCAAACATTGCCAGTGATTCCACGATCAACGCCAGCTGATGAACTCAATACATGTCTAAAGTCCTCCAATTTGTGGAAACATGTCAAAGTACTTCATTTAAGCAAGAATATGCGTGTCGAGTTGCAAAATGACCAATCTGGAAACATATTCTCTAAACAACTCATTGACATTGGTAATGGCAAATTTCCTATAGACATGTTGACTGGCTGCATTAACTTTCCTCAAAGTTTTTGTCAGTTAACTCGATCAAAAGATGAACTTATTCAGAAGGTGTTTCCAGATGTTTCTCAAAATTACAGAAACCATGATTGGTTGAGCGAACGAGCTATACTGGCTGCAAAAAACATAGATGTAAATGAATTAAATTTCAAAATTCAAGAACAAATTACAGGCGAATTGAGGATATATAAATCAGTTGATTCGGCTACTAATCAAGATGATGTAGTCAACTATCCACCGGAATTTTTAAACTCGCTGGATTTGCCAGGATTGCCACCTCACAATCTTCAATTAAAGGTTGGATCGGTGGTTATAATGTTGCGAAATATCAACCAACCGCGTCTTCGCAAGGGTACACGGTTAGCGATAGCAAAATTACTAAACAATGTGATAGAAGCAACTATACTCAAAAGAAAGTATAAAGGAGAAGATTTTCTCATACCGCGCACCCCAATGATTCCGACTGATGTGCCATTCGAGTTCAAACGACTACAGTTTCCAGTGCGGCTTGCTTTTGCTATGACTATAAACAAGTCCCAGGGGCAATCATTAAGTGTTTGTGGTATTAATCTAGAAAACCCATGTTTCTCACATGGTCAATTGTATGTTGCCTGTTTCCGTGTTGGAAAACCATCAGATTTGTTTATCTATGCGCCAGGTAATCAAATAAAAACCTCGTATATAACAAAGCACTACAATGATAATAATAATAATTATGATTCACATGATTAACAATAAAGCCATTACTTACTTTTAAATCCTTATATATGTTTTATTCAATTATTTTTTATTCACAACGCCCTATCACCAGGGTGACGGTTCTGTTCAGGAGAATTTTTTAAAATACGTAGGCACAAAAACTTACAAATCTTTTTGACAGGACGAAGTCTGTCGGGTCAGCTAGTTCATTATATATTTGTTGTTCCTGAATTATACAGGGTGGCTATTAGAAAACGAAACAGACGAGATTACAGACGAAATAAGTTTTTTCGATAGAAATGCTCGGACAGGTCGATTTCTGTTTCGAGGGGGACAGTTTAAGGTGTAGGTTACGGATGGAGAGGCTTCAACCCTTGCTGCTACAACCCCCACCCCCAATTGTTGAATAGGGAAGATGAGGTCCAAATATCCACAAGATTTTTTCGAAATCACACTATATAAGTACAATAGCCGAATTGTTTTGACGTGATGTCGTTCTCCTACAACAGGTTTACAGCCAACTCATTCGATTTGTTCGAAACAATTTCATCATAGCTGAGTGAGAAATGTAAAAAATTTCTCTGAAACTGACATGCCGGTTCAAGACATACTTTCTTATCTATTCCCGAATCTCATCGATTTAGTGGGTGCGCTATGCATACATATCACTTGACAAGACCAAATTAGACAGTAATTAATGTACAAAATGACCCGCATTTTTACAAGCACTCGTAAACGAATAGAAAAATGCGACCGTTTCTCAACCCAAATAGTGTGTTAAGCGCACATAGAACCTACTTCATAACAGCAGATCCATAAATAGCGTTCATAGAACCATTAAATCAGCAAGGCGAGGAATAAACCACAGTATGTAGTTCTTCTTACTAAATGGAGAAATGTTAATCATGGGTCATTTAATTTAAAAGCGAAGGTGTGATTCAGCAACTGATACTTGTATGTCTGCACTACATATAACGTTTAATGTTTTTAGAAGGCCGGAATGTTTTGACTGCACCGTTGTGCTCTGAAGCATAGCAGTATGCGTAACTTTATTACTCTGTTATGAAATCGCCTAGGGCGATCGAAATACAGAATTACATGAAAGGAGGGCTTAATGAAAGGGTTATCTCATTACGGTAGTGAGGAAGTTATTTATACAGAAAATGTGGGAGATCTCTCGGATTTAAATAGAATATTAAAAAATAAGATGACATGTTCCCATAAATTTGTTCCTAGCGGCCTTCCCTACGGAGATACGGCCTTCTAAAGGACGCCACTGGTAATCAATCATTCTTGAATAACTCTTAAACTACTCCATTCAATTTAATGAAAATTTAATACGATATATATATATATATATTCTTTTGAACTTTTGGCTGACAATATTTAGTTAGCACACAATAAAGCATATAGATCAGGGGTTAATGACGGGGTGTCATACAATTCGGCATATGACATAAAAGCCTAGGGAAAAAACCCCAGTAAAAAAAACCTTGGCTTCCCGCCTAAGTGTGAAAGTACAAAAATAAGCTGAAATATATTTTAGGGACTTCTTTCTTCAAGAGTGGTCTTCTATTGATGGAGACAGAGACTTCTTCAAGTTGCTCACATCGAATTTGGAAATAAAAAGACAAAAGCAGAAAAAAGAACTGAATAACAAAAATACGTATCATATTCGTTTGAAATTTATAACCCATTCCAAGAAAGAGTCAGAAACATCATGAATAGCCCTAAAACCATCTTGAAATTTATATATGTGACAACTATTGATGAGATGAGGTATTGTTTCTTCTGCTTCTCCACATTCAGAACTTGCGCTAGGAACTGAGTTCCATCTAAATAGCATGCTATTGGTACGACCATGACCTGTTCCCAAACGATTAAGAACTGTCCAAATTTTTCTTGGAAGATACTTACTTATTGAACATTTTGTAAGAGTTCCACTCAGTCTTCCCTAATTCACTTATGTTGATATTGAAGAACGTATTATGCAATAATGGTTTACGTGACTTCAATCTGGGAATTCTATTTTGCGACTGAAGTACAGTTAATCCTTCAGGTAAATTCAGGATTAAATGTACTACTTCAGTCCCGCGGTATATAATATACTATTATTTAAATGTGCAATTAAGAAAGGAACAATTGGAAAAGTTAAATGAAGATCCAGACGTGTAAGTTTCTATAACTGATGAAGATGTATTTCCACTACGCATGCTCTTAATAATTTGATAATGATGTTCTTCGTCAATATTTAAGTTAGGTTTTATTGAGTTGGCATTGTTGTGACCCGTAATTTTTATAAGCTGTCTATCTTGTTCACCACTTTTGGCTAATCGACTAACCGCGGTCGATCTACTGGAATTATTAGTAATTTTTTTCCTTTGTATTCAATTCAATCGCTTCGGCAATTTTGAATCGTATTTCTTCCAATGGGCATATTATCATACCAGTGATCATTTTCGGATTTCCATTGACGACTTGGTCTGACGAATAATCTGTTGGTTTTAATATTTGGGCCCCTTTTCCACAATTTTTTGAATAATCGGATGGGACAAACGTTGCTGTCATCGTTTTCTATTAAAAACTTGCATCCAGTACACATTCTTGAACCACCCTGGCAAGTCTTGCTGAATACAGGGTTATATTCCACTCGGTATGTTACAGAACCATCGTTGTTTGATTCGATACAAAAAAATTAAGTCAAGCAAGCAGTAGCTTCCCCAACTCGCCAAGCTAATTCTACCGCGGCTATGTGATAAAATTTGCGTTTCAGCCCTTCAGGAGTATTTCCATTCCATAAATTTACCATTTTCGTTATTTCGACAGAACTTAATGCTGCCGAACTTTGTTTCCTTTTACTTGGATCTGATTTCTGATTGTAGTTTTCGTCGTATAGAATCACGGGCAGCCCGCGCTTGTTTAAAAACAACACTTTTGAATGGGTCACAAATAATTTTCATTTCTTTATAATATTCTTCTTGTAACAGCTTACTTGTTATATTCTACATGGTTTTGACTGTACTTTCTTTGAACTCTCTACCATCTTTTCTCCTCATGTTCACAGCCAATCCTTTAAAAATCCTATGCAAGGGATTTTACATATTACAATTTAGAATAAATTGTTCCTCGGCGCCAAAAACAACATAGTGACCACGTGCAGGTCACCTGGACTTCTTCAAGAGGTATTCACACCTCTCTCTAAATGGATAATTGCCGTTACAAACGTGTGTACATTGAAATTCTCCTGATTATCTTTCTCCATAAATGGATACCCTAAAAAATGTCTCTTCGTTCAATTTATGGATAGAGTGAACTACATACCGAGTTCTAACAATTCCTGCTTCTCGACAAGAACTAGCATCGAAAGTTAGGGGATTGCAGATAAAAGAGATGAAATGGACAATTTGTCCGGTTACTTTCACGCGGTGAGAAAGTACCGATCCTGATTGTGTAGACTACTTGATTATGATTATGAGATTGAATAAAGTACAATTAGCAATTTTATGGAGAATACTTGAATGTTGTACTCGAGTAGACTCTCGTTTTACTCTTAAGAACCTGATATGGAAATATGCACTTCGAACGAATTGTACGAGGGTTGATTTTTACATTTCGGGATTGGACAACCCTTGTGTTGCAATCTGCCAACTGTTGAATGATTGTTTGGGCTAGTACCATCATCTATTGTGGATGTAATGTTTTCCGACGTTTCGATAGACATCTTCTATCTTTATCAAGGAGGAAAAGTAAAAAACCTTTTGAAAATTATCAATTTTCAAAAAAGTCAATATTGACAGAAGTCATGAAAGAAAATGAACGATGTTATATACTCATCTGTGATATGATGATCTTTTTAAGTTGGATCGAACTATCGGCGTCCAAACTTCTGGCAGATCTATAGATGGAGCACTTATGGAATCAGGTGTTATTTTCATAAATGCTGCTTCTTTGATGTTTCTTCTTTCAAGTTTTTCTTCTTTGGATATTATTGATGCTTCATCCCACTTTATACGATGATTCTCATCTACAGCATGTTGGACCAACCTGGATTTGTCGCTGTCTAGTACTCGTAAAAGCTTCTGATGTTCTTTTATTCGTACATTCAGAGGGCGTTTAGTTTCTCCGATGCAAGATCTTCCGCACTCGCAAGGTAATTCATATATGCAGTTCTTTGTCCTTTGTGTCTCATTATTAGGCTTAACTTTTATAAGTTTAGCTCTGATAGTGTCTTGAGTTTTGAATGCAGTCGTTAAGTTGTATATATTTCCAATTCTTCTCATTTTCTCCGACAAACCTTTTACATAAGGAATTACTGTTTTAATGGTCTGATTTATATCTGTTGGTTCAGGTTGACTTTCTCTTGTTCGTCTAGCTTTTTTTAATATCTTTTTGAGGTAGCCATTGCTTCTAAGAGTTTTCGAGATGTTATTTATTTCTTCATTTTGGATTCCTTCAGTGCAACAAATATTTATTGCTCTATCAAATAAACATTTTGCTACTCCCAATTTAGTGTTTAGTTGGTGGTTTGAATCAAAATGTAGATATTGTCCTGTGTTCGTTGGCTTTTTATACACAGAGGTTCTTGGGATTCCATTTTGTTTATGTACGAGTACATCTAAGAATGGAAGTTGTCAGTCTTTCTCGATTTCAATTGTAAATTTAATTGATTCCTCTTGATTGTTTAGATATTGAAGGAATCCATCTATAGTGTCTCTTCCATGTTGCCAAATAATGAAAGTATTATCTACATATATTTCCACAGTTTGGGTTTAAGTACATATTTTTCTAATGCCTTCTGTTCGAAAATTTCCATATATAAATCAGCTTAAATTGGTGATAGTGGTGAACCCATGGCCATTCCAAATTCTTGTTGATAAAAGATGTCTTCAAATTGGAAATATGTTGTTTCAATACAAATAGAAAGCATTTCCATAATTGCATTCACGCTTAGTGTAGTTCTTTCACTAAGGGTTTGATCTTCTTTAAGCTTTTTCCTAACTATGATAAGTGTTTTATCTGTCAGAATATTAGTGAATAAACTGGTAATATCGAAGCTGACCATAACGTCTTCTTCCATGATTTCTTGATCTTTCATTATTTCTATGAAGTGTGTCGTGTTTTTTATCATCGATGTTGAATTAATTTTTAATGGTAATATAATTTTTAGCAGAAATTTAGCCAATTGGTGGCATGCTGAATTTCTTGAACTCACAATTGGTCTTAATATACGAATAAAAGAACATCAGAAGCTTCTACGAGTACTAGACAGCGACAAATCCAGGTTGGTCCAACATGCTGTAGATGAGAATCATCGTATAAAGTGGGATGAAGCATCAATAATATCCAAAGAAGAAAAACTTACAAGAAGAAAAATCAAAGAGGCAGCATTTATGAAAATAACACTTGATTCCGTAAGTGCTCCATCTATAGATCTGCCAGAAGTTTGGACGCCGATAGTTCGATCCAACTTAAAAACATCATCATATCACAGATGAGTATAAAACATCGTTCATTTTCTTTCATGACTTCTGTCAATATTGACTTTTTTGAAAATTGATAATTTTCAAAAGGTTTTTTACTTTTCCTTCTTGATAAATATAGAAGATGTCTATCGAAACGTCGGAAAACATTACATCCACAATAGATGATGGTAATAGCCCAAACAATCATTCAACACGAGCTCCATCATCAACAATATCTCGTCATCAATCTGCCAACTGACAGCTCTATCGTAAAGCGAAAACGAACCGCCGATCACACATCGGCTCAAACAACTGCATTATTGAGCACTCAAAACATGGATTTGATTAGTCATTCGCCGTATAGTCCTCACTTGCCACCAAATGACTTCTTCTTATTCACGTACGTAAAAAATAAAATGAGTCAACGTTTTTCGACACCTGAAGAAGCCGTTGATGCGTTCAGAATGCATGTTTTGGAGATACCTCAATCAGAATGGCAAAAGTTCTTCGACAATAGCTTCAAACGCATGTAAAATTGTATAGATCTTAATGGAGAATATTTCGAAAAACAATAAAGCGATTTTCGATTATTAATATTAGTTTTTGTTCCCTAAACCCGTAATACTGGTACTAATTCTGTATAGGGTGGTCTAAATTGGGCACTTTTGATCTGAAATACGAATTTCTAGAAGAGTTAGAGAAAAACATAAATTTCTTATGAATCAAGAAATCATGAATCATGGTATCCGCTTCCATGTAGAATTTAAGATGTCAAAGTAATTATTTAGCTTAATCCAACTAAGGAACCGATGCAACGATTTGTTTAATCATACCTGCCGATAATTACGAAATGTCAATATCATGAAAATTACAGTGTAATCCATGTCAAGTTACTTTCGAAATGATCATGTGTTTTTACAAAATGTCAAGGCTATATTTATTCGTGGAATTTTGTTAATTCTGATTTTGACAGGAAGTCCTCAATGTTAACGGACAAGTTTTTATCAGTGGTTTTTTGTTGTCCTATAACAGTGATTAATAGGAAAGCTCTTGTTGCAAACAGTTGCTTGAACGAATTAACAAATTCGAACATACGCATCATAAATTAATAGGATCACTGCATCCTCACTATGTTAGAAAACAATACAATGAATTATTTGATTTCTGAACAACAGTTGTAAAAATTTTGAAAGCACTGACAAGAGTTCAGATTGCTTTGGCGCTCTTGTTGAGGTACTTGCGAGTAAATATTCAAACCATAACAAATCTATAAGCACTCTGATCAGGTGAACAATAGTCTTTTCACGTACTATGGGACAATGTGATACAAAATAACTACTCATAATTTTCCCCAAGTTTTGTTCCAAGCTATAATTCCCTTCCCCTAAAAACTTACGTTAGTGCTTTTCTGAATTTTGACAACGTATATTATTTTATCCATCGAGATCGAATTCTATCTCTATGATTTCTCGTTATGATAAATTTTGATCAATATTACGCCAACTGACACTGATTAATGAGCCCGGCATTTGTCAATCGAATATCGATCTGTGATGGCCATCGTTCAAAGAAAATCATCAGGACATCATGTCATTTCTCTTTCCTCTTGAGTAAATGAAAAAAATGATCATATCTTCAGATGGAAAAAAGTTACGACAATGAAATTTGAGGATGAGTAAGATATCGATCACCTCAATATATTCACGAATTTTTATTGAAATCCGAAAAAGGTGTTAAGAGATATTGAGTATTAAAAAAATTTTTTTGGGAATTTTTTAAAAATTTTCTATCGTGACGATTTCTGAGAAATTTTGTGAGCCATTTTGTTTCAGCCTCCCTCAACGATATTTCAAGTATCAACTTGATCGGATGGATATTCTAGTAGTCATTGAGGAAAGAAAATTTCAGTTGCTCATAACTACTGAACCATCTGACGAATTTGGCCCAATAACGAACTTGGCCGAGATAGTTGGGCAATTAACCTATTCTGAAAATATGAATACTCTAGCTCATTTCGTTTGGAAGCAGACATTTGGGCAAAATGATAGGCACTCTGTTCGGGTGGACAAGACTGTCAAAAATAATCGCACGATTCAATTCCAGTTTTTTGACGAGATGAATCTTTAAAGTTACTGTAAACCACACAAATAGCGCTGGTATGTCAAAACGTTCTGAATACGTACAACCTCAAAAATGTCAAGATTTACGATAGAGCTGTCAGTTGTCAGATTGCAACACAAGGGTTGTTCAATACCAAAATATATAAGGCAACCCTGGTATCTACAGTCAAGTTGGTCATTAAATAATATGCGTACTCATTTCCCGTTCACTGACGCCAATAACACAATGATATAATAAACTCATCTCTCCTTGAGATCTGTAAATACCTCCACGAGACTTCAAGCAGATGTCTAGAAGCCATAGAAGTCGAGTGTAGGAGAAACTGATTGATTACACAACCGATATTATTGGCAAATTCGATGTTCTGTTACATCTTCCGTACTTCTAATAGACTTGGTATATCAATATTGGTTAATAGTATCATGCGATTTTAATCTTCTCTATACGATCTGATATCCTGGATGTTTCGTGATTTTCTTGGGTAATTTCAACCTGAATATTTCTCGTAAAACCAAGCGTGAAACCTTTTCCAATTTCAGATTGATTGAAATATTCTTGTTATTATGCAATTGGAATTCACATTTTTGCTAGGGATATGATGATCTATTGGTCAACAAATAATTATTTATTATACAAGGGAAAAAAGTATTAGATTTTAGCTCGAGGTTATGTTGTATCCCGAGAAAAACCGAGAGCTGAATTCCCTTGAAGAGTTTCATTTCATACTTCAAATAAACTGAACGAGCTCGAAAAGTATGTATCCATTTATATTGAGTAAACTAGCTGACCCGACAGACTTCGACCTGTCAAAAAGATTTGTTATGTGGCAGTTTTTGTGCCTACGTATTTTAAAAAATTCTCCTGAACAGAACCGTCACCCTGGTGATAGGGCGTTGTGAATAAAAAATAATTAAATAAAACATATATATAGATTTAAAAGTAAGTAATCGCTTTATTGTTAATCATGTGAATCATAATTATTATTATTATCATTGTAGTGCTTTGTGGTATACGATGTTTTTTGTTTGATTACCTGGCGCATAGATAAACAAATCTGATGGTTTTCCAACACGGGAACAGGCAACATACAATTGACCATGTGAGAAACATGGGTTTTCTAGATTAATACCACAAACACTTAATGATTGCCCCTGGGACTTGTTTATAGTCATAGCAAAAGCAAGCCGCACTGGAAACTGTAGTCGTTTAAACTCAAATGTTGCAAAGACGCGGTTGGTTGATATTTCGCAACATTATAACCACCGATCCAACCTTTAATTGAAGATTGTGAGGTGGCAATCCTGGCAAATCCAGCGAGTTTGAAAATTCCGGTGGATAGTTGACTACATCATCTTGATTAGTAGCCGAATCAACTGATTTATATATCCTCAATTCGCCTGTAATTTGTTCTTGAATTTTGAAATTTAATTCATTTACATGATGTTTTTTGCAGCCAGTATAGCTCGTTCGCTCAACCAATCATGGTTTCTGTAATTTTGAGAAACATCTGGAAACACCTTCTGAATAAGTTCATCTTTTGATCGAGTTAACTGATAAAAACTTTGAAGAAAGTTAATGCAGCCAGTCAACATGTCTATAGGAAATTTGCTATTACCAATGTCAATGAGTTGTTTAGAGAATATGTTTCCAGATTGGTCATTTTGCAACTCGACACGCATATTCTTGCTTAAATGAAGTACTTTGACATGTTTCCACAAATTGGAGGACTTTAGACATGCATTGAGTTCATCAGCTGGCGTTGATCGTGGAATCACTGGCAATGTTTGACGAAAATCTCCTGCTAAAAAAATCATTGCACCACCAAATCGGTTATTATTACTCCGTAGATCTTTTAAGGTTCTGTCTAAAGCCTTTGCCATTGCAGAGTTCTTCGAAACGTTGCAGGTTGGAGTTTCATTGCTTTGCATATTTAATGGCAATTTTAGTGCTGAATTGGCTGTTCGACCACCTTCAAGCAAAGTTGCTGCGATTCCCGACGAAGCGAGTGCAAGTGCAATTTTATTTTGTGAGCGAATTGTTGCTAATATTAATGAAATCAAAAAAATTTTCCTGTACCACCAGGTGCATCTAAGGAGTAAATCCCTCCACTTTCATCATTTGTTACTTTCATAAGAGTTTCAAATACATACTTCTGTTGTTCATTTAACAGTGGAAGATTTGTTTGAATTAATTCTTTCGAAGCGTTGAGATCATACAGTTTTTCTCGATGCAACTCTTGGTTAAAGCGTCATGCATTGGACGATTAAAGCGGTCAGGCCTAATTGAATGAATAGTTTGTTTGACATTATCAAGCACATGTCCTCAATTGAAATCAATGCTTCATTGTAAATTTCTTCAGTGATTTGTATATTTGGATTTCCCATTCTATTCCGTATTTGATACAAAATATTTATACGAGGCATATCAAATATAAATTATTTTTTCACTAATCACGAACTAAACGAACACTAACTAACTAAACACTCTGCACAAAACATGATATACGAATTTGTTTCGTGTATCAGTTGACAAAAGCAAACTCAGTAGATTAGGTAACAGACAACTTTTTTTTTGTTTGACTGATGTAATGACGTGGAAACTGATGCGTTTTATCTCGCGTGCCGAAACTAATACAAAAAAAACGCGACATTAAACTCCTCCAACTATGTATTCTGTGCTCCAACGCACACACGCACATTGTTTTGATAGATATGATCTTTGACGTTAGGAACACACCTACATTTTTGGGAAAATATTTTAGGGTTTTTCCAGCAATAATTCTAATTTTTCTCGCCGTAAAAACCATCCATAGCAACACGCTAAAGCTGAAACTCGTAATTCTTCACTCTTCCATAATTTGATTCAAGAATATGTAAGGTAAGAAAAAACTCCATATTTGCACGAATTTTTCTTGAAACAAATATCAGGCATCAGAACAGATTTTTTTGTGATTTTTGAAAAACATTCTACATATTTAGACTATCTGGGGGCACAGCAGTGTAGTTGGATTAACCTATTCTGTAAATATGAAAATATCTATTAGGGAATACGGCCTACCGAACAGACATACTCGAATTAGTCCACGCATTCTTCATCATGAAGTCGAACCCAAATGAATGCGACCATTTTTAGCTCGTTATTTGTAAATCACAGACATTTGGGAGAAACGATGGCGCGCTGTTCTGCTAGTTTTCTAAACCAGAACAAGTGTGCAAAAACTAAGTTCCTTATTGCATCAAGCATGCCTTTAGTATTAAATTACTCGTGTATATCTTCACCATAAAACTCACGTGATATCCTTGACCTTGTTCCATTTCGAAATTTTTAAATCATCAATTAAACACATCTAAAACGAAAAATCTAATAGATATCATTCAATTCCAAAATTACCATCTTCAGCGCTTTTAGTGTTAATTAATGAATTAAGGTAACTAGAGTGCCTGTTTCATTTAAGACCATTTACAGCTCTCGAATCAACATGATAATTGTTCAACCACATAATTGATTGAGATATTTAGAACTGATTATCACCCGTTTTGCGTTACTGATAATCTCGTATTTGCTTGAATTTTTTTGGAGTCATTATACGACATTTACAGGCAAAGACAGTTAACCTCATTACTCAATTTGTTAATCTTATGTTTCGCTACATTGTATGACGTAAACAATTAATTTAAGGTGTTTACGATTAATATTCTTTTATTCAATGTTTTTTTATCAGTTAATGAGATATACCGACTGACGAAATCAATGGCTGAGTGCCAAAGATATTGATCTACATCCTTAGAATTTAGAAATTTGGAAGAGAATGTGGTTTTGAGTATAAATATTTTTATAGAGAAAGCGTAGAACCAATACTGGATGGACACACTGTGGACTTTGAAGGGAAGAAGTGCATAAAACAATTTTTTTATGTGGGTCGATGGACAACTATCAGGTATACCGGTATGAAATGACACTAAGCTTTATGTTTCATGAATATAATCAGAATCCTGACACGTGTTTCGGTCTTGTGGCCATTTCCAAAAGAGTACATGAAGAAAGTTTCTTTATATCATATTTAAATGTATTTGAAAGAATATTGATGCTAAAAATGAGACAATCCTTCATTTTTTACGAAACGAAAGTGGGTAATTGTTCTTCAAATTGCTACATAAATTGTCGCCATTATGAATGATCATTTTAATCGTCTAAACTTCATTAATCATGATAAATAATGGAAATTGCCCAAATAATCGTGCTAACTAACTTGAGTATATCAATAATCATTACTCTCTTCCATTAGATAACCAACAATCATTCAGATGGGCCTTTGAAAATTATATTTATTTACATTGAAGAATCCTCCGGCAAACTTTCCATCTTTAATGTCCATCTCACTGAACGACCTCACAAATTTTACACAATTGGACAACCTAGAATCTCTTCAAGGATTGGGTTGAACGAACCAATCTTCAAGCGCAACATGTCGAAGATATGATGCGGACGTAGTCAAAAATGCAAATAGGCAGCTAATTTGGGATTCAAGTCTGATAAAAATGAGTCTGTGCGAGCAGATAGAATACAAGTTGATCATAAATAAGTACTTTCACATTTTTGCCGGAAAGAAAAGATGAGGATATACTTTCTAGAAGAAGATTTTAAAACCTGCGCGGGTGTTGGTCTTCTGTGTTAAGAAAGTGAAGGTGGACATCAGTCGAATTTATTGTTGAAAGTATAGATTATGATTTGATGTATGGTCATTTATTACGAGAGAACGGAAATTTTTGGAGAGTAAAAAGTTTCTAGTTCCATAGAGCGTCACCCGAGTATTTCGTCAATATAATGATATAATAATCGTTAATTTCCACCATTAGAATAGTTATTTATGTACCTAGTGCGTTAGGATCTAATAACGCTCGTGGTGCATACAAGATTTTATTTTTCACGAATATATCATTTAATTACAATAAAATTCGATTGCTCCAATGTTTTTTTTTCCATTTAACTTTCAGTAGTAACCATGGCATTTGTTAATATTTTGAAGTTCGTTATTGCTGTCATCATTTTATTAAGTGAATGTCATTACTGTTTTCGTTGTGAAGATTTAAAGAAATAACAGAAATGTATAGCAATTTGCCAAATAATATAATTGAAAATGTAGCCAAAGCTGCAAATAAATTATTACCAGAAAAATCCAGACTCGTCGACGACAAGGATTATGAAACATTCCATCAATGGAAGTTGAAAAATGAAATAATTGCTATAGATGAAACAGTGTTATTGGCGTACTTTCAAGAATTGGTATGCTATTTTATTTTTCATTTTGTTCATGTGTGAGTAATTTTTTTTATTTCAGTCTGAAAAATTTTGTCCTGCGTCATTGTGGACGAAATATTCTATTTTGAAATCTACACTGATTGTCAATGAAAATATCAAAATTTCACAATTCTCCCGGCTAGTAGCGTTTTTAAAAATGAAATCTAAAGGATATGTTCCGAAGAAATCCAAAGTTTTGACAGCAGAACAAGTTCATGCATTCATCAATGAAGCTCCTGATGAAATTCATCTTCTTCATAAAGTAGTTCTAATAATGGGTGTTTTTGGAGGACTAAGGAGAGATGAATTAGTGAAAATGTCTATCAAAGATATAGAAGATAAGGGTAGCTGTTTACTTGTTAAAATACCCGAAACTAAAACCGGTATGTCAAAAAGATTTAGCATTGTAGAGGAAGAAAAAATAGGAGCTTTGGGGCTGGTCAGAAAATATATATCCTTGAGACCCAGTAGAGTGAAGAATCCTAGATTTTTCCTCACGTTCCGAAATGGTCGGTGCACCATCCAACCTGTTGGCAAAAATACCATAGGAAGTGTGCCTTCGATGATTGCCAAATACTTAAAATTGGATAATGCAAATGAATATACAGGACATTGTTTGAGACGGACTTCTGCAACTCTTTTAACTGAGGCTGGTGCATCATATGAAACGTTAAAAATACACGGAAGATGGAAGAGTGCATCTGTGACGGAAGGTTACATAGAGCAGAGCATTTTTCCAAAAACAAAATATCGACGATGATTGTGAATTCGGTAACAGATTCTCATGAATTCTCTAGTGGTTCTCTTGTGAACGAACTTCCAAGTACTTGTGGTCAAGTTTTCGCTCCTCAGGTTTCGAAAACATCCCAAGATTCACGATTGAAGAATTTTTCGGGGAAATTCGAAAACTGCACTTTTAATTTTAATTAAGAAAGACTTTGTTTTCGTTTGTTGAGTTGTCGTTGTTTTAGTATTAAAATTCTGCGAAATAAATAGTTTCTTTCTAGTTTATTTTGCATCTCGCACAACGAGCGGGCGTTATGATCTATAATGCCCGCTAAAATGCCCACGGGCAAAATGAGTGTATTTATAGCAACCCTTTCTACGGTAAAATAAACATATAATGTACAAGTGAAAAATAAAATCTTTTATGTCCTTACAAATCAAACTACAAATAGAATTCTATTGAAAATTTTTTGACAGTTCCAACAACCAATCAAATTTCCTCATTTTGTATCATAATAACAATTCAACCCAATCATGTCAACATTACATCGACAATAGACCATGGGCTGTTTTCACGTTGCTATGGACACATATTGATTTATTTCGATTTTGAAGTTTCAAATATTTAATATTTCGAAATGACACGATTTGGTTGAAATACTGACGATAATATTAATGAAATTATAGAATCACATAGCCGTAGAATTAGCTTGGCGAGGTGGGGAAGCTACTGCTTGCTTGACAGAATTTTTATGTATCGAATCAAACAACGATATAAAAATTACGGATCACAACAATGCCACATCAAGAAAACCCTACTTGAATATTGACGAAGAACATCATAATCAAATTATTTACAACATGCGTAGTGGAAATACATCTTCATCAGTTATAGAAACTAACACGTCTGGATCTTCATTCAACTTTTCCAATTGTTCCTTTGCTAATTGCACCTTCAAATAAATTATTTTAGCTCTGTATTTTTCCTATAGTTAGCAAAAAGTTTCTATCCGAATAACCCTCGGACATTGATAAATGCTCAAAACTTTAATGACAACTTTCTCAAGCTTGTTGCTTGTAGGCAACAGACCTCGCTTTCGAAATCTGTCATAGAATTTTTTCGAACAATCATCCATGTCCTTGGGTTATTACTACTGAAAATAAAACACTTGTCGAAGTAGCTTAGCTACTTGTATGTGGCCTCATGTATTTAATCAAATACAACGTTTACTTTTTTGTTTGTGATTTAAATGACTTAAATATTTAGATTACCGAACAAAGATGAACCGAATGATATTTGGTATATTATGTAATGATAATCTGGATCATGTAACGCATTAGTAATATTGGTTCTCCTCTACTTACGATATTATTCATATTAAGCAGGTTCCATTTATCCAGACATAGAAGGTAACGAGGTAAACACTACGTTTATTTATGGTCGATAAACCACGTACATACGATGTTTTCAAGCTTCACTGAGATAATCAGTTGGAATTCAAATGCTGGTATTGAGTAACAAAATTAATGCAATATTATTCGAGAATTGTTAAATTTTTTAACAGCAAAAAATAATAACTCGTTAGAAGAAAAATTTTCTATGAAAAATATATATTTATTGTGGATGTAATGATTTCCGACGTTTCGATAGAACTCTTCTATCTTTATCAAGGAGAAAAGTAAGAAACCTTTTGAAAATTATCAATTTTCAAAAAGTCAATATTGACAGAAGTCATGAAAGAAAATGAACGATGTTATATACTCATCTGTGATATGATGATCTTTTTAAGTTGGATCGAACTATCGGCGTCCAAACTTCTGGCAGATCTATAGATGGAGCACTTATGGAATCAGGTGTTATTTTCATAAATGCTGCTTCTTTGATTTTTCTTCTTGCAAGTTTTTTTTGGATATTATTGATGCTTCATCCCACTTTATACGATGATTCTCATCTACAGCATGTTGGACCAACCTGGATTTGTCGCTGTCTAGTACTCGTAGAAGCTTCTGATGTTCTTTTATTCGTACATTCAGAGGGCGTTTAGTTTCTCCGATGCAAGATCTTCCGCACTCGCAAGGTAATTCATATATGCAGTTCTTTGTCCTTTGTGTCTCATTATTAGGCTTAACTTTTGTAAGTTGAGCTCTGATAGTGTCTTGAGTTTTGAATGCAGTCGTTATGTTGTATCTATTTCCAATTCTTCTCATTTTCTCCGACAAACCTTTTACATAAGGAATTACGGTTTTAATGGTCTGATTTATATCTGTTGGTTCAGGTTGACTTTCTCTCGTTCGTCTAGCTTTTTCTAATATCTTTTTGGGGTAGCCATTGCTTCTAAGAGTTTTCGAGATGTTATTTATTTCTTCATTTTGGTCTTCTTCAGTGCAACAAATATTTATTGCTCTATCAAATAAACATTTTGCTACTCCCAATTTAGTGTTTAGTTGGTGGTTTGAATCAAAATGTAGATATTGTCCTGTGTTCGTTGGCTTTTTATACACAGTGGTTCTTGGGATTCTATTTTGTTTATGTACGAGTACATCTAAGAATGGAAGTTGTCTGTCTTTCTCGATTTCAATTTTGAATTTAATTGATTCCTCTTGATTGTTTAGATATTGAAGGAATCCATCTATAGTGTCTCTTCCATGTTGCCAAATAATGAAAGTATCATCTACATATCTTTTCCACAGTTTGGGTTTAAGTACATATTTTTCTAATGCCTTCTGTTCGAAAATTTCCATATATAAATCAGCTAAAATTGGTGATAGTGGTGAACCCATGGCCATTCCAAATTCTTGTTGATAAAAGATGTCTTCAAATTGGAAATATGTTGTTTCAATACAAAAAAAAATAGAAAGCATTTCCATAATTGCATTCACGCTTAGTGTAGTTCTTTCACTAAGGGTTTGATCTTCTTCAAGCTTTTTCCTAACTATGATAAGTGTTTTATCTGTCAGAATATTAGTGAATAAACTGGTAATGTCGAAGCTGACCATAACGTCTTCTTCCATGATTTCTTGATGTTTCATTATTTCTATGAAGTGTTTCGTGATTTTTTATCATCGATGTTGAATTACTTTTTAATGGTGATATAATTTTTAGCAGAAATTCAGCCAATTGGTGGCATGCTGAATTTCTTGAACTCACAATTGGTCTTAATGTACGAATAAAAGAACATCAGAAGCTTCTACGAGTACTAGACAGCGACAAATCCAGGTTGGTCCAACATGCTGTAGATGAGAATCATCGTATAAAGTGGGATGAAGCATCAATAATATCCAAAAAAAACTTGCAAGAAGAAAAATCAAAGAAGCAGCATTTATGAAAATAACACCTGATTCCATAAGTGCTCCATCTATAGATCTGCCAGAAGTTTGGACGCCGATAGTTCGATCCAACTTAAAAAGATCATCATATCACAGATGAGTATATAACATCGTTCATTTTCTTTCATGACTTCTGTCAATATTGACTTTTTGAAAATTGATAATTTTCAAAAGGTTTCTTACTTTTCTCCTTGATAAAGATAGAAGATGTCTATCGAAACGTCGAAAATCATTACATCCACAATAGATGATGGTAATAGCCCAAACAATCATTCAACACGAGCTCCATCATCAACAATATCTCGTCATCAAATATATATTTATGTCTAAAATGTAAATATAGTCCTCAAATTAAAACACGTAACACTCTTATTTTGATTGAAAAGGATTTGCATATCCTTCTATTCTCTCTCAATATTCTTGACTTGAATAATTAGGCAACACACGTTACACGATCTAGTCAAGTGACTGCGCTGTTTGTCAAGTAATTACAATTTTCAGAATTTTCTATTGTGAAATATGACTCAACATTTCCTCAAGATAACTTCTGGTTTATTATCACACTCAATGTTCTCTATATAACTTCTCCATAATTGTAATTAGGTCTACTCTGTTTAGATGTGATAACTTCGTGCAAGTACCTATTTATTATGCGAACGTGAACATTGTACAATAAACATTTTATTTCACCACCTCTAGCTCAATCATTTGGTAACAGTCCTCTTTTCAGTAATCGCCAAAAAAATTGAGGTGCAAAATCTAAATTCACCTATCAGAAGTTTTTTTTATTTACAGAAATATACTGTTATTGAACGATGAAACGAAAGCAGTTAACAAACCTATAAAAATATGATCTGTAAAAAAAACGAGGTCGAAAAACGATATGGTTTTATTGCAGGAGAGAGTGGTAATAAAAAAATTGTATATCCTGCTCGAGATACCGTTCGCAAAATCATGCATCTACACAATTTTTGAAGGACGACAAAAGCAACATGTAGAAGAGATTGCGTTATGGAATTACACACCTTCATTGAGTTCCACACAATGGTCCAGAACAAGTTTAACTTGAACGACTATTAACCAAGTATTATAAGTCCGCTAAAATTACTCAATAATTTATATATTTCTGACCTATTTATAGAGGAATTGTCTCTTTTTCTTTACAAAACAGTGAATCAGTTTCTTTCGCATATCACTTAAACCAAAAGCGAGAAATTGGCATATTTAAACTTGTCGTATCGATATTGTAGGGAGATTTAAACATTAATCATTTGAATTTGCATCAACTGGCCCTTATTCATTTTGTCTGCATGGAATATCATACAGCAGAATGGGTTCCATTATTCCGCAACCTGGAAACACGCCCAGATTCTGTCAACTTTACACACTTGATACTAATGAAGCTCTGCAACATAGATTCCAACACCCAGCTAACCAAGGATGCAATCCAGTGAAAATGCTTCTACTACATGAAATGCTTCGTGAAAATAACCCATTTGCAAGCGCTTTACACAATGGGAGAAAGATAACGGGAAGAACGTCGCAAAGCTATAGCTGAAAATCGTGAATTACCAGATATTCGAATGGTTTTTGCGCGTACAGACAACGGTCCTAGAAGATACAATTTGCCGACAGGAGACAGTGTTGCAACAATATTTGTCGGCGAAAATGGACAATCGCTAGAACATATTGATTTTGTGGTTCATGCAAAAAATGGACCATTGCAAACAATATCAAATCTTAGCCCACGAATTACGGCGAATTTGGTTTCAGCCTCAACATAAGCCACAGAAACGAACGTGCAACAGCCCAGCGTAACCGTTTGACCATGCTTCAATACTACGACGCTGTTGGCGTTTTAGTTGGGCGTCGGAAAGTTTTTTGGGTATTTTTTTAAACACGTCTTCACTCGATGAAAGCTAGACACAAAATGACATGAACGGCGGCTTATAGGGGGCATTTGCAAATAACGACCGCGCGCTTCCCTACTTTTCCACTACTGTTCTTAATATTTGCTTATTTTTGACAGGTAATAGGTCTAGGGTAGAAATAAAACCAATTCTTTAACAAGACCTACTAGTTTCGACTTCTATTTGAAGTCTTCCTCAGGGTAAGTTTGTTATGGCTTTTTTGTCGATGGATGATATTAAAATATATTAAAATTGTAAAAAGAACGACACTCATATTAGATAGAACGTGCAATGCCGACTCCATTATAAGTTGAGAGCTATGAATCAACTTTTTTTTAGCACATTATCGAGCCTTAATCGAATTCAGAATTACCAAATTCAACGAAATGCCTTTCAAGTGTCAACACACAATAAGTATAGGAAATGCACATTAAAGATTATTATAATGGCTATTTTATCAATCATACACTCCTTATAAGGCTTATTTCATAAGGGAATAACAATACCTGCTTATTTGAATAATCGTTTTTACCCTTTTACTCGCATTCATGAATTACAAGACTAAATATAGAGTAGAATTAATGATTTTGATCTGGTTCCGTGAAATTCAATGATCTAACATAAAAAAAGGGTAATAAATTGTTCACGAATTGCGTTTACAGCTGCATGAATTTCAATTCAGCCTGAGAATTATCCTAATATGTGAAACTGAAGGTCGTTAATGCTGTGATTTACATTTTAATTTTGAATCACCTCAAGAAAGGAAAATAAATGAATTGAACAATTAATTTAATAATGATGTGTTTATTCAAGATACATATTGGAATTTCTGTTATTACCAATTAGTTTATGAAGATCATTGGTTTTTTTCGATGAATTAGAAGGCTATTCTTTAATTTTCAAGTTCTTATGAAGCTTATTCTGCTGTTTGGTGCTTTATACAGGGTGGCCATTTGAAAACGAAAAAGACGAAATAAGTTTTTTCGATAGAAATGCTCGGATAGGTCGATTTCTGTTTCGAGGGGGACAACTTAAGATGTAGGTTACGGACGCATAGCGCTTCAACCCCCAATTTTTGAATAGGGAAAATGAGGTGAGTGATACCTCAATTCAAAGGTAATTTTATACTGATTTCAGCACAGTAATTGTTTTTTCATTTTATGCATTAGTTTATGCATTAGTATGCGTTAGTTAATTTTATCACTTAAATTAATTTTTTGCGAATAAATGACATTTCGTGCTTCCGAAACACCAAAATTTCCGTACTTGTCTTTGAAATTGCAAAATATCGACCACTGGGCAAATGAAGTCATACCGTACGTGTTAATGCTACTAGGGTCAGATGTTCGACTAGCTGCTTTATTCACTGAAATCATTCTCCAACTGTACGGTATCAAAACGATTTGAAGTATTGATCTAAGAAATAAGATTTTTCAAAGTGAAGTGAATAATTCATCAAAAACTCACATCAATTAATTAAATATTCAAATTGTTCACCATTAGCTTCCATACAATGAAATTAGTTTTGTTCGAAACGATGGCGCACATTTTGCAGCATTTCTGGAGTGATTTGACAACATTCGTTTACTATACGTCTTCTTAAATCTTCTATGGAATCGGTCTGTGTAGAGTAAATTTTACTCTTCAAGTGGCCCCGAAGAATGAAATCTAATGGTGACAGATCTGGCGATCTGGTTGGCCATTAACCAATCCACCGATTTGGAAATCTTTGATCCAGATATCAAATTATATCGAAGATAATTTAGATTGAGTTTCAGCAAGTTGAGCTACTTCGCAATACGCTTTGTTTGTTCGACATCTTGACTAAAGATTTCTATGTCAGTGGGTTGGAGGAAAGAAGCCACAGTCATGGTTCTTTTGAAGCTCAAAATGTCGATTTTTCACAAAAAAACACTACAAGTGCCATGAAAACACCACTTCATTTTCAAATACTTAGTTAAGAATATTTCGAGAACTAATGCATAAAATGAAAAAAAAAATTACTGTACTGAAATCAGTATAAAAATACCTTTCAAATGAGGTATCACTCACCCCATCTTCCTTTTTCAAAATTTGGGGGTGAGGGTTGTAGTAACTTATATCTTAAGTTGTCCCCCTCGAAACAAAAATCGACCTGTCCGAGCATTTCTATCGAAAAAAATTATTTCGTCTGTAATCTTGTCTGTTTCGTTTTCAAATGGCCACCCTGTATATAAACTGCTCTTGAAGGTTTGTAGCTGTGTCAACTGATTTGTGAGTAAACAACACTCTTGGAATGAAATTTGATATGTCACATCGAGATCATCGACATTTAAGTTTTCCCAACAATATTTCTCGTTCGTTCAGCCCATTACTGTTATTATATTATTGTATATTAAATGAAAAACATTCTGAATAAGCTCCGCTTTCCATCCTTTGAATTTCTAGTATCTAGCAACTGTTTTTAAAACACAATCATTTTTGTGTGATAATATTTCAATTTTTTCAAATTACCACTAATAATTCCTACTTTTTTTCATTATTTTTGTATTGAAAAGAAAAAAATTACGTTCTAATTTTGTTAATAGTTATTTGCCTTTTTTTATGTGCAGAAACATAATTTCTATCCTAAGTACTTAATAGTTGATTCATCTCTCAAATACAAGGCTCATTTAGATGATCTGAAACTGAAAACTAGGAATAATATTCTTGGGATGCTCATGCATCCACTCTACGCACAGCATCTCTAGCATTCCTCTTTTCTGCAGTTGAGTATTGTTGCTCTGTTTGGTTTAATAGTGCACATACACAAAAAATCGATATACTATTGAATACATCGATGAGAATAATTACTGGCACCATAAGATCTACACCGGTTCATTGGTAACGAGTTTTGTCTAACATTGATCATCCCCATATTCGCAGAACGACTTCAGTTCGGAATTCTTGGAGCAAATATCATTCTTTTCCTAATTTATTTCCAATTATTTCGTTTATTCCATAAAATATGATCTCCAGATTGAAGTAAACCATTCTTGTATAATACGTGTGTTGTGAAAAAAAATCGTGTTATTATATTCAAGTTTGAGAATTAAGCAATAATCCAACTAGAGAAGATGCCACAAAATGTAATTTTTTTTGTCTACTTAATCAGAATTTAAGCAGATCTTGGAATAATCTTGGTAGTAAATTGAATATGGTTCAAAATGTCCAGAGGGATCCATCTAATCATATCATTAAGTTTCTTCATTCCCTTTCTGATTATCCTGTTTGTATGCGAAATTTTGATAGTTTATAGTTGAGGAATTACACACTAAAACTATATTGATTTCAGATAGATATTTTCCATTCTAACATAATCTATCGATCAACAATAACATATTGTTCTATTTTCTGAATCCTGAATGCACAATATATACATATAAAAAAAATGAGAAAATAATTGGCACTTCAAGATTTTTCTTTAAATATGATTTGTACCTATGTTTATTGTTTAGTAGACTATAAGAAAATCTGATACATATTCTCGTTTTTATTTTGGCTCATCATACTTCATATGTATCAATATGTTGATCAATATCCTTCACTAATAAAAAATGATTGAAGCTTGTTTCAAAGAAACAGTTAGAATTATATTCTGTCTGAGATAACTCCTACACGATTCTCCATATTTTACACCAACCATCAATCTTAAAGCAGACCCATGTAGCACTATCCAAAACCACGATTTATTACCTAAAGAGAATCAAAACTGGCAAAAAATAAGGACGTCAAAAGTAGCCTTCATCTATTCGGAACAACACCTTTATCGTTGAAAGACCAGTTGAGTTTTGAAGTGTGCTGTCCACATGAACTTCCATCGACCGAGATAAATTATTCAAAACTTTACAAATGAGTAATTTATTCATTAAACTTGATATTAAAAATTAATGAAAAGATTTGTGGAGTTACTTCTTCTTGTCATTCTTTTTCATTTTTGATTGAAACTTTAAATGGTTTGAACAGAATGATTCTATGCTTCATTTAACCAAGCTTGTCGGAGAATTGTTTTTTTTTCATTGCCCGAATCACAGATATGATAAATTGTTATCAGATATTCATTGAGGAATAATGTTGTTATATCATAAGGTTATTATCAGATCGTAAACCCTATAAAATTAAAGATTTAAATAACGAAGATCTTACATGCGAAACATCATCTGCTAATGTGAAGAACGTCCTTGCAACCTCAAGTGCACACTAGTCTTATGCAACTCGAACACCAATACCACTAAACACCCGCACACAACTTTAACTCTTCGTGAGCCTTGGGTACGTACATACACACGATAAGAAGTGAGTTTTGCAGCCTAGCTGCTAATGTGGGTTAGGCGGGCAAAAGCAATCCATTGACTGTCACTCGTTCAAAATCGTCGGTAACCAAGAAGAAGAGGAGGTCTGCAAACACCCCTCCAAGTAACACCTATACCGTGTCGGTCAGGGCCTTCTGCTCCAAATATGCCCGTTTATTACGAAACTGGGGTAATTGGGCACCGTAATAAACAAAAATGGAAAAGTAAGAGTATTCCGATTGATCTCTTGCTAGTGAAAGTGACGAAATCTTCTGCAAAACCCTTAGGTGCGTGATGACTCCGGGGATTTGACAGTTATTTGACGCTTCCGCATCAACAATAATTAGATAAGGCTGTGAGAAGGACGTAATGAATGTGATGCAAGATAATGAAGTGTGGGTACGAGCCGAATACCTTCATGGGAAAGAGGAAATGAAACAGAAGAAAACTGTGAAATCGAGCCAAATCACTTTTATCAATTTTTACAATTAAAAACGGTAGAAGATATGGTTGGAAAGTCTTGAAGCAGTCTCTACTTGTCAAGAGCGGAGCTTGTACGTCATTTTAAAGAGAAAAAATAGTTATTTATTATACAAAGGAAAAAAGTATTAGATTTTAGACAAAAAACCGAGAGCTGAAATCTAATACTTTTTTCATTTGTATAATACACTATTTTTTTCTGTGACAGAAAAAACAAGTCAGAATGTTATCGATATGAAATTTGAATTTTTAAACTAGTAAGCTATTAGACCTGCGTTGCTAGATCACATCTACTTCACTATTATTAATGTGTTACCTTCAGGTAACTTTGAAATATTTCTTGAAAAAATGTCCTTTGTTCTGCAACACTGTGAAAAGCAAAATGATCTTGTATACCTATGTGGAGACTTAAATATTGACTACTTAACTGAAAACGTCAGATCAAAGCAACTATTGGATGATCTTTTAATTTGTTTCAATCTGAAAATTGCATCTAATTGCCCTACTCGCATAATTACTGACAGATCTGGTAGAACAACGTCTACGAAGGTTGATTATATTGTCTCAAATTGTGATCTAAATTATTGTAAAACAAATGTCTTTGCTCCTCATTTTGGGGATCATTTGGCTTTTATGCTGGATTATTATTTCGATCAAACTAGGTCTGTGCCTGTGGAAAGCTCGAAAAAATGTTATGTAGAAATATGTCAGATGCCAATTTATATAGCCTTGTTGATGCAATTTCTAAAACCTCATTTGTTGAATTGTATCAGCCTTCAACAGAAATAAATAGATTTGAATTTTTCATTAACGTAATCAAAATATTAATAGATGAACATTGCCCATTGGAAAGTAGAAATATAGTATCAGTAAATTCTAAAGGTTGGATCACAGATGAAATAAAAAGAGCAGGTATTGAATTGAAAGAATTATTTTGGCTCCAGGTTAATTCGAAGTCAGTTGAATTATCAGAAATTTATAGAATATACAAAGCAAAATATAAGTTACTCATTGAATCCTCAAAATTGGCATATCATCAAGACCTCTTAGAATGTTCTGACAATAAGATCAAAACAGTTTGGAAAATTGTAAATCGTGAGACTGGAAGGAGCTCTAATAAAAACAGCAAAATTATTCTGAACACAGTGTTTGTGGCTAATGAGTTTGCTCGTTACTTTTCATCTGTGGCTAAAAAAACACTAGAGCAAGCACATGGTAATAGTGAAGTTGTTATGTGTACAGCCGGCCCTTTACATTATAAAACTTTTTTTTTCCACCCAGTAGATGGTAGTGAAGTTAAAGGTGCGAATAATGCCTTAAAGAATAAGAAATGTACTGGTGTAGACTTTATATCTGCCAAAATATTGAAATTAATTTCTGAGCATACAGTAGATCATTTTGCCCATCTTATAAATGATTCAGTCTGTTCTGGTATTTTTCCGAATGTACTTAAGAATGCCACTGTTTTGCCTGTTCTCAAGAAGAATGATCCTACGAATGTTTCCAACTATCGACCTATTTCGTTGTTGAGCGTATTCTCTAAAATTTTCGAGAGAATAGTTATGGATAGGATGATGAAATTTCTGAACACTTTCAACTTAACTACTGACAGTCAATACGGTTTTAGAGCAGGACGATCAACTGAGTCTGCTGTTCTGGATTTTGTACACACGATTCAGTTTTCGTTGGATTGGATTGAATGTTTGGGATTCGATACCATTTCACCTCATTTTTAGTGAGCAAATTGTACAATCTTGGATTTCTGGGAGTGTTCCTGGATTGGATTAAACATTATGTGTCAGACAGACAATTGCATGTGAGAGTTATGGGAGTTTTCTCTGACGAATGTGTTGTGGATCTCGGTGTTCCTCAGGGATCAGTTTTAGGTCCTCTTCTATTCATTCTCTTTATAAATGACCTCCCACACCATATAAAAACTAAAATTATTATATTTGTAGATGACACCTCGTTTATTGTAACAGCTGAGAATCTGGATGAACTCACAGAATTATATCAAACACTTTTGGTGTCTTTCGCCAATTGGTGTAAGCTGAATGCACTTGTTCTGAATTTAGATAAGACAAAGGTAGTAAAATTTGGTTTGAAGAAAGGAAATTATTTAGTTCTGAAACATGGTCATTATAACTTGATTTCTGAAGAGTCTACAAAGTTTCTGGGTATTTATATTGATGAGTGTCTGAGATGGTCCGAGCAGATATCACATGTCAGCAGGAGGCTTAGTTCTTCATATTATGCAATTCGTCGTATTAGGGATTCTCTTCCTCTTGCTGCTGGCCTGAATGTTTACTACAGCTTGGTTTTTAGCCACATGGCATATAATGTTCTGATCTGGGGATCTTATGAGGGTATTTGTAGAACAGAAACGCATCATTCGAATGATATTCCGTCTCAGTCCACTAACATCTTGTAAGACTGTATTTGTAAAACATGAGATTTTAACAGCTCATTGTATATATTTATACAAATGTCTCTTATTCATTAAAAAGAATGAAGCGTATACTCCTAAGCTTTCCAGCGCTCACAACTATGATACAAGGAATACTAGAACTCTTATTGTACCTAAACATAGAACAATGAAATATGAGACATCAGCTAAATATAAGAGTATTATTTTGTATAATCAACTTCCCGATTCAATAAAATCATTGAAGTAGTCTGCTTTGGTAAGAAAATAAAATCTTTACTTTTAAGTAAATGTTATTATAGTATTAATGAATGAATATCTTAATGATGAATGCATTCAATGATTTGTAATTTCAATTCCTCTCTATGTTATGTATATTTTGACTTGTTCTATACACTGTATTGTGTCTGAATGGATTAATAAAAACTATTCTATTCTATTCTTTTCTAAGGAAAACTTCAGTGTAATCAAATATCTGTCAATTTGATTCAAAAATTGCGAACTCAGTAATTGTTTAGTACTTATTTTGAATACTATAAAGTTAAAAATGCTTGATTTAGAGTTTTCTCTGACTCCACCGGAGTTGATAGAAGCAGCGCACTTAACGTCACGAAAATTATTACCAGCTAAATAGCGGAAAATTTACGAAACCACGTATTCAAGATTTATGGAATGGAAAATGAAAAAAACATGCAGTTAGTTAATTCTCGGAGATAGTGTTATTTGCTTATTTTTCAAGGAACATGTCATTCACGCAATGCACATTTAATAATTGTACTTTTGATATAAAGGAAATGTAACTTATATTCAATAAAATCAAATATCTTCCATTGTCTATATGTACATATATCCGGGGAAAAAAATGACATTTTTTTCGATTATTAATCGATATCCTACTCATCCTGAAATTTCACTGTCGTAGCTTTTTTCCATCTAAAGATATGATCATTTTTTTCATTTACTCAAGGGAAAGAGAAGAGACATGAAGTCCCGGTGATTTTCTTTGAACGATGGCCTTCACAGATCGATATTCGATTGACAAATGCCGGGCTCAATAATCAGTGTCAGTTGGCGTAATATTAATCAAAATTTTTCATAACGGGAAATCATAGAGATAGAATTCGATCTCGATGGCTGAAATAATATACGTTGTCGACATTGAGAAAAGCACTGACGTAAGTTTTCAAGCGAAGGGAATTATAACTTGGAACAAAACTTGGGGAAAATTATGAGTAGTTATTTTTAATTTGGGATATAGGTTTGTTCATTCATTAGGCGTTCATATTTGCATCACATTGTCCTATAGTATGGGAAAAGACTATTGTCTTATAGATTTGTTATGGTTTGAATATTTACGTCAGTGCTTTTTAAATTTTGTAACTACTCCCTGATCAAAATCGCAATAAAACTTCATTTGTCAATTCTAACTTCCACCCTCATCTCCTTGAATATTTTAAGATATTTAATGAAATATGGAGAATTCCAAATTGCGAAAATTCGATACGACTTTTACAGTCCGATAAATTCTAGCCAATCTCATTTAAATTCCAACGATCATGAAATTCAAACGATAGTAGAAATGATCGATTTAAACATAACCGTAGGTATCGCATAAAATGTTCGATAGGTTCGACAAATGACACCACCGGACATCGTTTTGGATGAGTACAATCTTTTCATTTGATTACTGTCTTTTGTAATTTAAATTAACTGTGCTATTTTGCATCTATTATACCACCTATATTTTAAGATATGCCAGTAAATGTATGGCATTGTTGAGTTGGACCATATAAATAGAACTTATATAGCATTATTACCGTTGTAGTTAAGACTTTCAGGAAATTTATATATATTAACTGTATTCATATATTTGTGAGTGAAAGACGGCCTTCATCCCTGAGAAACGATAATTAGTATAACTACTCAAACATTCATGATATATTTCCATCAACTTCGTGTAAATAATTTATAAAGATCTAGTATTTAAATTAAATCATCAAAAATCTTTAGAATACTTTTCTGTTTCTATCTAATAATATTATTTTGGTAGTTTTGGTGAAATTTTAGAAAGGTATAAATATTTAAATAATTAAAACTATCTGGCGCCCGTTCATTTTATAAAGTAGTTTCATTCATTAGGTTTGTTCATTCATTCGGCGTTCATATTTGCATCACATTGTCCCATAGTACGGGAAGAGACTATTGTTCACCTTATCATAGAGCTTATAGATTTGTTATGGTTCGAATATTTACTCGAAAGTAGCTCAACAAGAGCGCCAAAGCAATCTGACCTCACGTCAGTGCTTTCTAAATTTTTCAACTACTCCCCGATCAAAATCGCAATAAAACTTCGTTTGTCAATATGGAGAATTCCAAATTGCGAAAATTCGATACGACTTTTACAGTCCGATAAATTCTAGCCAATCTCATTTAAATTCCAACGATCATGAAATTCAAACGATAGTAGAAATGATCGATTTAAACATAACCGTAGGTATCGCATAAAATGTTCGATAGGTTCGACAAAATTAAATAAATTACATTTCACATGCCCACACTGACGGAATGATAAACTGTGTTACCATCTAGCTAGAATTTTGTAATTTATTGCTCATTTTGGAATTCGCTAAACGATACTAGAATGATTGTTGCACAACTGGCACATGCTCGTTGAATGCAATGGTTAACGTAAGAAATCGGGTTCGCTATTTCACCCAGTGTCATATCTTATCTTGAAAAGTATGGAGGGTTTGAGATATAGTCGTGATTATGGTATGAAGGCAATGAAGCAATTTTTATTCATGAATTATGTAACGAAATTCGATACGGCTGAACTATATTGGAGAATGCAAAGATAAGTGACTATATAAAAAAAGTTTGAAAAGATTTGGTTGCTTGTACTAGTTTAGAGGACTAGTATGAGGGTTGCCTTTTATATTGAAAACAATCTCTACGTAGAAGGATAAAAACAGCTACAGATCCAACGAAATCCCGATGAAATAAGTGAAAGATTGCGCAGATCAAATAGTGAAACCCCTAACTTACCTAATAAATGTTTCCATAAAATATGGTGTTGAGAGTAATGATCTCTCAGAATGACAACCAAATAATATCGCAGGCAGAATTCACAGAACTAGGAGTACCACAAGGAAGCATTTTAGGTCCCATCATATTCATCATATTTTTAAATGATCTATATACCATATTTTTTGCATGACCAGTCGTTGGGTTAGAACAAACAGCTCGAAGCCATGGATCAGTAAGGGACTATTGAGAAAGTCGAGAAGAAAGAAGGTACTGTGGCAGAGGTTCCTCCGGACTAGATCAGTCCGTGATTTTCAAGATCATCGCGAATATTCAAACCATTTTTCTTCATCTTTAAGGCAGGCAAAGATCCAGTACGAAATGCGACTCGCATCTGCAAAAAACCGAAACAAATTTTTCAAGTACCTCAATATGGAGCAGTTAGCTTTCCGACCGTCCATGGCCGGGCAGGCAGTCCCTGTGAGGATTCCCTGAGACCGCCGAGGTGTTTGCCGATGTCTTCTCCTCTGCATTCGTGAGGGAGCCCGACGGACCTCTTCCAGAGGTTAAGTTTGCTAGGGTTTCTGGTGAGATTTCCGATATCAAGATCGATGAGGAGCTGATTCGGGGGTACTTGGCTCAGCTCAGGGATACTGCTCCAGGTCTCGATGGCCTTTCTTCCAAGCTTCTCCCTCAAGTATTCGATTCTGCCTGCCGACTGGCTTACTGCTTCCGTAACACCCGTTTTTAAAAAGGGGGATAAATTATCACCGCACAATTACAGACCCATCAGCTTGCTTTCACGGCCAAGGTTGGAAAGGATCGTTTCGGACCAGATCACCCAATTTGCGTTATCAAACGATGTTATCCCTAATGAACAGCACGGATTCTCATCTGGTCGCTCTACCATAACCAAACTCATTTTGTGCATCAATAAGTGGACCAAAGAGTGGGACCGGGGGGAGCCTGAGGATGTTATCTTCCTTGACTTCTCCAGGGCCTTCGATAGCGTCCCTCACCGTCGGTTACTTGCTAAGCTCTCTCATCTTGGAATCAGGGGAAGTGTTCTTGCTTGGATTGGGGCTTATATATCCAATCGTTTTTTCCACGTCAGGGTCGAGCGTTCCTTCTCCAGTCCCGGCAGCCCTTTGTTATCCGGTGTTCCTCAAGGTTCCGTCCTGGGCCCTATATTATTTTTATTATATCCGATCTACTAAGATTACTCCACTCTTCGTGCTCTATGTTTGCAGATGATACCAAAATCTATAACTTCCCTTATCTAATTTCAATACTCAGCAACTTGACCTGAATGAATTAAATGTGTGGTGTGGTGAATGGTTACTTCCTTTGAATGTGGAGAAGTGCTTCTCTTCACCCCCTACGTTAGACCATTGTTGGAATATGGTGGCCTTCTACTCGTGCCGATGAGCATTGCCTCGAGTCGGTCCAGCGTTGGATCACTCGTATACCCTTTGGAAGCATTCGCTCCACCTACGAGAACAGGCTCATCACTTTCGGATTTCCGACTTTCCAGTCGCGGCGCGACAGAGGTGATTTAATTTTTTCTTTCAGGTGTTTACGTGGCCACTTTGGTGATGATATCCGTGGCTTATATACTTTAAACACCAATAATTTGAGAGCCAGCGGCATAGTTTTCTTATCAACAGAATCTTTGAGAGGTGGAACCGTTTACCAACTGCTGTGGTTGATGCTCGAAGTGTCAATGGGTTTAAGAATGCTTTGGACTTGTTTTGTGGTAGAGCTGTTCAAATGTGAAACAATTAAGTTTAATTTGTATTGAGTTTATAGGAAATTTCCTCTGCTCTAGTTTTTATTGTAATAATAATAATAACAATAATAAACAAGTATCAAAATGTTGAATTATGCAGATGACACAAATTTCACAGTCATGGCCAAGACATTCCCAGAAACGTGTAAACTGGTAAAACAACCCTACTGCAAGCATGCTAATGTTAACTTTTCGAAATTTAAAACAAAAACAGCCTGTAACCTTAACTTTGTTTCTTTATAATAAATAGCCTCAGCTAATACAACTTAACCATACTTCATCACATGTCCTTTGTTTAGTGTCAATTATGAGGCAATGGATGGCGTTTGGATCCAGTTAGTCGCTGAGTTTCCCACCTTGTTCTCTTTAATCTATGGTACATCCATTTCTAATTTCTACGTTTGCTTTATGAAATCTATACACAAGAATGTCCACCCTACATTAGGTACATTTTTATTGGTCCATAAACAACGTATCGAAAAATCTGTGACGTCCTGAATGTGTTAATTATGTAACATCAACAAGAAAACAAAGGGACCACCCATAATCCACACATTACTACTGTCCATTCAAAACAAATTCATAGTAATCGAAATATGAATTGCTTGCAGTACACTTTAATTAACTGTCCAATAAACAATTCTCTGTGTTCGTGATGCAACGACGGCGGTAATCTTCTAATTGCGTTCGATTGCATTATGGACCAAATAGGTATCTGTGCAGAATCCCAACAATGGCAGGGATTCCGGAGAGAAAGTACGCAACTTGGGATCATGTGATGAACTCGCTAGTCATGTGATGGACTAGTGAACGGCCTTA